>CM053767.1:32250950-32367672 GCA_028658305.1 Pachyuromys duprasi
TATTTGTAATAGCCAGAACCTGGAAACAACCCAGATGTCCCTCAGTTGAGGAATGGATACAGAAATTGTGGTACTTTTACACAATGGAATACTACTCAGGAATAAAAAAGGAGGAAATCATGAAATTCGCAGGCAAATGGTGGGACCTGGAAACGATCATACTGAGTGAGGTATCCCAAAAGCAGAAAGAAACACTTGGTATATACTCACTTATATAGACCTATAGGATAGGAAGGTCATGCTGAAATCTATACAGCTAGGGAAGATAGACAAGAAGGAGGACCCAGGTTGGTAGAATCAATGCTCATTTAGATGAACAAATGGGATGGACATTGAATGGAGAATAAAACAAGCAAAAGGACAGGAGCATACCAAAGAGGGCCTCTGAAAGAATCGTTATAGCAATATAGCAAAGCAGATATTAAGACTCACAACCAAGCCTTTGTCAGAGGGCGGGAAATAGTAATAAAAATAGGGGAAGTTAATAAGACTTGTGGAGAACAAGAACTCCACAAAGACCAAACTGAGCAGGGCACATGGGTCTTATACGAGGCAGTTTCTCCAACCAAGGACCATGTTGGAACCCAAGCTCAGAAGTGGCCCATGGTAGCTTGGTGTCCAACTGAAGACCCTAGTAAAGGCAACAGGGAATGTTTCAGTCATGAACTCGATGGCTGGCTCTTAGACTCTCCCCCATACACGCCAGGGAGTAACAGCCTGGCTAGATCCCACGGGAGGACATTGTAGCCAGCCCTGAGGAAACAAGATGAACTGGGGTCGGATGGAAGGGAAGGAGATCCTCCTCTGTAGGTGGACTTGGAGTGGGCAGGGAATAGATGAGGGAGGGATGGGGAGAGTGGGAGGGAAAGAAGAAGGGGGCTATGCTGGGGATGCAAAGTACCTAACCTCTGATTGATATAAAAATGAAGAAAAAATTATATTATTCAAACAACAACAACAACAAAAGTTCAAAACCTTAAAAATAAGTAGTCTAAATAAGTTTTACTTAGAAAAGTTAGAAAGAAAATAACAGAATCCCAAAGTTTGTAAACTAAATAAGAACAGAAACAAACAATATGGAAAAACTAGAAAAGTAAAGTTAGCCTTGAAAGGATCAGTAAAGTCCTATGAAAATGGACTAGAAATAAGAAACACCAGAGAAAGAAAAAATTACAACTACCAGACATAAAAATATGGACCACTACTATATGTTACAGACATTAAAAAGATAGCAGGGCTGAATTTATAGTTGAGTATTTGCCAATCACAAGGCCCAAAGTTCAATCCCAAGAAGACTCTAAAAGAATGTGGTTAACTCAGTTTGATAACCCCATCAGGTGTGGAGTCATCTAGAAGACAAGCCTGTGAAAAATTATCTCAGTTAGGTTAGTTTCTGGGCAGGCCTGTGAAGAATAATTCCAATTACATCACCTGAAGGGAGAAGACCAACCTTAAGTATGCATGACACAGATCTATAGACCAGGGGAATTTTCAAGGCTAGACTGAATGCACTTTGCATTATGTGGCTATGAACCTATGAAGATACACAGTAGACGTTATCATTTCTTTTTTCTTTTTTTAAAAACATTTTGGTTTTTCAAGACAGGGTTTCTCTGACTAGCCTTGGCTGCCTTGGATTCACTTTATAGACCAGGCTGGTCGCAAACTCATAGAGATCAGCCAGCCTCTGCTTCCCTGAGTGCTTGGATTACAGGTGTGTGATATCCTGCCTGCTTGAGAAAGCTCAGCTGAATGCAGATGTGAGATCCCTAGCATCTCTATGTCTTCTGGGCACCATACAACCTAAATACCTAAGAATCCTTATGATTCTTCATCCCTGACCACTTCCATCCACATGTTAGTAGACTGCATCCTCTTTTACTCAAACTACACCATTAATAAAGTGTAATACCCTGGCTCATAACCACACACACACACAAAGATAGAAATCTGAAAAAATAAAACAGAAAACCTTCCTCCCCATGTAGATGCTCTTCCGATGATCAGAGGAGTACAGTGAGAAGCTGGCTCCTTCTTTTGCTCCCCGGTCCTCCTCATCTCCTTAAGTAGGTTAGAGATTGTTTCTTCACTGTGGCCTCATATACAGAGACCATACCTTCTAAACACAGCTCCAACTTCTGACTTTGCCCAGGAGAGCTAAAAGTCAGTTCTGAGTTCATATTAAGAATGGAAAAATGGGCTGGTGAGAAGCCTGACAACCCATGTTCGATCCCCTATCCCCACTCATTAGACTGAGAGTTACTCCTACAAGTTGTTCTCTAGCCTCCACACACGTGTGCTAGTAAAGATACCTACCTACACATATATACTTAAAAAAATACTAAAAAATGGAAAGGATACAACCAGTAATCCATACAAACAAAGTAACCTGGGAATGCTGCATGTTTTTAGAAAATATGGTTTATATTGGCATCTGGAGTTAATTTACCACAAAATGAATCTGGAATAAGAGGATTTCTCTGAAACTAAAAACATGACTTTAAAATGCAAATCTGAATTGAAAATACAATGATAAAAGACAATCACAACTAAGATCTCAGCCAAAATTCTTGAAGAACTCAATTAACATTCAAAAGAAAATTAGCTCTGTTGGTATTCTTATGAAGTTCCTGTCCACTCTGCGTCCTTCTATTCCCGCACTCTTTCCTATGCTCTGCCCAAAGTTTGACTGTGAGTGTTAGCATCTGCTTCCATCTCCTACTGGGTGTAGTCTTTCAGAGAAGATTTATAGTAGGTTCCCATCCTGTTCTATTTCTTCAACAACTTCCGGTGTCTATTCTATTTGCCCTTCTGAATGACCCAGAGCAGACAGAAGCTCCATAAGAAGGCCAACAGAGCCAACAAATCTGGGCCCATGGGGGCCTGCGAAGGACCATACATGAAGGGGTCCTAGACCCCTGCTCATATGTAGCCAATAAGCAGCTCAGTCTCCATGTGGATTCCCTAGTAAGGGGAGCAAGGGGCTGTCTCTAACATGGACTCTATTGCCTGCTCTTTGATCATTTCCCCCTTGAGGGGAGTTGGGGCTTGCCAGGCCACAGAGGAAGATGATGCAGGCAGTCCTAATGAGACTTGGTAGGATGGGGGCCAGATGGTAGAGGAGGGCTCAGTCTTTCTGAAGACTAGGGGAGGGGACTAGGGCAAGAGGGACAGATAGGGTAGAACCAGAAGGAGACAAGGGAGGGGGCTACAATAGGGATGTAAAGTGAATAAATTATAAAAAATGAATTTAAATTAAAAAAATTAGCACAAATTAAGACAGGAGATGGGAATGCTATGAGAAAGGGTCAAATTCTAAAGACCAATTTAAGAGCACAGGTGAATCGGTTGGCAAAGGGTAAAAAGAAGCAAGAAGAACCTCAGAAACAAACCACACGAGGCAATTTCTAAAGGTACACTAAAGTGAAAAGACAGAACAGACAACAGGATGAAGTAAGAATGTGGAATGAAGGAAGTGGTGTACTGACAAACCCCAGGGCGGCTCCCTGTCTGGTAATAACCTGCTGGAGGGATTCGTTGAGAAGGCTGTTTATGTGTATGACAAAAAGCTACTCTCATTACATTCTCATCACATAATGATAGGTCTTTCTGAGAGCCATGCCCATGCAGGCTTACAGTCTGCGTGGGGTTCATGTGACTCCCCAGCATTAGGAGGGCAAGTGACTCATATTTAACAGACCAGAGAAAGACACTGTAGTCTAGATCAATAAAATCAATCCTGGGCTTCTGTTAGACTTGCTGGGAATTAAATCCCTCTTGATAATGTGATTGAGCACTCACATCCCCATGTGCCCCAGACCACTTTTTATTTGACTAAAAAGGCTTCATCCTACATCCTTAAATCAAGGGGGTGTTCAATTTCAGTCTATCAAAAATCATGGGGAAAATTCACTGGGAAACACCAAGGCCACAGGGTATAGCTAGGGAAGCCTGGGGTGTGCACTTCTCCCTCTTTCTTCTAAAAGATTTATTTTATGTCTTCTCCCTCTCCCCACGTGTGTGTGTGTGTGTGTGTGTCTGCACAAGAGTGCAGGTACCTAAAGAGACCAGAAGCATCACATAACCTAGCCATGAAGTTAGGCAGTTTGTGATGTAACTGACTACTAAGAATCAAACTTGAGTCCTCTGAAAAAGCAACACAGTCTCTTAATTATGTAGCCACCATTACAGTACTCCCATTTTTATTTTTATTTATTTTCTTTCTCTGAGACAAGGTTTCATATGTGTTCTAGACTGGCCTTAAATTCAAAGCCATCCTCACAGCTCAGCTTCCCAAGTACTACACCAACAGTTCTCACATGAGAATGCTAATTTCTAACAAAATTCTGAGAGATGTTGCTAGTAACCATCTTCCTCAGCTGTGTGCATTTCAGATATCATTCTTCACCTTATTTTTTTGTATTATTCATACTGGTAGCACTGAACTGCATAATAGTTTTATTATGGCTATTAGCACTTATATTTCCCTCCTATAGAAGGTTCCAGGTCAGACCACTAAGAGAAAACTTTTTAGAGATTTAAAAGAGAAATTGCAGATGTCAGTACTCTTAGAAGAATCACATGGTCAGTCATGGAAATAGACTGACAAATTTAGTAGGTTCCAGCTATTTTCACTTTCTCTGGTGCTTATGTCTAGACTGTCTCCCAACTATTGGACCTGTTGTCCATCACAGACTTTTGCCAGTCCTTACAACAATCCCAGGGGTGACAGCCAGGGCAATGACTTGCAGGGTACTTTCTAGGTAGCCCTTTTAGTTCCCCTCACTAGTGAGAAGTACCTGGCCTTCTGAGCTACCCAGAAGGTTCTGAGTTTGTCCAGCCCAGAACTTCACAGAAGTTGCCAAGAGTAAACACCTCCGTTGTACATACATACACACTATCCCAATGTTTTATTTGCTTTTTGATTGAGCAACAATTATTTGCACATGCATGAATAATTTCTTATTAGAATCTGAAAATTTTGAGCAGAATTACATTGAACTCATAATTATTGAGAGATTTTCTTTTTTAAACAGTGAGTTTTAAGACCACAACATAGGGGTAAAATGTTTACCTAGATTCAATTCCTAGTAAACACACAAACACACATGTACAGGAAGGGAGGGAGGAAGAGAGGGAAAAAGGAAGGGAAGGAGGGTGAATAAATAAAAGAAAAAAATAGTCTTGGGTAAGAGACCTAACTCCAGAGTGGAGTAATTGTTCAACATGTGTCATATTTTGGGATACAATTTAGTCCCAGGTACCAAACACTATTTGTTCATTTTTAAATAATAAAATAGGAAGCTATAATATACACACAAAGGACCTGCAGATTAAAAAAATAGAAAAATATATTTGTATATATTTTTATTTTGTAATAGCTATATTATTACAGAATATAAATTACATATTCATATAAAAGACAATTTTTTAAAGGCCTGACACAATATTATGAAACAAAGCAGAAAGTAAGAGACCTTGGACACTCAGACCTAAATCAGATATTACCAACAAATTACCTGCCTCAGGGCTTAGGGAACCCTGCAGAAGAGGAGGTAGAAAGAATGTAAGAAGCAGAGGGAATAAAGGACACCAAGAAAATAAAGTCCTCAAAATCAACCTGATTAAAAGTCGTCTGAACTTATAAAGACTGAGGCAGCATGTATAGGCCTGCACTGGCTAAAACAGATGGGGTCCTCGAGTTGAAAGAAGTGATCTCCATCCCTAACTCAGGAGCTATGTCCAATTGATAACCACTGGCAGGTGAAAATTAGCTTTCTCCAAGGGAGTCACATGGAGGAAACAAACTACTCTTAAGGGTAGGCTACATGCCCAGCAGTAGAAGGCCAACAGAAAACTAACTCAACATCATTCATTCATTTTAAAAGGGGGGGGGCAACAAAATATTGTTATTCATGAACAGTTTTTTAGGTCTGTTCCCATATTTAACATAGCTTTATCAGTTCCTTTATAAATGTCTTTCACAGTTCTATCAGATTCATTTTAGGTACAGTTTGAATTTCAAATGCAAAATGAGTCATTTTTCTTGGGGCTAGTAACTGAACCCAGGATCTCATGGCTGTTAAGCATTTCTTTTACTCCAGAGCTTTGCCCCAGATCCCTTCTCTTATTGTATTAATTGCTAATTTTTGTATGTTAGAACATACCAAATAAACAAAAATAAATAAATGAACAGGAACAAATGAACTCTCAGTGGGCTATTGTTACCAAAGGCACTGAAATCAAAGAACAGAACCAACCATGAAGAGAGATCAAAGCAGAAGTGTGTTAAAGCATGCAACACTCCTGTTTTTAGGTGCTCTCAATGGAAGTTTTTGCTCTCTTTAGTATGGAATGGCTCCTGAAGAGACAGACTAGGTGTGAAACAGTCCTTGGCTCAAATTCAGCACAAAGTGAGCTCCTTGAAAGATGAGCCTCTCTTCCTTTATCCTTTCATAAAGACAGTTAAGTAATTCAGTTTTCCTTAGTATAATATATTTAGAAAACAGACTTTTAAATTTGTACTTAGGTTTCCACTTATAAAGGAGAGAAACTGAAGTGGAAGTTTCTGGCTTCTTTGAAGATTCAGTTGAGTCATGTTTTGTTAGAAGCTGTCTTGTGAGAGGACATGTGATGTTTTGTTGGAGGCTGGCTTGTGAGAGTACATGTGATGTTTTGCTATGCGCTATCTTGTGCAAGGGGCATGACTTTGGTCAGCTGAGAACATCCATGGGTAGACTCTGAGGAGAGGAGATATATAGAAGTCCACGGACAGTGAGGTATCGCTTTTTGTATCAACATTGCTGTGCTGACTTCACAGAGAGAAACATTCCAGAGAACTTCTCAGGGCAATCCAATTGAATCTTGTGGCTTTCACTGATTTGTCCCGATCTTTTGAAGTGCTGATTCATGTTGCTGCTTGGTGTTGGCCATTGGACTGAACTACTGGTATCCAAACAAAAAGTGGGCTCATCCCAAGGAACTACTTGTAAAAAGGTCTACAGCCCTCTTTACCTAATAACCTTCTTTCTCCTCTACCTCTGGTCAGTAGGTGGAAGGGAGGTAGAAGCATTTAAGAACCATAAATAAAGTAAGCTAGGTGAAAATCTTAAGCCTACAAGAAACCAGATCACAAATGATACAGTGAGAGAATTTACATAAATACTTTTTTCTCATTTTTAGAGATTCTGAGCTCTCTGTGTGTATCTGTCTGTTATCTCTGTTTGTGTTTGTGTGCGCATGTGCACATGTAAACGTGTTTTAGAGGACAATTTCTAATGCCATACCTTGCTTTCCACCTTGCTTAAAACTGGGTTATGCCAGGCTACCTAGCCTACAGGTTCCTGAGGAGTCCCAGTTCCCACCTGTCTGTCTCACTACAGGAGCATTGGAGCTCTACTGTACAAACACCATGCGAGTTCTATAGATCCAACGCTACAAAATGAACGATCTCCACAGCCCTGATATTAAGCATTTTTCTGTCCCCCACTCAACCAGGGGCTTTCTTTCCTAAAGGCAAGGGAGAAGTCTGATTTTTCCCCCCTTAATAACCCAGTTTAAAGTAATAACAAAGCCTGGAAGTGGTAGCACACGCCTTTAATCCCAGCATTTTCGAGGCAGAGACAGGTGAATGTCTTTAGTTTTACACAGTGAGTTTCTGGACAGCCAGGGCTACACAGAGAAACCCTGTCTCAAACAAACAAACAAACAAATATTTTTCAATTCTTCCTTGACTTTTTTCAGATTTAATGCCTGTTCTCTGCTATATTAACTTTACCAAAAGTTTATGTGCGTATCTGTATACATGTGCAAGTGTGTGAGGACGGGAATGTGTGCCGAGCACAGCAGAAAAGCTCAGCCATCATTCTTTAGGTAGCATCTACCTTGTTTTCTTTGTATGCAGGTGTGTGTATTTGTGTGCAGATGTATGTGTACCACAGTGTGTGTCATGTCAATGCATATGAACCATAGTGTGTGTGTGTGTGTGTATGTATATGTACAGGCATGTGTACCACAGTATGTGTGCACAGATGCATGTGGAACAGTGTGTGTGTGTGTGTGTATCGGTGCATGTGAACCACAGTGTATGTGCGTGTGTGTATGTGTGTGTTTGTATGTATGTGCAGGAGTATGTGTACCACAGTGAATGTGTGAGAGGACAACTTTGCAGGAATAGGTTTTCTCCTTCTACCACACTGGTTCTGGGAATCAAACTCAGGTTGCCAGATTTGTCAATAAGTATTGCTACTCACTGAGGCATGTCAACTTCCCAGATACAACTTTCACAGCTGATTTTCACTTCCATCTTGTTGAGTCAGGGTCTCTTTTGCTTCTGCTGCCACACTGTATACTCCAGAATAACCAGCTCTGCTATTCTCCTATCTCTGGCTCCCAACTGCTGATGATAAAGATGCACACCACAGTGCCTGGCTTTTTACTTGAGTTCCAGAGGCCAAGCTCAAGTTACTGTTTGCATGGCTAGTGCTTCTTACCTGCCGACCTGCTGCTGCAGCCCCCTACCTTGTTTTGAGCAATCTCTCACTGGCCTAGAACTCCCCAAGGAAGCAAAGCCATCAGCTGGCTAGTGGAGTCCCAGAGATTTATTTGCTTGTCTCTAACTCCCTGAAACCATGAACACACAGCCACACTTGAATCTGTAGGTTGGATCTGGGAATTAAACTCAAGTCCTCCGGTTTACAAGGCAAGTACTTTACTGACTAAGCTTTCTGTGTAGCCCTGAAGCACCCATAACTTCAAAAAAGTACTTTTAAAATAATGGACACTAATGGAAACTCACTGATGATAAATTTGATTTAACAAAACAGTAGTCTGTTTTACTGGATTACTACTTATGAGAAGTACATGGAGATATTTTGTGTTATGTGTTATACGTTATTAATATAAAATTATCAACAAAAATAACATTTTCTTTGAGAGTAGTTCATGTTCATAATCTATTTAACTATAAAGATGTTAAATTCTAGTATAAATGTAGAATAACCTTGGTGAGATCTGCAGCTTCCTAAGAGCAGAATTAGCTTTGTCTCTCATTAATGGCTCTTTGGTATGCCCTTTTGTTTCCTGTAATTGAAGTATAGGACTACGATTTCAGTGGAGGGATTTAACAGTATACATATGGGAATTTTTGTTGATTAATATTCAATTTGACTACACTTTATTCTGTTCTCACAGGAACAAACTAGATACCACAAGTATAAGATATAAGAATTTATGATTAAATTTCAAACACTTAAACAAATGGTACTTTAAACAATGCCACAATGCTCATTTTAAAGACATAAACAGGACAGTCCAATGGTAGTGGGTTATCATCCTGGTGGTAGAAACATACTTAATATTATTAGCTAAATATATTTTCTTTTTTGCAACAATTTCAGAGTTTAAGTTATCCACTCTCATAAAACTTTACATTGAAACAATGCAGTCTATATTGTATTTGTAATGTTATCAGAGTTGCTTCCAATGTCTCTTTACAGACATTATGTATTTATTATACTCTGAATAAAACAGTGATCAGAAAATCAACCTAAAACTCTGCTTGCTTGCCACTTGGCATGTGAGCATTCCTACTAGACATTAGGGAGACCTGCGCAACAGCAAGATGAAGTCAGCCCCACACAGTGTCTGGGAGAGAGTGATGAGAATGGCACATTGTCTGCTTGGTCTAAACTGAGGTCACAGCAGGGAGAGCATCTGCTAAGAGAATGTGAATGGAGGAAACAACTATAATTGCCTCATTAAAAGATCTCTGGCCAAATAATCACAAGAAGAAAGGACTAGGAAAAACACCCAAAAATTAGGCTATAATGTGGAATTTTAAAAAGTGCAAAAAAAATAATTGAAGAGACTTGGGTACACTATTGGTCTTACTTTTTTAGGAGCTACATAAATTATCAAAAACATGGAAGCAACAGTTCAGTTATCCAGCTGTAGCCCTTAGCAGTTGTTCAGAAGGAAGGATGCAAATTCACAGCTACCCAGGATACAAATGTGAAATGAAGGGCAGTGTGAATTTCTAACAAAGGATAAACACAGGAATTAGCAGTTTCTGTATGAAAAGCATATAATTAAAACGCTGAAGAAATACTTTTTAAGAGGCAGGATGTAAAGCTTTAAGAGCAAAGTCTTAAAAAGACAAAGTAGAAGAAAAGGACAAATTGTCTCCACCTGATCGATGGATTTTCTTCTACTTTCTCCCTCCAACTTTTAAAGAAATGTTTACTTTTCTTGCAATGCAACAGTGTACATCTAGATTACAGTTTGGGCACTTGAAATTATGAGAGAGTAAAAGCACTTATATTTTATTCAACATTGTTAATAATTATTTCATAGTAAATATTAAGAATGAGACACATTATTTTTCATTTCCTGATATTTCGAGGTTAAGTTGTACAAATTTAAACCTGTATCATACAGTTAAAATGTATTATGCCATAACAGCACCCTAAAGTTAAACTTTTTTTTTCCCTAACTCCAACAGCATGGTAAAATTAGCTTGTTACACCCATAAGCCAGGTTTAAAATAAGCAAGCTATTTGATGACTTTGATGTTTTGCACCCAAAATGTGCTGGCTAATTTTTCCATTCCATTTACCATTCCAGTCTTTAAACTGCCTTAATCTCCTGCCCTCAGATGTTGATCTTGTAAGAATAGGGGTCATAGGTCAGGATAGACAGACCTCAAAGGATCTGGCCTATCAATTCATGCCTGAAAGATTTCTCTGCCACAATAGGAACCTACTAAACAGCAAATTCCTACATCTAATCACACAAGTATCAGGGTGAAACAGTTATTTATTGGAATTCGTTGATTTACATTTTTTTTTCAAATACCTCTGGCACCTAAATAGCATTTTAATTTTCTTCTGGAAACAGGGTATGGGATACAGTAAACATGAAACTAATACTACTGAAGGACTTCTTAAAGGAAAATAGCAAAGTCTAAGCCTAGGCTTATTATTTTCAGGAATGCTATTAAGATTTCAAAAGACACAGCACTAGATTTCCCATGTAAAGTAACCAGAACCCTCCAAATTACACTGTGGAGCTAACGAACGGGAAAGGCTACACCAGTGCAGAAGCGGAGCGAGGGAAGAACTACAACTAGCCAGTCTGTAGCCCTGCTCTTCTAGGAGTGAACCAGGGCACCGGGCAAACATTTCCCAAGTGACAAATAAAACTACAGCTCTTCCTTAAGCAACACTCATCTGATGAATTTTCTAACTTCAAATCTCTTCCCAAAGTTTCTTACAAATTTAAAATAGTTGGAGTCCACAAAATTATGGCTTTATAAAAATTAACTATCATATATCTCATGTAAAAAACAGAAGTGTGTAGGTGCATGTTTAATTCTTTTGAGTTGAGTTTAAATCAGATATTATAGGATTAAATTCTATTAATAGTCACCCTGGTCTTTTTGGTCATAAAGATAATATATCACAGTGTGTCACTTCAATATTGGGCTAACAGGAATGCCAAATCCAAATCAAGTATAAATAAAAGCCATGTTTAACTAAAGACTCTAATAGTTATGAATAAAA
Source organism: Pachyuromys duprasi (assembly GCA_028658305.1). Classification (NCBI taxonomy): domain Eukaryota; kingdom Metazoa; phylum Chordata; class Mammalia; order Rodentia; family Muridae; genus Pachyuromys; species Pachyuromys duprasi. The sequence goes on from CM053767.1 coordinate 32,262,512, forward strand.
TAATTTTGATTTACATTTGATTTACATGCACTTCCACTCAAAAGCCTTAGCAATTAGAAATTTTTGGAAATAAAATATTACTTTAAATTATATAGAAAAGGAAAAAAGTACTAATATGCTATATAGTTTAAAAATTAAATATTACAGCAAATGAACTGGAAGCACTGGAATATTCTTAGATTTTTTTAATACAAATTGTGTTTTCAAGAATTCAAGAGAGCACTGCTGACAAAGGCTTTCCGTTATCATCAGAGCATGGTCAGGTCAGGAGATGCAGAGGGCTAAGGAGAACAAAGATAACAATCACTGTGTTAGGGGAGAAGAGGGTTACGAGAAAAGAGACACTGTAAACAGACACTTCCTAGAGCCAGATCTCTAAATACAGACATATCTTCCATATGTGAATGTGTTAGCCATACTCTGAAGTTCTGTGTATTTTATTTACTAATTATTCAGCATCAAGTCATTTCATCTGCACAAAAATTTCTAGACCAATTGTCTCACTGCTACAAGTCTGGATAGCCACCCCAAATATCTGCAAGTCTGAACTAAAATTTTATAATGAAAGAGTTCCATAATGTAGTCTGACAGGATTGTGTCATATCAACACAATATCAGACAAAAATCATTTTATTAACCTACCTTTAATGTAACTCTTAAAATTGACTTCTTTTTTCATGGTAAACTATATTCTTTAGAGAAATATACCAAGACGAGGCTAGTTTGTTGTTGTTGTTTGTTTGTTTTATAATTTTTATTTTTTTATATTAATCACAGATTATTTACTTTGTATCCCAGCTGTAGCCCCCTCCCTCATTCCCTCCCAATCCCACCATCCTTCCCTCATTTCCTCCCTGCCCCTTTCTAGGTCCATTGATAGGGGAGGACCTCCTCCCCTTCCATCTGACCCTAGCTTATCAGGTCTCTTCAGGACTGGCTGCAATGTCTTCTTCTGTGGCCTAGCAAGGCTGCTCCTCCCTCAGGGGGTGGGAGGGTCGAAGAGCCAGCCATTGAGTTCATGGATGAGGCTAGTTGTAAATAAAAAAGCATAAGGTCTCTAATTTTTCATCAGCCACCTCCATTTTATAATGAGGGATTTTCCTCTCCTTACTTTTCTGAAGATAAACATCAAACAAACTAAATAGTATATACAAAATTATTTCATCTCATGCAGAACACTCTTCTTTAACAGCTATCATCTGAATCATTCATATAATTAATATATTAAAATAAATCGACCTAAATGTTACACCAGATACAAAGCTAACTCTCACTGGATTATTAAATAAATGAAAATATACAACCATAATAAAAACAAACAAACAAATGGAAATTTAAAACACACAGAAAAAAAGTATGCTATAAGAGAAACATGGAAGAAAATACTGTGATCTAACTTTAAGCAAAAAATTTTCTTTTTATTTTATTTGGGGGGGGTTGTTTGTTTGTTTGTTTGAAGACAGGGTTTCTCTGTGTATCCTTAAATGTCCTGAAACTCACTCTGTAGACCAGGCTGGCCTCAAACTCAGTGATCTGCCTGTCTCTGTTTCCTAAGTGCTGGGATTGAAGACATGAGTCACCACGCCCAGCTCTTAAGCAAAGAATTCTTAAACATGACACCAAACTAAGGTTAATTAAACTGTCTTCATCAAAATAAAAAACTTATACTCTACAAGATTATTTACACGAGAGTAAAAAAAAAGATACAGAATTTTAAAAATTGGAAAAAGTTTATCTAGCAAATGTCCTGCATCCACAATGCATATTAAAAGCTCTCAGAATACTAACAAGAAAATAAACAACTCAGCAAAAAAATGTGCAAAGACACAAACAGTTCACCAGAGGATAAAGACAATAGCATCGAAATACCTTGACTAGTGTTCAGCATCAGCAGCCATTACTGAAATGAAATCCTAACCACAACAATATACCATAATTACAAACATGGCCACTGTATATATGGAGTAGCTATGCTTATGTTCAGTTGAGAAACACCAATTATTGGCAAATATACACAGCAGGTGGCTCACATGCTACTGGCAGGAATACAGGAGAATGTGACTCCTTTGAAAAATAAAGTTAAACACACACCCATGATACACAACCATTACACAGCAATCCTATTCTAAAACCCAAGACTATTTCATTAAAACTCTTACATAAATCTTTGTAGATGTTGTTCATAACTGCCACAGCTGACAAAACCCAAAATTCCTCAATAGAAGAATTAGATAATCACTGTTAGAGGCTCCTAAAGGCATACTATCCAACAATATAAAAGAATGAATACTGATATATTTAATATTGGAGATAAATTTCAAAAGCATTAAGATGAAAGATGGAAAATTCAAAAGGTTGTGAAACAAATCTGTTCATATGCCATTCACCAAAACAAAAACAATAATAATATTAAAGATCACGTTACTCATTGCCAAGGATATAGATTAGGGATGGATAGCTATAAACAGCAGTGAGAGATTACTTGTTGGGGGTAACTGACTTCTGAATAAATCATGATGCTAAGAGGGGCAATGTACATGTATGAGAATTCACAGAACTGTGAATAAGAGGAAAAATGGTATTTATGGACAATATGATTATAAAATAAAATCAACATTCCAAACAAACAAAAAATAAAAACGTACCAATGTTAACTTTTTTCTTAAAAAATTAACTGAAATTCTACCCTTTTCGTGCTTCCGCAAACCAAATCAACTGTCTACTATCTTTAAATTTCCAGCATTAACACCAAGGCCTTGTATGTGAGAGGGCAAGAGCTTCCCCAAGAATCCATATCCCCAGGCCTAACACCATTATTTTCAAAATGTTGTAAGCTCTAAGTTCAAGAGTTGCTTAAGCCAGCACCTAAATACTTAAAAAAATATAATAGGGACCTGTCAAACACATATAGAGGCTAGCAAGAAGATGTTGGTCGGAGTAGAAATGTGATCACTGAAATTAATAATGCTATAGATTATAAACCATGTGGGAACCCAGAAACCAATGGTTCTGACTAAGATATAAATGAAAAAAAATTCAGTGTGATGAGAAATGGATTACTTACAGTCTTAAGGCATCTCCTCCAACAAAGGGCTTATTAATTACAAGAGTAAATGGAGAAGCTTGGCCCATATCTTGGTCTCATGGTCCAAGTTTATAAAATTAGCATCTGATGACAGAATACCACACAACATGACTGCCATGGTAGCCTTGCTGAAGATGAATAACCACAATTTAACTATGAGGAACTAGTACACAAACACAAGCTACAATCTAGATTCACACAGCGATTCAAAACTCACACCTCTCTTTCTACTATTGTCTTTAAGTGAATAGGTAGTCAAAAACAATTTGGTTAGATTCAAGTTCAAAAAAACTTAGCACAGTACTCCTAATTTATAAGTAATATAAGAGCAAGAGAAACAAGTTTAGAGACATAGCAATGAATCTCCTTCATGTATTTAGTATTTGGTGTCCACTTCAAGACAAACGGCCCAGTCTGTTCAAGTTACTGTCATGACTACTCCTGAAAGAATGAGCTCTGCAGGGAGGTGCTGTTCTAAACAGCATGATACCTAAGGCATAAAAACAAACTGAAAGGCATGCTTCGTGTGTGTCTGGGGAGGGAGTAAAATTATATTTGTTTAGTTATTTTATGTGTGAACGTGTAGATATGTGTAGGCTTATGTATGCATGCAGGCCATGCAACAAGTGTGAATGTATGAGAACAACTTGTAGGATCTGGTTCTCTCCCTCCAGCATGTGGGTCTCAGTGATGACTCTTAGGTGATCAGACTCAGTGGCTAAGTGCCTTAATTTGCTCAGCCATCGCAACAGTCATTGCTTAGTTTTGAGCAGGGTCTCATATATCCTAGACTAGCCTCAAATTTGGTATACATATGAAGATGATACTGATCATCAGACTCAGTATCCCAAGTGCTGGAATTATAGTATACATCGCTAAGCTCATTTTTGTTGGGGATGGAACCCAACACTACCAACTGAGCTATATCCCATGTTCCCAAATACATGCTTTATATCTGGTGTCTGGTTTCCATAAAGCACAAGTTTTAGACAAGTGAGAAATATTTATTTTGCAGCGCTTATAATCAAACCCAGGGCCTTGAACATGGTAAGCAAGCACCCTACCATTGCATAGCTATATATCCTCAGACCTAGCAGAGGAAATATTAATGTGAACTATTACCACCTTAAAAGAAAAGTATTATACTTAGTTTGGTAAGTGGGAATGTGCTACAGAATCTGTAATATATTTTAAGACATAAAATATATAATATCAAATACATTTTATTATAAAATATAACACCAATATAGATGAATGCGAAGTGCACCATGTTTTTCTGCTTCCTGGTGTTATGAAAATATTCAGGGTAAAAAATAAAACTAAGTGGAAGGAAATAATAACAATAGAATGTTATTATTGACAATATAACATATTACCCTCAAAGCAGATAGTTTAAAATATAGTAACACAATAAAATAAAGTTTTTTAAAAAAGGGAGAATAAACATGAAAGCATTATAAAATCCAGAACATTTTATTAGACTTTTTTTTGGCTGTGTTTCATGTTTTGGAATAAACATGAAAGCTGATTAAAAAGTTTTATACTCATTACTTTGTTTCAGAAATTGCAAATGGTTATTGAAGAAATCAATAGTGATCAAAGAACTCAAGGAACAAATCACTGCCTTGGTAATCATCACAGCCATTAGTTGACAAAAAGCCATTTTTTTTTTTACCTTTTCTCCTCTACGTGTACGATAGGTACACATATGTATGTTCAGACACACATGTGTTACTCCATGTGGAAGCAAGTGGGAGGTTGAAAAGGAGTCTTTTAGTTATGCTCTCCCACTTTATTTGAGGCAGGGTCTCTCAAATGATCCCCAGCCCACTGATTCAGAATCTAGCTGGCCTGCTTCTTCCAAGGACTCACTGTCTGCATTTCTTGAACACTAGGATTATAGGCAGGCCATCATATACACACAGCTTTCATGTGGCTTCAGGGGACCTAAGCTCTAACTGTTAAGCCCTTCTCTACTCAGCCATCTTCCTCATCCTGGGTCCTAGCTCTTGCTACCACACTGTTAGATGTTGTTCTCATTCTGTCTACTTGGGGTTCTCCATGCTTATCTGAATATTTTGTTAGAGGTTCTCCTAATATTTGTTGTTATTTTGATTGATATAGAGTCTCACTATGTGGCCCTGCCTGACCTGGAACTTGCTATATAGATCAGGCTGGCCTCAAACTTCCAGTTTTTCCCAAATGCTGGTAATATATGTAGTGTGCCACCAGGTCTGGACTGTTTTTCTAATATTTTATAAAAAGTGACACATGGAAAGCTGGAGTTGCTAATTCTGGTGTCAAAGATTATGGCATCTTGAACACAACAAAGGTGTGGAAATTATTAAACATCAACCGTGTCAATTGATGTTTTAATCAGCTGTGTCAGTGTTAACCAGAGTAAGACAATCAATAAATGTCAGCAATTAGAGCAGTAGTCATAAAGTCTATATTGGTGAGAGGAAACACAGTGACAGGCTGATTTTACTTTAAATTCATGTCTACTAGCCTAGTGAGAGTCTCTGGTACAGCCTTGAATTTTTTTTTTCCTACAATGTGTATACCTTCTTTCTGGATAAGTCTGTCTACACCAAGCAAGTAATATAAAATGGTGCAGTAGGTCATCTAATTCCATATTCATGTCTACTTACCTGTCTGTAGGCTAAGAGTAAATGGCTCATGGTCACAGTCAAATCTCAGAGCTATGCTTTAAATTTTATCTTTACACCCACTCAAAGAAATCAGTGCAGCCACTATCCTCCTCTCTGCTGTATGCTGAATCTTCCTTTTCTATTAAACCATTCCCCATGAATACATACATATTCTGTAATTTCTTAACATTTAGAAAATGGCCCCCCATGCTGTATTTGCTACTTCTGTTTCCTCTCCTTTCATCCTCTGTTGAACAAGACCCACAGGTTTCATTCCCACCAGTCTACAGAGCTGTTCTTGCTATGTACATTAATGACTTCTGTGTTGCTAAGTGGTTGCAGGCTCAGTCGTCAGTATCTCTGAACAGCCCTTATATGCACCTCCTTGATTTTTCTTTCCCAGTCTTCTAAAACAAAACTCGTTGTAGATGATCCTCCGGTTCCCAGTGCTTTTCCATTCTCTTTCAGTGCTCCAGTGATAGAATGACCCAGGGCTCACTCCTCTTTTTCCTTGCAATATGGGTATAAATATCATTCCACTAACCGTTGCTGAAATTTTATGTGCAGCCCTAGAACTCCATATTTCCACCTAATTTGTAACCCCCTTGAAGACTCATCATGCACCAAGCCAATGTGTTTATGTATTACTCCTGCAGTTTTTCCCATCTTGGGAACTAGTCCCTCTATCTTTCTTGTTGCCCAGGCCAAACAAACCTTGGAATCATCCTGGACTCTTCTTCTCTCACAGTCCACATCTGATCCATCAGTAAATCCTGCCGTCTCCACCTTCAAAACATATAGAATTTCGCTCACCACTTCTATGTCTAGCACCCAAATCCAAACCACCACCATCTCTTTCTGGTACACGGACCCCTTACTGATCTTTCACCTGCCATTCTTGCTTTTTCAGATTACACTAAAGTAACAGCTGCCAGGAGGTACTTTAAGGAATGTTACAATTTGGATCTAAAAGTTTCTGAAAAGCTCACGTAGAGGCTTGGCCCCAATGCAGCAGTGTTCACAAGGAGAGCCTTGGGGAGTGACTTTACTAACAGCAATGGGTTAACCTACTGCTGGGTTCATAGATCAACAGGTAACTTAAGGAGGTGGGGTCTAGACGGCAAAAACAGATCACCTTCCAGGCCTCTGCCAACTCTCTCTCCTTTCCAAGAGTCATGAAGTGAACAAAATACCATTTTTCCTCTTTTAAGTTAATTTTCTCAAGTATTTTGTCATAACAACAAAAAGCTAACTAGTATAAAAACTAAATTAGATTAAAAGATTATGTTGCTCTTTAAACTAAAGCTTTCTAGTAACTTTCCATTTTTCTATATTCAAAGTTCACATTCCCAGCACTGAAATGTTATAAACAAAACAAAACAAACCACTAAGGTCCATAGCTATATAATTAGAAAAGATAAAATAAGATTCAGTAAGCTATCTTGATTTTGTTAGTTGTATTTTTTGCTCTAATTATTTTGGACTGCCGTTTAGAACCAGGTACCAAAAACTTTCAGTACATAATCTTTGGTCCAGATTTTCAGTAGTAAATATTTATTTAAAGGATAAATCAGGCATTTCAAAAATGTACATATAAATATTGATACAGTGGTTCTGATTTTAAAGCACAGAAAACAAATTCAACAGTCCTGACAGCATTGCTTTTAAGTTTTGGCAGATTCATACAGTGGGAATGTACACAGGTATTAATGAATGACATGCAAGAATTGGTTTTTTAAAAAACTCATAAATTTCAAAACAGTATATATTTTCTGACTTCTGCCTGCAGATGGGATTTTAAGTGACTTTCCCCCTAGCTTCAGTTTTTTAATGTTTGGATTTTCAATGTGTAAGCTGTCATTTTAAAATTCTCATTGAAAAAAGAAGGTGGAGAAAGAAAAAACTGTTCAGAAAGAGGCATTTCCTCCATGAGGATCTGAGCTCCCCCTCTGGTCTTCCAACAGTCTGGGGAATGGTAGTTAAGCACTATTCCACACTTCACTCTGACTTTAGCTCATTACTCTGAAGATAGACCAAACTGCAAGATATAAGACTTTCTTTGTGATACAGTCTACTCAGCTGTACACTGATGACATATTCTATTGGCTAGGCTCTATAAAATCCATATACAAAAGGATAAGAGAATTAAAAAAATATTTTCCAAATACAATCCACTCATAAATCCTCAAGCGCACTTACCTATCTCCCTTTGGTCTTCTTTTCTGCAGGGTCTTCCCTTTTGGCCTTCTTTCACTTCCTAAGCAGGGGCTCCCACCTGGGCCAGTTACCCGTATTGACTCAAGACCTTTGGGGGACTTTTTAAATGTGAATTCTACTGGCTCTCCTTCTTTCAAGCTTCTAAATCCTTCCATGAACAGTTTGCTCTGTAAAGAGTAGGGGAAGAGAGAGAGTGATCAAGATTATCAAAGCAAGAAATTCTATTATCCATTACAAAAGTATAGTTTTTGTTTTATTTTACTGAAGTTTGATAAAACTTACAATGCTGCCAATTGAAAGTCTATACCACTTTGTAAAAGCAATTTAGTGATAGAAAAATTTTAAATGTACATACTCTTCGTCCCATCAATTCTACCAAAGGTTCTACTAAAAAGCAAGAGAGATGGCTTAGAGGGGAAAGCACTTGCTGCCTCCTAACAACCTGAGTTGAATTCCCAGCATATGTGATAAAAGGAGAGAACTGACTCAAAGTTGTTCCTCTGAACTCCACATATGCACCCATATTCACATATAAACATACAATAGGTAAATAAATATAATAACATTTTAAAAACAAGATATTACTATACATAAACTCACATATCCATTTTTTTAGGCAACTACAACACTGTCTGGTAAAAAAAATAATATCTGCCTTCATAACATTTTAATCTATTCATTAACAAATTGTGCTAGAGCTATGTAATATAATATCAAGATTAACATTACTAAGATTTTTATTATCTTGGGGCAGGTGGTTCTTCTGTTACTGTTCTACTCACTGCTCTCTTTGTAGTGTAATAAATAACTTATTTTTCTTCAAAAAGATATTTAGCATTATATATTGATGTATGGAGATAAATGATATTGTTGAGTCTTAAAAAAAAAAAAAGAAAGCGTGCTTACCATAATGGCACCAACACTTTTTCTTTTATTTTTGATTATAATATAATTACACCATTTCCTCCTTCCCTTTCCTCCCTCCAAACCCTCTCAATACCACTCCTTGCTCTCTTCAAATTCGTGGCCCCTTTCTTCATTCATTTTTATCACATCCATATATTAGATACAATATAACCTGCCCCATCTATATAATGCTGTCTGTATGCATATTTTCAGTGATAATTATTTGGCATTGGGTCAGACATACAATTTTTAAAGACACAATTATTTTTATAGAGATGAGGCATAGAGCAGAGAGTTCTACATGATACCTTATTGTATTAGCATTTTATATTAAAACAACTGACTTCTATAACTTATGTTATTTAAAAATTTTAATTTCAAAATTATAACTTGAATTTCAAATATTCTTTCACTCTTCTAATATTAATTTTTCATCAATATCAACATGCTGATTCAAACAAAATGTCCTAAAATAATTAAATTATTAGTTTTTTTATTGATCTGTATGAATTCCTTTTTGTGTATTCTGAAGTCCCAACTTGGAAGACTGTGCAATCTGTAAGGACTTTTCTCATATAATGTGGAATATCATGCAGTTTTGTAAGGGCTTTTCTGAACTTGTGTGTCAAAAGAAACATTGTCATTTCTGCTGATGCATATTTCTCAGTAACAGCAGACCTCAAAAAAAGACTGAAAGCAGGGTGTGTGTTCCAAAGAATGGGTAAAATGCTGTATCTCCTTGGAACAGCCCCTTATCTTATTAGTTTCAGAACTGTCCCCCTCCTAACTATTACCAGGATAATAATACTGCTAAATCCAGCAATGCCCTGACTTAGTTGATCAGAGGCCAGAGAGTCTCTACTTCAAGTCCACAATCCTAAAACCATCTGCTACAGCTTAGATGTGCTTTGTCTCCAAACTTTTCCCCCAAAGAATTCACAGACACAAAGTTAGGAAACAGTGTGCAACTTTGGAGAGGGGGGTTGGGCCTACTAGGGGTCCATAGGTCAACAGAACTTATGCTTTCTAAAGAGATTGTGGCCTGCAGTCTTAACTTCCTGTTTTGTAAGGCAAATGCTTGCTCTCATGCACATTCCTACCATGATGCTATCTACACACTGGACCTCTGATGAAGGAAGACACAGTGCCCCAAAACCTGAGCTTGGACTTTGAACCTCCTGAACTATAAACTACATGAGCCAATTTTATTTGTAAGATTTGACTTCATAAGTAACAGTAAACTGGCTCCTAGATACAGCAACTCCTTACCCCTAGTTTGCTTCCCATGGTTTACATTACCTAAGGAAACAGAAGTTAGAGAATATTAAATGAAAACATTTAGAAATAATTTATAAGCTTAAGATGTAAATCAATTTGAGTAGCATGATGAAGCTTCTAGCATCCCACTCTATCCCACCAATGAGGATGAATCATCCCTTCAGTATCCTGTGTACCTACATACTACCTGATCATTAGTTACTAGCCACCATGGTTATCAGATCTGCCTTAGATATTGCACAGATTCTGTTCAAGCCACCCTAATATAACTTAAAAATGGCCCCAAAGAAAAACAGTAGCGATGTTAGCAATGCAGTTATGCTAGAATGAGCTATAAAGGGAGTTCTTTAAGTGAAAAGGTGAAAGATAATGATTTAATAAGGGAAGATAAATGCTCATATGCCAAGGCTGCAGAGATCAACAGTGAAAAATTTTATCTAGGAAATTATGGAAAGGAAAAAGCAATTCATTGTTCCATCTCACACTGTAAAAGATAGGGCCACAAAGCTGAACGCTTGGTGAAGATGACACTGAATTTATAAACTAGCTAAAAAAAAAAAAGAACAACAACAAACAAACAGCCTAGTATATAGAGGGTTTGGTACAGAATGCTTCCCTTAGTCCTTTTCCAACATCCAATGAGAATCTTAGAATGTATATTCAATATAAAAAGGAAGAGTACTCTAATTATATATAACCCAAATAGTAATGACATTACTTCAAAATGTAATGCAAAAGGAGACTATTCACTAAGAAAAGGAAAAAAAAAAACCTGTGTCTGGTACAGGCTGAAGTCTATAATTTGACAAATCTTTTCTGCTGTCCAATGGAATGTAGTGAGGGAAAGAGCCATGACTAAAGCAAATCATTTCTGTTAAAGCTTTTTTTGAACAATTCTTTTAAAAATAGCCACAACCATGTAAAACCCAGGATGCCTAGGGAATGCTTAAATGCTAAAGGTAAGAGGGAATTTATATAAAGTTTGGCTACAAAGCCATAACTGCCCATTCTGTATAAAAAAGGGGCAAGCCAAAGAATAGCCACAACCAATGTAAAAACCCAGGTACAAGATACCTAGGGTATACTTAAATGCTAAAGGTAAAAGGAAGTTTATATAAAGTTTACTTAAAACATGCATTTTCTATTGCTCAAGGCAACCAGCTTGTCTCTCTAATGGGAAGCCTTCTCTCGGGAGATAGGTAGCAGCTTGGCCTAATACAACAGGCACCGAGACCCCCCCAAAAAGAGATTTTGATTTATCCAACCTTGTTTTGATTTCAACATGATAATGATTGTATGTTCAATAATAATGGTAACTTATATTGCTGATTCCTTTACATGGAAACGACTCTGAAACTTACTGAGACATAAAAAATGTCTCCAGCCAAAACTCCAACAATACTTGGTCAATAAATCCTTGGCTATACTATCCTCAAAATGTGCTATGCTAATCTTTTAATTGCATAGATAAAATTGGATTACAGTTTAGTTTCATCCTGCACATCTCATACATTTATAATTTTAGAACCGTATAATGCTTGTGAGAAATTTTTTGTTTGCAGAACAAAAGAACTGGACACCAGAGATGCTGGATCAAACCTGACAGGATTCATTCATCAGCATGCTGAGACACTGACACATCTGTTCCAGCATCTTGCATGTTCTAGCATTCTGCTTGTTCCTGCCTCAACTGCTTCAATTGCTGTTTTTCATCAATGCCTGCTCCCAAGAAATCTTTGAAGAAAGCTACTAATCTTAGTTGGTCCTGCATTTTACACTGTTCCAAACAGGACTTTTATTAAGCCTGAAATTTCTCAACAAAGACTGGACCACAAATGTTATTGCTTGCTTAACCAATTTTTCCCAATTTTCTTTGGGCTCCCTAACAGGATTTCTACATGTCCAAAACATCAGCTAGAAGAAATCCATGAGAATGACGTCCAATTTTCCTTAAAGAGGGTTGGGTATGTTTTTGGTTGTTTTCTATGACTACAAATTTTTATTGTCATTGGGAGATGTTTATAAATTATTAATGATCTTATTTAGACTGAAACAAGGTTCGACTCAGGGATTTCTCTCTCTGCCTTTTTCTTTTTTCTATCTTTCTTAGATAAAGAGGAAAGGGGTTGAAAAGAAAGGAGTATACAGGAATAACTTATAGGAATAAGACAAAGAGAGGTTGTTGAATCTACTCAACTTAGAGTTTTTTTGTTATTCTCAAATAAGGTTAATTTTAACTCTGGTATAGGATTTTGCATATTGATGCAAAAATAAGTCTATTTTTGATACATTGGTATAAGCTTTAGTATATTGATACAATTTCAAGGTTACTTCCAATACTTTTAAACTACTATTAAAAACTAATTTGGGTATTAAGCAATGCAAGTTAACTGCTAACTAATCATCTCATAGTCATGTCAGACACTAGTCTAATTTATCACAGGAGTATATATACATCCTAGGTTTAACAGATAGATATGATTTTGTAGACAGATCGATTACATAAAGATAGGTAGTCTTCAAAAACGTCAGAGACCTACACAATATGACATTTTAAAGTGTCGTTGTTATTTTAAAGATTCCTTGACAATGAGACAAATCATCTAGCAGCACCCCGCCTTCCTCAAAGAAGATGATGAGCATGAAGAACCTCCGTATGGAGATGGCTTCAAATGTGGCAAACAGGCCACTTGGGTAAAGAAAATACCCTCTCATCATGACAGACAAATTCTGCCAAAAATGGGCAAGCTTAAATTCAGGACAAGTGGACTGCCAAACTCTGCCAAGACAGGGCAAGCAAGTCCTAAGTAGTTCCTGCTTCACATATATGTCTGTCAAACATTCTGAGCCAGAAGGCTGAAGATGATGCTCCAACGTTACAGAAAGTTATCAGTGACTGCTCAGGCAGCAAACAGTTTCTGTTAATTTTTTATTTTTTGGAAGCTGCTAACGTGCACTTCCTATTTATTCTAATAACTAATTTTATTCCTACTCAAGTCTCTAATAGGGTTGAAGCCCAAATAGTTATAGTGCCACAATTAAGCTTAAGTTGTTTAGAAGTTAAGAAATCCTTTCATATAGGTAATACCAATAAAGATAAAAGTTAATTTAGGTATAGAACTTTAAACTTGTCAAGATAGATAGGATAATCAGATACTTTCTCCTAAGTTGCTAAATATAAATGAACTGGAAATTACACATGTAGATTTTACCTAACAGTTTTCATAATTTCACAATTATTATTATATTGAAAGAAAAGGAGCCTTTGATTGGACTTAAAGGGGAAAATATTGGCATAATGTTCTATTGGAATGTATACACTTTACCCTTGTTCATTCAAATGCTGATTTCTCTCTCCCACTCTCTGGTTTCCATCTGGACATTACACTGTGATACTTAATCTAAGCATCACCTGTCTCTACTTCTTGTAAACATGCCAAAATAAAGCAACCAGCCACAATGTTGAGAAATGGAAAGGAAGCAGGAAGAGAGGGAGGAGCCAGAGGACAGGAAGATGTGGGAGGCAGAGGAGGAGAGAAGGGCAGCAGAGGCTGAGAGAGCAGAGCTGGAGCGAGGTCTTGGAATGACATGGAGAGATGGACTGTACCTAATATATCACTAAAAGCAAGTATAATGTAGGAAATCTGAATGGTAGAAACTACGTGGACTTGGAGGTTTAGGATGGAATAACTATTGCCCAGCATTGTGATCTAGGTTAATTAAATAAATCCCAGTGTCTGTGTGATTGGGTATATAGCTGTTGAGGATTAACTGCAGCTTTACCAGAAGATATATCAATAGTAACTATTAATTACCAAATGCAACAGTAAACCAATGAGTTTATTGGACTAGTTTATAGAATCACTGATGATTAATTACAGGGGTTGTATTTGAGTGCCAAACAACCACATTCAACCAAATCATAAGTACAGCAAAGGCAAGGAACCTCTGGAATGTTGTGTAGATAGAGCCTCTTTTTGTTAGCCTTGGCTTCCCTTTATACTCTCCTGCAGCTGGATCCTCTCCACCACTGAAATCCTTCAAAGGTAAACATGACTAGGTTCAGTCTTTGGGGCTGGGGAGAGTGAAGGAGGGAGGGAGAGAGAGATTGTAAAAACTTTATATTTCTGAGTCTCGGTTACCTGAGTTTATTGTTGTGTGTGTGTGAAATTTCTTTTTTCTACTGTAGTTTCCCCTTCCTCCCCTCCATCAAGACAGGCATAGCTTTTAGTTTACACTCAAGCCTAAGAATCCCCAGATCTCACCAGGTAGCAAAAGAGGGGAGACCACAGGTTGTCCTCTGAATACCATATGGCATACCTACATGTCTCCCCCATATACACATGCTATGAAATTTTAAACAGTTATTAAAAAAATCACAAAAACTTTTAAAATTAAAAAAGAACTCAGCAAATATTCTGTTTAAAAATTAAAATAGTTCAAATATAGATGGGAAAAGATTTGTTGAAAGGGAGAACTATACTGTTTTGTCCCAAAATCAACCTCTACTCCTGACCTACTAATTGAATGGTTCCACTGTTTTAGATATCTATTCCAATGTTGAATAGCATACTTACTTCATATAACCTCTCTTCCACTTGCCACATCCATTTTACTGGATTTCCACTTCCCTATTCAGGTCCCAGTGTCTTCTATCAGAGTAAGTGAAACAATTTTTCATTGGTATTTCAGCATTGTCTCCTCCACAGTCCACCTGAAAGCTGTCTGTGAATGACTAAGCCTGTCGTCTCTTGTCTCAGAAGGCTATAATACCGCCTTCTTAAGCTGTCGGTCTTACTGCTTACTGCTTACTGCTCTTGCAGAGGACCTAGATTCAGTTCCCAGTACCTACAGAGCAGGTCATAACTTTGTCACTCCAGTCCTAGTGGGAATCCAACACTTTTTTCTGGCCTTGCCAACATAGCATATACATAGTATACTTACATGCATGCAGACAAAACACCCATACATATAAAAGAAAAATAAACCCTTAAAAAACGAGTGTAACAATTTTAAATCTACACATAAGAGCTACATAAAACAGGAGTTTTACTGTTTGTACTTACACTTTCATCTACACTATTTCTTTGGACGAAACAAAAAATACTCTAGATAAGAGAGAATCACATCACAACTACTGAGTGAGTAAACAAAGGAATGAAGATAATTTAAAACAAAGTGCTAACCTGCCTATAAGAAAACTGTCATGCTTACCCAGGACACATCAATTGTCATTTGCCGTTAGCCTATCTAGCATCTTTAATTTGCATTCCTCTTCTTTCAACCAAAGTTCCTTTTTCTCCTGCTTCCCTTTGGTCCAACTTTTAATTTTTAAATTACATTTATTTACTCATATGGGAAGGCACATGCATGACACAGTTCTCATGACGCTGTCCAAGGACAACTAGCTTGCAGGAATTGGTTCTCTCCTTTCACCATGTGGGTCTTGGGCATAGAGGTTGGGTTGCCAGGCTAGGTGGCAAGCATGTTTGCAATAGCAAGGTCTGGTACTTTGCATTCGATTGGTAATTATTTTGCTCCCCAAGGTCTGCTTGTTGTCTTTTATGAACACATCTGCTTATACACCTGACCTTGTGTAAACCTTGTTCTACTTAAAGTTGGTTGGTTACTAAAAAATGCTGAAGCCTGGGCAGGATAGAAATGAGAGGCTGAGGTAAGATTTGCAGGCTCTGAGAACAGAGGGATCACAGGAGGAGAAGAGAGCAGGACAAAGAAAGAGGCAGAGCGGTCATGGGTTGGCTTGGAGAGACGCAAACAGCCGGGTCAGCATGGATGGAGGAAAGCAGCCCAGATGAGAAGCATATGCAAGCATGCTTATAGATCATGGACAGCAAGTAGCCCAGGCAGGAATGATGAGAACAACTAGCATATGATATGGGACTGGGAGATACCTGCCCTGCCCAGGTAAAATAAAGTTTATCTGAAATCTATTAGGTGTTTTAGTGATTATGAAAGCAGGTTAGATAATATGGCCATAATAATTATAGGCTTTTAAAAAACCTGGGCCCAGGAGACCCTGCTGAAACCAATACTCCAACCAAGGACCATGTATGGAGGTAGCCTAGCTTCCCCTATCAGCCCCCTTTCTGTCCCCCGCAACTCCCCTAGTCCCGTGGGGGATACAGCCTTGTCAGACCACAGAGGAAGAAGATATAGACAGTCCAGATGAGACCTGAATGGCTAGGGTCAGATAGAATTGGAGGAGGTCCTTACTTATCAGGGCACTAGGGAAAGGGCATAGAGGGAGAAGAGGGGGGGAGGGAGGGGAGACTAGGAGGAGAAGAAGGAGGAGGCTGCAGTGGGGATACAAAGTGAATAAATTGGAATAAATAAACAAATAAATAGATAAATAAAGCCTTTTAATAATAAACATTAGCCATTTTTATTTTCTACAATACACGTTTACCCACTGACAATTTCACCAACCCTACTTCAATTTTTAAGATATTCTCAGAATTATGAAACTTGGGCTTCCAATTTATGCTTTTAATGGGCACAATATGTGCTTGCGAAAGAAAGGACAGAAACAGGCTGATGGGAACAAAGAAAAAGGGGGTCAACAACAACAACAAAAGATGCCTCTAGTTAAAGTGAAAACTTCAAGAGCCACAAAGTTTGATTTGATGAATGTCAGAACTAGGAACCAGGGGCTCTTGTTAGAAGCACACGCAATTTTTTTCTTGGGAAAGAAAAAAAGATGTATATTTGCACACATTCCCCCAAATAGAAAGACAATACTTAGAAAACTATCCCTCTGGCTTCCCAAAAAGTAAGTTTATATACTGTTTACAGTTTAAGGATGCATACTATGAACCAATACTTTTTTTTTTTACCTCATATGTTTGTTTGTTTATTTGTTTTAATGAGTGCTCTGTCTGTACACCTGCATGCCAGAAGAGGGCATCAGATCCCCTTATAGATAGATGGTTGGGAGCCACTAAGTGGTTGCTAGGGATTGAACTCAGGACCTCTGGAAGAGAAGCCAGGGCTCTTAACCACTGGACCATCTCAATAGCTCCATCTTTCTGGTTTTTACTATGTCTCCATCAAGAGCACTTTTTCTTAGGGGACCCCACACAAGAATTTTACTGCCATTAAGTATACTGAATATTTATTTTTGTATAATGGTTCTTTGGTTCCAAAACTAAACTCTACCAACACTTAAAAAAAAAAAAAGAACTGATACTATTTTGTCTTAACATACTCTATAAAGTGAGGCTACCCTGATAGCCAAATCAAACAAGAATATAATTTTAAAAGGAATCTACTAGCTAATGTAACTTAATGAACACAGACGTAAAAATCTGCCACAAAATTCTAGCAAAACAAATTGAAAAACACATTAAAATGATCACTCACTACAATAAAGCAAAGTTCAACAAATATGCAAGGGCTCAATATAGCCAAATCAATAAACACAGAGAACCATATCAAAGGAATAAAAGAAAAACTCCAAATATCTCAATAAAATACAGAAAAAAGCAACTAACTAAATTCAATGATAGAAGTAGCATACTTAAAAACAATAAAAGCTATTTTTAAAAGATTTATTTGTTATTTATACAGTGTTCTGTCTGCATGTACACCTGCACGCCAGAAAAGGGCACCAGATCTCATTATAGATGGTTGTGAACCACCATGTAACCACATGGGAATTCAATTCCTGACCTCTGGAAGGGCAGCCAGTGCTCTTAACCTCTGAGCCATCTCTCCAGGCCAATTTTAATAAGATAACCATTGTCATTATACTAAGCTGAAGAAAGCTGAAAGGTCCTTGTTGAGATACAGAACAAGACAAGGATATTTACTTTCATCACTTTTATTCATTAGTACTAAGAGTCTTAGCCAAAGCAATCAAGTAAGAGAAAGAAATAAAGGACATACACTTAAATTAGGAAGGAAAAGTCAAATTACTACTTTTTTGACCTGATCTTACATATAGCAAATTTCAAAGATTCTATGAAAAACGAATCTCAAGAACCACTAAATGAATTAAGAAAAGTTGTGAAATATAAAGTTAAAATGAAAAATCAATGTTGCTATATGCCAATTTAAAGTAGATATAAACAAAGCTCGAACAAAACTATACTAATGAACAATATAGAGCACTTTGTACCCATTTCCCTTCCTCCGTAGCAGGATTTGTTTGTTTTTAGCATGTACAAATCTTATGAGACAGGTTCTAAACTTTATATAGAAGTACAAAAAACTCCAAGTAGCCAAACCAATCTTATTGAAAACATCAGAAAAGAAGACATACTACCTGACGTCAAAATATAACAAAAAAAAACCCTGCAATAATCAAAACTGACAGGAACAGGCATGAAACCAAAAATGGAACAGAAGAGATCAAAGAAGTAAACCTACATATTTATAGCCATTTTTTTTCAAAATGATACTAAGAATTTACACTGAAATAGAAGTTTTTCTTTAGATTTATTTATTTTATATGTATGAACGTTTTGTATTATTGCATGTATGTATGTGTTCCGTGTGCCCAAAGAAGTCAGAAGAAGGTGCTGGCTTCCCCAGTAAAAGACGCTTCATTAAAAAAAAAAGTAGTGACTGTATTCCCTCATTTACTTCAAGTTCTAAAAAGGGGGAAACTAAGGGTTTAAAAAAAGGAGGTAAGAGCAAGACAGACATGGCAGTCCATGTCTATAATCCCAAAATCTGAGGTAAGTAGATCTCTGTGAATTTGTATATCAGCCAGCCTGATTTACATAGTGAATCCTAGAATAGCCAAGGCAATAGAGAGACTGTCTCAAAATACAGAAAAAAAAGAATTTAAAAACAAATGAAGGAAGGAAGAAACGAAGGAAGTAAACAATAGATGAATTGGGGGAGAAAGCTGTAATAGAGGTAGTTGGGTTAACTTCAAGAGAAACTTGAAAGATCTTTCTGGAGTGACATTCAACATCTTCGGTAAGATGAATTATAAAAGTACAGGCACTTGTCAAAGTTACTGAATTTATAAACTTCACTGTATATCAAGTAGCTCAAAAAAGATTCTGAACTCGGGATAAACGTATGTCTGCTAAAGGATTTAGGGAACAGTTATTGATATTTGGAATTTTTAGGGTGTTGGTTGTTGTGGGTTTAGGGAAGCAGGGTCCTGTGTTGTCATGACTCACCTTGAATTTTTGGGCTCCAGCAATTTTCTTGATGAAGTCTCCACAATAGTTGAAACTTAGAGGCACATGATACAACTTAGAGGCACATGATACTGTGTTTGGCTTTACAACCTCTTAATAAGGTAAAGTAGTAGCCTGGAGAGATAGCACTGTTTTCCTCATCCAAAAGACTAGGATTCAATTCTTAGAACCTACATGGTGGCACACAACTCTAACTCTAATTCCAAAGGATCAGACACCCACTCTGGCCTCTTTGAACACCAAAAATGCACACTGTGCACAGACATACATGCAAACAAAATACTGATATACAGAAAATACTTTTTTTAAAAAGGGTTTAAACTGATCTACTGATCCAAACAAAGAAAATAAGTACTGAGTTATATGAAGGTAAGAGCAGGAGCAGGAGATGGCTCAGCAGTTACAAGAACTTGCTGCATTTGTAGAGGCCCTGACTTTGGCTCCCACATCCATGTAGCACCCACCAAATGTCTGAAACTCCAGTATTAGAATTCTGACACCTTTTTGTGACCTTTACAGGCACGGTATACATGTGGTGCACAGACACACATGGAGACAAAAATATCCATATATAAAATCTCTATATATTATCTATGTGTTAACTATATAATCTAGACAGTTAGCATAAATGATAGTCACTGTTATTATAATTTTATGTGTATCAGATTTCAATTACAAGTACTGGGAAACATCTGATACAAAGATAGTTTATAGGTAAGAATTTGTTTTCACATGCTTAAATTTAAAATGGAAAAAGCAGTTAGGTTGATAATGAAGCTGCTATTATAATTTTTAAGTATTTAGAGAGTGAAATATACAGATAAGCAAACTAAAACTAAAACTGTGCCCCAATCTTTAACATAAGACATCAATTCATAGCAAGTAGTTCAGCATTTAACTAATGCTCAGATGCTCCAACATGACTACAGAAACTACCCAACTATATGTGTGTTCAAAAATCATGAGTTAGCTAGATGTTTGGAGATGATGTTCAGAGCAACTGACTGAACAACCCAATGGCTTGGAACATAAAAGTCTGTCATTTAAAATGACCTATTACATTGAATATGTACAAAAAACCAAACATGGACAGAGAAAAGGCTAGAAGTAATGTAGTTCTTTAGTGTTATAATGTTACAAATATAGATGCCAGCAAAAATATGAAGCACAAAAGAAGATAAATCTGACTGACAACATTATCTTAATAAAAGAATGACTTATAATAAAAATACAATAAACATATATTTAAAAGTAAAATGCAAAAATCTCCAAACAATAAAAACCATTTAAATTGGGGTTAGAATTTGGGCATTTAAAATCTCTAACATGTAGCCTAGTAAGGCGTTTAATCCCAAGACTTGGCAGGAAGACGCAGCCCAGCTAGGTCTACATAGTAAATTTCTGTTTTAATAATAATAATAATAATAACAATAATACCAATAAATATTAATATATACAAGTGTTATATGTTACTCAAGACACTTTATCTTGCTACAGAGTCCAGGCTTGACTTAAGAGTCACACTACCCCTGACTTGACCCCTACAATACTGGGTTACAGATATTTACCGCCATACTCAACACTTTTTTCTAAATAAAAATATAAAACACAAAAAGCAAAACCTCCAAATTAGGCATTTATAATTCAAGGATGTAAACAACTATTAAATATTGTCAGTGATTCAACACAAAAAGAAAAATGTTCTATAAGTCTTTCAGCTTCTCTGCCTTTCTCAATGAAGCAATTTTGGGGTGCTTTTTAAAAAACAGCTTACATCTCTTTAGAAATTTTAATGTTTTTATTACATTTACTAAATTCACTGATTTTCAGAAAGTTGAAGAATTTGAAGCTAAAAGGAACTTCAGAGAGCTCAAGATGGAGATTCCATTAGGCTGTATCCTAATGTAAGGACCACGAAAAGGCCCTGCACATCCTGGACTGTCAGTGAGTGAAAGAGAATACACTGGAGATTACTGTGAAGCCTCAGAATGATCCACGGTGGATTAGTTACTTTTCTGTCACACATAAAACACATGGCCAAGGCAACTTACACAAGGGTTTATTTATGATTATGGTTAAAGAAAGAACAGAATCCACCATGGCAGCAAGAAGAGGAAGATGAGAGTTCACATCTTTTGAAGCACAAGCATGAAGCAAAGACAACAAATGGAAACAGTATCTTTTAAACTCAGGGCTCACCTCCCATGACATACTTCCTCCAACAAGGCCGCTCCAAAGCCTCCCAAACAGTTCCATCAACTGGGGACTAAATATTCAAATAAATGAACCTATGGGTGGCATTTTTATTCAAACCACAACACAGGAAATGTGAGAGAAGGACATTAAAAACTTCTGAAGATTGTGTGTGTGTGTGTGAGAGAGAGAGCTCAATAAAAAGGAGTAAGAATCAGAAGGGCATCTAATTTCTCAAAAACTGACAGTAGAAAACTAAATACTTCCAAGTTCCCAAGGCAAAAACTTGTGAATTGCACCCCTGGCTGAAAACTTTCTTAAGAATGGAGACTTGAAAACCTTTCCTTGTTACATTTTCCAAGGAAAGAGTTAAGAATGTGTTCCTGTATTACGTAGGATAAAGATACAGGCATAGGAGAGACAAAGAAAATCCCCAAGACAGGGTTTCTCTGTGTAGCCCTGGTTGTCCTTGACTCACTTTGTAGTCCAGGCTAGCCTTGATCTCACAGAGATCTACCTGCCTCTGCCTCCCAGAGTGCTGGGATTACAGGCATGCGCCACAGTGCCCAGCTGAAACACACTCTTTATGTGTATGAGTTTCACCTGCATATATGTATGTGCAGCATACATGTAAAGTGCCAAGGAAGCCAGAGAGGATGTTGAATGCTCTGGAACTAGAGGAACACAGTGTTGTGAGCTGCCATGTGGGTGGATAGGTGCTGGGAACTGAACTAACCTGACTTTACTATAAGAAAAACAAGTGCTCTTACCTCCTAAACTGGCTCCCTAGCCTGATTTATGATTTTATTTTTCCCAACCTTAGAATGAAAACTTCAGTAGAAACCACACTTGAGATTCTGAAATCTGATCTTTTCTGGGATTGAACAATATGTCTCCTGTTACTGGGGTACTGAAAAGAGCCACAGCTTCCAGCAAGCCACCCTTTGTGTGGCTAAACTATGATTATTGGTGAGATAGATATATTAAACATGTGTCTTCCTTAAAATAGTTTTAATTTATGGATATTCTGGGATATAAACTTATCCTAAGTTAAAAGACATCCAAAACATAGAAAATTAAGCAAAAGTGAAAGGCAATTATGGCGAGGCATGGTACCATACATTTAAAACCCCGGTCCTCAGAAGGCTGAGGCAGAAGGATCAATCATAAGTTCAAAGACAAACTTGGCTATATATTAAGACCTTTTTCAAAAAAAAAAAAAACAAAGTCAAAAACCCCCCAGTAAACAAAAACACAAAGCAATTCTAATTGTAGAATTGGTAACAGCCGGTTTTGTTGGAGATAGGCGCTGTCTGAGTTAAGTTTCCAGTGCTGTAATAGAACAACAAAGGTAACCTGGGGAGGAAAGCATTGAGCACACTTCCGCTTCACTATTAGTCTACCAGGGGAAGATGTGGCAGGAACTCAAACAGGGCAGGGACTTGAAGACAAGAACTTGAGTACGTAGGTCGTGGAGAAGTGCTGCCTCATCAATTGCTCACCGTGGCTTGTTACGCCCACTTTCTTACAGTGTTCAGGACCTGGGGTGGCACCACTCACAGTGGGCTGGGCCTTCACACAGCACCTGCTAAGGCACTACACACTGGCCCACAGGTTAATATTATGGAGGCAGTTTTTTTTTTAATGTGGGTCTTCTCTAATAAGTCTAGCTTGTATCAAGTTGAACCTAAAAATAGCCAAGACCAAAGCTACAAACATGTTAAGGTTGTAATCACTGATTTATATTCACTCCTAAAAGCTTTTGGAGAAGAAAAGTGAGATGCAGCATATTATAATTGTGCTATGAACCATCTTTGTGCAATCATATTTCAGAAAAACATTTTTTACAAAAATTCATTATTATTCATTATTTTAAATTGTGAAAGTGTCCACAGAGACAAGAGGCATGAGCCACCCTTTACAGGTAGTAGTAAATAGCCCAACATGGATATAATGAACTTGAATTCAGGTCCTCTGCAAGAACAGTAATGCCTCCAACCCGTGAGCACTCTCTCTTAGTCTCTTAAATGTTTACTTAACTGAGAATTTTGTAAAATGTGTGTGCTCACTGGGATGACTGCTAGAGGAGATGGTATGAAACAGCTAAGTCCCTGTTCTTCACAGTAGAAAGCCCGATTATATGAAGGGTACAGAGAAAAGCAGTATGACAGCAAATTCCCAAGCAGCACCTACATAATTTACACTTGATGGCCAAGACAGGGAAGGAAATGCAACAAAGAAGTTAAAGGGTAGAAAATTGTTTTTCCTTGGTGGTGGTGAGTGTGTATCAGTGCTTTGCCTGCATGTACGCATGCATACCTGTGTATGCTTGGAACAAAAAGAGGTCGGTGGGTGTCAGCTCCCTAAAGCCAGAAGCAAAACTTCTGGCTCCAACCTCCATATGGGTGCTGGGAGCCAAATGGGGTCCTCTGTAAGCTGTAAGTGGTTTCCTAATTACAGAGGCAGCTCTCTGGGCCCTTTTCCTTCTTTTTGTCCATGCTTTGAAGAACTACTTGATGTTTAAATTATTATTATTATTTGTACAACTGGGCATAATGGCACATGCCTTTAACCTCAGCCCTTGGGAGGCAGAGGCAGGTGGATGTCTGTGTGTTTGAGGGCAACCCTCGTAGTAGTGAGTTCCAGACAGCCAAGGCTACATACTGAGACCTTGTCTAGAAAAAAAATTGTAAAACTAAATTTAATATTAAATCATAGCAATGTTGAGAGAATTCTAAACACATGATCTCTATGGCTTCTTTGTCCATTTTGGTCCTCTGTCCTTGGTAAAGAATCCTTTGTTCTCAAATATCTACCTATAAAAAACTCACTAGGGTCAACTTAGTGAAATCCCTAAGCTTTATCCTATTTGTATGGAATATCTCTATCTATATCTATCTATATCTAATCTACATATATATACATATACATATACATATACATATATATATATGTTTTAAGATAGGGTTTCTCTGTGTAGCCCTGGGTGTCCTGGAACTTGCTCTTTAGACCAGCCTGGCCTCAAATTCAGAGATGCATCAGCCTCTGTTTCCTAAGTGTTAGAATTAAAGAAATGTGCCACCACTGCCCAGTGAACTTGGTATTCTTTTCTTTTTTTTTTTTAAGATTTTATTTATTTATTTTGAATGCTCTATCTGTATGTACACCTGCATGCCACAAGACGGCAGTAGAAGGTATTGACGGTTGTGAGCCACCATGTGGTTGCTGTCTTCTGAATGGTAGCTAATGCTACGCAGCTTGTTTTATAAGCAAGGAGCTCTGAGGAAATTATTAAGCATGCTCTAAAAAAATAAGTATTTCTAATTTAATAAATATGGGAAATTCTTGATTGTGCAAAGATAAACATATTTCCTTTCATATATAACTTTCCAACATCTTACAATACATTCTATTTATCTCTAAATTAGGGACACTGGATGTACTTTCCACCTTTCCTGAATAGTTTCTTGCTTCTCTCTGCTGCTTTAAACCTCATCTCATGGGATCTGACTCTTTTAGGTAAAGCTTTGGGTAATTTCTGGCTGATAGGCAATAGCTTACTCATTTATCACATAGTTAAATCAGTAACTTAAAAATTAAGAATATTAAAAACATCTTCTAAATATTTTAATGATATATTTTCCCTTTATAAAACTAAAGACAGAATAATACTCAAGGCATTCCAGAAAGCGAGGTGATTCCGGTGATATTGCAGGTTTGAAAAACTCCCATTACCCTCTGTGCATCCTAAAAGGAATAACTCAGGTTTGATACATGTGTATGTGGTAAAGGAAGATGAAATTTGGCCAGAGTAGGTTAACAGTTAAGAACAATAAAGGAAATTCATTCCATTAGTAGCTTCTGGGAATGTCCTATGGCCTGTGAGAGTTTTAAGACACCCAAAGTTACATAACAGAATGAAGTCAGTTATGCACATTCAGAGAGCAAACATGTGTTCTAAAGCAGTGATCTTAAGTGACCATACATCCTTCCTTTCTCCCTCTCTCCCCTTTCTCTTCTGCCCACGAAATACTTCTGTATAAATGCTTACTCTCAGCTTATTGACCATCACTGCACCAAATATCACACTAAGGCTATACTAGGAATCACTTCCTCTGTTCAACTTGTAAGCTGAAAATGTTCCAAACTAATGAATTTGTTTATTACTTTTTATTATACAATTAAAGAAAATGGTGGATTAAAAGTTACTTGTATGCATTAAATATACAAAGGTGTACAGAGAAAAAAAGAATATAGAATCCTAAGCCCCAAGTCAGTTATCACTGCAGAAGAAGTGTGGAAGGGCTGTAAGAACCAGAGAGTCCCAGACACAATAGGACCCATGGACATACGAACTGACAGTAATTGTGACAGCACACATGCACAAGACCTGTGTAAGCTCCAGCCAGAAAAATTCCAATGTATAGGGTAGGAAAGTCCATATGCAACCCTGCCATAAGCTGAGGAGCTGTTAGCATTTGGGTAGCTGCTGGGACACAGAGAGTCAGTTTTGTTGTGTTTCTTAATGATTTAACCTGTTAGGCTGACGACATATCAGGGTAGTCTCCAATCCCAAGCCCAGCTACAAAACACAAACTAAATTTGATGGGGAAAGAAGAAGGAAAAAGAGAAGACATAGTCATCCATAATTCAGGGAAGTGATGGAAACGTTGAGAGGGTGCCAAAAGGAGGAGTTGAGGGGGGTGAAAATATTCAAAACACATGGTATGAATTTCTTCAAACAATTTAAAAGTATTTCAATTAAAGATAGGGACTTTTTGTGTCCAAATGTTCTCAATAGATTGTCTTCCTTTAAAAAAGTTTTAAGGTGATTTATGGGCTTGGCGTGATGGCTCAGTGGTTAAGAGTACTTGTTGCTCTTGTAGAAGAGCCAACTTCAGTTTCCTGTGTCCATGCTGGGCTGATCATGAAAACCTGCAACTTCAAGTCCAAGGAATATTGTGGCCTCTTCTGACATTCTTGGGCACCTGCACCCAGGTGCACATACACACACATACGTATCAATAAAAACAAAATACATCTTTTTAAAAAGGCAGTTTGGTAAATATGCAAACATTGAACCTACTTTTAAATTTTAGTGATATAAAGTAGACAGCAGACAACTAAGAGGAATATAAACGTACAAAACTCTTTATGTAAATTTCATGTGGTGATTTCTCACCAGATGGTTTTTGAGATTTTTCTAATCTTTTATCTCCAACCTTACTGATGAGCAAGTAATGATTCTTCCACAAATATTTAATTCCATAATTGATACTAATAACAAAACAAACGTAAATTAAAAAACCAAAGACACGTCAGATTTTATTTATTTATTTTTTTGCTTGAGAATGCTCTGCAGCATTGTTTCTGCTGATATAGATATGGGTTGCGAATAGTATAAGACTATATTCTACATTTTTGTGCTAGAGGCTGGATTGATGGCTCATGATTAAGAACATTGACTGTTCTTCCAGAGGACTTTGGTTCAAATTCCAGCACCCACATGGTGGATCACAACCGTAATTCAAGTTGCAGGGGATTCAATGCCCTCTTCTGCCCTATTCAGGCAAGGCATATATATGGTGCAAAGACATACCACCAAACATGAATAAACATAAGAGTAAATAAAATATAAAAAATTAAATTGTG
Source organism: Pachyuromys duprasi (assembly GCA_028658305.1). Lineage (NCBI taxonomy): Eukaryota > Metazoa > Chordata > Mammalia > Rodentia > Muridae > Pachyuromys > Pachyuromys duprasi. Next base: position 32,289,670 of record CM053767.1, read on the forward strand.
TGCTATTTATAATGCAAGAGATATAGACAATAAATTAAATTATTATTATATTAAATATTATTAAATTTAATCTGCAACACTAACAATCAACAAAACAAGGATTTTGTCATGTATTTGTCATGTATTAATCATGGCCAGTGTTAATAATGTGATATCATTTAGATATCGCTCCATGGTGATAAACTGTAGATCTAGAGAAAATTTTTTCTTAGAACTGAAAACAGAAAAACATAGAAATTTGTTTAAAGCCTACATGGCATAAGAGCCTTTATAAGAAAATGACACATGGTTAAGCCTATTTTTATACTAGGCTTGATAAAGAGTAAAAAGCTATGAAACCCATTATAGGTATAAGGGGATTCAGTCAAATATACTAATCTAGGAAACGTAGCAAGGACTGTATTGATGTTCTTCACGATATTCTAATTAATTGACCTTTACTGATTTTCAGGAGAACTTTACAAACTCTTGCTAGTCCACAGATTTTTTTTCTTCTTCAGAAACTATTTGAGGTTGCCTTTGAACTTGCAGTCCTCCTCACTCAGCCTTCTGAGTACTGAGTTACAGGTGTAGCCCGCTATGCCCACCATCTCTGGTATACATTTGGAATTTTTAATTATTAATTTATTACTACATATGTATAGGTGCATGTATACATGAATTGTGTGGATACTTACATGCCACAGCACAAATGTAGTGGTCAAAAGACAACTGTGTACATACAACTAATGCTTTCCTTCTACCTATGTGTAATTTACAGATTACCATGCTTGCATGGCAAGTGCCTTTACCCAATAAGCCATCTCTCTGGCCCTCTGGTTTTAACTTTTGAGACAGGGCTCGCCTCACAGCCCAGACTGTTGTTTACACAACCTAAACTGGCCTTTAACTGTCAGCAATCATCCTGCTTCACCCTCTCAAGTACTGAAATTTACAGACATGAACATGACATCCAGTTTCTTACATCTTGGTAAACATTTCTAAACATTCACAGAAAAATCTCCCAAACTGTGGATTACATTTTAAATTCTTAGTTGAAAATGAAGAAAACTTTAAGTTTTTGATAATGTGCAATTTGTCATATTTTCCTAATGTAGTTGGTATTTTATTTAGTATCTATTGACAATGGGTTTGTATACCCAAAGGCTGTGACATTCTCCTTTGTTTTACTCAAGATATCTTATACGTTTAGATTCACACTTGTATCTACAACCCATTATCAATAATATTCAAATACATTCTAGCCCATTTTATACATAGTCTCGCCAGTTCTTATAACCATACTTTCAGATTAACTTAGCAGCTCAAACATGGACTAAAGACAAATTCTGTAAGTATAACAATGATTGACATGATTTTTAAAACATCTTTCTAAATGAGACAATACATCTCTTGTTTTTCTAGAGATCTTTGAACTATTTCTTTGGCAGAAAATTCCCTTTCAAGCATGCTGGAATTGTTTTCCCTTGGTTTTACCTGGGAAGTCAACAAGAGTTACAAAAATATATATACTTCTTTTGATTTGCACTTGTTTTTACTTGAATAGATAACAGCTTTATAAGCTGAATTATGCAAGTATTCAAATTAGCTAGAACCACTAAGCATACATGAATTACAATGAAATAGTTTTTCAACCTCTACTACATGAGATTAACCGAAAGCCAAAACTTAAAGTTTACAAAAGAGTAACGGAATAGGGCCGGAAGAGGGACAAATGCAAGCCAAGCAGCACTCGAAAACAACAGAAATTTCAAGTTAGTGATCTTCTGTTAAAAGAAGCTTCTCCACGAAAGAAAATTGATTAATCAGAGAAACTGACAAGGATCACAGGAACCTAGTCAATTCCTCTTAGCAGGCAGCACCAGTGTTAAAAGACTTTGAAGTAGAAAGACACCGATTATCAATTTCCTACAGAAGCTCTTTATACCAGGAAAAGGGAATAGGGGTAAGTGTAATTAAGTGCAGAGGTGGGGGGAGGGGTGCTAAGGAGCAAAAATGAAAGGAGGAAATTTTAAATAGAAGTGTTTCTGATGAGATGGGGAACGCAAGCACAAAGGAAACAATGGCCAGGCTATGATTATGATAAGGAAAGCAATATCCTCCACTCTTTGTAATGCCATATTTTAGTAGCAAAAATAAGTGTTCCAAACCTAGAACAGGCACCAGGGGAGTGCCATGTGCTTCAATGCCATCAGCCATATGCCTTAGCCCAAAACACAAATTCCTACATTTTTGTTCATTAAATTTAAGTTTGTAGGTGTAGTAAAATTGTATCTACCTGCTATTAAGTCTTGGCTTTGCCATTACTTTACCGCCTACATCTATTATATTCATTATAGCATATACACAATTTTAATTGCAAGAAAGACAAGATATCTTTTATTTCCCTTTCAAGGCACTGAAAAGAAATCCAAAATATTTTTGCTGTGATTATTCACAGCCCTATGAAATGAATATTGCTACCTAAAACCCACACATAGAAGACCTTTGGTAAAATTCAAGCAACTAGTAAGTACTACAGTCTGAATTCAAATCCAGGATCTCCAAGTTTAGTCTATAATCTCTACTGATATCTTTATAATGCTACATCACAACTTTGTAAGTAGAAAATTCTACTTACAAACCCTACTGAACACCTACTTCAGTGTCCCCTGGAGTTAAAAGTAATATTAAAAAGATAGGTTCTTGCCGGGCATTATGGTGCCACCTTTAATTCCATAACTTGGTAGACAGAGGTAGGCAATATGACTTCAAGGCCAGCCTAGTCTACAAAGTGATACTGAGGTAGTCGGGAGGCCAGCATGCACTTTGGTGTGCTAATGGGCATCACAGAAAACCTTTGTCCCTTCTAACAGTGAGAGGGAAATGGCCCCTTTGGTAGAGGGGATCTGGCACCAGAATTAGGAATGGAGCTTCCTTTGGACCTGACAAATATATAAAGCAAAACACTGAATCAGAGCATAAATGGCTTGGACATCTAAGTCTATATTTTATTAAAGAAACAAATGGCCAATGATGCTTTTGGAACAACGAATTCTTTAAAAAAAATCCACACACAGCAAATACTCAGAGTGACGAAAATACTCAGACGACGAAACCCGCCTGTTCACAAACTTACCTTCACTGCTTAAGCTTCATTTTCTACCACTCCCCACCATTATGCTACATCCTCCCCGCCCGAGCTGCTTGGTCACACACTTGTCCTCTTAGATAATCTCACAGTCTCACACCATGGCACAATAGCAATGTGGAATACTCTTCAGGTGACATATCCTAGCTATTTCATCTTCCCTTATAAAACAGCCTTTTCTGCTACTGACAATACAGACAATCATTACCATAAGGCTCTTAGCAGCTGCTACCACCTTACAGAATGTAATCCTTTGTAAAGCTAATGCTCCAAGTTTCTTCCTGCCATAAAGCCTCTGCTCACAATTCTTCCCTTTCCTTGCTTTCCCTTTTTCTTTGTTCCTCAACACAAATATTCTGCCCTCAAAAGGCTTTCTTGCTGAGCACTGTAGCACATGCCTTTAATCCCAGCAATCAGGAGATGAGTCTAAGGCCAACCTGGTTTTCATAGAGTTCTTAACCAAAGACTAGTTTATCCTGTTCTCAGAGGATAGTTTCTCTTTGTCAAGCTAAAGCAGTGTTAATTTTATTCTCATTGTGACTGAAGTATCTGCCCCTCTGACCATTCTTTGAGATCCATAAGAAACTTGAAGAGAGGGAAGGGAAGGGAAAGGGAGGAAAGGGTAGGGAAAAGAAAAAGAAGAAAAAGAAGGGAAGAGGGAGGGGAGGGGTGAGGAAGAAAATAGAGTGTTAAGGTGGGGGGAGGGGCGTGTGCACACCAGAGGTCAACAGCAAGTATCTTCCTCACTGGCTCAGTGGCTCTCTACCTTATGTTTTGAAATAGAGTCATTAAATCTGGAACTCAAAGGCTGGCCAGTGAGCTCTTGGGGTCTACTTCTCTCCTAGCCCAGGTGCTGAAATTATCTGGGCATGCTGTGGAAGCTGACATTATTGTTGCTCTGGCTGGTTTTTATCAAGACAGGGTTTCTCTGTGTAATAACCCAGGCTATCCTGGAACCCACTCTGTAGACGAGGCTGGTCTCAAACTCAGAGATTGGCCTGCCTCTGCCTCCAGAGTGTTGTGATTAACCCCAGCTCATCGTTGACTTTTTTTTTTGGTGGGGGTGGGGGGGAACTAGGGATCCAAATCAGACCCTCATGCACAGCATATGTTTTACTTGCTGAGCCATCTTCTTCAGTCCCCTTCCTGCTTTGTGCAAATAAGCTTCTAAAACATGGCACAAAGGAAGCACATTAACATAAAACTAAAACTGCTAAATATTGGGAATCCAGAGATGTAAAAACTGTGTTCTGAAATAATACTATTACCTAATTATGTGAAATTAGTCAGTTAGCAATTCTATGATTGCTCTCGTTATTTACAAAAATGGGCAATAATTGCAGTTATCTTTCAGAGTCAAAAATTTTAGTTAACCATAAAATGCATATGTAAGCATTCTATAAAGTTATATGACATTATTATTGTTTAACACTAATATCATGATTATCAACATTTCTCCAATATGTGCTGTCTCTAGCTTAAGGATGTCTAACTGGCAGAAAAGATGCCTATTAGCAAGTTACACAAACGGCTTTTAGTGGTTAATTAGGAAGCACTGTTTGGTGGCAAAGTGGGGATCTATGCCTAGGGATTGATAATTGTGACAAATTAGTGTTAACAAGCAGCAAAAATGAGCCACAGATAAGTGGGAGACAGAGGTAAGTGGATCTCTGTGAGTTCAAGGCAAGCCTAGTCTACACACCAAGTTCCAGACCCACCAGAGCTACTAATGAAACCCTGTCTTTAAATAAACAAGCAAACCATCAGGATATTTTAGTGGTAAAGGCACTTGCTGCTAAACTGACAAGGTGAATTTGAAACCCAGGACCAACATGGTGGAAGGAAAAGAAGCAAGGACAAGAATAACAGTTCTGACTTTCTTTAAAGTTGGTCTCTGACATCCACACAGGTGATATGGCACAATCATGCCCACATTCTAGCCCAGAAACAGAAATATGTTTTTAAGTAGCTGAAATAAATATAAATGTTAATATAGCAATGGTTTAGGACCAAAAGTGAACAACACAGGATTACAATCTGCGTTTTTATTTATGATTCTATTAGGAGATTACTCATACAGTTATCATCTTTACATTATCTTAAATCTTCTTAACCATACTTTTATTTGCCTATAAGCAGATATTTTCAAATTTTTAAAAGTTTTATCAGCCATATAGACTGTTAAGGATGCAAGTCTTCCTCCTGTCTGCTCTAGGCCCTCCCTATCTCCTGTTCCCCTGGTAACATCAGAAAAATAAACATCAGCTCTACCACTCCTAAGTAGGGGGATTGGGAGTGGGAAGACCTATGGTCCTGGGTGGAGCCATGACATTATGACCAGCTAGCTCCAACGATTGGAAGATAGCATACTATGGTCTCCTCCTAACAGTTACACCACTTGGGCCTGTCAATCACTTGGTCAGGAATCAATTCCCCACAGGAAAGGAAACCTAAAAAACTTGCTAAGGAGAGGGGAGGAATCATCATCCCCTTAATGAGATAGCGAACTTCCCCTTCCCATAAACCCCTCTTCCATGAAGCCATCTGCAAAGCTTGCACCAAGCACTATGGAGCCTGTTCACTTTTCTGACTCATCAAAGTCTAGCTTTTTCTTTGTATTGTTTTCTTCCAGATACTGGCCAAAACCCGGTCATTCTTTCTCTGATGGCTTTGGACTTTCTCATTCTTTCTCTGAAGCTCTCCCTCACCTCCACCCTGTGGCTGCTTGCTGACCTCCATTACTGAATGTGCCTAAGTTCTAAGACCCTAAAATAAAAGGCATAGCTTTCTCTCTTCCTGTTATCCACCGCCCTTTTCCTGGCAGCTGTCAAGATTTACAGCTTGCTTGCCCTGTTGTTTTTCTCTCAAATTCTAATAAAACTGTCCTCAAGTATCCAAGTCAGTTTCTAAATTATTTTATTAACAAGACTAAGAACCAAAATAAGAAAGAAAGGTCCTAATTTCCTTGGTAACAAAATAAACATGTAGCCACTTTTATCTTTCAGATATAAATTATGACATCTAAAATCTTGTTTCAGTTAATTGTAAGATTATAAGATCATACTCCTTAAGTTCTTCAAACTACGGTAAACCAGGACAATAGGCCTAAGTGTATATGAACGTCTGTGAAGGAGAAATTCTCAGCAGAAATATCTGCAGTACAATAGAAGGAACGTGAGCCTTTCAGAAGTCACCATGGGTATGCCTTATGCCACTGACCACAGCCTTTAAAAAAGAAATAAACTACTTAACTAAACTTAAGAGAAAAGCAGGAAGAACCAGATTTGAGTTCACAGGGCTTAAATATACAAAATAGATTCCTTTTTTTCTTAGTAGCAATAAAAAGACTGTCAAAAAATAAATTCTACATTAGTTTAGAATTCTAAATTTCTTGTTAGCTGCTGTTAACCTCTTCTCTAAGGACTGGCACATTTGCTGGAGAGACCCGGGCTGCTGAGTGATTCCTTCTTCCTAATATCTCTTAGAGTTAAGACCTCAGGCTTCCATCTCAATATGGATGGAGAGCAGGGAAAGGAGAAGACTAGGAAAGTCATCACTCAGAGCTGTAACAATTCCTGGTGGCAGGTCACATCACAATGATCAAGTGGGAAAAATTGGAAGATGGCAAAATGAATTGATAATTTGAATAATTCCTTTAACTTATAATTTAAAACTGAAAATGTAAACTATAATAATAAATTCTTCTGTATAAAATCTATTCTGCGCTCTTGTGAGGACCCAGGAACCCACATTAAATACTTCAGAAGCATCTATAATTCCAGTTCTAGAGAATCCAGTGTCTTTGCTTCTTGCACGTAAAGCGTAGACATTCCTGCAGACACAACACAGAGATGGAGATTTATTCTAAATTATTAAATTCTGCTCGGAAAGCATCATTCCATTATGAGACTTTAAATATGTATTTCACATTGAATACCACAAACTCTGAATTACTTGTAGCAACACAAAAGGTGTGACAGTGGCCAGGAGACAGGATGGAGACAGTTGTCACCTAACAAAACAAGTTCCCACACATCCCCTGCTCCAGGTCAGGGATCCCCACCCTAAAACTATATTACCCTAGAACACTCAGTCACTTGAGGAAAGATCTAAAAGTAATGTATTTTCTGTTTCCCAGACTCCTGAATGTCCTCATTAGCTGAAACCTGGAGTCAAGTCGTTTCCACAGCAGCCAGTTTGATTAAAGAGCCTGCTTCACATGAAAATAAACTCCTGTCTCCATCAAAAACAGTGGAGTCACTCATTCTCACATCCATATCCCCACTCTCTCCCCCATACTCCTTTCATTTACTAACGCCTTTTTACAGGCACTTAACAGAAAATGCAAACTTCCTTTGTGAAGACTGATTTTTATTTGTGTGTGTCACACGTGTGCAAGTATCCATGGAAGCCAGAGGAGGTCATTAGATCCTCTAGACCTGGAATTATTAGGTGCTTGTGAGCCCCCAAAACTAAGAGATTTTTAACATTAGATTTTTTTTTTTAAATATTCAAGTCAAGTGGCTGAAGAGATGGCTTAGACAGTAAGAGTATTTGCTGCTCTTTCAGAAAAGCAGAGTTCAGTTTCCAGCACGATATGAAGGCTCGTGGTCATTTCTAACTCCAGTTCCAGAGAATCTGACACCCTTTTCTGGACTCCATAGGTACTACATGCACATACATGCAGGCAAAACACCTCTACACATTAAACAAGCACAAATAAATCTAAATAAAAAAATCAACCCTAAGGAACATAATTATGTGAAGACATAATTAACAGAAACAGAAGGACACACACACACACACACACAAAAGTAAAAATGTCAATGTGGACAAAGTAATAATCTATTTTTAAGCTCATAATCCATTTATTAACAGACACTTAAATAACCTTTCTGTTAAACATAACGATCTTTCATTTAACTTTAAAGGTGGTTTTAATCTTATATCATAAAATTTAGTTTTTATTACCAAAAGTAGGATGATTTTTCTTTCCTATTTATACTAATAGCACAACACATACAAATATACACACATATGCACATGTGTACACACATCATATTTACAATCTAAATTATGAACGGTAACAAAATCACACAATCAAGTATCATTCATTGCCTTTTAACACCTACAAGTCTATGAAGATGCTAGGAAAATTTTTATGTAACAGTAGTCTAGAATACCTTATTTAAATAAAATACACTTAACAAAAATGCATGTTCAACTTTAAACTCCTATCACTCTTAGAAGTTTTTCTTTTCTTTCTTTCTTTATCTATCTATTTATTAGAATTTATTCACATTGTATTCCTACTGCAGCCCCTTCTCTCATCTCCTCCCAATCCCACTCACCTTCTTTTTTCTCCCCTATGCCCTTTCCCTAGTCCCCTGATAGGGGTGGACCTCCTCCCCTTCTATCTGACCCTGGCTTATCAGGTCTCATCAAGGTTGACTGCATCATCTTCCTCTGTGGCCTGGCAAGGCTAGACTCTCATTTTAACACAGGAGTTTACCTTGTGGGGTACAATACACATTTACACTATGAAGGTTGTTTCCAGACTCTGCCTATTACGAATAGAGCTGCTATGAACATAGTTGAGCAAATGTCCTTGTATGGTTGAGCATCTTTTGGGTATATATGGCCAGAAGTTGTACAGCTATGAAAGCGCCAGATTGATTTCCAAAATGATTATACAAGCTTACAATCCCACAGCAATGGAGGAGGGCTCCCCTTTCTCCACATCCTCTCCAAAATGTACTGTCACTTGAATTTTTGATATTAGCCATTCTGATGGGTAGAATCTCAGTGTCATTTTGATTGGCATTTCCTGGATGACTAAGGGGGCTGAGCATTTCTTTAAGTGTTTCTCTGCCATTCAACATTCCTCTGTTGAGAATTCTCTGTTTAGCTCTGTACTCCATTTTTTAATCGGATTACTTGGTTTGTTGGTGTTTAACTTCTTCAGTTCTTTATATATTCTGGATGTTAACCCTCCATCATATGTAGGGTTGGTGAGAAACTTTTTCCAATCTGAAGGCTGTTGTTTTGTTCTGCTGACATAAGTAGCCCATGGGCAGTTTTCTCTCCATGGGGGTTCCCTAGTAAGGGAAGCAGGGGCAGTCACTGGCATGAACTTGATTGCCTGCTCTTTGATCAACTCCCCCTGGTGAGGTGGCCTTACTAGGTCACAGAAAAAGAGGATCCAGACACTCCTGCTGAGACTTGATAAACTAGGGTCAGATATTAGGGGTAGACCTCTCCTATCAGTGGATTAGGAGAAGAACATAGGGGAGGAAGAGATGAGGGAGGGTGCTATAGCCAGGATACAAAGTGAATAAATTATAATAAATAATAGTAATAATGAAAACTGTTGAAAAGTTCTAGGAAAGACTTGCAAAGTCTCCTACTTGTAGTTACCTCTTAAGGTAAGTTAACACAAAACAAAAGAACAACAAAGAAAGCCTTCCCCTAGGAACTACATAAGATAGATACATTTTACTTGTTCCAATTCACCTTAGCATTGTTTAACTGAACTACGCATAGGCAAGGTGGCAATATTTAACAAGAAGAATCTAAAGACCTTTCCTGGCACCATGATGACCGTTAAACAATGGAATTAATCTGACTGAGACTTAGAAGAAAATCTTTGGCATGTGTTAGAACATTGCACATCTCCCTCTTCCTTCCCTTCTCTTCCAACATAAATAACTTGCACTTATTTCGTTAGGTAATAAATGCAGATACATGAACAGAGGAATGAGTATACCAAAGAGGGCACTGCTCCCATCTCACCAGGACAGTGATCACCAGAAATAGAGCTTGAGTGTCCATCTATCAGAAATGTGAAGGGACAATTCTTTTAACTTTTAAAAAATTTTTAAATTTTAATTATTTATTACAATTCATTCACTTTGTATCCCGGCTGTGATCCCCTCCCTCCCTCTTCTCCCCCTATAACCCTCTCCAAGTCCACTGACAGGAGAGGTCCTCCTCCCCTTCTCTCTGACCCTAGCCTATCAGGTCTCATGAGGACTGGCTGCATAGTCTTCCTCTATGGCCTTGCAAGGCTGCACCCCTAGGGGGTACATGATCAAAGAGCAGGCCACTTAGTTCATGTCAGATACAGCTCCTGTTCCCCTTACTAGAGTATCCACTTGGATACTGAGCAGCCTATGGGCTTCCTATGAACAGGGGGTCTAGGTCTTTTCCATGAAAGATCCTTGGTTGGAGTATTAGTCTCTGCAGGGGCCCCTGGGCCCAAGTTTTTTGGCTTTGTTGTCTTTCTTACAGAGTTCCTGTCCCCTCCAGGTCTTTGTCCATAAGGTTTCTGGCACTCTGCCCAAAGTTTGGCTATGAATCTCAGTATCTCCTTCGATACCCTGTTAGGCAGAGTCTTTCAGAGGTCCTCTGTAGAAAGCTCCTTGTCTTCTACTTCTGATGTCTATCCTATTTGCCCTTCTGAGTGAGGTTTCAGCATCTTCCCTAGGGTCCCCCTTGTTGTTAGTTTCTCTAGGACTATAGATTTTAGTATGTTTATCCTATATTATATGGCTAATATCCATTTATAAGTGAGTATATACCTTATGTGTCTTTCTGCTTCTGGGTTACCTCACTCAGGATGATCTTTTCTAGTTCCCATGATTTGCCTGCAAATTTCATGATTACTTTGTTTTTAATTGCTGAGTATTCCATTGTGTAAATGTAACATAATTTCTGTATCCATTCCTCCACTGAGGGACATCTAGGTTGTTTCCAGATTCTGGCTACTACAAATAAAGCTGCAATGAATACAGTTGAGCAAATGTCCTTATTGAATGGTGGGGCATCTTTTGGGCATATGCCTCAGCTGATATGCAGAAGCTGATCTTGAGGAAGCGCTATTCCTAATTGTCTGAGAAAGCACCAGATTGATTTCCAAAGTGGTTGTACAAGTTTATATTCTCACTAGCAATGGAGGAGGGTTTCCCTTTCTCCACATCCTCTCCAACATGTATTGTCACATGAGTTTTTGATCTTAGCATTCTGATGGGTGTGAGGGGAAATCTCAGGGTCGTACTGATTTGCATTTCCTGAATGACTTAAGGACATTGTGCATTTCTTCAAGTGTTTCTCTGCCATTTGATATTCCTCTGTTGAAAATTCTCTATTTTGCTATGTACCCCATTTTTTAATTGGACTACCTAGTTAGTTGGTATTTAACTTCTTGAGTTCTTTATATATTCTGGATCTTAGCCCTCTGTCAGATGTAGGGTTGGTGAAGATCTTTTCCCAGTCTGTAGGCTGTCGTTTGTTTTGATGACAGTGTCCTTTGCTTTACAGAAGCTTTTCAGTTTCATGAGGTCCCATTTACTGATTGTTGATCTTAGAGCCTGTGCTGTTGGTATCCTGTTCAGAAAGTTGTCTACTGTGCCAATGAGGTCAAGGCTCTTCTCCACTTTTTCTAACAGATTTAGTGTGTCTGGTTTAGAAACAGACTAGTGGATCAATGGAATCGAATCAAAGACCCGAAAATAAACCCACATACCAACAGAAACTTAATTTTGACAACGAAGCCAAAACCATACAATGGTAAAAAGACAGCATCTTCAACAAATGATGCTGGTCTAACTGGATCTCTGCATGTAGAAAAATGCAAATAGACCCATATTTATCACTCTTGGAAGTTTTTAAAAGTACCCTTTTACATAGAAATATCCAAAGAACAACACATTTTAAAAATCAGTCAGAGTTTTGTCTTTAAGAAAGTACTGTTTCACAGCCAGGTGGGAGTAGTGCATGCCTTTAATCTGAGCACTTTGGCAGCAGAAGCAGGTGGATCTCTGCGTTTCACCAGCCTTGCCTACAAAGAGTTCCAGGACAGCCAGGGCTATATAGAGAAGCCCTCTCTCTTAAAAACAACAATAAAAAAGAATTGTTTTACAAATTTCATTATTTGGTGATATAGTGGATAATGTTTAAAATACAACTCAAGAACTCTCTGAATTCTAAATAACAAACAAAAACAGTCTAAACATTTAATGGCTCACAGTAAACTATGTATCATGAATAAGCCATCACATTAGGATTGGCATTTATTCTGTTTTAACTCCAAAATAAAATGCTGATGTTGAAAGAGATAGTATTTTCTCAAACACCTGGCTATATCTTACAGTGAAGAAAAGAGTTAGAACTATAAACAGCTAATACATTTTTATATTTCTATCAAATTGTCTTCTTTTCCATTTATTTTCTTACATTTTAAATTTTGAGAAATAAACTGTAATTTAGAAACTTCAAATAATTCTAAAAGATAACTGATAAAAAAATAAATATGCCAGTAACGATTTTTCAAAGTGTTATTTTAGGACCCAACAAGTGAAGGCTCTTGCCACAGAAGGCTGGCTATCTGAGTTTGATCCCAGAAACCACATGAATATGGAAGGAGAAAACTGACAACAAATTTGTTCTCACACAATGCTTCACCCACCCACACTTTACTTGTTCTCTCTCACATATACACTGATGTATTTTAAGTGTTGTTTTAGAAATCGATTTAATAATCAATATTTTAGCTTCCTAAAAATATAATCACTCAAAACAAATAAGTGAATTAAACAGCACATTTCAATAACCATTTCCTATAAACTAAAATCTCTGATATCTCACTAATTCTAATATTCACTTCAGTGTAATCAGTGACTGACTAAAAGAGAAGGCATTAAACTTAGGCAATCAAAGAAAAAGTTTTCTTTCTTTTCTGCAGGAAGAAACAAAAGCTCAAAGCCAATGGATGAGGCCTCAAAGCTAGAAAGCCGTGAGGACCGAGGTTACAAACAGTCCACTATAAGCTTTTAAAGCACAAAAAATAAACACAGCAAGCGCTGACAAAGAATAACAAGCATTTACTATAAATTAGATGTATCAGCAACAATGTTTTGCAGTTTATAAGCAATGCTGATGCTTCTGCAGGGGTGAAATCACACCTTACTATGAGCTCTGCACAGATAAACACCCATCCCCCACTGCACAGAGCTACTTCACAAACCTCTTGAATAAATAGGAGTATCCAATGTCCAGGGTAATGGGTGGTCCTGAGCTCTGGAACCAGAGCTGTATACTTTTAGGAGATGCTGAGATAAGAACAAAGTGTTTTGTGTTGTTTAAATCTGAATCTAGATGTAAAATCTTTGCACCATTATTGGCACAATTCATAAACCCATTGACTGGGTAAAGCTGAAAAAGACAGGATAAACATTAAAAATTAAATACTTCAAAATAAAATACCTTGAGTCTTTTTATAATCCAAATTAATTAATTCAATTTTCTCAAAAGTTGTCACTACATTTCAAAGGTGCAATTATCCTACAACATGTTTTACTGCCAACAAACGTTATTTAAATAAAATTACATACATCAAATAAACTGCAACTCAGGAAAACAAGACAGTGAAATTAACTCACATTAAGTCACAATCAAGCATAAACTACTAAATCCAATGGGAAGAATGTCTTTTATGCTTGTTTTTACTTTATTTTTCCTGGAACGAAAAGTAGGATTTACAAGAAGCCCCAAGAAAACATAAGCAAAGAATAGTCCTGACCCAGGCCTCTCTGACTTAGTCAAGTGGGCTTGCAACTTGAGCCAAAGGGCACAAATTCCTCACCATTCAAAACCTTCAATGGTGTGAGGGAGGAAATAGCTAATAGGGAGAAATGTGCAAATTCCTAGATTTAGTAACCAACCAAAAAACTTTGTGTCAAAGATCTAAAAATTAAATAAAGTCAACACTGTGAATGAATTTTTGTTATAGTTTTAACCAATTCTTAAAAAAGAATATTTTTTAAAATGAAAAGGACTCATTCACTTTAACATTAAGATTTACAGTGAGCCAGCTATGTCAGGTATGCGTCTGTAAGACTTGATCTAATTAAAGTAGTTGCTGAAAAGCATAACTGCTTTGCAAGCAGTAGTGTTTCCATATTGTATTAAAAGCATACTTAAGAAAAAGCTTACATAAACTTTGTATTACTGACTTAAGTATTTCAAGTGATAGATACAACCTTTGTTGGCACACTTTTCTTAGTGACTGACCTAAAGAAAATTCATTTGCTGTACATTAAAATGAAAGAATTTAGGCATTACAGGATCTATAAACATCCTAGTGATTATTGTTAATAAGTGAAGAAATTCATTGCTAAATGAAGGAAAGAAAAAGTCATGAACAAGTGTGGCCAAAGTAAAAGTAATTTGAAATTACACGAAATCTTTATATCCTTTAACACAAACTGTATATATATATACACACACACAAACCTTAGAGTGATTAGAAAATTAATGGTATTTTAAATATCAACTTTAAGGTTAATAAAAGTCATAAATTTAAGCTAAAATTGATATTTAAAAGTAAAATGTCATAACAAAACACTTGAAAGGCAACTGGTAAAAACAAAGGTTGTAGTTAGTAACACAATAAATTGGCCAAAGCAAGTTTTTCTGCAAAATCTAAAAACTGTGCTTTAAGACTACTAAGAGCAGTAAATTTACCTTAATGTATGTGTGTACACACAAGCATGGTGGGTGTGTATGTGTGTGGGTATACTTGATTCCAAGGGCCTGCAATCCAGATCCATCAGACCTCCTAAAACTATTGTTATAAGAAGCTGTGAGCTGCTATGGGTGCTGGCAATGAATTTGAGGCCTCTGGAAGAGCAGCAAGTGCTCCTAACCACTGGGCCATCTCTTCAACCCCTGTATATAGCTTTAAAAGAATTTTTAAAATTAACTTTTTTGTTATGTTTTTGAGGGAGGGTTTTACTCTATAACTCTGACTAGACTAGAACTCACTATGTATCATCTCAGTATCCAAGGCAGGCCTGGAACTTGGAGATCTTGCCTCAGCCTCCCATGTGCTAAGATTATAGGCATGAATTAATATGCTTGTCCTAAGATTGCACATAAAATCAGTAGAGCCTTATAATTTGACTTTGCAAATAACAAATTGAATAGTAAACAGAAAAAATAAACCCTTTGTCATTTATGAGTAATATTAATAAAAAAATCTTAAAATGTGCCAAATTTATTTGTGTGCATGTATGCGTGAGACTATAATAGATATGTGTGGAGTATGTATGTGTGAACATGCTGAGGCCAGAATGGAATCTGAAGTGTCCTCCCTGTGTCCATGTCCCCTTATTTAAACAGAGTCTTTCTCTGAACTTGGAGCTGGGCTGGTGGCCAGTAAGCCTCAGTGAGACATTCTGTTTTGCTCAGCACTGTGCTTACAGGTGCACACAATCATGCCTGGCTTTTTAAGCATGTGCTGGAATCAGAACTGAGGTTCTATTCCTTGCACAACAAGCACTCTTATCCACTAATCCATCTCTCCAGCCCCAAAACGTACTGAAACTTTAAAGACACAGAGAAAAAGCCAGGAAACAAAATCCTTTCATAGATCACCCAACAGTGAGTGCTTTGCAATTGTTTACACTTATGTCTCTGTTCTTGACATGTACAGAAGCAAACAATTATTAACAGCATTATCAAAATAGTTTGGTTAAAATATTATCTTCCTTTAGTGTATACTAAGAATAGATAAACATCATATACACCTGAAAATAGGTAAAAACCCCACAGAACGATTAAAACAAAAATATCTATATGCCAAGTTATTTCCAAACCTCAGTTTATACCTTGATACTTCAGACAGTGACTAGTAAAGATTATGAAATAGAAAAATTAAAGAACCACAATTTTTGTAGTGTCATAGTCACTGTTCTATTGCTATTGACACCACGACCAAATCAACCCTCATGAAAATAAAGCGTTTAATTAGAGGCTTGCTTACAGTACAGCGGTTTGGCTCATTATCATCATGGCAGGGAACATGGCAGCACACATGGTGCTGGAGCAGTAGCTAAAAGATTATGTCCTGATCCTCAGACAGAGATGCTGAGAAACACGAGGTCTGGCATGGGCTTTTGAAACTCAAAGCCCACCCGCAGTGACACACTTCTTCCAACAAGGCCACACCTCCTAATATCCTTCTAATTCTTTCAAATCATGCCACGCCCTGATTCAAGAATCTGAGCCTATGTGGCCATTCTTATTCAAACCACCACAGAGAGTACTAATTTCTTAAAATAATTATGGATCGGTGACAAGAAAACACAGTCTTCTTAATTCAGTATGAAAAAGCCTGGGTTATTAAGGTAAGCTTAACTTCTGTTAAGAAGGTAAGCTATGAGTTTATATTGTATAGGAAAGGATCATAAGTCAGTTAAGAGGAAGATCAGTAAATTGCATTCAATTGATCTCTCCTCTCCCAAGAACAATAGCTCCTCATGTGATGGTAATTTTTAAGCTGGTTGAAATTCCTAAAGAAAAACAGAGAAGAAAAAAGTGGAAATCAATATGGACCTTATTTGACAAAGGATATTGAAATATATAAAGAGAGAGAGGGAGGGAGGTTATCTGAGGTAAGTTAAAGGACTGGTCAGTTAGCCAGTTAAGACAACATAGAGATAAATAACTGGTCAGTTGAACCTCTTCAAAAGTGACAAAAGAGGACCCCCTGAAATGAGGACAATGTTTCACATTATGAGGGGAGTAGCAGTTTTACAATTTGTCAAACTTCATCTAAATGTGTGCATGTGTGTATGAAAGAGAGAAAAGGGAAATCTGTAAATTAGTAAATATATAAATTGTAGTTCAAAACCAAAGATGAAACACAAAATAAATAAAATTCATAACAGGCTTTTGAAAAACATACTGCTTAAATAAAGTTCCAAAATGTAACCTGGCATTGTTTACAGACTTTAAATTATTTTCATACCTATGATGTCAACTTCAATGATCTTAATCTTACCTCTCTAAAACAGAAGATTGTTTGAACCATATTGTAATCATGTGAAAACTAAAGCTACCAGAAGTGACTACCCAAAATAATGAAGCCCATCAAGTGGCACTCAAGACCCCAAACCCAATACTTTTGCCTTACTACACAACAAAAAAACAATAAATGTTAAGTCCTTTTCATTTATCAAATATTAAGTCTTTCATATATGGTAACATTGAATCTCCATAATATTGGTATAAAAAGTTACTACATTGGTGTCCCTACTTACATTACACTGATAATTTCCTCCTCAACCAAATGTCTAATACACTAGGATTAATTGGGTTACTTAACCAGAGTATATATCAGTCTATTAGTCTATGTTCTTGTCACATACAAAATTAAAGTTATTAACAGTGCTATTAAAATATATTGATTAAAATAGTACCTTTAGCTTATACTGAAGAATAAACAAACATTACATATACCTACAAAACAGTTAAGAACAATTTACTAAAACAAAATATCTATATACCAAGTTACTTCGAAACCTCAGTTTATACCCTGATACTTCAGGCAGTTTGTGTGTCTGTATGTGTTTGTTGGGGGGGGGAGGGTATTTTAAATAAAGTCTCATTTTGTTGCCTAGGATACGGCTGCACTTCTAGGTCCAAGTGATCTTCCTATCTCAGCCTCTTGAGCGGCTAGAACTACAGTTGTGTTACACATTAAACAATATTAGCTATCATAGAACTATAATTAAAAGTTCTAGATTTCACTATAATAAAAATTAGGCTTTCAATATTATATAACATTTTTTCACCCAAGGTTGAAGAATGTTCACTTTAATAAAAACCAATCTGCAACCAAAGACCATGCATGAAGAAGACCTAGACCCTCTGCTCAAATGTAACTGATAGGCAGCCTAGCCTTCATGTGTGTCCCCTAGTAAAGAAAGCAGGAGTAACATGAACTCTGTTACCTACTCTTTGATCATTTCCGCCTGGTGGGGCAGCCCTGTCAGGACACAGAGAAAGAGGGTACAGGCAGTCCTGATGAGACTTGATAGGCTAGGGTCAGATGGTAGGGGAGGAGGGTCTAGGGAAGGAGTATAGGGTGTAAGAGGTAGGGAGGCGGGACTGCGAGGAGGCAACGGAGAGGGCTACAATTGGGATATAAAGTGAATAGATTATGATAGATAGATAGATAGATAGATAGATAGATAGATAGATAGATAGATAGATAGATAGATAGAGTGAGTGAGTGAGTGAGTGAGTGAGTGAGTGAGTGAGTGAGTGAGTGAGTGAGTGAGTGAGTGAAAAAAGTTAATAAAGGCCAATCTAGAAGCTAGACAGATGGTTCTTCATGCCTTGGCCCCCTGAGTATAGGATTAACAGGCTTGAACCACTATGGGGTGTAAAAGACTTTTTTTTTACCTACTATATTGAATATGAGTTAAGTTTTTAAATTTTCATGAAATCCAAAAGTTCAGAGGTAAGTAAAAGGCATATTAGATACTACTAAATGAAGTGGGTTGTAAGCTACCTAGTTATTAAAAAAAACAATCTATTATCTTCGTTTGTTCTGAACAGTCATTTAAAAAGGTGAAGGCAAATAACCAAGGGTGAACAATGCTAAGAGCTAAGTCTCCTATCAGTTCCTGGGGACTAAAGTCAATAGAGGGCCATCAGCTACCTCATATGCAGTGCTACCAAGGCAGAGATGCTGCCTGTGGAGACTGTATGTGTGGGTACAGCGGGTAGAATGGGGAAATTCTTGCACTTTCCTAACTTTGTTGTCAACTTTAAACTGCAATTCTTAAACACAGTGAGTGTAGCCCAGTGCTTGAGTTCCTGCTTGACATGCACAAGGCTCTGGGCTCATTAACAAAAGATGGGTGATGGGAAAGTGGAAGGGGGGAGTAAGCAAAGGAGAAAAAATGGGGAAAAATCTAAGAAATGCAAAAAGTATGGCTTAAATATTACTTAATTTAATTCTAAATTTAAAATGAGAATGACTAACCTCTTTTTAAATTTTTAAGTATATTTCAAAATCAAAAAGGAAGTATTCAGTCTTTCATATTACATTAAAACTTGCCAAATGTTGGTTAAAATGCCTTTAAATTTTGTGACTATACAAGTCTAAAGAATAGTTGCTTACCCCAATTTTCTAAATTGGTGAACTAAGAAAAATCATCTTAAAATTTTGGTAAACTGAAATTTTTTTTTGAGTTTCACTCTGTAACCCAGGCTGGCCTCAAGCTGAAGATCGCCCTGTCTCAGGTCCGGGTCACAAGCTGCCACAGCCATCACAGTGACTTTAAAGCTGTTATTTGGGGAGAGGACTGAACTCTGGTAGTGTGCTTACTGTGCCCAATGGCCAGGATTAGATCCTTCATGTGAGGAGGGGAAACAGGCATGTTAAATAGGCTTGAAAACAATACTAACTCCATCTATTCAGCATGTGAAAAATGTAATCATGCTAATGCATGTATGACAGAAGTTAAATGTGGCTCACTAGCAATCTGCTATTAGAAAAAGCCCCCAAACATGAACACACTGAATAAACATCTTGATACATTATTACTATCAACTGTGTTTGTCCTGAGACAGGGACTTACTATGCAGTGCCGGCTGGACTCAAACTCAAGAGTTCTCTCTGCTTCTGGGATGAAAAGTATGCATCACCAGGCCAGGCTTAAATATTTTTATTTCTTTGAAATGTTTTTTTTGGCTTTTCTGTGTGTTTATTTATTTTTATTTGTGTGTTTGTGCACACACACGAAGGCTGGAATGCCAGAAGCAAATGCCTGCTCCCCTGAAGCTGGAGTTAAGTAAAGGTGTGCTATAAGCTGCTCCATGTGAACACTGACAACTGGAGTTAAGTAAAGGTGTGCTATAAGCTGCTCCATGTGAACACTGACAACTGGACCTGGACCCTTTGCAAGAAGAGCAAGTTCTTTTAACACATAAGCATTCTCTCCAGCAGTTTAATACTGAAATATTGTAGAAACTAAAAGAATGTAGAAATAAAATGTGTACTAACCTGGGCACAATACTTAAGGCTTTCATGTATTTTAAATAGTGGCCATTTCTAAATATCTAAAAGTATTTCATAACACTTTAAATTCATTACAATGATTCTTTTTTTCTGTTTGCCTGTTTAAAACAAACAGCTCATGTTGGCTGTGGGATATTAAACTCCTGATGTTCCTGCTTCTACTTTCCTAGAACTGGGATTTCAGGCATGCATCACTATACTTTAATTCTTTTATTACTTTAAATTCTTTTATTTCCATTACCCTTTGAGGCTTTCTAAGCCAAGTAATAAAAGGAACATGAAATACATAAAAACCCTTGTAATTCACATATCTGTATTATTTGTGAAGAAAAAAATACAAATTAGAAATAAAGACTATAAAAGAAAAACACCAGTAATTGAAAGGAACTCAGGACCTCTGGAGCCTTCAGTGCACTTCACTCCTGAGCTCTCTCTCCAGCCCAGAAACTTGTTATTTGTTTTGTTTTGAGGGGTTTTTTTTTCTTGAGGGGGAAGGGGTATTCTTGCAAGGGTGTCAGATCATCTTGGGACTAGACTTACAAAGAGCTTTTGGTAACAGAACCCAGGTTCTCTGCAAGTAACAACAACAACAACAAAAAAAAAACCTGAGCCATATCTCCAGCTAAAGAGAAAAAATGCAGCCAGGTAGTGGTGGTGCATGCCTTTGATCCCAGCACTTCGGAAGACAAGAGACAAGTGGATCTCTGTGAGTTTGAGGCCAGCCTCGGCTACAAAGTGAGTTCCAGGATTATCAGGACTGTTACACTGTTACTGAAACCCTGTCTTGGGGGAGGGAGACAAAAGGTGTTTATGTTAAAATGTTCTATGTCATATTCAATGCCAAAGAGTCCCAAACATACATCATACAAAGTGTGAAAAAGCAACACCAGGCAAATAAGTTGCAAAGAGGTCAGTAAGAACTGTAATATCTAATATCTTGTTTTAAGTGAGATAAAGTCTTAGGAAATAAGATTAAAACCTACATAAACCAGACGTGGTAGCATATGCCTTTAATCCCAGAACTCAGGAGGCAGAGGCAGGTGGATTTCTGAGAGTTTGAAGCTAGCTCAGTCTACAAACTGAGTCCAAGACAGCCAAGGATCTGTTACAAATAGAGACGCTACCTGGGGTGGGGGTGGGGGTAAGCAAATTATTTGATTACCATGCAATTTTTCTAAGTCTTCCATTATATTTCTTATTAAAATCTTGTTATTTTGGGGAAAAAAATGCCAGGGGCCCTGTCTACGCAACTAAAACATGCTTCTACCTACAATCTGATCTTGGCTACAATTTTTACTTACTGATACAAAGACGCTGACAGGAGTGTTAGTTATTAGCATTTACAAAATAATTGTATTCTAGCTGATGAAATTTCTTGGTAAGAGCCTTAGCCAGGAATACTTGTATTTCAATTGGAACAGATTTTTGTGCTTTGCATTGATTCTTGAGCAAGTCCTATTAGATGGGGACATATAGAACTCAGTAACAGAATGCTTGCCTAGCATGCATAAGCTAAAGAAAGGAAATATGACAAAATTCACAAATCTAACAGTTATATATTATTAATCCTTCATAAAATGTGTATTTCTGAACATCGTCAACATGGGTCAGAATACATATAATTTTCTAGCCATAAAAACATGATCACTGAAATCACATGTTAACAGTAGAAATCACTTGAAGACTGACTTTTAAAATTTTTTTATTAAATTCTTTATTAATTACACTTTATTCACCTCATATATCCCTGTAGTTCCTACCCTCCTCCCGTGAAGACTGACATTTTATCCTACTAATGGTCACTATCTTCTGACAGGTAGATCTCATCCCTTCATCCTATGTTATCTAAAGATGGGTAAGTACAATGTCCTATGCACATGTCCAGCTTGAGGACTAAGGTATCACAGGAACTAAAGAAAGCTTAATTACATTAATGCCAATAGATTTTGAATGCAATCATATAACTAATCTACACACAGCTACATAAAAATTTACTGCAAAGAACTGCCTCTCAAAAATGAAAGCAACTGCTACGAAATAAGGAGGTATGCAGTTCTCTGTAGGAAATTACCTCTAAAAAAGAAAAAAAACACCTGTGGGTCCCTTGGCATAAAATTAAACATTAAAGACCCTGGATAAAATTTAGTTTGGGGCTGGAGAGATGGCTCTGTGGTTAAGAACACTAAATGCCCTTGCAGAGGACCTGAGCTCAATTCCCAGCACCCACATGGCAGCCCACAACTCTCTGTAACTCCAAGATCTGACACTTTCACAGAGACAAACATGCAGGCAAAACACCAATGTATATAAAATAATTTTTCAAAATCATTTATTTTGAATCCTCAAATACATAACAATAACAATGTGCTTGGAATACTACAGCACATGTACTTGTGGGTACGAGCCAGACCAGCACTCGTCCCTCAAGCTGAGTTACCTGAGTTCAACACCTACAAGGTGGAAGGAGAGAACCCACTTTACAGAGCTGTCCCCTCATCTCCACTAGAGCACCTCAACACATACAACCACATCAAAATAAAAAGTATTGCTAAAAACCACATTCACACAAATACTTCACACATTGTTCTAGCTGGATATTTAAAATGTCTAATTATGATTTATACATATTCTTATATTATGTATAACATTATAATGGAGGAAATTTAACATAAAACACCTGGCAGCATGTCTTTTTTAAATGCTTATATGGTAAAGTTAATAGCTAGATTAAAAAGTGTTTCTTAACTGTTATAAAGAGTTCTGAACCACAACTTGATTGTACAGGGATGTACACAGGCCCCTAACTACCTCACTTACAGCCATCTAACTTTTACTGTCTGACTAAAATCAGCAGGAATTCTGCTTGCTTCAGTGTATTAACTCTCATAATGCATAATTTATTTGTCAATCTCAATTTTAAAAGCTAAGAGCGTTCCTTGAACCACCGTCCTTTCACATGTGCAGATATAAAGGGAAATACTAAAAAGTAATGTTTATACTATAGAAACTGCAACAGATACATCACATTTACCAGCAATTCATTTTTAATTCACTCTACACAGAAATGTTAGTTACATATCTTAACAAACAGTGTAAAGTGGATACTTCAAGGTCTATATACTAAACACTGCTTAATAAGATGGCTAATATTTTAATGTATTTCTATTTATTTTTAAAATATATGTTAAAACCCAAACAAATAAAACCAAGTTATAACAAGGTGTGATCAAACAAAGAAAAAGTGCTATATTTTTCATTTATCATCTATAAAACAAATTTATGGCATCGTAAAGAACAATTTAACAACCTAAAAAGCATTCAAAGGGGAAGCAAGAACTCAAGAAAATAGATTTATCAATTTTAGTTATTCAAACTAAGAAATTAAAAAAATATATACCAGAACATGCAACATCAACTTAGTAGGCTATATCTGTATTATCTATTTATGCTATAAATTGTGTCATTTCACAGAATATGCTTATCCTTCCACTGTGAATGGCCAGTAATGAACAGCCAGGCCTTTAGGAAAGAAAAATGCCAACCACACAGTAAAACCAGGAAGCTATGAAGCAGCAGACCATGCAGATGAAAACAGTGGCTCCCTGTGCTCTGCCTGGTTACGGATGTAGTTTAAAAGGCCCTTCCTTGGGGAATGGGGTGGAAATGTCAGCAAGAGCAAGTAACCCGGTATCAAGCTTCTTAGCAGAGAAACGTCAGTATTTCAGACAAGGATCCATGCCAGTCAACATGCAATATCAAATTCACTCAGTTGCTTTTAACTTAGATAGTAAACCAAAATAAAGCTCTTTCTTCATAAGCTTCATCATGTCTATGAACTCAGTAGAGTATTTTTATGCCCTTTACTTGTAAACTGTAAACTCCTCTTAACCCTGAATCAATTAGTTAATAGAAAGGGATTAAAAAAAAACAATATTGTTTCCTGGGGAAATTTTTAAAAATGGAAAACAATGACCCTCCGTTTAGTATTCAAGAATTTTTTAAAACCTGTAACACAATGTAAGCAATTGTAGAAATTTACCACATAACCAACTGTTAGGTTTTAAACAGCAACATTTAGCTGCCCTTTTTTTTTTTTTTAACAAAAAAATGTGGTCTCTTAAAGAGACAGTATCTCTGACCAGTGACCTCAGAGGAAACAATTTTTAAAGGTTTGGTTACCAAGAGTCTTCTCTGGAATTTCTGCAAATCCACTCTTAATTAACAATATTCTATTAATTTTACTACACTTCAAATTATTTTGACATAAACCTGCAAATGACTTCCACAACAAACAATGATAAAATAATACAGGTGGTGCTGTCATTAGAAATATTAGAACATATATACATAGTGTACCTATACTTTCCTACAACTAGCAAATTGTTTGGCTTTTAAAAACTTTAAAGGATCCACCAGTGTTTCTTCCTGAACTTCCTATTCATTCATTAGGCACAGGCACCATGAAGCCAGTAATACTGGACATTACTGCAATTAATTTCATTGTCAAATGAAGGAAAGGTTTATTAAATAATATCAACCCAAGCCCAGTCAGTGAAATATCAGACTTTACTTTTTTTTAGAAAAGCATGTCCCAGAAGGGACTCCTGCATATGCCCTAAAAACTAGACAGTCACCTGATTTTAATTACTATTTCCATCTTTCCATATACTTAGCGTATTTTTCTATGTCTATTAGCATAACTACACACCAACTCCCACACATGAAGACAGTAAAGTGGGGATTAAAGTCTGGCTTACTTGGTGTACAAACACATCCACCGGAATGTCCAAGGGGTTTCCCTCTCGACTTATCATGGAGATGAATCCAAATCCCATGCGAACGTTGAACCATTTACAGTGGCCAGTTCCATGCAGAACCTGGGACTCGTCCTCTGCCGGCTCAGGCAGCTTTTCTGGCTCTTCACCTTTGCTTGCCCCGCCTGACACCGAACAGGACAAGAGTCGGTTAGTCTGCATTTCTATACTGTGCTCATGTAAAGAAAAACTTTTGCTTGTGGAAAGAGGAAATGAAGATAGAAAACAAAAGCTTGGTAAATGCTTTTCTTCTTTAAAAAAATATTTAAAACAAAAAGGGTTAAAAGCAAAGGCAGGGAGGGGAAGTCACTGCTGCATCGCTCACACCGGCTTCCACGTTTCTGTACATCCGCATACTTTTTCATCTTTCTCCTTTGCTCAGTAACTTTCTACAGTTACACCATGTGACCCTTCGCTCACATATTGCTGACTTAATACTATTCCAATTTATAAAGAATAATTTTTCAGCAAGACGTTTGTTTAGCAGGCAGGAAAAGAGAAATCCTTAGGATTTCTGGTTAAAGCACATGCGGCAGACGGGAATCCCGGGTTAGTTGCAATGTGTATCCCCTCCCCCTAACTTTCAATTAAAGTTAGGGTAGAAGGGGGGAGGGGGCAGGTGTATAAAAGTTTTCTTGGGCTCACTAACTGAAACTGTGCGTAATCACACCACACAATTCAAACAATAGACCCCTGAAAGCTTTTCAAGTTGTGAATCAGTGTGGGCGGTACAAAACATTTTGGAGATCTGTAACAATAGGTTTTGCCAAAGCCCCCATGGTACTCTAAGGGGGTGGGAGGTAATGCCCAGTATTAGGGTAAAGGAAGACAAGGCGAGAAAGGGGGAGAAACTGCGTACTGGGGAGAAGCAGGGGAGAAAAGAGGAAAGAAATCACAGTAAAACAATAGAAAAGAAAATTAACCTTCGGCCATGTTGCCCCACCGGCCCTCAGCTTCAAACTCGAGAGATGAAAACTTTCCCTTTGGACCGGAGTGATCTTCGGCATCAGTCTAACATCTTGATTTTGTGTGATCACAAATTTAGTTCGCATGGTCTAATGTGCTTTCCTTCTTTTGATTTTTTTTCCTCTTCTCTCTCCAGTTTCTGGCCCCCTGAGCACACGTGACTTTGTCAATTACATGCTTTCTTGCTACTAATTTCACCTCGGATCCTTAAGGGGCTGGCAAGAGGAAGAGATAACCAATCGCCATTTCATCTGTGCTGACATCAAAATAATTTATGAATGAACACGGAAAACTCAAACGTGTTCTCTTAAAGACAATTTGGGACACTTCTTTTTGAGCAATTAGAATACTGATTTTTGTATTATTTAAACACAACGAAGGGCCGTTGTGAATCACTGGTTTAGAAGCGCGACAGTCGGTATATGTGCACACGCCTGCTCTAATCTCATAGGGGGAGCCATTTAAATAAATCAACTGACGTTATGATTCCCACACACACACCCCACAGGCATTCTGTTATTCCATAGCACCAAGCCACCGTAGTGACGTTAATATTCAATTCTTGGAGGACAATATGTAATTCTCAAGTACAAATTTAAACTTAATTACTTAACAATTAACTTCAGATATTGGTAACATAAACCTACCAAAAGGCAAAAGCACATCTAATTTCAACCTGATTTTTTTAAATTTAAAATAAATTAAATCACTACTAATTTCCTATCAACTAGTATTGCTCATATAAGAACATTTTTGAGAGGTATAGTAGGAAATTGTACTTCACAGGTTTCTCCGCCATCTCTTTCCGGGGGAGGAGATGTGATTAATGACTTCCTAAATTACAGCCCAGTTTTCTAGCCTAATGTAGAGTGAACCTCAATCAGCGGTGATTGTTCCCCAAGAGCAGGAGACTCAGGACAGAGGGGGAGGGGAGAGGCGGGAGGAGGTGAAGAGAGATGCGGGAGAGAAAAGGCAGCCTGCTCTGCTGAGGTGGGGAGAGAGGCCACACGGAAGGAAGGTAAATCCAGTAATATTAACTGGACCCGGACATCGTAGAAGCCTCTCGCCGGCAAGCAGATCCGTCAAAGGCTGTAATAACGCAGCTTCTCCCAACCCTTCCTTTTGGCCCCCTGCATCAAAACACTTTTTGCTTTTCAAATTGGATTTGTGTTTATAACAATATTAGCCACCTCATCGAATATTTCAAAAAGCATTATATAATAACTAGAAGTGCTTTGTTTCTTTAAATATAAAATATTGCCTGTTTTGAAACATTATAAGGCTTCCACCAGTCTTTCACTACCCATCCCCCCATTTTCTTAAACAAGTAGTTTACAGAAAAACTGTAGATACCACTTCCCTTCTTCAAAGCTACCAGCTGACCCTCCCCCACCATGCCCACACACCCCTCACCCCATCTCCAAGCAAGCCCACACAGTGCTTCACACAAACTGAAATGTTAGGATTAAGAAAAATCCACACAGTACACCTATTACACCCCTTCTCATCCTGAAAAACTAAAAATAAATTTAAACTAATTGGCTCAGATTTGAAAATAATCGATGCAAAAAGAAATGAATTATTTTCAGCTGTTTGTGATAAATGGTGCCAATCAAAACTGATCATTTTGGAAAGATTTTTCATCTGTCTTTTGTTGTTCTCAGGAAGGAGGCAAGCTTTATTTATTTTTGAGAAGAATAACAATGTGCCAGCTGGTGGAGAGAAAAAAGGATTTTCCAAGTGTAACAAGTTCCACATTCTGAGCAGGCTGTTTGCTAACTAAGCATTTACTAAACAACATCTTAACATTAGAAATGGATTTCTACCACCCTTGTCATATTATACATCAGAAACAATCAAAAATTCTGAATGTTATTTTTTGTAATTTAAAAACTTACTGCTTAAAAATCTAGTATAAAATAACCTGAAAAGGTATTCATGTAAATTGGGACAGTGCTTTATTTATGCAAAAGTCTCAAACATTAACAGGTTTGTAAATTTTGGATTATGGTGAATTACATTTTATCTACAAGTTTTTATTTATTTGTAAAAGTTTACTAGTAAAAATCAAACACACAATGAGTGGATTCTGAGTCCTTGACTTCTTAAATCTAACAAATTTCAGATATACTTAACGAATGTGTAATGTAGGGACCCCACTGCTGAACCACATTGGATGGTACAGTTATGAGATTCACAGTTGTGCCTGATTAGGGGCCTCCAGGATTCAAAGCATTAAGGTAGGGTTCACCAGACTGGTCACTGGTGTCAGAGGTTATCATTTCATTCATTTCCTGAGAGGGACATCAGCCTTTCAAGTTATGTAGAAGGCTTTTTCCAACTGGGAACCCTGAGAAAGCCTCTAAAATTCATTCACAAAGAATTTAAGGCACAAACATTTACATACCTTTGGGGTGGGGAAAAGAAAGGGAAAGAGTGTTAAGAAAAGGGTAGAAAAAAAACAGGAAGGAAGCCGGAAAGAGGAGAGTTGAAGGAGACACACAATCTCATCAACTCAAGGATATGGCACTGTCTTTTAAATAGGTACATCTTATCTGCCCTCTCCCCAAATCTTTTGAGCCTTTTTATAAACTGACCATAAGCTCTTAAGGCGCAGAGTGCTTCTATCACATAAAATGGTTCTTACGAGTCTCCTACCCTGCTTTTCAATTTGTCACCTTCTGAAGTCTTCTGGTTTTAATTTTTTTCTCATTTCCTACTTGGTTTTAGTGCCAGAAAGACCTGTGTTTGACTAAAATGCATGTTTTAAACCTTCAAAAGCCAAATGTTTCATAGCTTGATTTATCATAGCTCTTCCAAAATGTCTTTAAATTAGCTCAAGACCTACCCTGACTCCTCAGCTCAGCACAGGAGGGAGGGGATTAAAAACATGTCCTTCGGTTATCACACTTAGGCTTCCCAGGTTTTTTTTAACGGTGGTCGTGTTTTCTCATATGAACCGCTCCCCAACACCATACTGCAAGAGACTCCGTCCTTGCTCTCTGTTAGAAGCAGTGTGTAACATCTACTAAAACAGAAACAGTGCTTTGGTTCTCGTGAAAACTATGCGGGGTTGTGGCACAGCTGAGAATCGACCTGTCTGGCTCACTCAGCAAGTAAGCACAGGTCAGCAGCCCTAGCTCTGTCCCAGCAACTAGCACTTTCCAGTGCAGCTTCTGTCCTTGGGGTCCCCAAGCCTCTAGGACCCCAAGTCCCCAGCGTCTGATACAGGGCTTGCATACCTGCCCTTTTCTTCCTTTTTCTTCCAGAAATTTCCTCACCTTTCTGTCTCCTAACCCCTTACCTTTCATGCCTTATTCTACCATGTTCCCTCTAGAAATCCAGTCATTCCAAATAAGGCTGTTGATGTCTTACTAAGGGACTTTTAAACATTTGTTATCTTGCTCTTTAAAACAAACAGAAGAAAGCTCTATCTTCACCACTATGACAAAACATTAGTCTCGAACTAAACGTTTTTACTGCATTTATGCATGTCTCATTTATAATCTGATCTCTTTATGTACGCAATTCTAAATCTAAGCAAGGTCCAGTGGAGGCTCAGACAAACATGGCAAGTAACTACCCTGGCCCCTACCGGCCATGCTTCATGCTTAAAATGAGCAAGCTGCAGAGCCTGCAGTTGGGAACCTGGCAAGCAGCTAACACATCAGCAGCGCTTCTCAGGAGCATCTGGAAAGCGGAGGGCGGGACGGGACGGGACTGTGGATTTGGGGAGCCCAGACTGTTGCCGTGTGATTGTTCCTGGGCAGCCTGGGCAAAGGCTACCGACCTACGTCGGGGAAACCGATCCGATTCCACACACCGAATGCATTTCAGCCAAGTACTCACAGTAACTCTCCGGTGGATTAAAACAGGGCGTCAAAGAAAATGAGACCCCTACTGAGTGTGTTAACAGAGGCACCCCAGATGCTGAGGGCGTCTTGGTTTTGTTTTCAAAAACAAAAATCCCGGTCTTTTTAAAATTTTTCTTTTAAACCGGGAGACAAAAATGCCCTGGCTTCAAGCAAATTTTCTTCTTAGAGTTATTCAGAGTTGTCAAAAATCTCTTTAAAAAAAAATTTCTGAACGATATTGCTTGGAAACTACTATGGAAACAGAGGACCTTGTTACCATAATTCTTAAATTTTTCACTCCAATCACTTTTATATTTCAAGTCAGGTACTTTTTCGGTAAAAAAAAAAAAGTGGAACAATAAAATTCACAAACGGGGCATTAATTTAAAGCCATCATTTGTAAAATGTTATTTTGAATATCTAGTAAAATTCCGTTATAATGGCACTTCTCTTGAAATAAAAATTGAGTATTACTTTTCTCACATATTTTCTAAGCTGTTCTACAAATACTTTTGCAAACTGTTTTGGTTAAAATGGTAACTTTGTAAACAATCACCTAGTAATAAATAAGCTTTACATAACTATTCAGAACAGCACAAAAGAACTTTAATTTGAAAAAAATGATAGGCACTATTTTCCACTTGTATTACTTACACGTGTATGCTTCATAACTCAAAGATCATTTTACAGTAAATAGAAATGTCTGAGTCTGTAGGAAAAACACAATGTACACATATTTACTCTCCTTACCCTAAAAACCATTTACAGGTTAATTATTTAAAACCTCATCTCAGAAAAGCAAATAATCAGCTGAAAAGAGTAGGGTCTACCTCTTAAGATTGTTTCAATATTTACTCTGAAGAGTTTACTGAGCATAGCAGAAATAGGAAGCTGGAGAAAGGTGGGGAGTGAAAGATGAGAAGAGTGGAAGCAAATCCTAAGAAAAAAAATCTTCCAGCTAAAATCTGTAGGCTGGGGCTTCAGTCCCACCTCCGCCCTTACTGGCAGCCTCTGGTTACTCACTGTATTGCTGGGGCTTCAGCTCCTGATCAAGCTAGGGGTCCACTGACATTCAAAACCTTTTCTGTTTAAAGCCCAGCCTGTAGAAACCTCTCTTTGCTAAAAGTGGTAGCTCTTTTCTCTACCTCACTTTTTCACCAAGAGGAAACAGACAAGAAATTTTATTGCAGTCATTTAACACACTGGTGTTAACATTTTTTCCAAACAGAAAAATGGTTAAAAATGCCAGTTTACCTCCAGAAAAATTCCACAATCAACAGAAGAAAGGAAGTGATACATTAACATTTTGTAGCAACTTTTAACAGTGTTCTTTTTCATGAAATTCACAAGAACACCATCAACATGTTAAGTTTTATTCCACAAAAATAGTGCTTGCCAAAAGACAGCATTGGATATGGCCTCTCCATTAAATATCTGAGCCTTTCTCTGGTTGTACAAGTCTTTAGTAAATTTAATATTAAAATATCATTTTACTATGCATCACTATAAATTTTGTGGACCATAACTCTTATGGAGTACTTTCAAATGTACACTAATATAAGACTCAGTCAGTCAGGTATGGAGGAGTACACATTCAATCCTAGCACATTGACAGACACATTTTTGTGAGTTCCAGGTCAGCCTGGTCTACAAGGCAAGTATCAGGCCAGGCAGGCCCACATAGTGGGACCCTCTCTCAAAAACAAGACAAGAAAAACAAACCAACTAACCTCGGACAAGTTTTTAACTCATTAGAGCAAATGCCAGAGTAACATAATATTATCAAATAAGAGCATTAGGGAAAAAATCAATAATATCAATAAAATTCCATGTCTAAATGTAGGCTTAACTTCAAACAACTCTGTTTTACAACATGATAATGAGCAGACTTTAACAGCTATACATGAAGAGCAATGTCAACGACACATCCTGTTAGTGAGCTGAAATGTCCTCAGAAAGTCCTCAGAAAACACTACCATCTGTACTTTAATTCAGCAGTTATTTGTTAGCACCTATTGGGAATCACAGAGATGAATAAGCAATAGGTTTGCCTCCATAAGTGTTTAAGTATGTTATCTATCTTGCTCAATGAAAAAGAAAATCACAAAACCAAACACGGTCAAACAGAAGGTGGGAGTAAGTAGAACACGGCGCCCATACAACTGTAGTGGGAACAGCAGTTTTATAAATGGGATACCCTGGATGGAGTATACTAGGATATAATGCCAATCTTGCCCACATACGAAAATAAGAATGGAAAAATCCTTAGGGTTAGTCAAGTCCTCTCAGATGCCTCCACTGATCATTCAAGGCATTGGGTTAAGTAAAACATTTAATTAAACAAAAGACTAACCTGGGGCTGATGAAACCTGGTTGAATGACCTCATCGTCTTCTGAAGAACCTAAAATCAGAGAGCTCAAGTCAGTGCTACAGTAGTCGCCTATTTCATTTCTTCTTCTGCAACTTAACAACTCAGTAAAAACAATAAAAGCCCATGTTTTAACTATGTGAAGTCACCTGCAAACTGGTCTTTACAAAATCACCTCACTAAGTTGATAACTATTTGCCATAAACTTATATGTTATTTCTATAAGGGAACATTGGCCTTAAAACAAACAAAACAAAACACAAGGGCATTCAGATGCAACAAGCACAATGTTAGGAATGTAGCTTTAAAATTTGCTTGTTTTTGTTTTCTTGAGTCGAGGTTTCTCTGTGTAACAGCCTTGGCCATCCTGAAACTCTCTTTGTAGACCAGGCTGGCTTTAAATTTAAAGATGCATGGAGATAATCTAGAACCCCAGTACAGATGTAGCCCATGGCAGCTCAGTATCCAAGTGGGTTCCCTAGTAAGGGGAACAGGGACTGTCTCTGACATGAACTCAATGGCTAGCTCTTTGATCACCTCCCCCTGAGTGGGGAGCAGCCTTACCAGGCCACAGAGGAGGACAATGTAGACAGTCCTTATAAGACCTGAGAGGCTAGGGTCAGGTGGAAGGGGGAGGACCTCCCCTGTCAGTGGACTTGGAAAGGGGCATGGGAGGAGATGAGAGAGGGTGGTGGGATTGAGATGAATGAGGGAGAGGGCTACAGCTGGGATGCAAAGCAAATAAACCGTAATTAATATAAAAAATAAAACTTAAAGTGCTGGGATTAAAGTGATGAGATTAAAGGCATGAGCCACCATATCTGGCTGAATTTTTAATATTGAATTTTATACTATAATTCAAGAATCTAAATTTTTTTTCACTTAACAATCTACCTAACCTATAATACCATGCTTCTTGATAAAACTATCTAGTCAGATATATTTTAGAAGATAAATCATGAGAAATTAATCATGTTCTTGAGAAACTAATTATAACCTATACTTCTGCTTACTAGATCTGTTGTTACAAACACTGTTTTTCTCATTTTTTTTTTTTTAGACAGGATCTCAACTGTGTAGTGCAGGCTAACCTGAAGCAGAGAGCAGTTCTTTTGCCTGAGTCTCACTAATTGCACGGAAATCCTGTGATTACAGGTAAGACTCACTGTGCCTGTCTTCAAATAGTTTTGAATAGGTAGAAAGGTCTCACTATGTAGGTCTGACTGTTCTAAAACTTACTATGTAGACCAGATTGACCTTGTACCCAGAGATCTGCCTGCCTCTGCAATTTTGGGTGTCACCACACTCAACTTTCAAATACTTTTTAGATAAGATTTGACTAATAATATATGTAACTAATTAGTAAATTAACTATGTTTAAAGATATCAAATACCTATTAACCCAAATTTTAAAGGTAAAATTTTTTCATTTTAAAAATCTAAGTATTAAATCAGATGTGGTAGGGTACATATTTAATCACAGTACTCAGGATACAGAAATAGGCAGATTTGAGTTCCAGGCCAGCTTGACCTACAGAACAAGTTTCAAGCCAGGGCTACACAGAAAAACCCTGTCTCAAAGAACAATAAAGAAATAAGGTGAAAACCTAAGTTTTGATGTTTCTAGCATAGCATTTGCCACAACACAGTGAAATCTATAATAGCACTTGAAAGAGAAAATTCCTTTTGTCCATTTGAGTTATCATTTATTTAAAAGTTTAAACAGATTGGTTTGAACATGCATCAAATCACCTAATACAATTCAATGTTTGTTTTCCTTTCCTAAGTTTTAAACTCTGTATCTACCGTAACACACACACACACACACCATACATGAAAAAAAAAAAACCTATTAGGTGCAAATACTTTAGTTGCAATCTAATGTCCTCTCAGAAGAAAATATGCTTTCCCAGATACTCAATTCTACTGTTGGTTGACTCAACTTTTTTAACAAAATAACAGTAATGCGAAAACAATAAAAGGTAACAAAGGCATATGAACCTCTGTACATTAATTCTTTCAGCCATCCTGTGTTTACAACAAAAATAAACAAGATAATGACAAGTCATAACTTTACCAAACCTCAACAATAATATTCTGGTAACTTCTCTTGTACATTAGGTATAACTCAAGTCTTCTTTCTTCTTCTTAACTGATTTATGTTTGTGTGTTTTTAATTATCTCAGTAAAACCTTGGGCTTGTAACGATAGCCAGGCATAATGGTGTATGTCTTTATTTTTTTTATTTATTTATTCATTCATTCATTCATTCATTCATTCATTTATTTATTTATTATGTATATGATGTTGTGCTGCATGTATATCTGCACACCAGAAGAGGGCACCAGATCTCATTATAGATGGTTGTGAGGCACCATGTGGTTGCTAGGAATTGAACTTAGGACCTCTGGAAGAGCAGACAGTGCTCTTAACCTCTGGGCCATCTCTCCAGTCCCTATGGTATATGCCTTAATCGTAGCACTCATGAAGCTCCAGGGAGGGTGGGGAGGCACCTTGATTTCAAGGGCAGCCTCAAACATGATTCTATTTATTTTTTTCTATTTATGTGTGTGTCTGCATGTAGGTATGCATACTTGCATGTAAGATCCAAAGTGGCAAAAGAGGGTGTCTGATTCCCCAGCAGCTGGAGTTGTAACCTGCTAAAACAATACTGGGAACCAAGCTAGTATCCTCTCCAAGAGCAAGGAACACTCTAACAGCTTAGCTATCTCTCTAGAACCTATGAGAGGGAGAGACAGAGACAGAGATTGAGAGTGCTATATGGTGGCCCATGCTTTAATCCCAGCCCTTAGAAGGCAGAGGCAAGCAGGAAACATAGGCAGCTTCAGACCAGTCAAAGCTACACTGTAAGACCTTGTCTCAAAAAGAAGCAAACAAACAAAAATTCTAAATTATAAAGGGAAAATCCAGAGTTCAAAATAACAAAAAAGGAAAACAAAAGCCAAGTGACTTGAAAAATACTGGGATTTTTTTATTATGCAAACTCATATATTTCGCATTATTAAGTTCATAAATTAGCTTTCTTTTCAACAGAAAATAAAATGAAATTACACAAAATTCAGGTATTTGACTAATGCTTGGTCTTATTTTGCTGTACTAGAACCAGGACTTTGCACAAGGCACTAACACGATGCTACATGCTCAAAGGAGCATGTAATAATTTCAAATTTTCTTTCCTCTGGTTTTTCCCCTCCTCTTGTTTTTGAAGACAGGGTATCACTCTGTAGTTATCTTCTTGACTCAGTCTCCTGGGATTAAAAATATGTTATAAGCTTTTTCGAAATTATGAGTTAGTAAACAGAATTAAATTTTAAAATAGATTACAGTCAATCTATATACTATTTACTGAATGATGTCAATTGGAATTAGGTAAATGTCATATGCAATTCAAATGTTCATTGTTTTATCATTGTTAAAACAACATAATTATTTAAATGCATACATACAATAATAGT
Source organism: Pachyuromys duprasi (assembly GCA_028658305.1). Classification (NCBI taxonomy): domain Eukaryota; kingdom Metazoa; phylum Chordata; class Mammalia; order Rodentia; family Muridae; genus Pachyuromys; species Pachyuromys duprasi. The sequence continues at coordinate 32,325,152 of CM053767.1, forward strand.
ACAAAGAAGAGCTACTTATATTTTACATATGAGTACTTTTATTCAATATTCTAAGTTTCTTAAAATACTTTATAGAACAGCTCATTAACTTTAATTAAAATTGAGATAGAACTACAATCATGGAATATGTTTCTCTGCCATTTGTTCAACATTTGGACCTCCACCTGAAGCTCTTTTATGTACTTTTTACTGAGTAAATGCTTCTACCCTGTAATCCTGGCTTGTAATTTACTGGAACAGCCTTGTAAAGACATGCTGTTTCTCCCAACTTCACTGGGCTCTGTGGTAGCAGAGACTGCAGTATATTAACTCATTATGACTCATCCTGTAATTTTTACGGTTTAATTTGTTTTTTGTCTTTGGGGTTTTTTGTTTGTTTGTTTGGTCAGTTTTGTTTTGGGGAGTTTTGTTTGTTTGTTTTGAGACAGGGTTTTCCTCTGTAGCCCTGGAACTCACTCTGTAGACCAGGCTGGTCTCAAAATCAGAAGTACCTCCCACGTGCTGACATTAAAGCCATGTGACACTGCCAGCTAGCTTAGATATAGTTTACATAATAATTCCTATAGCTGAGTTGACAGTGTCTAGGATGGCTCTTATGAAAGAAAAAAAGGAAAAGACTTCACCAAAAAGAAAATATTCTTTTCATAAGAAAGTGAGTTGACTAAGTATTCAACCTATAAAATTCATATATATTTTCAATTTCAGTTTGTTTTAAATATACAGGGGCTGAGAATGTAGCTTAGACGGTAAACTTTGTCTAGCATGCATGAGTTCTTGGATTCAATCCATAGCATTATGTATACAGACATAGACAAACATACACATACATACATGTAAGCACACACATATACATTACTTCTGCTTTAGAACTACTTACTTAACATCATTCTGTAGTACAAACATTCCTAAACTTTATGATTCTCACTACAATATATAAAAATATCTGTTATATGTTGTTAATCCATTATAGCAATTAACTGCATAGGAAAATGACTCTTACTTTGAATTAACATTCATTCAAACACTGACAAACTGTTAAGCCTACAAAACTGAGTAAAGAATTTTAAAAATACAAGTATGAAACATATCACTCTGAATTTTGTCTCTTAACTTTTATTCTTAATATTAATAAAAGGGAAGATAGCTTTATGTCAGCAAAAAGTGAATTAGCAATCAAGACTAATATCTACCATAGAAAAATTATTTTACAATTCTTCAACTTTTTAATAGATACTAGATATTTTTAATTATTTGTACTGACTAAACTGATATAAAGACATTAACAGTAAAAATTCAACCTACAGCTTAAAGCAAAAATTATCCTATTTACACTATACCTTAAATATTACTGTATCAAATAGATTCCTAAAAAGTAAAATAGGCAACAATGATTTTTCTTAAAATAGTTCAGAAAAAGATTTTAAACAAGACTAGTGAAAATCATATAGTAAGCACGTAACACCGAGAAAATCTAAAGCACAATAAACTGACAATAAATTAAAACAACATACACATACAAAATATTAGATGTAAAATTTTAATACTCAAGAATTTTATCAAAATGTAATTGTACAAAAATTTTATTAGGCTATACTCTCAAAAATGTTTAATGGTAGTTAAAAATCATTCTTTAATCAATCTTTATAAATTAAGTTAGGAGATTAAATTCAAATCCTACCGAAAATCAGATTACCTTGCAACTCAACTAAACATCCTACTGTAATTTTAGCAATAACTGGTCACACAAAGATAGAGACTTTAATGTTCTAAATATGAAACACAAATGTAGTTTTACACTTTCAAAATCTTAGGTTACTGAAATTTTAAGACAAGAAAATGTTATAAAACATTTAAAAATTAAGTTGAGAACAGAGAATTCTGTTACCTTTGAAAAAATCAAAGTCCCATTATTTTTCATATGTACAAAGTCTCCAAGTTAACTTATAAGAGGATAATATTTATAATATTGCTGAATCAGAAAGATGAATCTAACTTTTCAGTCATTTTTGCAATCTGAAATTTTACTGGCTTCATGTCTACCAACTCTTCAAATGCTATAAGTAAATAATTCTTCCTAGAAAATAAAAACTTAGTTAACCATCATATTGTCAAGACTACATGAAGGAAAAGACCATGGTACAATGCTACTTGCTAAGCACACTCTTAAAAAAATATAAATAATACATTTGAGTTACAATACAAGTGGGACACAGACTAATGGTTTTTCTAATGCAAATGTCTGCATTTTCTAACACATGAAACAATAGGTTTATATAACAAAACTCAAAAGTTAATTAAAAGAAGAAAAAAATAGCAACATTTGCTTTGGAGCAAAGAGAAAAATCAAGCAGTGGCAAGCTTTCTGTCTTTGTAAACCACAAGATCTAAAGGCCACCCATGACTTTAAATAGCTTCTTATGGGGTAAACAAAGTGACTCCAAGAAAAATTGAATGGGTCTACTTAATTACAATGTTAACATTTTACTTGACACACATCTAGTTTTAATAATATTGTTAATACTTAAAATTCTATATCACCAGAGACAGAATTAAATACCAGAACTTTTAGCACATTCCAAATAGTTTGAGTAAATATTTAAAACATTCCAGTTTAATAAAAACATTGCTTGTGATTATATCACTAGCAATAAGCTAATGTAAATAATGTCATCATATAAAAACCAGTACAATTTAAATTAACTGAAGTGAAACCAGGACTAATTTTTTTCATTTATAGATTTCTAAAATTTTTAATCTGCCAAAAAATATTTTTAACCTTTATATGTGGTCCAGAATATTGTAACTGAAATGTTTTTAAAGAATTTGAGCCACTGTTGCATAAAGGGGTTATGTGAAAAACAAAAAAATAGAATTGCAGCTCTGACATTCATAAACATGTAAAAGCAACACTCATTTGAAATATCTGAACAGTTTGAAACATGTTCCTTCCATCATTGGAATTGGCCATTCAACACTAGGCCTTTTTCTATATTTAAATTAAGCTTTTGTTCAAAGATGGGGAAAAAAAAAACCCTAGAGACTGAATGCTTGAAAATTAGTTACATGCCCTTTGTCCTGGTTTGTCACCTTTGACCCTTAATTTGATGATCCTGCACATCAATCCATCCTATTTTTAGAATATAATATCAAAGTTCTATGCTTAAAACAGTACTTTTGCTAAAACAGTCATTAACACAACGCTTCTCAGGTGATCCCTCCGTTCGTTTTCTGTCAATGTCTCTCTCACGACACAGAGCACAATGCAGCCATCACTCCAGCCTTAAATCCTCATGTTTGTCTTGCCCCAAACAACAGACATTTCTCCAATGTGCTAAGTCAAGACAATTTCAAAATTTATAGTCTTCTGGAAATTGTTCATATTATTATTTCTAAGAACTTATTTCATGTGTAGTTTACAATTTGATATTTGATAAACACATATTTTGATACTGATTTTGACAGAGTCAAAACTTGCAAATAAAAATTCATACACAACCTTGCACTGCCATCAACTAAAATCACAGCTTTTTCTTAATTCATTGGCTGATTAAGCTAGTTATAAAATTCTGTCACCAGGAAGTGGCAGCTTTCAAAGAATGAGAAAATCTCTAGCATTGATCCTATTGATTTTACACATATTCAAAATCAATGCTGAACAGTAAATTAATAGACTTTGGGAATAAAATTTCTTTATCATAACTTCTGGATGATTAGAGCACAATTGGGTGAAAAATTTAGTTAAATGAAAATACATATAAAACACATATATACAAAAATTTCCTTCAACAGTTTCTGTGTGCAGTTTTCAGTTAAATTGAATAGAGACCAACATGGCTGTCCTGATTCAGCACTGTGGTCAGCGACTTCATAGAGTCATCTTGTCAGAGATTCAGCATAATACCATTAAGCACATACATGTTGAGTTTTCAAACCAATGTAATCCTATACATATTTCTAGATATGTACAAATGAATCAGTTTTAAATATCAGAATATGAGGAATTTCTATTGTTCTCCTTGGCAAGCTGGAAATTCTTGTTTACCTTGTAACTCATCAAAAACAGTGTTTATAAAGAAAATACATTTCCTTTAAAGGGCAAGAAAACCTGGTATTGGTTCTAAAGCATTTAAATACAACATTTTTTAACCATTTGACAATTTTAAAACAAAAGAAAATTCTAAAATAGACCAAATAACCCTTTACCAAATGAAGTATTTTAATGTTCCTTTCTTGATTAATACCTTTAATTACTTCTAAGTTGATTAAACTCCATACTCCTATTTTTCTTTTATCTAATCAACTATGAACTAAGATGTTTGTAAATTATCTCCTGGGTCTCCTTTCATTAGTTAACCCTCCCACCCCACCATCCCACCTCCAAAAACCTTTAAATCCACTGGATTTACTCAAAGTTTGTTGGGTCTGGGAGCTTACATGTGCAACACCTTTAAAATAAGTCACCCTGAAAACTAAGCATAAGAGTTTGATATCTCAGTCTGCCTCATTTACAAAAACCACCAACCCAAGTGTACGTTGTATTGAACTCATGTTTAATTTCACAACAAATTTTTCATTCTTTCTCAAAGAAGTTTGGTCACAGAACATACATAAAAATATACTCTTATTATTTCAAAAGGTTAAGTGGTAATATAATCATCAGATCATTGGTTCCAAATCTATTGCAAAGTGTCAATAAACAGTTCATCATGTCAGCAATCTGCCCTAAATATATTCAATTCCTTAAGCGCTTAAGCTTTTTTATTATCAAGAAACTATCAGATGATCTTTCTTGTAAATTAGGTCTAAAAGTCCTTACTTATGTGTTACTCCTTCCCTTGTGTTAGAAAGCCTGTGGCAGTTTAATTCCTAAAGGGCTTTAAGAAACCCGGCACATTAGCCTTTAGTAGTTCATACTCATAAGGAAAAATCACATTAATATGTAATAAAATAAATATTTCTTTGAGAACTCTCAAGATGAACTAGGATCGTATTACTAATTTAAATAGAGAAACGATAGTTATATCATATTCTTTTGATATGAATTAACTTACAGACTAATTCAGTTCCTCTATCAAATCTGCTCAAATACAAAGTATGAAGATGTCATCTGACAAATTCGTATTATTGAAATTACAAAACTGATACACATTTCCACGAACTCAATTTTAGTTGTTAAAAGATTTCCTTGAGAGATCTAATGAGATCTTGATAGCTTACAACTTACTATTAAGACTCTAGATGTTGTTTTAAAGAGCCCTCTTCCATTACTGTTAACCTAGATATTAAAACATAACTTCCCGATCGGTGAAAAAAACAAATTTTCTCTTAGCAGTATTTCTAAAGATGTGTTACATCACTGTAGTACGAGATGTCGTGTCACGTTCACTCCCACAGTTGTCTCCGACCAAACGTAAAAACCTACATTAGAAGAGAAAAGCGACGTGTTTTTTCTCTCGAGTTGACAACCCCCAGCATAAAACTCGTTGTGGGAGAAATTACGTCCGCGGACGGTACCGCTACACCACAAGCTTCCAACCCTGCACAGGAAAACAGAGCCGCCGAAGGCAACTCGAGCAAACCCTGGCACCCAGGGTCCATCCTGTGACGCGAAACAATCCAAAATGGCGGCCAATAAGGGGACTAAACACACATTGCGAGACGGAACTCGGAAACCCAACACCTATCCACGTTCCGTTTAAAATAATCAAAAAAGTTTTCGGAGTACAAATCCTCATCGAGCTCCCGCAGCCAGATCCCGCTGCCGCGCCTCTCCTCGGGCTCTACCCCCCCCTTCCAAACACCGCCGACGTCTGCTTCGCTCGCTTCCCTTCCAATCCCGAATTCTAATTCCCGGGCTGACGCCACCCAGGCCCGAGCGGGAAGGCTCCCCGACGCCCGCCCGCTGCACAGCGCCGGGGCGTGCGGCGGGCGACGACGCCCCCTGGCGGCCGCCCGCCCGCCGCCCAGACGCCCGCGCCGAGCCCGGCCGAGCCGCGGAGGGCGGCGAGCCCGGGCGGCCGCGCCGACCGCCCCGCGCCCCGGCGCCGGGCTCCGCTCGACGCTGTTCACGTGCGAGGGGCGCGCGCCCGCGCGCAACGCCGGCTGCCCGGCCGCTGCTTACCTCCGCGGCCTCATGGTCGCGCCCGCGGCGGCGAGGAGGGCGGCGGCGGCCCGCGGCCCGTCACTTCCTCAGGACGCCCCGCATCGCGAGCCGGAGGGCACGCGGAGTCCCGGAGGCGGGGGGGGGGGGGCCGGGCGGCGCGGGCCGGAGCCGCTCGACCGGAGCCCTGCGTCAGGCCGAGGCTCGCGCACACCTGCCCGCCGCCTCTCCGAGCCGCGTCATTGGCTGCCCGCGCCGAGCGCGCGAGATTGAACCTTCCATTCATTCCTGGGGCCCGGCGTGCGCGCGCCGCCGCGCCGGGGCTCCCCCTCCCCGCCCCCTCGCCCTCTCCCCGCGCGTGCGCGCCCGCCCGGGGCCGCGGCCACGCGCCTCGCCTCCTCCCCGGCCCCGCCGAGGCGCGTTCCCGGGGGCCGGGCGCACGCGCGCGCGCTCCGCGGCCCCGCGGTGTCTTCGCGAGGCTGGCGAGGGCCGCGGGCCTTTCCCCGCGCGTCCTGTCGCGCGCCGCGTGGGTCGCACGGAGCAGGCGCGACGGCGGCGGCGGCGGCGGCGGCGGCGGCGGCGGGCGAGCTGTCCCCCGCTCGGCTCCGCGCTCGGTGCGGTGCGACGGAGGAGGCGGGCTGAGACCGTCACCGAGCGCAGCCTGAAGGCGCAGCTCACCGCAGTGAGGAGAAAGTGCGTCCCAGCCCGGTCAGCGGCCTCCACGCCGGAGCTCCGGTTCGGTCGGCCTTACTGGCGGTCGCCCGAGGCCGCCGCGACGTCGGGGGCCCGCGCGCAGCTCCCCGCACCGCTGCCGTCGCTCCCGTCCCTGCTCATGTCGTTGGTGACCTCGCCCGTCAAACGAGTCCTCGTCCCCTGCTCGCAGCGGTGGTCAGCCAGCTGCGGAAATCGTGCGGCTGGACTGTCGCCTGGAGTTGGGTCTAGGAAGGGCGATTGTAGTAGTTCCACAAATAGAATCAGGTTTTCGTTCGAAACTAAAAGTACGCCGTGTAAAAACGAATTAAAATGGTGAGACGTTGGAAATGACCAGTAAAGGCCAACCAGCTGAACAATACCCTCGCTTAAGCCACCAAACCGTGGCTGGGTAAAGGTGACTGTATCCTCCCCACCCCCCCGGAATGGATCAGGATTCAGAACCCAGTTCAGCTAGCTGCAGCACTGCCTCCTAGAAGGGGGAGCGGTGCTGGCCCAAGGGGTGAGATAAATGAGAAAGCCGCTGAGAATCTAAATCCTATTGTGATTCCTCTAATAATTAACCGATCGGATCCTTGGAACTCACACCCAAGATGGCTGTCAGCGTCTCCATTGAGTCAGTGGGGAAATGTGAATTACGTTAAAGATACTTTTTCATTGGCAAATACATAAAGTATTTCTTACATAACTAACTGAGCAGCTCAGGGGATTCTTCTTCCTTAAACGTGTGTGTGTGTGTGTGTGTGTGTGTGTGTGTGTGTGTGTGTGTGTGTGTGTGTGTGTGTGTGTGTGTGTGTTTTCCAGCATTGGACTGGTCAGAGGACACCAGGCAGGGGTCAGCTCTCTCCAGGAATTCAGCTCAGGTGGTAAGAGCTGGCCTCAAGCACCATCAGATTCATCTCATCTGCCTAAGATTCTTTCAGATACATTACTTAAAATCTTTGCCTCAAACAATTGTAAATGGTCTGCTATAATGCTGTTGACTTCGCATTATGATTTTAAATATAGTTTAGAGGAAGGGATGCAGACATTGATTATTAAAAATGGAAAACAAAGCTATTAATTATGTATTACCGAATAAAATGTGACATGCTGACTTAGCATCATAGTAAGTTTTATTTATGTGTGGTGTCTACAAGTGATATTCATTTAGAATGAGCTCTGCTTTTAAATAACTTTTAAAGCATAACAATATAATTTAGCTGTGTGAGATATGTGTGTAATATCTATTTAGTCCTGCAAGGATGCTGAGATAAACCAAAAAACAATTACAGTGTAACTCAGTTAATGTCTTAAGCAATTAACAAGTTATCTTTTTTATCTCAAATCATGGCATTGTGCTGCTGTCACAGAAATGAAAAATGAACAATTAGGCTTTTAATGTATTATTTCATGTTGAGTATGAGAAAATGATGATGAACCTTCTAAGGAATATTTCAACAAGACCAAAGCAGATAAAAAGTCAGAAGACAGGACTCTGGTAATTTCTTCTTAAAAATGAGTATTTTGAATTGGAGTCATGGTGAAATAATTTGCTTTGCTCAGGTCAACATCTAATAATTATTCCCAAAGATTGCCAACTCTCTTACCCTTAATATTACCTTCCTACAACAGTTTATGTAGGAGTGCAAAAGAAATAGTTATGTTTAAGTTACAAATTCACTCTGACTACATTTAAAACATCAACAAGACATTTGGGGATTAGGAAATGCAGCATAATTGCATCTCTCCTGCTCTTTATTTTCTATGACTGGCAAATAGAAAAGTAAATCCCAGATACCATATCATTTTACTAATGAATTACAAGTGTTGCTTTAATGTTGAAAAGCTAGGCTTTTTACATATTCTCTTCCTCTAAAACAGGCTTTATGACTAATATTTTATTGGTTAAGATTGCCAAAACAGAGTGCTGCAAACAAGGTTGCTGAAAGAGAAGTATACTGTCTGACAATCGTGGACAGCTGTCTGGAAGAAAGGCACACACAGATGGAGGCTGCAAGGGAGACTCCCTTTCCATCCTCTCCTAGCTTACTGCCAGGGTTGCTTGGCTTGTGAATAGCTTTCTGCCTGTCATCACATCCTCTTTTCTCTGTACTTGTCTGTCTCTGTGGTCCGAATTTCCCCTTTCACAGTAAGCCAGCATGGTAGATTATGACCCAACTTAACGATCCCAACTTTCTCTGCAACCAAATATGGTAACATTCAGGTACTAGGGTTGAGACTGCAACACATTTTGACACAACAAAATGCATCTTAAAATGAACAGCATTCTTATAACTGGCCGGTTTTGCTTCTTAGTTTAGAAATGAGCATCTTCTCTACAAAGAAGTGATTATATTTGCATAGATTTTCCCCGTTTATCACAGTAAAAGGAGGAACACAAACCACAGAGGATTGTTTTTTCTATGTAACCTCCTCTGATGTAAATTATCTTATTTTCAAGCTTAAATGTTATGAGCTACCTAAACTGTAAGGTTTTTATTCATTTTCCTGTATATGTGAAAGAGAAAAATGAAGAATTGGCTGTATATTTAACAGTCATAAAAATTATTTTAAACTGTGTTTACCTATGGAACTGGCAAAGACCCTAAAGCAATTGTACACTGGCTCAGTGGATATGAAATCTTTTGCATCAGAAAAAAACTAGAGAATATTTAAGTATAAGAAGTCAAATGCCAAACACTATAGTGCTATTTTTGTAAAAAGTAGGGACAATAGGAATAAAATTGTATGTTTACATTTCTATATAAAGACACTCAGAAGGCCACCTAAGAAACTAAAGTGTGCATGTCAGGATGAGAGCGAAATCAGAGTAAATGGGCATAAGTATACTTGTTATATAGTTTTGATTTTTTAAAAATATTCAAATTTTTTAGTAAAAATAGCAAAGTATGAGAAATTATTAAAGTTGCTTTGATGGAAAATGTTTGCATACATGTATTTGTTGCTTTTCTATTGCAGTGATAAAACACTTTGACCAAATCAAGAAGGGTTTATTTGGACTTAAAGTTCTAGAGGATAAGAGTCCATTGTGGCAGGCAGCCAATGGGCAGGTCAGCTAGAGCAAGCTGCGGATTCACATCTTAACCAGAGAATAAACTGGGATGATGCCTGACTTTGAAGCCTCCAAGCTTACTCTCAGTGACCTATTTTCCCCAGCAAAGCCACATCTCCTGAACCTACCCAGAGCCACCTCTGTTCCTCTAGATCCAACCCCAACCTCATTTCCAGAGCCTCCATGGTGACCTCTCTTCATTGTCTCTTCTCATTCCAAGGAGACAAAGTGAGCAGATACTGGTTGAACACTCTGCTCTCCTCCCTCCTGTGAACCCTTCAGACTCAGACTGTCCCCATTCCTAGGTGTCAGCTATCAATACCCAGACACATTTTTCCTGGAACACACAATGGCCACAACTATCAAGTCCAAAGAAAATTTCCTACCAGGCAGCACACAGCCATCACCCTCTCCAAAAAATTCAGAGAGGAAACAGAAATCCACCCAACAAGGAGAAATTCAGAAACTAGCACCCAGACCTATAATTATGCAAAATTCAGATGCCTAGGCACTAACATAAAAACACAATAACAGCCAGGGAACTCTTTCTCTACTAGAGCCCAGCTATCCTGCCACAGTAGAACCTGAATATTCCAACATAGCTGAAGCACAAAAAACAAAAAAAAAACAAAAAAAAAACATAAAAACCAACTATATGAAAATGATAGAAGCCTTTAAAGAAGAAATGAATAAGTCTGTTAAAGAAATTAAGAAAACCACAAACTAACAATTGAAGGAAATGAATAAATCTCTTAAAGAAATCCAGAAAAACTCAAACAATTGTAGGAAATGAATAAGTCCGTTAAAGAAATCCAAGAAAAACTAGCAAATAGTGGAAGGAAACTGTTCAAGACCTAAAAATGGAACTAGAAGCAATAAAGAAAATACAAAAATCTTAGAAATAAAAAAATTAGGAATTCAAAAAGAAACTCTGGAGGCAAGCCTCACCAACAGATTACAAGGGATAAAAGAGAGAATCTTTGGCATTGAAGATACAATAGAAGAAATGCATATATCTATCAAAAAATATTAAATCTTAAAAGCACCTGACACAAAACATTAAGGAAATTTGGGACAATATGGAAAGACCAAACCTCAGAATAATAGGAATAGAAGAAGAAGAATCCCAACTCAAAGGCTCAGAATTTTTTTTTTTAATCAAAGAATTTCTCGAAGTCGCTGGATACAAATCAAGTCATAAAAAAATCAGTAGCCCTCCTATATACAAATGACAAATAGACTAAGAATGAAATTACAGAAACAACACCTTTCACAATAGCTTCAAATATTATAAAGTATCTTGGGGTAACTAACCAAGTAAGTGAAAGCTTTGTATGATAAAAACTTGAAGTTGTTGAAGAAGGAAATTGGAGAAGGAAACTCTCCTATGCTCATGAATTGGTCGGATTAACGTAGTAAAAATGACCATCCTACTAAAAGCACTCTAATCACACAATTCTTTTTGTTGTTGCTTCCCCCCTCCCAAGACAGGGTTTCTCTTTGTAGCCTTAGATCTGCCAGAACTCACTCTGTGGACCGGGCTGGTCTCAAACTCACAGAGATCCACCTACCTCTCAAGTGCTGGATTAAAAGCATGTGCTACAACCACCTGGCTTCAACACAGTTCTTTACAGACCTTGAAAGGACAATTCTCAACTTTATATGGGGGAAAAAAAAACAACAGGAAAGCTAAAACAACTTTGTACAATAAAAGAACTGCCGGAGTTATCACCATTTCTTGATTTCAAATTGCTCTATAGAGCTATAGTAATAAAAACTGCACGATATTGGCATGAAAATAGACACATTAATCAATGGAATTGAAATAAAGATCCACACATAAATCCACATGCATTTGAACATCTGATTTTTTATAAAGAAACCAGAAATACACACTGTAATAAAGAAGACGGTATCTCCAACAATTAATAAATTGAACCTCATTAAACTTCTGTAAAGCAAAGGACAATTGGACAAAGCAGCAGTCTGCAGAATGAGAAAAGATTTTTACCAACTTATATCTGATAGAAACATCAGAAATATCCAAAATATATAAAGAACTCAAGAAACTAGATATCAAAAAACAAATAACACAATTTTAAAATGGGGTACAGAATTAAACAGAATTCTTAATAGAAGAGACGCAAATTGCTGAAACTCAAATTGTTGAACAAAGAAATGTTCAACATCCTTAGCCATCAGGGAAATGCAAATCAAAAATACATTTAGAGTACATCTTAAACCTGTCAGAATGGCTAAGAACAAAAGCACAAGTGACAGCTCATGCTGGTGAGGATGTGGAGCTAGGGGAACACTTCTCCATTGCTGATGGGAGTGTAAACAATATGTAGAACCACTGTGAAAATCAATATGGCGATTTCTCAGAAAATTGGGAATTGATCTATGCCGTCCTGGGTCTGCTTTCCCCCTCGGGGTATACAGGCACCATTGTGCACTGGGCTGAACTGAAGGGAACGACGAAGCTTAGCCTGGGAGGGGGGGCGGGGTTAGGCAGGATCTTGATCAGTGTGAGTGTGGGAGAAACAGTCTTCTCCAGAGACAGTTTTCAGCGAGACAGCTCTCTTTATTGGTGGGGGAGGAACAAGGGCTGTAAAACCTTGGGGAATGGGGAGGGATCTTCAGGGGGTCCAAAGTTCTGGGGATGCTTCATTTGCATGAAGAGGAATGCCAGGCACTTGCTGGACATGTCCTAATAAAGAGAGAGGAAGTTTGACCTGAAATCTGTCAACCAGGCTACAGGACCACCTCAAGAGCGGCAGAGGTCGGCGTTGTAAGGCTTAAGTGTGTCAGGATATATAGTCCCAGAGCAGGGAAGAAACAGTCCTACTCCTGCTGGTCTCAGGAGGGATTTTCAGGGTTTGGACATGGCTCAACTTCACTCTTGCTCTGTTCCAGCTCTCCCAGGCATATGGCTTCCCTGACCCCTGTGATCTACCTCACTATTCCACTCAGGTACTTATTCAAAGGATGCTCCATCCTACCACAAGGACACTTTCTCAACCATGTTCATTGCTGCTCTATTCATAATAGCCAGAAACTGGAAACAAGCTAGATGTCCCTTCGCAGAAGAATAGATAAAGAGAACCGAGTATTCACACAATGGAGTTTTACTCAGCTGTTAAAAAAATAATAATATCATGAAACTATGCCGGCAAATGGCTGGAACTAGGGAAAAAAATCATCCTAAGTGGGGCAACCCAGACCCATAAAGATACATATGATATGTATTCACTTGTATGTGGATATTTACTGTTGATTCAGTGATAACCAATGTAGTGGAAATTTTGGTTTCTTTAAAAACCCAGTTATGTTATGTAAATATGTTTTCATTGGAATCCCAAGTGTAGGATATGGGGATGCTTTTAGTGTAGCTACAGCTGATGACAACCTTGTGTGAGGGAGGGTGAGGCAGCTAGGATCTGCCTTCTGTGGGAATGCGGTTTTTTACCAGCTGGAAAACATCCTAGTGCTGACCCTGGGGGATATAAATAGGAGCTGAGACAGAGACAGAGACAGACAGACTGCTTCAAGACCCTCCTACAGAGAAAGGGGAAAGCTTCAAGGTGGCCGCTGCTGGTTGGTTCTGCTGCTGCTATTTGGCTGGACTGCTGAAATCCAGACAAAGAAGAGGGATCACGAAAAGAACTAATCTACGTCCCCTGTCCCTACTACTTTTATTTTTCTCCTACCTAGGGCCGGGGGTGAGAGGGGAGGTCGAGGCATTTAGGAACACCTTTGGTTTTGGTTTGTTTGTTTGTTTTTAAATCAAAGCCTACAAACCAAGCTACAACGTGCAGATCCAGAAAGGTTAGGTATAGAAGGGTCTGAGGTAGGGGACACATGAATCTTTCTGAGAGGGGGAAATAGGATGTATTTTATGGGTGGACTATGGGTGAGTGGGGAGGAAACTAAAGGATCAGGTGGAAAGGGGAGAGGAGATAGGGTAGAGGGAGAGAATTCAGGACAACTGGAATTGAGGAGTTTTGGGGGGAATATATGGAAACCTAAGAAACTTTCCAAAATATATAAAATGTATAAAGGTGATCCTAATGAGGTCTATTAATGGGGGATACCGAGTCTCAACTGCCCATCTCTTGTCACAAAACATGGCTTCTGTGTAGCAAGACTGGGTTGCATTCAATTGAGTTGTTGGCCAAGGGGGTTGCATAAAAATCCCCAAACAACTCAGGCTGTTGCTAAGACAATGGGTGGCTCTCTGCAAACTGACTCCAGGGCCCTATTGCTGAGGATAATACCCACACAATTCATTGAACATGGAGAAGTTGAACTGGTACCCACATGGAGCTTTTACCCTTATGTTCTAGCCTCTTTGGTACAGGAAGATACCCTGCAGGCTACCAAAAGAGACATGTAAACACCAATCCAAACACTAAACCTTTGACCTAAAATCTGTCCTGCCTGCAAAATATAATAGGGCAATGGTGGCACAGAACTTGTGGGAGTAGTCAACCATGAGGTGGAACTCATACCCCAAGAACCAGAGACTGGCTAGACCAGAGACCTAGGGTAAAACCAAATACTACTGGTCTTTTTTTTTTTAAGTAACAATAAAATGACTCCTAATGATAGTCTGCTATTCTCGTAGATCCATGTCTTATGCTTTTGTCACTAGAGAGGCTTTCTCAAGCAACAGATGAAAACAGATGCAGAGACCCACCCCCAAATGTTACACAGAGAGAAGAGTCTAAATAGAATGTCTCATCAAATCCCTCCCCTCAGAGTTCAGAGAACCCCTCAGAGAAGGGGGCAGGAAGAATGTAATAGACAGAGGGGATGGAAGACAATAGGAGAACAAGGCCCTCTAAATCAACTAAGCAAAGTGCATGTGAACTTACAGAGACCAAAGGAGCAAACACAGGTCCTCCACAGGTCTGCGCCGGCTCCTCTATGTGTATACTACAGCGTTTAGCTTAGTATTTTTACGGGACCCCTGATTATGAGAATAAGTGGGCCTCTGATTCTTGTGCCTCCTTTGGGGGCTTTTTTCCTTCTGTTGGGTTGCCTTGTCCAACTTTGATATGATGGCTTTTGCTTTGCCTGTTATGTTTTCTTTTGTCACACTTAGTTGTTATCTCTTAGAAATGTGTTCTTTTCTAATGAGAGACAGAAAAGGAGTGACTATGAGGGAGGGGAGATAGGGAGTAACTAAGAGGAGTAGAGGGAGTAGAAACTATAATCAACATATATGAGAAAAGAACCTATTTTCAATGAAAGGAAATATGATAAAAAAGAATAAAGGCTTAGATGAGAAAAAATGTTTTAGATGTACTTTATATGTATGTATGTTTTCCTTGCTGCTCACAAAGTTCAAAAGTTTAAACTCCTTGGAGCTTGAGTTACAGGTATGAACTCCCTAGTGGGTGCTGGGAACTGATTTCAGGTCCTCAGCAAGATCAGGAAGCACCCTTAACTACTGAAGCATCTTTTCATGCCCAATCAAATTATATCATCCACTTCCAACTCCTAAAGGAATTAGGGTTCATTTTTACCTTTATTTTCTCTGTGTGAGAGATAGGAAAAATAAGTGAGTCTAGAGTTCAAACCCAGGGCTCTTTTCACCTACTAAGCATGTACTCTACTGAGCTTCATTCCAGGCCCTTTCATTGTGTTATAACTTTAAGAACCCTGGTCTAAACAAAGTTTATGGTGCCTCACTATCAATAGAAAACAGTTCCGTTTGATCCTTATAGGTATATGTGCCAAGACACTGTAATTAGACAAATGACAAACCAATGAGAGAAAGGTGATTCAAGGAGATGACTCCGTGGATAATTCTATTTCTGTGTCTTCTCTTTCTCACTGGAATGGCTTCTGTGCTCATCTCATCTAGATGGAGACTACTGGGTTTGAATATTTTTTTTTCATTGAAGACCCTTGTGAAGAGGAGAATCACACTATCCCTTAAGGGCATAATGAAATAAAAGTTTAGATTGACAGAAAAATTTCCCCACGTCTGAAAAAACTGAGATCTAAGACTTAATACAAAAGGATCAGAAGTTAGTGAGATTATCCTGTCTATGCAGATTTTAATAGGTAAGAGAGACGAAAAAAGCATTTCAAAAACATGGATAAGAATGACAACAGCCAAAATTGTTATCCCATAACAATATGGGGGGGGGGGTATCCCATTCCAGGTGCTGCACAGTTGCTTTTTACCATAGAATCCTAATGTAGGCATTAATATGATCCTTATAAATGGAGAAATTAGACTTGGGTGGGTAAAAGACTTGGGTGGGTATTAAGTAATTTGTTCATGAACACGCAGAAAATTGGTAAGTCTTTAAGCTAGAACTTAAACTCAGAAAAACATTCAGAATATGAGACTCACCTGAAAGGGGGTGATTAAGTGCGGTAAGTGCTAATTATCTTTTCTCAAAAGCTGTGCCTTGCCTAGAAGTGAGAATGTATGTGTGTGTGGAATAGTCACAATGAGCTTATGAATCCAGAGGGAGGAAATGGTAAGGATCTCATTTTATGTTGCAAGGTTCTCTCTGTTATTGTCCTGTCTAAAGAGAGGGGCCTTAGCAGCCAAGCTCCGAAACAGGAAAACAATGTCTGCCAAATGGAAGAACTGCCAAAAGCCCAGGTTTTAGAGATTAGGGTGGATCCAGGCATAGTTGGCTAGGGCAATTAGAATATGCAAGTAATTAGCTCAAGCTAATTAGTTAACACACATCTAGTCCAAACTCTGGAAACCTAAAGTTACAAAGCTTTGGAACAGCTAAAGTAAGACTTTAGGTATCAGAATTGTCCCCAAAGTACAATGTACAAATCGAGGCCATAAAACAGAGTTATGAACAGGTGCAGAAGATTTCTATATTTCCTAAAGTCATTGAGAGGTCCTCTAATTTACTCTGATAGGAATGTGAGTTAAGGTTTTAAAAAGAAGGTGGTTGTTTTGTTTGTTTTATCCTTACAAAAATGTTTTCTTGAAATTTTGTACAAAGATCAGTAAACTACTGTATTAAGAATTATATAGTAAGATTTAAACTTATTCTCAAACCTGACAGAACTAACAGGAGCTCAAAGGATTGTCATGAATGTTGTAAGGTATCTACAATAGAAGACTACTTGGACATGGGTTTAAGCTGACCCACAACTATCCTGGGAGTTCCGAATCTCCGTAGCCAAGCCTTTCTCAAGGTGAGTTTTTAAGCACAAAAACTAGATTGATATACGTCAGTTAACAAGAACAGTTAGGTGGCTGGAGAGATGGCTCAGTGGTTAAGAGCACTGTCTGCTCTTCCAGAGGTCCTGAGTTCAATTCCCAGCAACCACTTGGTGGCTCAGAACCATCTATAATATGATCTGATGCCCTCTTCTGTCATGCAGGCATACATACAAATAAAGTGCTCTATACATATAAATAAATAAATCTTTAAAACAAAACAAAAAACAAGAACAGTTAGCCAGAAACACAACTACAGAAGCCCAAAAGCTAAATTATACATTTAGAACGTTTCCGGAACTATGGACTTTGATGGATTAGGTCTCCTTTTGTTTTGACAGGTGGTGCTGCTACATGATGAGTTTTATGGCCCAAGTGGTACTTCCATCATGGAGTTGGTTGTGTTGAGGTCTGGAGTTCTGTTACAATGAACAAATTCTAATTTGGAGGCTATACCTCTGTGTCCTGATGGACCAAAGTCACAGGAGCTTATATGAGGAACCATAATAAGTACCTGTTGATCTAGGTGGGCATTGTGGTACACTTGTGGTCCTAGTACTGGGGAAGCAGAGGCACAGGGATTGCTGCAAATATGAGGCCAGCCTGATGTACATTGCAAGTTCCAGACCAGCCAGGACTAGATGGTAAGAACCGCTGCCCCCCTTTACCCTGCACCCCCCCACACACACACATACACACACCAAATATTTGTTGAATGAGACGTAAAAGTATGGTCTTGGTTTTTAACATACCTAATGAAGAGCTCAAAGTAGCTTATGAAACTGCTTTGTTAAGTCTTAAGACGTGGCGAATAAAGCTTTGGGACTGACAGCAAGGTCTACTACTATTAGGACAAATGGCTGAGGTGCCTAGGAACATATCAAAGCAGACACTGGCCATCAGGTTCTCTCAGCATTGCAAACACCTGTTATTGAGTCGGCTCCCCTCAGCACTTCTAAGCTCTGTCCCCACCCTAAGCCTCTCCCAGCCCCTGAGCCCCAACCCGCACTGCTGGCAGCTTCTCTTTCCTTTCTTGCCCCTCTCTCTTCTTTTCCTCTCGTTCTCCCTCCCTCTTTCCTCTCATAGCCCAGTTCAGTAAAATGGCCATGTTAAGTCTACTACTTTCTCTGTCTGCTTTGGATGGTCTTAGATGCCTCTGACTCCTATCTACAATCAAAACATTCTCCTCAACCATACCTAGGAGCTGTCATGTCCTCATTTTTATTTACTATATTATATCAAATTATGATAAAGGGGAAACAAAATCCACCCAACCCCTATAGAAGATGGAGTTGAGATTTAATGTATCAGAAAAGGAATTCATTGCACATTAAGACAAGTTCTAGCTTGTCAACAAGAAAAGGGTTTATTCTCTGTAGCTGTTCAAGTGAGATGACATCTCTTTATCTGTCTTAATTCTTCTGCCTGCTGATCTCTGCTCTGATTGAGTTAATTCAGCGAGGTATTTGCTATGTTTTTGATTGATTGTTTTGGTCTTGTTTAATTTGGTTTGCTCTGGTTACTATATTTTCCAGTCTTCTGTCTTTATATTGATTTCTTTATCCCTCTCTCCCTCCCATGGTGTTCCTCCTTTTTCTCCCTCCCTCTCTCCCCCTTCTTTATTTGTTTGTTTATGTATTTATTTATTTATGGACAGAGACTCACTGTGTAGCCTCAGTTAGTCTGAAACTCATCATGCAGACCAGGTGAACTTCGAATTCACTGAGCTCTGTCTTCTTCTGCCTCCTGTATGCTGGGATTACAGATATAAACTACCACCCATTGATTCTTAAACTTCATTTCTTTGCTGTTTTTTTTTTCTGTCTTCGTATTCATTTCAAGTAAATTCATAACTGCTTGTTGACATATTTTTATCATGATGGCTGCCCTAAAACCCATACCTGACAATTTCAGCATCTGATTTATCTTAAGTGTTAATGTCATTTAATTGCTTGGTTCATCTAAGTTGCAATTTTCCTGGCACTTATTTTTAAATAAAAAAAATTCTGAATAACTTTATGTCCATATAACTGTGAGACATGTGTGTACCTAGTGCCTGTAGAGGCCAGAAGGGGACATTACATCCCCTGGAACTTTAGGTATAAATCACTGTGGGCTGCCATGTGAATGCTGGGAATTGAACCTGAGACCTTGGGAGAGCATTCAGTATTCTTAACCACAGAGTCGCCCCTCCAGCTCTATCCTGGCACTTATGACAGGAAGATTCCCTGCCTTTCCCTCTGTTTACCCCCTTCTCTTTCCTTTCCTTGTTGAACACAGGGCCTCAATATACGAAGACTTTGCCTTTCATTGAGTTATAGCCACAGCCCATGACTATGATTTTCTGTTGTTTGCTGTACTTTTACATGACAGAACATTCTGACTCCTTTTTAACTTTCTGTCTTAGTAGGCACTTGATGTTTTTAGGTTAAACATGCAGATCTAAGTCTACTTATAAGAACAATTTAATTCCTAGACCTTTGCTGTGCTCTTTTGGTCTGATGTCATTCCTGTTCCAGCTTTCCTACAGTTGCCTCATATAGGTGTGAAAGGCATTTCCTCTGTAATGTATAGGCCACCTGTGCCTGTAGGTAGGAAAAGCTATCTCTAGGTCTGAGCGGTGAGAGGTGATTCCCTGCTACAATTTACTATCAAAGAAGCTTTCAGCCTTCCAGGGCTACCTGACCTGTCTGGTGGTATCAGCAGAAGTGTATTCACTCTGGGGCGAAATAAGCCTTTGTAATTGTCCAGTACATAAAGGTTCAGGAGGGATGAGGTCTGAGCTGCCTCTGTGGGTGGACACATCTTTTGATGTCTAGCCATTGTGCTGCTCTTCTTCCCTATCCCTGGCCAGTCTGCCTCTCCCACTTTTATCTCCAGAATCTCCAGGGTTTATAGTTATACCTAGCAAGGAGAGATGAGCCTGTGCCATTTTGTTTGGGGAAGAACCACACTAAAAGAATATGGGAATTCTCTAGCAGCCCTTGAAGGATTTGAAATATTGATTGTACCTATGCTATTGAACAACAAAATACATACGTATTTTACACATACGTATATACACATACGTACATATGTGTATATATACATGTATATTAAATTTTAGTTAGGTGTGGTGCCACATTTGCCTAGTCCCAGCATTTGAGAGGCCGAGGAGGACTAGTAGTAGTTGGAGGGCCGCAGGACCTTGTCTTAAAACAAAGCAAATGTCTTCAAGGGACTCACATTTTCTTGGACAATTTCATATATGTATGTAATGAATTTTTGGTATTTTCGTCCAATATCAGCTTTTCTGGTAGAAAGGGAAAATATGAAACCTTCAAGAACTTTTTTTTTCTTCTTTAAGGGATTAGAGAAAACAAGTGAATTATATAAGAGAGGATCAGTAGTACATGGTACATATGTTTAAACAGAATTTAATTTTGGTAATTCTGGCGAGGAAGCAGACTATCAATGTTGTAATTACTGAAGGAGAATCTTGGTGCTGATGATAACCTTTCAAACCTAACAGTCTAGGAAAAAAGTCTCAGAGCATGCAACCAAGAATTGGGGGAGTTAAAATGCGGGGGGCAAGGAAAAGCAATGGTAATACTTTGCTCACACAGATATGACAACCCCATGATATAATTTTAAGGTTTTTTAAAATAAAAAATCAGAATAAAAGTCATTTTAAAAAATCCTAAAACCAAGTTCAAGCGGTAGATGAAACTGAAGCTACTAACTTAGCCTCAGTTGTTACAGAACCTAAGATATAGACAACATGGCTACCTATGAAAGTAACTAATTGCTTAACAAATTACATTACTTCTTTTGACACTCCAATGAAAATGATGTCAGTCAGCTGAGCCAAAGTGTACATTCCCCTGGCAAGCTAGACAGCTTCCTAATGGCTCATTAAGCAGCTAATTAGACCAGTGTTTCAGACTCAGGCTCACAATCCCACCCAGCAGACACACCTTCAACCTAATAACTGCTCTTCATAGACCTAAGAGGGATTTTTATGTTTGAGAGAAAGATTGTATTTTAGGTACCTTGTCACTGATTTTGATTTGTTTCGCTGAAAGTTCCTCAAAATAAAATAGTATAGAATCTGGAAATCCCACTGTTTAAATCTAGAAGGAAAAGTCCAGCTTAAAGGTGCACTAGAAAGAATACTTGAGAGACTGAAGCAAGAATTTGCTTGAGCCCAGCCTAGGCAGTATAGCAAGTCCTGCCTCAAAGAAAAAAAAAATTAAAAATAACAACACCTGGGAGATACAGTTAGCAGCAGAGCACTTGGCGTGGGTGTGCAGCACCCTAGATTCGATACACAGCACTGTAAAGACATTGTTTTAAGTGGGGAAACTCCACCACATCGTCCATGAGATGAAGAAGCTGGCGGTGGCTCCCATGGTGCTTCTTTTGAGAAGAGAATTATCTTGCTCTGGTGATGTGAAGACTATCTCAAAGCATAGATTCCAAATCCACTTATTCGGCTTTTCAGGTAAGGTACTACCAATGAGGAACCCTCATGTGGAGAATTTTGCCCTTGATCTGTATAACAAAATAGCAGTCTGTAGGTGGATCTCTTACAAAATGGTGATTTAAAATTTTTTTTTGCTTAAAATGAGTTATTAATTATTCTTTCTTTGTTTCTTTCTTTCTTTAAAATTGATTCATTTTATGTGTGTTTGTGGGCATGCAGTGCCACATATAAGGATGTTAAGAGACAGAGTCTATGAGCTGGCTCCCTTCATCTACTGTGGGGGCTCCAGGAAGTGGATTCAAGGTGTCAGGCTTGGTGGCAAGTGCCCCTACCTGCTGAGCCCTGTTGCTAGACTAAGAGCGTTGTCTGAATTTCAGGAGTTGTTGCCAGGTGTGGTAGCACACACTTTTATTTTATCTTATTTTGAGAAAGGGTTTCTCTGTGTAACCTTGGCTGTCCTGGAACTCACTCTGTAGACCAGACTAGCTTCCAACTCAGAGATCCACCTGCCACTGCCTCCTGAGTGCTGAGATTAAAGAATAGCACACACGTTTAACATCAGCACTCAGGAGGCAAAAGCAAGTGGATCTCTGTTAGTTACAAGCCATCCAGATATATATAGTAAATGCTAAGACACTATCTCACAAACCAAAAACAGATAAACAAAACTCATCACTGTAATTGGGTTTAGTCTATTGCTGTCTAAAATTTTTATCTATCTCAAATCATGTTTGCTTTCTAGCCTTTCAAAAAACAATAAATCATAATCTTGACTTCAATCTTGATAAAAGATTAAAGCAACATTAGCATATTGTTGAAATTATAATCCTTAAATGCTGACATCTAGTGGTTGCTGTTAGTCCTTGATTCAGGTAGTCTTCATTTGGCAATATGTGGATTAAAAACTTCACAGTTCACTAGGCAAGAAGTAGAGGCACACACCTTTAATCCCAGCAGAGGCTGGCTGATCTCATGGATTCAGGGTCATCATGGGTTACAAAGTCAGACTCTGTCAACAACAACAAACATGTATATTTGGCTTTTTACACACACACACAATATACATATACATGTACATATATGTATATATACATATGCATATATATACATATACATGTACATATATGTATATACATATGCATATATATGTATATTGTGTGTGCTTATGTCTAATACTCCTGTTCCCTCTTATCCTTGGGAAACTAAAAGGCATTTATAAATTTAGCTAATATTATTATTTCTCCATATAAAACCTCCATACAATTATTAGGAAAAATTATTTTGAAACCTTGAAAATAAAACAAAATTTTCCTTTTCTTCTTTTCTGGGCTGTGGGGGTTAAACTCCAGAGCCTCCCATGGTCTGGACAAGTACACTGCCTGTGAGCTACACATGCAGCCACAAATGCACAACTGTCGTCCTTGTGTGGATCCCACTTACAGGCCCGTCACACCATCCTGATACATGCAACCAATTTCAGCGAGGGCATAGAAGAAGGATGGGAATTCCCAGAGGACAGATAAGTCTTCCCAACTACCTGAAACAACTTTTTTTTTTAAGACAAGAAGGGTCTCTTTTATCTCAGGCTGATCTCCAACCATTATATAGATAAGGATGACCTTAAACTCTTTTTAAATTTACCTTATTTTTAAATTGAAAAAGGATTTTTTTCTCATGCAATGTATCCTGATTATATAGCCGCTCCCTCCACTCCTTCCAGTTCCTCCCCATCTCCCTTTCCCTCTACATCTACTCCTTTTCTGTCTCTCATTAGAAAAGAACATGCTTCTAAGAAATACCAACCAAAAGGACAAAATAAAATATAAGAAGACGAAGCAAAAAACGTTCATATTGAAGTTGGCCATGACAATCCAACTGAAGGAAAAGAGACCAAGAGCAGGCAAGAGTCTGAGAGTTGCTTGTTCCCACAGTCAGAAGTCCCATAAAAACACTAAGCTAATAGCTAGAATATATACACAGAGGACCTGGTATAGACCTATGCAGGCCTTTGCTTGCTGTTTAGTTCATGTACACATTACTTAGTTGATTCAAAGGAACTTGTTCTCCTGGTGTTCATCATCCCCTCTGATTCTTATGTTCTTTCTGCCTCCTCTTCAAAGGGGTTCCCTGAGCCCTGATGGGGGGGACTTGATGGAACCTTTCCATTTGACTCTTTCTTTGGGTAATGTGTGACTGTTTGTCTTTATATCTGTTGCCATCTGCTGCTGGAAGAAGCCTCTCTGTTTATGACTAGATAAGACGCTGATCTGTGACTATAGCAGAATATTATGAGGAATCATTTTATTTATTTTAGATCAGTTGTGTTTGGTTTTACCCTATGTCTTAGTCTCAACCAGGCTGGTGATGCACATCTGTGATTCCAGCACTTGGGAAGCAAAGGAAGGTGGATCTCGGTGATTTACAGGCCAACCTGGTCTACAAAGCAAGTTCAGGCCAGAAATACCCACAGAAAAACACTGTCTTGACAAACAAAAACAAAAACAAAAAAGATAGAAAAAAGAAAAAAAAGTATATAGTCTTTGGTTCTTGGTCACCCAAGCAATTTCAGGTAGTTTCTTAATCATAGAGTTGGCCTTAAGTCTAATCAGATACTGGTTGACTCCTCCCACCATGTCACCATGGCCCTATTATATTTTGCAGGCTGGGCAGATTGTAGGTCAAAGGTTTTGTGGCTAGATTGGTGTTTGCGCTTTTCTTTCAGTAGCCTGCAGAGTACCTTCCCATACTGTCTTAGTTAGAGTTTCATTGCTGCTGCAAATAGGTGCCATGACCACGGCAACTATTACAAAGGAAAACATTACATTGGGACTGGCCTATAGTTCAGAGGTTTAGTCCCTCATTGTCAGAGTAGGAAGCATGGCAGCAGGCATGCAGACATGGTGCTGGAGAAGTAGCTGAGCATCTGAGACCTTGAAGTCCACCTCCAGTAACACACTTCCTCCAACAAGAACATACCTACTCCAACAAAGCCACACCTCCTAATATTACCAACTCCTTATTAGCCTACAGGGGCCATTTTCAAACCACTATATGTACCAAAGAGACTAAAATGTAGGGGTAAATGCTCCAAATAGGCACCAAACTCAATGTCTCCATGTTCAATAAATGGTGTGGATGTCGTCCTTGGCAATGGAATCCCACCGTCTGTATGTGGAGAGCAACCCTTTGTCTTAGATTCAGCCTGGGTCATTTGGGGATTTCTAGGAGATCCCTTTGAGCAGCAGCTAAATTGAATGCAGCCCAGAGCCATCACTGGCACCCTTGCTTTGCTTTGAGAGATGGCCAGTTGAGACTCCTTATTCCCTATTACTAGTTCTTCTTAGGGTCACCTTCCAGATTCTAGAAAGTTTTCACTGAGCCCCCAAATGCTTCTCAGTTCCAGCCATCTCTCCCTGAACTCTCTCCTTCCATGCTATATTCCACCTCCAACCTGATCCCTTCCGATCTCATCCCCACCCACCCGAGTCCACCTGGAAGATCTATTTCCCTTTCCCAGGGAGTGCACGCATCCTCCCCAAACCCTTCATTTTTTGTTTTTAAGGTTTATTTATTTTTATGTATATTAGTGTTCTGCCTGCATGTCTGTGCAAGTATGGCAGATCCTCTGGAAGTGGAGTTACAGACTTGAACTCAGGTCCTCTGGAAGAGCAGCCAGTGCTCTTAACCATTGAGACATTTCTGCAGCCTCCCCACCACCACCACCACCACCACCATCCCCAAAGTCTTCATCATTACCTCTCTGGGTTCACAGATTGTAGTTTGCTTATTGTTTACTTATTGGCTAATATCCACTTACAAGTGAATACCTTCCATGTTTGTCTTTCTGGGTCTGGGTTACCACACTCAGGATGAACTTTATTTACCAACTTTTTTTCTGGTTGAATCCAAACCCTGAGAATCTCCTCTGAAGGCTGGCAGGGATAGGACTGCTTCCTCCCTGCCTTTGGCCTGTATGTCCCTGAGCACATAGCTTTATGATCCCCCACCTCTGTCACCTTTGAGTTGGTCAGGTAGCCTGGTGGCAAGGTTACAGGTTAAACTTCCTTTCTCCTTATAAGGTCATGTCTAGCAAGCACTTGAAATTTCTCTTCATGCAAATAAGGCATTCCCAGCACCTTGGCCCAGCAAATGATATACACTCACCCCAAAAACCTCTAGCCATTTCCCCAAAGGTTTAACTAGTCTTTCTTCCCTCCAATTAAATGAAGCCTGTTTCCCAAGAAGTCTGTTTCTCTAGCACTCACTGCCTTGTCATGTCTCCTCACTCCTGGCTGTTCCTTCCTCCAAGTTTTTCTCCTCAGCATCTGCTGGCTGAGGATGAGGGCTGACTGTGCCAGGAAGGGTGGGAAAGTGGAACCCTATCGGCATAGCCATTATCCTTTTAATAAATATCTATAAAGTACATACCATGTACTGGTATAAGTACAGGATGTGTAAAGACTGGAAATATAAGTGGTAATTTTAGAAAATTAGTTTTTGGTAAAAATTAAGGAGCTAGGTGATGTGGGACATGCCTGTAATCCCAGCACCTGGGAGGTGGAGGCAGCAGGATCAGGAATTCAAGACCAGCCTGGGCTGCACATCAAGTCTGAGGCCAACACGAGCGACGGGAGACCATGTTTGAAAAAAAAATATTTGAAAAAAATTGATAATGGGGCTAAGGATGTAGCTCAGTGGGTAGGGTATTTACCTACCTCTCAGGAAGCCCTGGGTTTAGTTATCCGCAACAATTAAACCAGTGTATACTTGTAATTTCAGGGATTTGGCTATATAGTGAATTCAAGGTGAGACAAGCCGAGGACATATGAAACCGGCTCAAAAAAAGTGAAAGAAAAGAAAGGAGATGGATGGACTTGAAATGTGCAGCCAAAGAAAGTGTTTGCTACAAATGCCAAAGAATGGAGACTATTTCATTTTTGAACAAGAAGAACCTCAGTAAGCTTTGGCTAGAAATAATACAAGCATCTATCAAAGAAGAGGTGAATATATGAAATTAATGTGCAGTGACAAAAAGAAAATTAGAATCTGCCTAGGATATCAGGCTCTGGGAATGAGAGTTTTCAGGTTGGGCTAACTGAGAAGATCACATTAAACCTCGGTGGTCCCTTTCCACAGGCTGGAGTCCCAGACAGAGAAGATGAGTTGAGCGCCAGCGTTCATCTCCCTCTGCTTCCTGACTGTTGTCACAACATGACCAGGTTATCTGAACTACACAGATTACTCCTCATACTGTGTCTTCTCTATCTTGAGGGACTGTGCTCTCAAACTACGATCCAAAATAGACCCTTCCATCCTTTAAATAGCTCCTGTCGGGTATTTTGTCCCAGGAATAATAGAACCAACTAATACAAATAGAGATGGGGATGTTACAAAGGGCATAAGGAAACCAGTGGGAAGTCTGGGTAAGTTCACTGTCTTGATTTGGTTGATGCTTTTGTGGGTGAACAGATAAATAGCCATTAGTCATGTTGGATGCCTTAAATACACGCTATTTATTTGATGTCAGTTATATCTCAGTTAAGCAATTCATTCTGCTCATAGTCATTTTATATAATCCAGTTTCTCCAAGCATGTGCCCAAATATATGAAACATCCAGAACATGTTTTCCAATTACTTCACTACATTTGACTGTTCTGAGTCTCCCTCCATCTTCAGGTTCAAATAATCCAGTAAACAAATGCCTACTTTCTGACTCAGGACCTGTAGGCTTCTTTCTGTGCATTTATTTACATGTAATATATTAGATTTGAGCTGCATATGCAGCATGCATTTTTTTGGTCATGTGGTCACATGAGAGGACACCTTTCATCCTCACTTCAAGCTGTGCCTTTTTGGTTGGCTCCAATAGCACCATATAAGGTGGTTTTTGTTCTTGGATTTCTCTTTTTGTTTTCTCTCTTTCTCCCTTTTTCTCTCTCTCCCCCTCCCTTCTTCCCTCCGCCCCTTCCTTCCTCCCCTCCAAGATACACAACATACTGTTTTACCCATATTTTGATTCAGATTGTGTGTGTGTGTCTGTGTGTGTGTGTAGATGTAGGAGGTGGAGGTGGGTTAGAAAAGGAGAGGAAAGTAGAAGAAACAAAGCAAATTAAAAGTAGGATCAGTTTAAATGCTTATTCAGATTGGATAGAAGCACCATTACATTTAAACACATAGGTACCCTTCCGTTTTTCTGATTGTGATTGAAACTGATCTTTTAAAATCTTTCTCTGACCTACTCATTATAAAATGTCTTTGATTGCCTTAGAGAACTAAAGCAGGTGCTGCATCAGCCATTTCTAGATGACCTGAGACAGTACTGGGAAGCCTGCCCACATTTACCTGTGACCTCTGTTCACACCCAACTCACCAAGCTCTCTATCTGTGAAAAAGAAAACCCGCCAGAGTAGGAAACACAGAGTCTGGGAAATTCCTCCCAGAAATAGTCAGGAGAGTGAGCTCAGCATCTGAATGGCAGGACAACAGCACAAGGAACACCACCTGCCCTTTGCGCCTCATTCTGCTCATAGTCGGGGATGATAGCCCACTCTCTCTTCATTCTCTGGGCTTTCTTTATCCTGATGTGATCCCATAATCCAATGTAGATGTCCCCACCATGGTGGCAGTGGTGGGTCCTCCTTTTCTTGTACAATATTACTGGTACCTACTCCTGGCATGAGTTTGCACATGGGAGACCATCTACCCATAACACCTGTCCCACCAAAGACAAGGCCTCAAACCCATCCCAGGATAGTGTTCGTGCCTTCATATTGTCTAGACAGGAAAGAATAGAAGGTCGGCCTTTTTACATGGTTTGAGAAAGGCTCATGTAGTAGCTTAGCTCCTGGGTGTCGGTGTTGGGAAATGGTAGGAGCCATTAAGAATTGAAATGTAACAGTCGGTACATAGATCCCTGGGGATACTGCCTTCAAAAGGAATCAATGCAGTTCCATGAGACCAAGCTTGGTTCCCTCAAGAGTGGTTCTTTGTTTGTTTGTTTTTTGTTTGTTTGTTTGTTATACTAGATAAGGTATAGTATAGGCAGACTAGCCTTGAATTCCTGATCCTTCTTTTCCTCCTTCCCATATAAAAGATCGTAGGCTTGTACCAACACATTTTGCTAAGAAAGTCGGTTCTTTTTAAAATTTTTTATTTATTTATTACAGTTTATTCACTTTGTATCCCAGCTGTAGCCCCCTACAGAAAGTCAGTACTTAACAAAAAGAACAGACTTGGTCCCTAAGTCTCCCTAGCTCATGTAGCCCAGGCTGATCTTGAACCTGCTAAGTAGTCCAAGGTGAGCCTCCTGCCTTCACCCACTAGTGCTAGGATTATAGGCTCACACTGCCCCATGGCCGGTGTTGTCTGTGCTTTGTGCTCTGTCCTTGCTGCTCAGCTTATCCTTATGCTGTCTGCTCCAGTCACAGAGTTTAATTTCTTGAGAGGTACGTGGAGGAGCATTGTTTTTGTCTCCAGCTGTTCTTCATAACTACACACCATGTAGTTGCCAAAGATTTTCATGTTGACAGTTTTCTACAATAAGTATTGGTACATCATGAAAACCTTACCTTACAGGACAGTATATGTAATCACTTGAAAAAGCACAAACCTCTAGAATTGCAGTTCTGTGAGAGTGTATTTTCATATCTCCTGTAATTCTTTAGAAGCATAAGACTGGCAAATGCTTGAAAATTTAGAACTCTAGAGGTTTAAACATACTTGAAATTCTTAAAAGCTTCAGAAAAAATTGAATTATATAGTCTAGGCAGTTTTTTTAAAGTAGGGCTTAGTTCTAATATTAGACAAATCAGTGCACTCATCTCTATCTGACCTGTTTGTTCATCCTTCTAAGTCATTACCATAATCTCTTTGCAGCTTCTGTGTTCTGGAAGATAATTTGCACACGTGGAATCCATTTGTAGTTGGCAGCGCTACATACTTGACAGCAAGTCTAATTAACATAAATGTGTGCATTTATGAAGAACTTTCTCCAAGAGGATTGATTTATTTTAATTGAATGAAAGTGCATACTGTGTATCTTGGTGATGGCAGTCAAGCAAATGCAGAACTTCTTCACTCCAGATTGGAGAATTGCACAATAGAGCAGCATTAGAGACCCCCTGACTGTATTACTGAGAATTCCCAATACCTTATGGAGGTGTGGCCAGATGCAGGGAGTGACTGTGCCCATTAATTCACTAGATTATATCACACCTTCACTTTTTTTTTCAGTTCAAGTGATTTACTGATGTTTTAGCTAGACTTTATGCTTTTCCAATGTATTTTCATCCACCAGTATCTCTTCAGAAGCCTATTTCTCACCACTAGAGATATACTACTTCCTTATACTTGCCAAAGTATCCTTATCCAGTCTGAGTTTTCTTCAGATTATCCACTTTGGTGACGTAGATGCTCATCACGTCCATCTTGAGCATCTCTCTAGTCACGTTTTACGCCTCTCCCTCAGCCTTCATTCCCACAGCTGCGGCGGGAGGGACAGCGATGTTTGTAGAAGCTGTACACTGTAATTTTCTTCTTATCACTTACAGGACCCGTCAGTGAAGTGAGGACCACTTCAAATTCCATGTGACTCATTGCTGTCAGAGAGACTGGGTGCTTCTATCACATACAGGCAACGCCTGTGGCAGGTTTTTCATTCTAATACTCTCTCCCCAGAATTCAGAGTTTCATTTGAATTCATCTGACCATGGGCATAACAGGGCTCTTTAGCATGCCTTGCACACAGTAGGGCCTTTCCATGTTATTTCGTAATAAGTGAAAACTTTGCTTCACAAATACGTCCTGAGACTAGGGAGATGGCTCAGGAGTTAAGAGCACTCCCTGCTTTTGCAAGGGGCCTTGGTTTGATGCCTAGTACCCACATGGTGGCCTGCAACCACATGTAGCTCCAGTTTCATGGGATCTGATATCTTTTGATTGCTTCAGGGATTGCACACACATGGTATACATACATACATTCAGGCAAAACACTCATTTACATAAAATAAATAAGTAAATTGCAAAAGTAGGACCTGTGGACAAAGAAATTATGTAAATACATATATTTATGTCTTTAATGTATATCTTACATATTTGTTATTATTTAAGAAAACCCTTTTCCTATACATAAGTGCATATGCACATACGTGTTTCCCCCCACATAGTATAGAAGGACTTAGTCTTTTCAATTGCTATTTAACTTGCTTTGACAAAAGGAAGAAAGTCAAATGAGTGGCGAAAGCCTCACTTTGCAGTTTTTCTGTTTACTCGCGTATGTACTGCACATGTAATAAGCAAGTCATGTGCTTTCCCAAAGGACAAAAGAATTCTACTTGTCAATCCAAATGTGTGTAGTGAGACCATACAATTCTTCAAAGATGTACTGTGCCTTTAAGAAGCCTGCTGTAGCCCCTGGTTACAATGATAGTCTCTTATCCCAACACTTCTTTGGTCCAAAACAACTCTAATTTTCATCTAAAATTTTTCCTTGCAGAAGTTGGCAAACTAGGTCTTTTGGGATAATGTTTGCCCCTGTGACTATTTTCAAACACAATAAGAACTATGTTTATAGTTACCAACAGCAGAGCCGATGGTTGTGGCTTGGAGTGCTTGCCTGGCGTGGGGAGAACTCACACAGTGAAGCAATAGCAAAAACAATGAGGAGTCAGGAAGATGCCTCAGCAAGTTACATCACTGCAGATCCACCGCTGAGGTTCATGGAGAGTCTTACGGTACTACCATGACATTTCTATTTATGATCCATGCCTTCAATGCTGAAAAATGAAGCTGGCATGAGGTCTCACATCATATATTTTTATCAACTTGATGAGCTCTAACTTTACTTTCTTAATCCTCAGTATCTGAGAAATAAGCCTTTGAATTTTTTTAAGACAAGGTCTCACTAAATATACATATATTAAAAAATTTTAATTTAAATTTAAAATAAAAAAATATGTAAATATCTCTGGCTGGCCTGGAACTCACTAAATATACCAGGCTGGCCTCTGACTCTCAGAGACCCTCTTGCCTCTGCCTTCACTTCCAAGGTGGTGGCATTAAAGGATTGTACCATCACACTATGTGGTAAGGACTGTGGACACTGATGTTGCATTGTTTCTTCTAAAAATGTTCAAAACACATAAAAGGGGATTATGTAGATTTCCTTCTTACCATTGCTCTAGGGGTTGTGGGACCTGGGAGAATGGAACCAATAAATGAGATGGCCTAGTCTCAGGTAATAGCCAACTTTATTCAGAGCCTTGAGCAATTATATTATGAGGGTTAAGAATGGTCACCTGAGTGAAGTTTTCATCAAGTTTTCAGGTTACATACAATCTCAAGGACAAGCCACATGCTACAAAAACATGTTTTTCCGTAGAGGCATACCAAACATATCCGCTACACCTGGGAGGAACAAGAATATGCATTCCAAGAACAATTCCATGTTTTGAAGAAACAGGCCACAAGATTCCTGACTTGTTTTCTTGCAGTGTTCTCACAAGCACTCAGAGTTCTCTTCACATGACTCTTGAAAAGAAAAAAAAAAAAGTGATGTGAAATAACTAAGAAGAGTAGAGAATTAGCCTTGCCTTTACTCATCAGTGATCTTGATCTTTCCTTGCTCTCTCCACATTTTTAAAATATAATTTATTTTGTTTGATTCCTGTTTATTATGTATGAGCGAGTGTGTGCCACATATGTTCCCATGTGGTAAAGGCCAGCAGAGGCTGGAGTTACAAGTGGTTGTGAACCACCAGATGTGGGTGCTGAAAACTGAATTCAAGTCTCCTAGAAGAACAATGAGTCTTCTGGGCCATCTCTTTATCTCCCACCCTCTTTTATTTAAAACTGATTTTTTAAAAAGTTTTTCAAGACAGGGTTTCTCTGTGTAGCCCTGGATGCCATGGAATTTGCTTTGTAGACTGGGATGGCCTTGAACTCAGAGATCTACCTGCCTCCGCCTCTGTTGGGACCAAAGGCGTGCACCACCACTGCCTGGCTTAAAAACTGATTTTTCGTACAGGCTCTCACTATGAAACCCAGAGTCCAGGGTGGACATGAACTTGTGAGCCTTCTGACTTGGCTTCCCAACTGTTAGACTTGTAAGCTTGTGCCACCACAGTTGGCTTCATTTTTTTTTCCTATCTCCTTCGGAATAGTGAAAAAGAATTGAGAGTAAATTAAGATACCTGCTTCTAACGGACCAAAAGGATTCTGAGGGCTGAGGTCATGGGTGTATTCAATAGCACCTGTCCAGTCTTGTTTACACATGGGAGTCCTTAAAATCTGTTAGATTGTATTTGTCCACATAGGATCAGTGTTAAATGTCAGTCTCATAGTCACGACATGCACTGTGTGCTTGGAGATTTAAATCAATTTAAGTTGAATTTTGGCCATAAGGGAGGAAGCCTATGCACTGTGTGAGAATCTGCTTGTCTGCTTCTCCACCTGAAAATGCTGCTCCTCATCCTCAGCTCTACCTTGCCTTCCCTCTTCTGCTTTTGGCTACTGTCGTGTTTATTACTCGTTTCGTCCTCACATTTAACTTGTCCTTTCTCCTACAGCCTCTATCATTCTTCCGCCTGAGTTCTATGAGTGCCATCTTGGTCTTCACAGTGTGACTTTCTAACTGTGCCTGTGCTTGGGCTCCACTCACTACTACACGTAGTAACAGCTGCCTTCACGACCAGGCTACTAGCCAGAGTGAGGACGGTGCAGAAGAACTGCAGCCGCGCATGTCTCTGTCCATGGTTCTGAATCAGCACCGCCCGTCACCGGTTTTGTTGGTTGGCTGGCGGCTTTTTCTCTGAAATACTGACGTTTCTTTCGTCTTGTTCTCTACTCCAGTTCATGGTTAAGGCCTTCCAGACCTGTTCTGTCACACATGCAGCATACACACTGTTTTCAGTCTAGAACTGAAGGATGCTACATGGTGGCATTGATACAGTGAACTCAGCCTGCAACTGCTTCCTGAGTTTAACCATAGCTTGAAAGAAAACGTTGAATGCAGGTATAACTTTGTGGTCATTTTCCTCAAAGTTTTCCTTTTTAGTTCTCTTTATTTATTAAAAAATGTTAGATTTATTATTTATTTTTTTATGTATGTGTGGTTTGCCTGTATGTCAGTGCACCACATGCATGCCTGGTGCATACAGAGGTCAGAAGAAGAAACCAGATTTCCTGGAACTGGAGTTAGAGACAGATATGAGCCATCATGTAGGTGCTAGGAATTGGTCCTCTACAAGAACAACAGCCAGTGCTCTTAACCACTGAGCCATTTCTCCAGCCGTGAGTTACCAAATTCTACACTCTGAAAATGCCTGCACAGGCCAGAACAGGGTGCCCAACCTATAGGACTGATGCTGCAAACAAACAGCCGCTGTGTGGGTGCTGGAAACTGAACCCAGGTCTTCTGCCAGAGGAACCAGTGTTCTTAACTACTGAGCCATCTCACCAGCCTTTGCAGACAGTTTTTTAAAATATGTAATTTATTATTTTTTTAAAATTATGTGTGTTCATGTGGGTGCGTGGATACCTGAAGCCACAGCTGGTTGTTAGATGCCATGTGGGTGCTGGAAATCAAACCTTTATCCTCTGCTGGAAAACCAATTCATCTTAACCACTGAACACTCTCTCCAACACCCCTTGAACAGAATTTTTATATTTGTGAATTATAAAGACAGAACGAATGTTAAAGTAAGCTAGGAGCAGTGGTGCATGTCCATAATCCCAGAACTCAGGGAGGCAGAGGCAGAGGCAGGTGGATCTCTGTGAGTTCGAGGCCAGCCTGGTCTACAAAGTGAGTCCAGGACAGCCAAGGCTACAACACTGAAACCCTATCTTGAAAATGAAAGTCTTAAAGTAATTAGAATCTCTCTCTCTCTCTCTCTCTCTCTCTCTCTCTCTCTCTCTCTCTCTTTCTGTGTGTGTGTGTGTGTGTGTGTGTGTGTGTGTGTGTGTGTCTTCCTTTCCCTGAAACGAGGTCTTGCCATGTTATCTAGGCACAACTCAAACTTCTGTACTCAAATGATCCTCCTGCCTCAAGATCCCAAGTGGTCCTGGACTACCATACCCAGCTACATTTTACATTTAAAAAGTTGTTGAGAATAGTAGGTATATCAAAATCTGTGCACAAAATATCTTCTATATGTCATGAAAAACTTTGATCAAAAGAGAAGTTATATAAGGGGAGAAAATAAATTTTCCATTTTAGACAAACAAGTCTATATTGTTACATAGGAATAGTCACTGAAGCTAGATTATAGGTACTTAGAGGTTATTATAGACTCCTTCTGCTTTTGTGTATACTGGAAATATTCAGACAAAAAGTTTTAAAGCTGGTCATAATTATATATGCCTATAATCTGAGACAAGAGTACCATCCAGAATCTTAGGTCTAGTTGATCTATATAGTGAGTTCTAGGCAAGCCAAGGTTATATAGTGAGACATTGTTTCAAAAACCAAGAAACAACCAGGAGAGGTGGTGCATGCCTTTATGACTCAGGAAGCAGAGGCAGGTGGATCTCTGTGAGTTTGAGGCCAGTCTGGTCTACAAAGCGAGTTCCAGGACAGCCAGGGCTACACAGTGAAACCTTGTCTTGAAACAAAACTAAAAAAGACAAAACAAAACAACAACAACAACGCAACCAAGGGCTGGGAAGATGGCTCAACAGTTAAAACACATACTGTTCTTACAGAGAACCTGGGTTTGGGTCCTAGGAACAACATGGTGGATCACAATCATCTGCAAATTTAGTTCTAGGGGATCTAACATGATCTTCTGACCACTGCTGGTACCAGGCATGTACATGGTGCATAGACATACGTGCAGGAAAAGCACTATACACATAAATTTTATTTTTTTGCTTATTTCTTGAGATAAGGTTTCTCTGTGTAGCCTTGGCTGTCCTGGAACTCTCTCTGTAGACCAGACTGGCCTCAAACTCACAGAGATACACTTGCATTGCCTCCCGATTGGTGGAATTAAAGGTGCACAGCACTTTAAAGTAATTTTTAAAATACTGTCTTGGTTTGATTTCTGTTGATTTGCTAAAACACTGACCAAAAGCAACATGAGGAGGGAAAGATTAGTTTGGCTTAAGTGTCCTGGCCACGGCCTATCAACAAAGGCAGCGAAGGCAGGAACTGAAGCAGAGACCATGGAGGAACACTGCTTAGTGATTATTCTATGTGCTGGCTAGTTTTATGTCTTGGCACAAGCTCAAGTCATCTGGGAGGAGGGAACCTCGATGGAGAAAATGCCTCCATAACATGGGGCAGCAGCCAAACCCGGGAGCGTTTTCTCGATGTGGGAGGGCCAGCCCGGTGTGGGTAGTACCACCTGTTGTGTGTGTTCCGTGGAGCAACCACTGGCACGTTACAAGGTAAACATTTATTTCACAGCTGGGCCCAACTTGCAGTAGCCTCTGTAGTAGGGGAGAGAAAGAAGCCGCCAAGACTAAAAGCGCTGGAGCCTTTTTGCCAAGCTCAAGCCTGAGGTCCATAGCAAGGGACTACAAAATGAAAGTAAAAAAAAAAAAAGTAAATACTTGCATCTTCCAACTGCATGCTTCTATATTGACAAATTTTGCCCACTCCGCCCCCCTCCCATTATATTATCCATACATGAGGTGTCCTTTGAGTACAAGGTCCCATTATTTCTTCCTTATTGACAAACAGCAATTGTCCTCTTTCTCTGGCATTGGGTACCTTTTTCTCCATATTTTTATATCAGTATATGAATGCATTATACTACTCAACTTGAGATAGAAATAACACTTGCCAGGTGATTTGCGTGGATCACAGGTCTCTGTTAGTTCAACAGTACAGTGACCAAGCTTCTCCTTCCTAGCCATTTGTATACTGCTCTTCCCTGGGACATTAAGCCTTCACTTTTCGCACTGCTTTTATCTTGAAGGAAAGAAGAAAAAAACCTCCTTCTTCATGGATGGTTGTAGGAATCCACCTTGAACAGACTGCAGCCATCTTTATTGTAAGGGCCACTTTGACTGTGAGGTGACCCTGGCCTGACTTCTAAACCCATCAGGATAAACAAAACCGTTAAGTCAGCTGGGGGCTAGCCCCAGCCACTCAAGGACTGTTTTCCATTCCGTTTAAAAGATAATTGCTCTGGTTTATTCATTTTGTATTTGGCAATGCTGGAAGTGGAAGGCCTGGCACATGCTTGGCCGCATCACTCTCCTCTAGATTTCTTCTCTTTTGTTCTCTTTCCTTCCCCATCTCCAACACGATGCCTTTCACAGCTTCTCTCTAACCCCAGTTTAGCCTGGAACTCTTGAGTATCCTGACTCAGGCTCAAAGTGTTGGGATTTCACACTTCTGCAAATATTCTATGCTCTCTCAGACTGTCTCTTAACTGATGTCTTGATGTGTTCAGAGTTTTTGAGAAATCCCAGGTGTATTCTAGTTGTCCTACTTCTATTTTAGCAGTTCAACCATTTTATCCTGTGGTTCTAGGATTCCTTTCTTGCTATTACCCTAGGTATTCTGATATCTGTAAATCCCTAATAAACAGCATTCTATGCAATGGTGGATTTGTCCATTTCTGTCTTCAATCTCTTGATATTTTCTACCTTTGGTTGCTTGTTATTATATGTGGGATATTTCTGAAGCACTGATTGTATTAATCACTTTTCTATTTCTATGATAAAACACCACAACCAAGGCAATTATAGAAGGAACTTACAGAAGAAACAACCTGTTTGTTTGTTTGTTAATTGTTTTTGGCACAGAGTCTCACTATGCAGCTTTGGCTGGCCTAGAATTCACTATGTAGGCCAGGCAGGCCTGAAACTCACAGGGATCTACCCATCTTTGCCTTCTGAAATTAAAGGCATGGGCCACTATGTCTGGCCTGGAAGGTTTATTTGGCTTTAAAGTTCCAGAGGGTTAGAGTCCATGATGATTGAGCAAAGGCAAGGTTGTATGAACAGGATGCTGAGGGCTTAAATCTTGAACCGAAGGCAGGAAGCAGGGAGAGCAAACTGGGTGTGATGCATGGCTTTGAAACCTAAAAGCCTCTGCCTACTCACATACTTCCTCCAAGGCCACACCTCCAGAGCCTCCTCAAACAGTGCTGCCAACCAGGCACCTAGTTTCAACACATCTAAGTCTATGGGGGACAAGCTCACTCAAACTACCACAGTGAGCAAAAGCGGTTTAATTCAATTAAACTTCACCAATATTAGTATGACACACATGACAGTTCATTTATTTGGTAAGTGTAGAAGAGTCTCTCCAGGCTCCAGACTCAGGCTTAGAGTACATGCATACAAGCAGCAAAACACACGATAGCTAGCTCATGCACTCACGGGTGAGGCCAGGGTTTCTAGGGGAGGAAAAACAGAACCAGAGGTTTGTGACATTAAACTGGAACACCTTGGGCTTAGCTTTATGAGAAAGGAACGAGTCAAATTTGAGGTAAATGTCTTTCTCAGCGGATGTCAGTTACAAGGAGCTGTGCCGTGGCTGGAGCTGAAATTAAGATGATAGGACTCTTGTGTAGCAGGTGCAGGACATTCAATTAAATGAGAAAAGAAAGGCGAGAGAATTCAACTGGTGTGTATGTGTTTGAGTGTGTGTGTGGGGGGGGGAGAGAGAGAGAATATCATCCTATGCAGCTCAGGTTGACTTGAATGTACAATCCTCCTGTTTCTCACATGTTAGGATTATAGATGTGTACCCCTTACCAGCTTTTAGACAATTTTGAACTAAGTTTTCCAGAAGACATACCTACTCCTGACTTCTCCCGATTCCAAACCATCGTTAACACTTACCCATCTGGCCTGTTGTCATAGATTTTAGATGCTGCATCCCAGGAAACCACCTTTCTTCTGCCTGCCTTTCTTCCTCACTTCCCTCCTCACACAGTGTTCACTCTGCTCATGTAGGTGATTGATTGGCCCCCGCAACTCTCAGTTGTAGCCACTTTTTCCTGCTGCCAGCTGCCATGGTCTGTGGAACAGCTTCAAGCCTCTACATTTGCCAGTTAACAGAAATCTGGCTAACACATCACCCCAGTTCCTCAATTACTCATAAACCTCAGCCAAAGCAGCTGCTGAGGCTCAGCTGCTATTACTTGCTAAGCTGATTGTCCTGGTCATTTCAGGACTTCCTGTTCAATGCGAGCTCAAGCAAATATGAACACTCCTTGACTCGATTCCCTCCTTGTCCTGTAGCAATGATTCGCTTCCTGACATGCCAGGCTGTTGCCACACCTTTCATGAGTTCTCTGCAGTTTATTATATATTATTATCACATCTCAATTTTCAGAAATTAAGTTCCTTGAAAGTAAGAAAAAAACTGATTTTTATTGTACTTTATTATATTACTTATTATACTTTATTAAGTACTCATCATACTTAATGTTTTATCATTTATTGTTCTTTATTGTTCAGCTGAGTACACAAATGTACATATTGAGTTTTAGACTGAGTTATCAACGATGAAGTGAACTTACCAACATCTTTCATCTAACCAAAAGTAAATGTTGAGGTGTCACTGGGTTGGGGTTCATTTGATTCTCAACACCCCCTCAAAAAACCAAGGGTCACCACACGTGTCTCTAACCCCAGCGGTGGGGTGGGGTGGGGGTGGGAAAGAGGAGGGAATGTTGAGACAGTAAAGTCCCTGGTCTGGACAACTCATGAGCTCCAGGCTCAGTGAGAGAAATTCTGTCTCACAAAGTGGGAAAAGCTAGAGGGGGATGCCTGCTGTGGGACTTCTGCCCCACCACACACACATACCCACCCACCCACTCACACAAGAGGTAGCACTTATAGAAATAAAACATGAACACACATAAGAATGGATGGGATCAAATATACAAGTTCAATAATACTACTTTTCTTGAAACCATTATTTTTCGAAAGGAAACGATATCGTCTCCCCTCTTAAATGATCACTGAGGTATTTGAACTTAATACAAGCCAGAAAAGTCAGAGCCTAATTACTGTTTTTATTTTATTTGTTATTGAAGCCAAAAACTTCTATAAATGTCCTAATGGTTAAAAGTTTGAATGCTCAGCATGAGTCAGAGTGTGGATGTTGTCTGTCTCTACTCCTAATATGTCTGTGTCTAGCATGATGTCTGACTTTGGAAGATCCAGTTCTGGCTGATTTCAATATTAGCATAAGCCTTTGCATTTTTGCTGTAGGTATATGAAAGATCAAAGCACCAAATTTATTGCAATTATAGCCAGGAGATCTGACTTAACATAGTCATGATTTATAGAAATCCTATAATTCGTGTTTCTCCAAAGAGTGAGAAATGCAAGCAGATTGTAGAAACAGGTTTGTAATAGTCTATCCCTGAAAAAGCTTTGAGGCCTGCGACCATAGCCACAAGGAGCAGTGACTGTTAATATTGTAAATGGGAAGAGAATATCCACAGGGCTTTGATTTCACAGAATTCAATACAGATTCTCTCTCTCTCTCTCTTTTATTGATACGTGTCCACACACAACAACAACAACTAAAGAAAAAGAGGCCATGGATTTGAGAGAGGGCAAGGTAAGTGGGAGTATTTGGAGGTAGGAAAGGGAAGGGGGAATGATGTAACCATAATCTCAAAAAATAAATAATTTAGAAAAGATTGTATAGTGCAATTGGATATGCCAAGACAGCAGCAAATGCTTAACACTTCAGGGGCAGAGGCAGGAAGATAGCTGAAGGTTTGAGGCTAGCCTGCTTACATTGTGAGTTCCATGCCAGTCAGGGTTTTATAGCCAGGCCATGTCTCGAACAATCTGCCGCGAGCATCAACAAGAGCTCACGATGAGGAGGTTCCTCATTATTTAGTTTTTCGTTCAGTAG
Organism: Pachyuromys duprasi; assembly: GCA_028658305.1. Classification (NCBI taxonomy): domain Eukaryota; kingdom Metazoa; phylum Chordata; class Mammalia; order Rodentia; family Muridae; genus Pachyuromys; species Pachyuromys duprasi. Next base: position 32,365,529 of record CM053767.1, read on the forward strand.
TTTTCCTGCCTTCTCCCCTCCTCCCTCAACCTCCATCAGTGCTGTTCTTTACTCACATACGTTTTTATTTTGAATTAGGACCTCTCTGACCTTAAGGTAAGCCTCCCACCTGGCCTCCTGTGTGCCAGGGTTAAAGGTGTGTGTGACTGCCTCTGGTTTATTTGTCATTTTTAAAGTCTGAAAAACCATAACTTTTTGTCTAAGTTGCTTATTGTCAGACTTTTGTAAGTCTTTATTCAAAAGTTTACTCTACTTTGGAATTAACATGATCATTATTTCTCTGAAATAGCCTATTCATTTCAACCAAAGATTAACCGTCATTAATTATCTGACAACTAGAAACAATAACAAAAAACTAAACACCCGCCTTCACCCTGATGTCCCACTGCATGTCTCTCTAACTGCTCTTTTTTTTTTTTAAACGTAATTTATTTATTTTTAAATAAATACGTTACAGGTTAGGTACTTTGCATCCCAGGCATAGGCCCCTCCCTCATTCCCTCCTACTCTCCCCATCCCTCCCTCACCTGCTCCCCGCCCCCTCCAAGTCCACCAACAGGGGAGGATCTCCTCCCCTTCCATCTGACCCCAGTTCATCTTGTCTGCTCAGGGCTGGCTGCAAATGCCCTCCCCTGGGTTCTAGCCAGGCTGTTACTCCCTGGCGTGTATGCGGGAGGGTCAAAGAGGCAGCCATCGAGTTCATGATAGAAACAGTCCCTGTTCCCCTTACTAGGGTCTTCAGTTGGACACCGAGCTACCATGTTCCACATCTGAGCAGGGGTTCTAGGCCATATCCATACATGGTCCTTGGTTGGAGAAACTGTCCCATAAAAGACCCCTGTGCCCTGCTCAATTTGGTCTTTGTGGAGCTCTTGTTCTCGCCAAGTCTTACTAACTTTCCCTTTTTTCATTATTATTCCTAGCCCTCTGCCAAAGGCTTGGTTGTGAGTCTTAATATCTGCTTTGGTACATTGCTATATTGATTCTTTCAGAGGCCCTCTTTTGTATGCTCCTGTCCTATTGCTTGTTTTCTCCTCCATTCAATGTCCATCCCATTTGTTCATCTAAATGAGCATTGATCACACCAACCTGGGTCCTAATTCTTGTTTATCTTCCTTAGGTGTATAGATTTCAGCATGACCTTCCTATCCTATAGGTTTAGATAAGTGAGTATATACCATATGTTTCTTTCTGCTTTTGGGATACCTCACTCAGGATAATAGTTACCAGGTCCCACCATTTGCCTGCGAATTTCATGATTTCCTCCTTTTTAATTGCTGAGTAGTATTCCATTGTGTAAAAGTATCATAATTTCCATACCCATTCCTCAACTGAGGGACATCTGGGTTGTTTCCAGGTTCTGGCTATTACAAATAAAGCAGCTACGAACATAGTTGAGCAAATGTCCTTGTTGTGAACTTGGGCATCTTTTGGATATATGCCTAAGAGTGGTATAGCTGGGTCTTGAGGAATCACTATTTCTAATTGTCTAAGAAAGCGCCAAATTGATTTCCAGAGTGGTTGTACAAGTTTGCATTCCCACCAGCAATGGAGGAGGGTTCCTCTTTCTCCACAACCTCTCCAGCATGTGTTGTCACTTGAGTTTTTGATCTTAGCTATTCTGGTGGGTGTAAGGTGAAATCTCAGGGTCATTTTGATTTACATCTCCCTGATGGTTAAGGACGTTGAGCATTTCTTTAAGTGTTTTTCTACCATTCTATAATCCTCTACAATGAGTTCTCTTTTAAGCTCCATGCCAAATTTTTAAATTGGATTACTTGGTTTCTTGCTTTTTAACTTCTTGAGTTCTTTATATATACTGGATATTAGGCCTCTGTCAGAAGTGGGATTGGTAATGATCCTTTCCCAATCTGTAGGCTGTCGTTTTGTTTTGACAACAGTGTCTTTTGCTTTACAGAAGCTTTTCAGTTTCATTAGGTCCCATTTATTTATTGTTGATCTTAGAGCCTGTGCTGTTGGTGTTCTATTCAGGAAGTAGTCTCCTGTGCCAATGAGTTCTAGGGTCTTCCCCACTTTTTCTTCTAACCAGTTTAGTGTGTCTGGTTTAATTTTGAGGTCTTGATCCACTTGGACTTTAGCTTTGTGCAAGGTGATAAATATGGATCTATTTTCATTTTTCTGCA
>CM053767.1:32368172-32408319 GCA_028658305.1 Pachyuromys duprasi
TGTGGACTCCGCCCTGGGCTTGCTGTTAAGGGCTCTCCCCTGGAATGGAGATTTGGCGCCTCTTTCTGTGCCAGGGGCTGTGCACCACGGTCTGAGATGATATTTGGGGCACACACAGTGGGTTTGTGTTTGTGTGAATCCGCTGTACAGCAAGAACTCTTAACTACTGATCGTTCTTTCATTTCCTTTTTGGTATGTGCATGTTCATTCCTGTGTGCATTTGTGCTTGTGTGTGTTTGTGCCTGTGTGCATGATGTGGACGGAGGCCAGGGCCTTGAGCATGCTCATCTCGTGACCTAATTCAGATCCCAGCCTTATCCCAGGAAGCTAACCCTGTGGATGATGTAAGGAGGACAAACAGAGCCAGAGAACTGTCACTTGGGGCCAGGTTGCGAAGTTGAAGCACCACCCTGGTTGGCCTACTGTCTTTGTTTTTCCTTTGAAGTTTTGACTTTTCCAACCTTCTTGCCAGACAGGTTTGAGTCTCAACTGAACTAACTGACTAAGTGAAGATGAAAACCTGCTTTGAGCCTGTAGCACAAGTGACTGTCAGTTGTAGGTTGAGCCGAGAGAGCAGGAGGGAACACCCATGCTGGCCACCCTCTACCTCCTTACATCCTGCACATGGGCTTCCCAAAAGCAAGAGAGCGATTTCTCTTTATACATGAGGCGGGCAGGCAAGATTCACTCTTACACAGATGAGTTCATTGCAGGGGACGCTTTGCCGATTTGAGAGAAAAGTTGACAATTTCTTTTCCTCTGTTTCTCACTTAGTCCAGCATCACTTGGCACTGGTAAGATAGAAGAAAGCTTCCTCCCGTCATTTTTCACTTTCAGTAAGTAGTGTTAGCCATTCTCACATTCACCACAGATTGGATCGATTCAAGTTTCAGATGCTTAAGTTTTTGCCTTTTTGAATTTTTTGCCTCGTTACTTTTATTGTATGTGTGAGTGCTCTGCCTGCTGGTAAGTGTACAATGTGCAATGTGCGGTGCCCCAAGAGGCTGGAAGAGATCATCTGATTGCCCCGAACTAGACTGAAAACAGTTGAGTCACTGTGTGGGCATTGGGGAACCAACCTGGGACCTCAGCAACAGCACCACTGCTCTCAGCTGCTAAGCCACCTGTTTAGCCCCTTAAACTACTTTGAAAAGATATTTTATTTTTGGTTACACAAGTATTAATTGTGTTAATCCTGGAACTGGATTGCATGAGCTTTTGCAGTACCAGGTATAGGTTGCTGCTGTACCTGCTTTTAACCACTGAATCATCTTTCTAGACCCCGAACCAAGTTTTTACGTGTTTGCCTGCACATGTGTCTATGTACGCAGTGCCTGAGAAGGTCATAATGGAGCATCAGGTCCCCTGGAACTGGAGTTACAGATGGCTGTGTGCTGTCTTGTGGGAAGCAAATCTGGTTCTCTGCAAGAGCAACCATTGCTTTTAACTGCAGAACCATCATTCTAGCTTCAGATTAAACTTAATTAAAACAGTTTTGTTTTAATGGAGGCTTTGTGTCTACCAGGCCTGGTGGTGAACACCTGGAATCTGGTGACTTGGTATGCTCATGAAGTCAAAATCTTTGCATTTCCCATTGGGTCCTGTCATAGGAACTGAGATTGCATTTATCAAATAAACATTTCTTTTTCTTTTTTTTTTTTTTTTTTAAAGATTTATTTATTTATTTGATGTACATGAGTGTTCTATCTGCATTTACACCAGCCAGAAGAGGGAATCAGTTCACATCATAGATGGTTGTGAGCCACCATGTGGTTGCTGGGAATTGAACTCATGACCTTTGGAAGAGCAGACAGTGCTCTTAACCACTGAGCCATCTCTCCAGCCCCCAACATTTCTTTTTCATTTGTCGTTTATATCTTCCTCACCGTTTGGAGTTGGTGGCATGTCCTATGCTAAGTACAGGGATATACAGCAGGTCATAGGATAGAGCCGTGTCCCTGTTCTCAGAAATATGCTCAGCAAGAGAAACAAATAATTAAGATATTGTTAAGTCACAATAAAGGAAATATGTGTTTTGCTTTCAAATTTTAGTTTTTATTACTCTTCAAATTTTATATATGTAAGCATAGTTAAGGCATTTTATTTACAACAAGCACATCAATTTTAGAATGGTGGTGATGAATTTAGGAATAACTGAAATTCTCTAATTTGCTTTATTGGGTTGTGTTAGAACTGAGGGAGAATGCTCTTGTCCAACTTTGGAGGGAAGAACGAGAGGGCGTGAGAAAGCCCAGAAAGTCTTTTTACACTCTTGGGTAGCCTAGCCTACAGATTGTGGCTAGGCGGCCAAAGAGGCGGGGCTCCGACGGGGTGTGCAGCCCAGCCAGCTCTGAACTACAGTTCCCAGAAGGCCACGCGAGCCCAGGAGGGAAGCGGGGCCGCGGCAGGAAAGGCGCGAGCGAGCGGAGGCGGCGGCCGGTGCCCACCCCTGCGCGGTGTAGCTGGCAGCCGTCGGTGTCGCGGGGCGACTCGGCTTAGCACCGTAGCGTTCCGGAGCGCCGGCCCCTGGCGAGCTCGCTCCTTTGCCCGCGGGCCCGGCCAGTGCCGGGATGTAGGGCGCGGGTCGCGGAGGCCGCGGGGACCGCGGGACTTCTCGGAGGCCGCGCCGAGGATGGAGAGAGCGATGGAGCAGCTCAACCGTCTGACGCGCTCGCTGCGCCGCGCGCGCACCGTGGAGCTGCCGGAGGGTGAGGCGCCCCGGGAACGCGCACTTCACTCTGCGGGGGCTGGTGGGCGGTGGGAGTCCGCGGGGGCGCGGCCCTCGTGGGCGGGGACCCGGCTGCCGGGTGGAGTTCGGTCCGAGCGGAAATGCCCGCGGGGTCCGGCCGGGCACCGGGAGAGGGTGCGGTGCGCGCCGGGCACCGGCTCGGGCTCCGGACCCCCGTGTTTACCTACGCTGTGGAGGGAGGCAGGCGGGCTAGTGTTTTAAATATGGGGCGCCGCTCTGTTTTGGCACTAGACAAAGGTTGTCAGACGCCAGACAGGTGTTTCTAAAGCCCTGTCGGCGGAGTAGGCATTCCTGTCTTCGTGTGGTTACTCATGAAGACTGGTGTTGAGTGGGCTGGGTGAAAACTGGGGTGAATTCCCGCGGAGGAATCAAAGCTCTGTTCCGGATTTTTTGCTTTGGAAAACTCCAAATAAAGGAGATGGGGTTGAGGGGAGGGTGGGTGAAGCCAAGATGCTTGCTGCCTTGTTGAAGTCAGACTTTTTAGTGGCTGTGGGAGGTGGCAGTTAATATTTGTAGCCCGGGCTGGCTGCAAACTTGAGAGCTTCCTGCCTCAGCCTCCCAAGTGTTGGGATTCCAGGCAAGTCTCCTACCATGCCCTGTTTAGTTTGTTTTATTCCAGTTGCCCCAGGACTTTGTTTCAGTTAGCTACGGAGAGGAAAAAAAAAAAAAAAAAAAGACGTGGAGTTGACGAGTTTAGGGATAATTTGTTTTTGAAAAGTTTTAGTTTTTATGATTCTGAGAAGAGAAAGTTTGGGGCAGCTGTTTCTCAAAAATAACTGTCACTTTGCTAGAATGTAGCAATTGATTTACTAAATTAGAGTAATCCTAATTTTAGTAAGTAAACTTTAGCTTCAATTTCTCTATTTCCACCTGTGAATCTTTTCACTAAGGGCTGCTCTCACTTATTTTCTTATGACATGCTCTTGATGACAGCCGTGGTTGTAGTTTATTGACATTGCTATTTGTATTGTTAACATGCATTCCGTTATTTTGCATAAATATGGTATAGAAGACTTTGATAATATTTCCTGGTTTAAAATATTAGTATATTTTCATTGTAGAATTTTTTGATAATAAAAATAAAGAAAAAAATCTGCCATTCCACGCCCAGTAGTAAATGATGTTAGTATTTTCTTTACTTAACATATTGTATACAGTATTTTGTTTTGCATTTAGGAAACATTATAGATGTGTATCCATAAATATGTTTAATGATTTGGCAGGGCTTGATAGGCTGAGTGAAACAAAACGTGTATGTAATTTAATTATGTATTTATCTTTTTAAACTAATTTTTGTGAGGAACAACTTTGTTCTTAAGACAGCCTTCTGCTTCCTCACGGTTCCTTCCTAGTAGATGAGCAGGATTTAATTATAAAATCAACATTTTTAGGACTTTAATTATCAGTTTCTTAACCTGTTCTTTGGGAAATTCCAGTCAGCAGTCTGAGTGCTTGAAAACTTGAAAATTGCAATTAAAAGTAAAATGTTTCCCTTGTTGCTAGGCAAAAATGGCGTATTGGTTACATCTTCTCTTTGGTTACAAATGTTCCTTTGATTACAGCGAATTTGTTCATTTTGTTCTTTAAACTTTGTTTTGATGACTCTTTTTGAATTCTCTTAGTTTGGCTCTTTCACATAGATCATGTTCAGTGAATTCTAAAAGTACAAATTGTTGTGGTTGCATTTTAAGGCTGAGCATGAGCTAGTCAGTGCGAGGAGGTGCTTACCCTCACTAACCTGGCTACTTGACTTGAACTTTCAGACTTCATGTAGAGGAGAGAAGAGAGAACTGGCTCCACAAAGTAGTCTTCTGTCCTCCATGTGTGTGCTTCGGAACACACTGATAATAATAATAATAATAATAATAAAAGGCTGAATAGAAGCTCTAAGATGTTCTAAATCTACAAAATAATAATTTTTTTCCATGATTAGAATTTAGCCATCAGTAAAGCGTTTCTGGTTAGCTTTCACCCTAAAATTAACTACAAATATGTAAATAAGTAAATACTTGATTTACTGATTGGGAAACTGAGAGGTACCCTTATATTACTACTAAGTGATGGAGAGTTTGTTGTTGAGTCATCCCATGCAGGCCTATCAGTCTTGTGAAAGGAAAAGAGGAAGACAAAGAAATTATGTCAGAAATATGGTTTCTCAGTGAACTTTGGACGGCTCATGTATATTGTGTACTATGTGGAGAATGCTAGTTTCAACAATTAGATTTACATTGAAGGTAGTTTGTTTAATAGAATTTGAGTGCAGTTTAGCATATATAGTTGAATCATGGTCAGGTAACTGCCAGCTTTTTAAAACAACAGCATGTCTTTCCTCTTTGTGGTTGTTGGAGCGGCAGCTCTCAAATTGGAGTTCAGTCCCATTGTGACTTCTGACCAAAGCAGGAACTGTAAAAGGCATCTCTGTACCTTTTCACATTAGGAGGAAGGTCATGTCTTTCCCTCTTTTTAAAGAGCTGAGACAGAAGTATGATATTTTATCTGTGCCCATTTGAAAGGCTGGTGAAGTTCACGTTGTATGAGGACATTACAAAAGCCAGCAGAGTAACCCAGGTGTAAAGGGAGGGTGCAATGAGGGAAAGCTAAAGGCACAGCTATCTGTGTGGTCATTCACCCCAGCAAGGTAGTTATTACAGGTTCAAGCTGGACAAAAACTGCAGAAAAAGTCTTTGAAATAAAGCCAGATCTTGCCAAGTAGTAAAGGAAAGGGCAAATACAAGGAAGGAATGAGGGTAGAGAAATCTCATACACAACTTTTAAAGACTGCTTAAGTGAAAAATATCTTAAGCTTGAAAATAAGCATACAGTAAATAGGAACACTTCGCTCATTGTATTTTTCGGTTGAGTAGTTTAGTTCTAAAACTGTATTAATAAAAATGGCAAACCTGTCTGACTTTCTCATCCGTTAGAAACTGTTCTGTCTGCTTTTCAAGGTATCTTTGTGAATGTGGAAAGTATTTGAGTACAAATATTCTTAGTACAGTGTTTCTTAGTCTCTTTATTTTTTCAATTAAAAATTATTTTATGTGTACGGGTGTTTTTGCCTGACTGTACAGCACCTTTGTGCTTGTGGAGGATAGAGCCCTTGGACCTTGAGTTAGATAGTTGTGAGCTGACATGTGGGTGCTAGGAAGAGCAACCCCTTGATAGTCTGTTATTTTAACATTACAGTTGTTTTATTATCCTTACGTTGAGTGTTTGTAGTCTATCGACTGTCCCTCTTTTGTTCTGTGCATTCATCCATCTTTCTCTGTCTTGTTTTGCCTTGACAGAGATAGAGTCACCGGCTCTGGATGTCCTGGGACTCTATGTAGAGCAGGCTGCCTCCAGCTCAACAGATATTTACCTGCTTCTGTCTCCTCAGTGCTGGATGGGATTAAAGGTCTGAGCTACCATGCCGGGCTGTGATCTATACCTTTATAAGTTTGAATGTAACTTAAAAATATAAGAACTGTATCTAAATTTTAACATAAATAAAAGTTTTATAAATATAATTAATGAAAACCTTTTAATGCTCATTGATTCTCACTTAAGGTGTGTGCTTTAATTTATTTTGTTTTCTTGAAACAGTCACTGTGTGGCCTTGGCCAGCCTGGTATTCAAAGGTTCACTTCAAACTTAAGAGAAATCTTTTTGACTCAGCCTTCCAAGTGCTGAGATTACAGGCGTGTGCCACCATGCTAGACGTGTACTGTCATGATTAAAACATTTAGTTTCACAAATACAGGTATTACCTGTTTATGACTATTATGAAGTTACTCAATTGGAACTCTCATGGTTTAGAAGTGCAGAGTGTGTAATGTGAGAAAGAATGCCATCATGTCAATGAAAATTTAGGGCAGTATTTTCAACTCCTGATGATGACCAGTTGACAGTGAGATCGGTTTACTGAGTTGCAATAAGCATTTTAAAGAAATGGATAAAATAGATAGTGCATTTATTAAGAATAGGAATATAGGGCTGGAGAGATGGTTCAACACTTAAGAGCACTGGCTGCTTTTCCAGAGGACCCGGGTTCAATTCCCGGCACCCACATCGCAGCTCACAACTGTCTGTAACTCCAGTTTCAGGGGATCCGACTCCCTGACACAGACATACATGCAGTCCAAACACCAGTGCACAAAATAAAAATAAATCTTTTTTCTTTTTACCATTTGTGTTTTCATTTATTTATTTAACATCCTAATTGCAGCTCTCTCCCTCCTCTTCTCCCATCCTTACTCTCACATCACCTCCTCCACATTCCCTCTTCCCTTCACCCCAGAGAAGGGGATTCCCACCCATGGTTACCCACCTGCCCTGGCGCATCACATTGCAGCAGGACTAAGTGCATCCTCTCCCACTGAGGCCAGACAAGGCAGCCCAGTTAGGGGAAAGGGATCCACTGGCAGAGACAGCCCCTGCTTTAATTGTTATGTTAGACCCACATGATGACCAAGCTGCACATTTGCTTGATATATATAGGGGCCTAGGTCCAGCCCATCCATGCTCTTTGGTTGGTTCAGTCTCTGTGAGCCCATGGGCCCAGGTTAGTTTACTCTGTAGGTCTTCTTGTGGTGTCCTTGACCACTCCAGTTCTCTCAGTCCTTCCCTTCACTCGTCTGTAGAGCTCCCCGAGCTCTGTCTATTGTTTGGCTGTGGGTCTCTGCATCTATTTCCATCAGCGTCTGGACAAAGACTCAGAAGACAGTTACGCTAGGTACCTGTCTGCAAGTGTAGCAGAGTATCATTAATAGTGTCAAGGGTTGGCTCTCTCCCATGGGTTGGGTCTCAAGTTGGGCAAGTCATTGGTTGGACATCCCCCCAATTTCTGCTCCATCTTTATCCCTGTACATCTTGTAGGCAGAACAGATTTTGGGTTGAAGGTTTTATGGGTGTATTGGTGTCTCCCCACCTTCACAGGGAACTTCTGCTTGGCTACAGGAGGTAGCTACTTCAGGCTACCTATCTCCTGCTGCTAGTAGTCTCAGCTAGGTCACACAGACATACATATAGTCAAAACACCAAAGCACATGAAATAAAAGTAAATAAATCTTTAAAAAATGAATAGAATTGTATTTTAGACCATTTGGTATTGTACAGAGAGGACACTGGCTGTTATGTAACATGTACATTCCAGCTCTGGGGCTGTGGAATCAATTGCTTAAATGCCAACATCACACAGCAGTTTTTTAAGGGGTAAAACTGGGATCATAATGTCTGCTTCATAAAACAATTGTGATATAAAAGATCTTTTTATATGTGGTATTTAAAATGATGCCTTTGGGGGAGGCATGAGGCCAGCCTTGGCAACATAGAATTCAAGGCCAGTCTGTTGAGACGAAGTCTCACCCACATTCCCCCCAAAAGAAAGATAATATGTTTTGATTATTAAAGTAGTATTTTTATAGTGGAAGAATTATATCTGCATACTTAACTTGTGAATGTTGACTAACAATTGGTTTTCATGTATATACTTACAAATAGTAAAATAACGAAATAGTAATAAATTTCTATATTCCCTGTATATGACTGAGTCCTATATTTCTAAATACATATTTTTAAAATTTATTTACTTTTTGTAGCCCCATCCCTCCTTGCCTTCCAGTCCCACTTTCTTTCCCTCTCCTTCTCCCCTTCCATCTACCCCAGCTCATCAAGTCACATCAGGACTGAGCATGTCCTCTTCCTGTGTGGCCTGACAATGCAGGCCACCAGGGGAAAGTGATCAAAAAGCTGGCAAGAGAGGCCACTTCCTTTACTAGAGGACCCACATGAAGCCTAAGCTGTCCTTGGCTACATTTTGTAGAGGGCCTATGTCCAGTTCCTGCATCGTCCTTGGTTGGTGCTTCAGTCTCAGCAAGCCCCTCGGGGCCCTGGTTAGTTGGCTCTGTTGGTCTTCTTGTGGAGCTCCTGTCACATCTAGGTCCTTTTTTCTTTTCTCCCACTTTTTCACAAGACTTCCTATGCATCACCCAATGTTTGGCTGTCATTCTCAGCATCTTGCTTTGAGGCACTGCACATTAGAGCTTCTCAGAGGACAACTTTGATAGGCTCCTTCTTCAAGCTTAGCAGAGTATCATTCATCGTGTCCCATAGGGTGGGTCTTTTGTTGGGCTAGGCATTGGTTGGACATTCCCCCAATCTTGTTCTGTCTGCTCTGTCTCTACATATTTTGTAGGCCAGGTAAATAAATACATATATATTTTAAAAACATAATCACAATACCATTATCAATACAGTTAGCAGTTTTTAAAAATTGTTCTCAGGCAGTGCGTGCTTGTTTTTCTCCCTTTCAAAAATGTTTTCTAGTGCTGGGATCAAATCCATGATCACAGGGCTTCCCTCATGCTATGCAAGCAGTCTACCAGTGCCAGCATGTCAGCTCTTCCGGCTGGTTGTTGAAGGCAGTATTCATATTCAGCACTTTATGTTTAGCTAATTTCATCTCTCAAGAATCAGTGTCTCAGGCCCGGTGTGGTTTTATATGCCCTAGTCACTTCTGAGGCAGAGGCAAGTATGTAAAACCTTACGGACATTCTGTGTCCACCCCAGTTGTGAATAATGACACGGAAACTCATATTTATTTATACTAGCGTTAGGCCATAGCTTAAGGAGCTTGTTGTCCCCAACTAGCTCTTATAACCAGTGTTTAATCTATGTTCTGCCATGTAGCTCTTTGCCTCTCCGCAGCTTTATAAGTCTGACTTCCCGGTAGGTGAATCCTCCTCACCTCTTCCTTTCCCAGAGTTCTATCGCTGCTGGAAGTTCTGCTTCCCTTTCCTGCTATTGCTATTGGCTGTTTAGCTCTTTATTAACCAACCAGAAGGTGTTGGAGGGAGTGTTAACAGTACCAAAGTCCTGTTTGTACTCAGGTCGCTGCTGGTACAAAGATCAGCATTTGGATAGTAGGAAGACAATCTTCACAAGTGCACACAAAGATCATCCCAACAGGTCTACATGGAGAGTTCCAGGATAGCCAGGGCTATGTAGAGAGACCCTGTCTCAACAAACAGACAGGCAGACTTAATGTCTTTAAAAACTTCTAGAAAAAGTTTGAAATCTGTATCATAACCATGTGAATATTGTTAATAGTAATTAGTTGCTCACTTTTGAAAATGGCTAATGTTAATGTGTTTGTATCAAAACCAGAAATCATTGTTGGCTGTTTTAGGCTTATAGAAAATCCAACTTTCTGTCAACATCTTGGACTACCACAGTAGTCAAATCTAAGAAATTAATGTTTACTCGATACCACTGTGAACTACACTGCAGACTTCATTAGAATTCTAGCTTTCTCCCTGTTCTCTACTTTAGCATGTTCTCCAGGATACGGCATCACATGCAGTTGGATTCATTGGTCTCCCCAGCTTCCATTCTTCTTCCTCCATGCTGCTCCTGGGAACTGTAAGGAGGGATGGTCATGCACTTTGAGGCATACGTGGATTTGTCAGTTGCCTTTTCATGATATGATTGGGGTCACACCATTTTGGGGATCATGCCCTTCTCTCTGGATTGTAGGACTTATTTCTTTTGATGTTAACTATTATCAGTCGATTAAAGTGGTAGGTGCTGCAGTATTTACTGTAAATTTATTTTTCCAATGTAATTTTTGGGAGATACTTTGGTATAAGCCTTAGAATATTATTTTATTTTATATATGTTTTTGGTTTTTTGAGACAGGTTTTCTATGTGTAGCCTTGGCTGTTCTGGAACTCAGTCTGTAGGCCAGGCTGGCCTTGAACTGAGTCCCCTGCCTCTGCCTCCCGACTGCTGGGATTAAAGGCATCTGCTACCACCACCTGGGTAAGCCTTAATATTTTAAAGGATAGGTAAAATCTCTGAAGTAATATGATAATGTATACCAAAAGATACATTTTAATAATGTATAAAAGTAAGTTCAGAATGCTGGCTGAAAACATAAATGTAATGTGGCACCTCAGATACTGACTGTATATGTGGAATATGTGTACACTTGTATAGCATGTGCATGGAGGACATTGGGTGTCTTCCTCTGTGTTCCGCCCTGTTTCTGTGTGATGGAGTCTCTCCTTGGGCCTGGAGGCTAGACTGTGTGGCTGGACAGCAAAGCCCACAGCTCTCCTGTATGCCAGAGTGCTGAGGGTTCCAGGCACACTTTTATGTGGGTGTTGGGGCCCAGAACTCAGATCCTCATCCTTGTGCAGCAGGTGTTTTGCCCACAGAAACATCTTCCCAGCCTTGTCGATGTTGATTTTTAATTTATGTTTGGGTCACATTGTTTGTCTTTTTGTCTCTAAAGATAGGAATATAAGCCTTAATAATGAGAAGCAATAAGTATGTGTGTAGTTAAGGTTTCTTTCTAGTAAAGGTATACATCAATCTATCTAGCTGTTGTTCTATCTATATCTACCTACCGACCGACCGACCGACCGACCGACCGACCTACCTACCTACCTACCTACCTACCGACCTACCTATCTATCTGTCTACTTACCTACCTACCTACCTACCTACCTACCTACCTATCTATCCATCTATCTATCTACATACCTATCTACCTATCTATCTGTCTACTTATCTACCTATACCTATCTATCTATCTGTCTCTCATCTCTCATCTATCTCATCTGTCTATCTGTTTTTGTTCTGTCTTCCTTTCTCTCTGTGTGTGTCTCTCTCTGTGTGTGTATGTGTGTGACTGAGTGTGTGTTTGTGTGAGTGTGTGGTTGTATGTATAAGTGTTTTTGAGTGGCTGTGAGGGTCAGAAGAGGAGGTCAGATCACTTGGAGTAGCTGTGAGCTGCCTGACATGGGAACCAGCATCCAGACTCGGGTTCTCACTAGAGCAACAGGCGTTCTTTAGCCCCGAGCTACCTTTCTGTTCCACTTAGGCTTTATTTTCGTTTTTACACACACTTGGTTTGGGTTGCCCCTTCCCTTCCTTCTCCTGTTCCACATCTCCCTGCCCTTTATCCTGGTTAAGCCTATCCTTCCCCAGCATTCCTCCTTGTATTTTTATATCTTATTTGTTCTTTTATCCTTCCTTCTCCTATCCGTTAAAATCCCCCTTTCACATTCTCTGGCTTTTACTTTATTATTATTTTTTGTTTGTTTGTATTTGAGAGAAAAGGTTTCACTCTGTAGTGCAGGCTGACCTGGACCTCAGTTTATAACAGTCTTCTTGCCTCACCCTCTGGAGTACTGTGATTATGGGTAGAGCCACCATGCCTGGCGTATATTTAAGATTTTAAAATTATTTTAGCACATATAAACCTTTTAAGACCCTAGTATTTAAAACTGAGTTGTTAAAATTTCCCAAATTTAAAACACTTCCCTAACTATGTGTAATTGCAATAGCATATGTGTAAAAAACAAGCAAACGTCTTTTTAAAAATAAACTGAGTTTTTAAAGTTACAGGGAACACTCTTATGTGACAGTGTAGAAGACATGAGCAGCGAAAGATGAGAAATTCTGTGGTGGTGTGAAATTTGCAGTGGCTTTGGTGTTCTGCCTCGTTGGACCCCTGCTTTTTTTATGTACAGCCAGAAAAACTGTTTCAAAAGTAGGAGATACTTTAATTTGTTTTCTGCTTATCTTTTTACTCAGATAATGAAACTGCTGTTTACACATTAATGCCAATGGTTATGGCTGATCAGCACAGGTAAGAAAGCTTACTCCTTTCTTTCTTTCTTTCTTTCTTTCTTTCTTTCTTTCTTTCTTTCTTTCTTTCTTTCTTTCTTTCTTTCTTTCTTTTCTTCCTGTTTCTGTCATTTGTTTATTTTGTACTGTGGGAATTTATTATAAAACCTCATAGTATTAGAAGAGTAAGGGCAAGCTTTTTAATTTTCTAAAAATTTATTTATTCATTTAACATCCTGATCCTAGTACTCCTTTTCCTCTCCCAGTCCTTCCCATCCCTCCCTTCCCCCACCATTCTCTCCTCTCTTCAGAAAAGAGAGAGGTCCCCCATGGGTACCAACCCACCTGGCACTTGAAGTTGCTGTAGAACTAAGCGCATCCTTTCCCACCGAGGCCAGACAAGGCAGTCCAGTTTGGGGACTGGGTTCCAAATGCAGGCCTCATCATCAGAGAGGACACCCTCCCAACTCCAGTTGCTGGGGACCCACATGAAGACCAAGCAGTTACATATGTGCACGGGGAGCACTTGTTTCTTAAGGTTGTGCCATCATACTTTTCTTTTGTTGATTTTTGAGCAGTGTTATATTGAATGCCATTCTTGGTTAAAGAACGGTTGGAATTAATAACTATTGTTAAAGAGTTCTTACTTGATTTACTATGTTTTAAAAATGTTTTTATTATTTAAATAACATCAATTCTTTTCATCTTTTTTGGGGGTGTAGGTCTGTTTCTGAACTCCTATCAAATTCAAAATTTGATGTCAATTATGCATTTGGACGTGTGAAGAGAAGCTTGCTTCACATTGCAGCAAAGTAAGCCTGAAATATTTGTCGTTAAACTCTGGTCTAGACTAAGGGTGCAAGCTTTGGATCAGTTCCCTAGGGGGTGGGGGGAAGAGGAGGCTGCTGTGTCCTGTTTAGGCCTTTAGTATGCTGAGTATTCTCTTTGCAAATTGCTAGCCTTGATACATATTCACGTGTTCATAGCTTGCTTTAGGTGAAGCATAGGCTCACCAACATTTCCTTTACCTTACCACTGTAAAGGATAAATAGGGTGTGGTGTATGCATGTGAACCCAGTAATTTTATACATCTTACTTAGGTGGGAGCATTCTTTTTATCCACAGTCTGACATTGACTGACTGAGGTCAGTCTTCCTTTCAGGATTTAGGTGACAGTGTTGAAACTAATTGTGCATGATTAACTAGCTCCTGGAAAGGCAGAAAGTCAAGCATATTGTATAGCTTCTTTTGGAAACTTATTTGAACTTACAGTCATTGTAGAGGATAATTAATTTTTGTTATGAGTTAAATGGAAGGTTAATTGGGACTTTAAAATAATACTTTAGATATATTTTGTTGGTTTTTAAATTTTCTCAAATATGACTGTTGTTGAATGTATCTGATTGTATTTTAATAATATTTTAGCTGTGGATCTGTGGAATGCTTGGTTCTTCTCTTAAAGAAAGGAGCAAATCCTAACTATCAAGATATTTCAGGCTGTACACCCCTTCATCTGGCCGCTAGAAATGGGTAAACTTCATTTTCATATGATGCGTTATCAGCCCTAGAAGTGTTCATGGAACTCATTCTTGATTTTTTTTTCTTCCCAACATTTATCTTGAGAAAAATTTAAAAATGATGTTTATATTTTTATAATTATTTTTTGTTTTTTTAAGGGTATATGTCTACTTTTCTCTTTAAAATTAATTTCAGATTATTTTATTAAATTTGCAAATGATGATCATATTTAACAAGTTATTGAATTTTTCTGTGATAGTTTTTCTTTTGTAAATAAAGATTTATTATTTGGATATAATGACAATCTATTTTACGTTTTTCTTGTTTCTTTCTCTGTTTGTTAATCTTTCCACTCCTTGGCTTATTTTTAAAACTACTTGTTTAGTTAATTTTAGTAGTGGAGTTAAATTATTAATATATTGTTCAATTTATACTTGTTCGAGAGCTAATTGTTTGAGTGATCTTTCTAGTGCAGGACAGCTCTCAATACCAAAGCTAGTCTTCATTATATGTATGTATTTATTGGCAGTGCTGGAGATTGTGCACAATAGGTAACTATCCAACCGTTGCACTCTGCCCAACCCTGCTTCTTATTTAATTGTTGTCTTAGTTGCTTTTCTTGTTGTCCTAATAAAGTGCTCTGACAAAGGCAATTTAAGGGGGAAAGGACTTATTTTGCTCATGGTGTGGAGTCTGGGTGGTGGGAGCTAGAAGAAGCTAATTGCATCAAATCCATAGGCAGGAAGCAAGATCAGTGAGTGCTGCTGCTGCTTAGCTGTCTTTTTCTAGTTGCATTGGCCAGTATTTCAATCAGGGAGGCCTTCCCATGGCTGTTAGTGAAATCAAGATAATCCCCCAAAGACATAGCCAGAGGCTTCTCAAGGTTCTAGATCTCATAATCACAGCCTGGGAAAAAAACTTCCTAAGTAATTGTGTTTAAAGAAACAACCAAACCAACACAGTACTAGTGTTTTCAAAATGTGAAAACTTAAAGATGGCATTTTAGGTATATTGTTGTCTTTTCCAGATAATTCTGGTCATTATTGATTAATATCATTGTTACTGTGTGCTATTTTAATTAAGCCTTTCTATGCTGTTTAAGATGTTTTCTTGTATTTGTCTGCCACATATTTCAGGTGTTACATCTCTTTGCCTTTATTCCAGGTGTTGGTTGGTTCTTTGTCAAGTTGACACAGCTAAAGTCATTTAGAAAGTGAACTTCACTTGAGAAAATGCTTCAATCATATTGGCATGTGTTAAAGTTAATTTTGTAAAACTATTTGTTTCACTGTTTCTCTATTAACCCATTATCAATCAAATAATTGAGACTAGTATATCATTTTTACAAGCTTCACAGCACATTAACTAAACAGTTACTACTCTATTTTTAATCCTCTCAGGTAATCTATCTTCCTCCAGAATAAATCCCTGAGCTACTTACACTTTGTGTCTTTCCCTGCTCCCGTTGAATCTTCCTCCTCTCTCGGACACTGCCTATGGCTCAATCCCCTACTTCTTTCTCTAACTTCTCCCCTGGCTGGCAGGAAGTCCAGCCCTGTTCTCTCCCCTCTCAGCTCTAAGCTGCTTTATTGGTATATCGGGGCAATTCAGGAGCACTGTTTACAAAACATTGAAACAGGAGAGTCTCAGAGCAAGGATTGCAGCCAGAGAGGTTATAGAAGTCAGTATTTGAATTACACACTAACTTTATGCCTATAGGCAGGTCTGTGGGGCATTGTCTTGATTAATGATTGCTATGGTAGGATCCATCCCACTGTGAGGAGTGACACCCCTAGGTACTGGGTTGTGGAAGAAAACAGGTTGTACAAACCACGAGGAGCAAGTCAGTAAGCAGCATTCTTCCATAATTGTTTGTGTTACTGCCTTGAGTTTCTACTGGGACTTCAGTCATTGATTGATTGTGATTGAGTCCTGTGAGCCAGATAAACCCTCTCATCCCAGAACTGATCAGTGTTTTATCACAGCGAAAGCAAGACTAGAGCATCCTGGTATTTATTTGCTTTTTATAATTCGTTGGGTTAGGGAATGATACTAAAATGATGGAATAAAATTTAAAATGATAATAAGCAGTTTTTGATCTAGGCCTTGAGGAATTTAGATTTGAAAATCTTTTTCAAACACTGTAAAATTTCTTTGTCAGTATACTTTCCTGTTGTGTACTTCTTAATTAGTCTTATAGATACTTTTATTTTGTGTTCTGAACAGGAACTCTATGTAATGGAAAATGGCTACATATATAAAATGACTATGGAGATAAAGTTATCCATTTTATTAACTCAAGGCCAATTTTTTTTTGCAATATATATGTGTATATATTGAACCAAGAAGATAATGAACCATAATTATACCTAGATCAGGTAGGGGAAAGTATTTAGTAGGGTAGTATTTAGTCTGAGGTTTATTTGATTGTTCTGTTTCATGAATGAGGCAATATAATTGTGTACTAGTTGAGAAACAAAGTACCAACTAAGTAATTATTTGTACATGAGATGTGTTGTAATGTGTCACATGTAAAGATATCAATTGTTAGCTCCTTTTATATACATTAGTTATATTACTAGGGTAAGGAGAGCATCTTTCTTGAATGGTTAATTATCTTACCGTGTTTTTGAACAGCTACAGAGGAAAGGACAGCTTGGTGTCGGGGGAGGGAATAGAAAGCTCCCGTAGACACAGTGTGTAAGGACCGAGGAGTGAGTGTCAGACTCCAAAGACAGAGTGTTCTTGTTCTGCTAGAATCACTGTTGAGGGACAGCTCTTTTTAAATAAAGGCCTTTTAAGTAGAACATACAAAGTACTTTTGATCATTATTGTTAACAGTAATTGAAAGGACATTAGCATTTTAAAGATACAGAAGTAGGGCAGGTAATGCATAATTCACTTAGCGATCAGCAAGATAAGAAGGTACAGACAACTTACTCTCTTATGTCTACCAAGAATACTTGTGACCTTCAGTACTTAAACATTTTAATTTTTATTACTTATTAAATGGCTGCCTTGTACAATATGGAGGTACTTATTAAGTGTTTGCTAAATGACTCGAATATTCAATACTTCTGGAGCTATTGGTGTGTTCAAAAATAGCTTTTTATGGGGCCTGCAAGAAGGTTCTGCGGCTAATGGTGCAGAACCTTTAATTTCAATCTCTGGTTTCCACCTAGTGGAAGGGACTCTACAAGTATTCCTCTGACTATAAGAGGCAAGCCATGGCATGTACACATGCACACACACACATACAGTGAATAAAAATACAGTAAAAGAAAAAGAGACCCAAAGAAGAATTCCTCCTCTAATAACTGGGCAGTGGGGGCACATGGCTTTAATCCTAGCACTTGGGAGGCAGAGGCAGGCAGATCTCTGAGTTCAGGCCAGCCTGGTTTACAGAGTGAGTCCCAGGAAATCCAGGGCTACACAGGGAAACTGTGTCTCAAAAAACCCCAAACCAAACCAAACCAAAACAAAAACAAAAAGCTTTTTTTACTGTAATTGCAGAATGAAATCAAATTTGTCTATACTGAAGTGTAAATCATACAGGAATTTTGTCCTTTTGATTGGTTCAGTTTGGTTTCTTTTGCTTCCTCAGCTGTCACTGTCAGATGGGTATCGTGTATTTGTTGTCCTGCTTTAGCTTTCATAGTTCTTATCACCATTACTGTTGCCTTTTAATTTCTCCTTTCTTTTCTTTCTTTCTTTAATACACACAAGATCTTTGTAGCGTAAGCAGGCTTGCCTTTTCAGCAGTTCTCTGCATCAGTCTTCTAAATGGTAGGATTATAGGTGTGAGCCATCAAGCCTGGTTCATTTCTATAGAAGCCCCATTAAGCTTTCACAGGGTTCTGTGCCATTTAGGCCACTATAAGCATAGTTGTTAAAGTGTTAACAACTATAGGATGTTTAAGTTGTTAAAGTATATATACTATATACTATATATAGTATACTATATATAGTCTATATATTGTATAATATATATAATATAATACTATATATAGTTCTATATACAGCATATATAGAGAGTATATATGTAATGGATAGTATAGTATATATGTATAGATATAGCATACCATATACAGTCTCTATATGTATTCTCTTTGTCTACATATAGACTATACATATAGTATATATACTGTATATAGTCTATATAGTATATATTATTTATATATAGTATATATTATTTATATACTATGTAATATATCATACATATGTATGTATATTATAGACATATATATATACTATACATACATGTATATACTAGTGACTAGGACTGGATCAACCTACAGGGAAGTGTTTTTTTTTTTTTTTGCGGGGGGGTAGTTTTATTAACAGACTCAGTAGGTTTACTGAGTTCATTTTGCGTGGCTGTATGTATGCTTGTTCAGTGCGGACCACTTTTGATTTGTGTGTGAGCTCATCTCTTTAGGAGACAACCTGGTTCTTTCTCAGCAGCATTGACCACCTGAAGCTCTTCATCTAGGGGTGAGACTACATGGAATTTCCCCTGTCCACATTGTCATTTCAACTGGTGTTGGCATTATGCTGGTCTTCTTTAGGCAACCATATTGTTGAGAGGCCGTAGATGTAGCTTTCTTGTCATGTGTGGAAGACATTACCATACAGTAGATGTTTTGGTGTTAGGCTTGTATAATCTCTCTGCCCTGGTTGTTTGGTTTTCCTAACTGAGAAGTATGAGTTTTGCACATGTATCAGTTGGAGTTGGTTTAGTCACTTAATAGAGCTGTAAAGTGTGTTTCTTATGATTATGTTTATTAACTTCTCAGATCTTTAATAACAATGTTTTAGATAAAAGAACCTTTGTAAATATTGGAACTTCAACATTTATTCACAGCTTTGTTTTCCATTTCTTTGAGAATAATTCAGATTTTTAAAAGGGATTTAACCTTGTTTCAAATGCAAAAATTAAAACCAGAAAAGCAGTTGTTTTGCAGTGATAGTTCTTTACTTACTCACAGGTTGAATGTTTATTAATAAGCAATTGATAAAATTTTATTAAGAATTTCTGTGTAACTTGCTGTGCTTGTCACTGATGTGATTAAACAGTTATATAATCCATGACACTCTGTTAAATACTCTATATGTCATGTACTGTGTTAGGTATACTTCTGTATGATAATGCTGTATATATCCTATACCTACATGATACACTATGTTATGATTTAGTCAATTAGATTATAGCTAGCTTTATGTCATAGGTTATATCCTAGTTTCTCAATTCTGTACTAAATATATTTCAGTTATCTGTCTTTCTGTTTCTCTGCCTCATTGATTGCCATATGAGGACTAATAGTATAAAATAAGTCTTTATTAAGTATGTGATTCTATACTTTCAGGAATCTTAGCAGGGATTATTAATGAAGGTGAATTTAAGATAAATATTGGATATTAACTAGGAGTGGATCAAGCTGGAGGGAAATTTAATGAAGAAAATTAAGTGGGTAGGTAGTTCAGAAATACACAGAAGACTTATTTAACTAGATACCTCTTCAGAGACACAAAGATCATTGAATACATGAATGAGCTACCGGCTCCACTAGAAATTGATGACTGTGCAAAAACATAAACATAAAACAAGATACTGGCAAGGATGTGGAGAAATTGAAGCACATGTTAGTTGGCGATATGAAATGGTAAAGTTGCTGTGAAGCACAATGTGATAGTGCCTCAGGAATTTAAAAGTAGAATTTCTGTATGATTTAGCCTTTTCACAGCTAGATATACTCAAAAGAATCAAAGCAAGGCCCAAAGAAATTTGTTGTTGCATATATATCTACATTGTATATAATGGTAAGATGTGGGAGAAGCCTGTGCCCATCAACTGATGAATGGATGAGGCAAATTTGGTATATATAGATAACAGAATATTTTCAATCTTAAGATGAAAGAATTTTTGATGTGCTAAAACATAAATACGTCTTGAAGACTTTATGATAAGTAAGATACCATTTAGATCTGTACACTTTATGATAAGATACCATTTAGATCTGTACACTTGAAAATGGTTAAGGTCAGCATACTGAGTACTTCAGAGGCAGAGGCAGAGGCAGGCAGAGCTCCATGATTTTGAGGCCAGCCTGGTCTACAGAGTTGACTTCCAGGTCAGCCAGCCAAGGCTGTGTACTGAGACCCTGTCTCAAAAACCAAATCAGTCTCTCAGCCAAACAAAAATGCTTAAGATGATAAATTTTATGTTAGATATATTTTACTACATAATTTAAAAAATGTGGGTAGAAAGGGGTATATACACACATGCACGTATGCACATGGACACACACATATGCATTTTACCAATTCTTTGATTATGTGTTCTAATCTTACTGGGGATTGAACCCAGAGGCTCAGACATGCAAAGCAAATGCTTTGTCACCATATTAGATTCCCAGCCTGGTTTTGTGTTATAATTTGTTTTAGTATTTTAATTAAGTACTTAGCATTTTGTAATCAAAGTAAGGCTAGAACATAGTGGTATTTTTCTGTGTCTTTTGCTTACCCATTACATGTATATCTTCTTAACTTTCAAATGAAGATTGCTTTTCTGTTTAGTTAGCCAAAGCCAGACGTTTCTAGTAATTTGATTTAGTTAGTCAAGACTAGAAATTCCTCAGCAGTCTAAATGATAAATTTGTCTCAATGATCTGAAAAAACAAAACAAAACATAAAGTAGATTTTGTCATTTTTTAAATCTGTTATTTGGGTCATAGAAACAATTTTGTATTTTATTCCAAAATAATATTCATTTACATAGTGGAGGTATAATTTGAAATTATGGAAAGTAATTATCTTATATTGATAATTGTAATTTAATGTTGGTTGTATTTAGTATTTTAGTGAAATAGTTGCTGTTTGTACATTTCCCATCTTAGTTATCTGTTACTGTCTTTTTTCTTTTCAGACAGAAGAAATGCATGAGTAAATTACTGGAATACAGTGCGGATGTCAACATTTGCAATAATGAAGGCCTTACAGCAGTATGTGTTATCAGTTTTATCTGAGATTGAAAAAATAGTCTAGAAAATAATGGTGAATGTGCTGCAAATGCAAACTATAGTCCAAGTGTTTCTGTGGGTTACTTCTGTAAAGTGCTTTTGAGGTATACAGCGAATTTATTAAGAAAAGTAATGTTCATCTCGTTTTTAGATTTATAACTTTCACATATTTTGAAGCCTTATCCTCTTGTTTTTGTCAGTGACTTTCAAGGGAGTTTTTCTATAAATGTCTATTACCAGATGGACTGGGCATGGTGACACATGCCTTTAATCCCAGCAGTTGGGAGGCAGAGGCAGTTGGAGCTCTGTGAGTTCAAGTTTGAAGCCAGCCTAGTCTACAGAGTGAGTTCTAGGATAGGCAGGACTGCATAGAGAAACCCTTTCTCAAGAAACAAAAAATAAAGCCCTACCAAAAAAAAGTGTTTTGTCAGTTCATTTTTTGTAAAACCATGAGGTCTTTTAAAGAACTTTTGCCATATCTATTGCAATGAAATTGTATGCCTATGCAGAAAGGGTCAGAGGTATCAAAAGAAATGAGAACTCACTGTATTCCCTGTACTCAGATAACCATTACTAACATCCATTTCTTTTCAGGTTTGTTTTATAGTATTTAAACTAGTAGTTTTTAACAATCCATTTTGCTTTTATCATTTTCTATTGAGTTACATACTGGGAAATGGTATTGGATACTGCTGGAGTGATTATTAGAAAATCTTAAATATTTTAAATAATTATAATTACTTGTTAAATTTATTTTTGAAGTAGAGATAAAATATGATCACTGAGCAGCTGTTTTGAAGACATAGCAGAAGGTGTTAAGCAGAAGCATAGTAGAAGATGTCATTTGTTAAATTGAATTTAACCTTTTATAATACTTGCAGAATTTTTTTTTTAAATAGACACCTCATTACTTAGCCTAAGATCATCTAGGACTTTCTATATAGACCGTGCTGGCCTTGAACTCAGATCTGCCTGTTTCTGCCTCTTAAGTGCTGGGTTAAAAGTATGTACTACCATGCATGGCATTTGTAGATTTTGAAGTTTTTATTTTGAGAATAAAGAAGACTATGGGTTATCTACTTATTAAACTAGTTTTTAAAGACATTTTTAATTAAAATTTCTTTTGGCTTTTGAAATAAGATCTTATTGTATAGTGTAGGCTGGCATTGAGCTAATGACAATTTTCCTGCCTCGGCTCCTGAATGCTAGGATAGCAAGTATGTCTTACCCTGCCTGGCTCTTATTTTATTTTTATTTTTAATGTGGGGCATAGGAGAAAGTCCTTGAGTTTTCAAGTGTTCTAATAGTGGCTTAGTATAGAGTAGGCCCGTCATGATTATTATGCAGAGTCTATGTTCCTGTGACAGTTCACACTCTGTATATGTTAGCAGTGTAATAGCATCTACTCCGTAAGGCAATCTTGCATTCAGAATACAGAATGCTTGGAAAAGCTTTATGTACTTCGAGGTTATAAAACCCTAGAACTGACAAATCTTTCAGTACAGTAAGTTGAGGCAAGCTAAAATGTTCACTGCTATTATATTTTAATTGTATATTTTTTGTATCTGCTAACTTCTTTATTCCTGAACCTCAAGTAAGATAGAGTAGGGAATATTTAGAGTCTTTTATTTAAAAAATAGTGATATACTTAAATGATTTTACAAGGCCTCTTGTGAGGTCTCTTGACTGCCTGCTTTCCCTTTTAACTTTCCCCAGTCTAAGCCTCTTGTCTTCTTAGGACAGGACTTTCAGCTCTTTTAGTAGGTTTAGAAGTCGTATGTCTCTGTAATTTAATAATGTGTGATAGTAATCTTTCTGGGTTTAGACATCACCATTTAACATTTTGGAAATGAGTCTATTTTTTTTTCTTTCCTGTCTTTCCACTCCCTTCTTCATGTATAAGCACACGTTTGGTATCGTTCCACTATAGTCATTGTAATTTTAACTGTTAACTGGTCAAAATCTGGTTTTGAATAGACATGTAATATGATTCATAGATATGAATACAATTCATATCCACACCAAGAATTTGCTGTAGTTACTCCTTTTCTTTGCACAGCATTTGTTCTGTGGTTCATAAATACTATAAGCTATTGATGTAATTGTAGACTATAGACCTGTAGTAGATTGTGTGCAGAAATCATTTTCTAAAACTGTAAGAGGATCATGCAACCAGGATACTGATACAGTCCATCTTTGTGAAGTTTTTCTAGTGTTTTTCCATGTGTGTTTATGTGAATTAAATTCTGAGCAGTATTATTATCTGTGTGTTCATGTGCTTACCACCGTAGTCACAGTTTGAAGATTTCTGGTACCACAAAAATTCTTGTGTTGATCTTCCCTCACCTTTTTTCCCCATCTCCTTCTCTCGCCACACTTGGCCTTTGGCAACTAGTAACCACTCTCTTTTTCTAAAATCTGTCATTTCAAGGATGTTAATTAAACAGATTCCACTGTACTGAAGTTTTCAGGCTTGGTTGCTTTTGTGCTCATTCCCTGGAGATTCGTCTGGGTTGTTGTGTATATCAAGAGTTTGTTCCTTTATAATGCTGGATAGAATTGTATGGTATGTATGGTGACCCTCACCTTTTCCTCATTTCCTTTTTCACCTATTTAAAGACACGTGAGTCCTTTGTGTTTTGGGCTGTTCTAAGTAAAGCTGATGGAAACATATGGTTATATTTTCTTGGGACAAATGCTTAGTAATGCAGTTGCAGGCTTTAGTGCACACTGCCCAATGCCTGCAGAGGACATGTCACTGCCTGCATTGAGTACCTTTTCATAGGCTTATTTTCCATGTATCTGCTCTCCAACCCCCACTCCCCACCCCTTTAGTATTTTCAAGACAGAGTTTCTCAGTGTCCTGGAATCACTATGTTGGACCAGGCTGGCCTTGAACTTAGAGATCCATCTGCCTCTGTCTCCTGAGTTCTGAGAGTAAAGGCCTGTGCCACCATGCCTGGCATACATAGCTCTCTTATATGAAGTGAAATTCCATTGCATATGTGTCTTAGTTGGGGTTTTATTGCTGTGGAGAGACACTGTGACCGTGACACTCTTATCAGGAAAACATTTAGTTGGGGCTGGCTTACAGCTTCAGAGGTTTAGTCCATTGTCACCATAGAGGACATGGCAGGATATGGCGCTGGAGAAGCAGCTGAAACTTCTACATCTTGATCCACAGGCAGCAGAAGGACGCTGGGCATAGCTTGAACATATAAGACCTCAAAGCGGTTCCCACAGTGACGGACACTTCCTCCAGCAAGGCCACACCTCGTAATCGTGCCGCTCTCTGTGGGCCAGATACGGTCCAACCGCCACAAAATGCTTTGTCCATTTTCTAATTTTTTAACTATTATGTTCAAGTATGCTTTATTGACTTATTTATTTTTAAAATTATTTTTATTTTATTATTTTATATGTATGGATATTTTGCTTTCTTGTATGTCTGTGTACCATACATAATCAGGGTCCACTGAGGTCAGAAAAGGGCACTCAGTCCCCTGGACCAGAGTTGGAGACAGTTGTGAGCTGCTGAGTAGGTGCTGGGAATCAAACCTGGGTTCTCTGGAAGAGCAGCAAGTGCTCTTAACCACCCAGTCATCTCACCATCCCTGAGAGTACGGCCATATTGGATAAGTCATTTGCAGGTATTTTCTCCAAATCTTTAGTTTGTCTTTCCAAATACTTAGCAGGGTGTTCTTTTAGAGACAATCTCATTATGTAGTCCAGGCTGCCCTAAAACTCAAAACATTCCTGCCTCAACCTCCCAGATGTTGAAATGACAATTGTGTGACATTATATTGGCTTACCAGAGTCATGTGAAGGGTAAAAGGTCTTAATTTTGATAAGCTTTCCAATGTGTACATCATGCTTTTGATACCAACTTTAGGAACTCTTTGCCTAGCCCTAAATATTCAAAGTTTTCTTTTTTCTTCTGAAAGTATAAACAGTTTTACTTCTATATCTGTAGTTTTGTTTCATATTTTTATGAAATGTGAAGCTTTCATAAAAGCTCACTATTTTTGCCTATGAGTGAATGTTCAGTTTCACTGGCACCGTTTGTTTAAAGGTTATGCTTTAACTACAATGTGTCTGTATTTATAGCTGGGAGTGGTGGCAGATACCTTTAATCCTAGCATTCAGAAGGCCAACCTGTCTACAAAGCTCCAGGCGACCAGGACTGTACAGAGAAATCTGTCTTGCAAACAAGCAAAATCTATATATTTATTCCTTCATGAAATGGGTTTTGTGTCTTCCTTAAAAAACGAGCTCAGTGTATTTGTGTTGTCCTCTCTAGGCTCTGTATTTGTCCTGTTGATGTATGCATGTGCTTCTATGCCTGTTCCACTCAGGCTGGATTATTGTAGGTGTGTGGTTGTCTTAATATTAGAAAGAAATTCCTCCCATCTTATGTTTTCTTTAAAAAGATTGTGTTAGTTATTCTGGTTTGTGCCTCACTTGCCGGGATATTGATTGGAATGACATTAAACCATTATACTTACTCATCTAGGTCTTTGATTTCTTGCATTAGCGTTTTATACTGCTAAGGACAGGGACTTTGTGTGCCTTGTTAAGCACTCAATGAAGGGTTTCATTTTCTTCAGGGCAGTTCTAAGTGCTACTATTTATAATTTGCATTTCCGTAAAAATTATTTCTGTTTGGGTATACACTCATATATTTGGGTTGGATGTTTGTGAGTATAGGCACACACGAGTATCATTGCATGTATGTAGAGTCAGAGAACAGTTGTGGGGAGTTGGTTCCTGTCCTCTACCCTTTGAGGGAAAGCCTCTCTTGTTTCTGCGGCTTTGCAGCATGCACCGAGGTAGCTTGCTTGTGAGCTTACAGATTTGTTGTCTCTGCCTCCCATATTCTCCTAGGAGTGTGTGGGTTATAAATGTGTACCGCATTTGTCTTTTTGTGGAGGTTCTGGGGACCAAACGTGTGGTCGTGAGCTGTCACAGAAAGTATTTTCACCCTTTCCTCATCTCCTTGACTTCTGCAAAAATAGTGTGTGGGTGTGTGTTGATTGTATCCTACAGTGTTGCTGACTTCTTATTTATAGTTTTTCTTATGTAGTCATTGAAAAGTTCCACCTAGATAATGTAATCTGTAAGTACAGTTTTCTTTTCAATTCTCAAATTTTATCTTTTGAAGTCTGTAGCTGGCCTTTGTTACATTAAGGGTTCTTCTTTTCCTACCCTTTATCCCCCCAGTTTGTCCCCATAACACTAGATAGGAGATAAAGAAGGACAGAAGGAAGAGAGATACCTAAACCTAATTTCTTTCCCAGCGGTTCCAGTTTCTAGCTCAGCCTCTTCAAACGTTTCTCCCAACTGTTCCTCCCTCAGTTCCCCAACAGTCTGCTTCAACAATCCCCTCTCCAGTTTTTCCAGTACTAGCAGCTCCAAACTGTAACAGCTGTTCCCGCCTCTTTGCTCAGCTCTGCTTCTCCTGACTCAGCTCCCTCCTAATAATAGCTTCTGCATCAACTGCCTTCTCTTCTCACTCTACTAGCCCCATTATCTTTTCTCCACCTGAGCTGCCTTTTTTATATCCTATTCTGTTTCCAGGAATCTAAGAAGCCACCAGGTCATACAGTCAAGCAGTACTAACAGTTATGGATTTTTATTATTATTATTTTTTAGACAGGTTTTTCTGTGTAGCCTTGTGGTGTCCTGGACTCACTTTGTAGACCAGGCTGGCCTCAAACTCACAAAAATACGCCTGCCTCTGCCTCTCAGAGTGCTGAGATTACAGCTGCCTGGCTTTTTGCTAAGAATTCTTAAAGGGCCACATACATGCCCAAGATAAACCACATTACAGTTATCCATCCATTTATCTGTGTATTTACTTATTTTTGAGACAGGTTTTCTCTTTCTCTGGCTTATTTTTATTTATCTTTGTAAAATGCACTTAACATCTTCATGTTTTTAATAATGCCTTGAGGGAGTGTCTTAGAGAAATCTCTGTCCTCTGTATGCTGAGTTAATTGGATTCTAGGTCTGCTTCCTGCTATTTCAGAGTGTTCAAAATATTTCTTCCTTCTCTTCATTACTCTAGAGATTTCTACTTTCTTTATCTTCCTTCTAGCACATTTTAAAAAAATATTATTATTATTTTTAATTTTGTGTGCATTGGTGTTTTGCCTGCATGTGTATCAGATCATCTAAAACTGAAGTTACGCAGAGATCTGAGCGGCCCTGCTACCCAAGATAGAGGTCAAGAAACCGCCCCCCCCTCAGCTGTCCATGTAGTTCCTGAGCAGTATGCCACAAAAGCTTTACGTGTTGTTCTGCCAGGGCTGGCAGAGCTCCTTCTTCCTGCCCCCAGCAGCTGAGACAGGAGCAGACCAAATGGTAGCGCCTGTCAGAGATGCTCCACCACCTCAGCGGGAGCTGTCCATGGTGACCTTACCTGCTTCAGCCTACTCCCAGTCTCTGTCAGCTATTCATGCTGCAGGGAAAGACTTCACTGCCGTGGACTCATTTTGTAAACTTTGTAAATTTTGTAAACCCTCAAGGCAGAAAAGTGGCCAGGCCTGAGGAACCTCCAGCAGCCAGGCTACTCCCTCAGACCTCTGTAATTCACAAAGGTCATCTCCAGCCACTCAGTAGTATCCATCCCAGATCAGGCTAATTTGAGGTGAAAAGTCTGGACAAAAACTCACCAATCTGAGCAGGAGAACTGACCAATCCCCACGCTTCCCACAAAATCCTCCAAAACCTGAGTTCCTCAAGCTCAGGACTAAAAATCCCACCAGTCTTCACTCTGGAAATCCCTGTCCTAGAAAGCTTCGCCCCCTAGGAATCTATATAAAGGCTGTGTCTGCCCAATTTCCTGCTGACTCCTCCTGGGAGCAGAGGATTGTCCCTCCTCTGCGGGATTCATCCCTTCTTTTAAGAGATTTACTGCCTGGTGTGATTCTTAGGAAAAGCAAGCAAGGAAAGAAGCAATGAAGAGAAGACATGGACCTGGGCTGAGTCTCCTAAGCTCCTCAGCTCAACTTGGGATACCCAGTCCTGGGAGTTGCAGTTCTGAAGGAGGAGTGGGGCTGAGGTTCCTGATCCTCCGCTCAGCTGGGGAAACTCGCCCCTGGGAGCTGCAGCGCCTCTGCTGAGAGGGCCTCCTCTCAGCACTGTATGGTTCCTGAGCTCTGCCGCCTCAGATTGCCCTTCTGTTGGGATACCAGTCTTAGGGCTGTA
Organism: Pachyuromys duprasi; assembly: GCA_028658305.1. Lineage (NCBI taxonomy): Eukaryota > Metazoa > Chordata > Mammalia > Rodentia > Muridae > Pachyuromys > Pachyuromys duprasi. The sequence goes on from CM053767.1 coordinate 32,396,283, forward strand.
TGGTTCCTGGGCTCCTGAGTCCCAGGATACCTTTCCTCAGGATACTTTTATTAGGGGCACCTTCTTTCCTCAGAGCTGTGTGGTTCCTGGGCTTCTGACTCCTAGGGTACCTTTCTATCCATGTAGCAGGAAGGAACAACAACAACAGACAGTTAGGAGCTGCTATGTGGGTGCTGGGACTTGAACTGTGCTCATTTAGAAGAACATCCATCTCTCTAGCCTGAGCACATCTTTTGATAGTTTACTGAGGAAATCCTTGAGTGGTAAATTTTTTGCCATCTTGCATCTGAATGGGGCTCTGACTTTGTTACTATACTGGTAATTCACAATAAAATTCTAGAGTGTACATCATTGTTTTTCCTTTCCTTTTCTGTGTTCTGGTTTTCTGTTTTTAAGTTGGGTGCCATTTTGTTTCTTGATTCTTTTAATGAAGCCTGTATTTTGGTTTTTCTTTCTAAAAATGTATGTAGTCTACTCTGCCTGAGCATTCTAAATTTCATGATTATATGTTTTATTTGTATATTTTATCCATTTGGTGGGTATTACCCAGGCACTGTTAACCTAGGAACTCATGGATTGGGAACTCAGGAGAACTTTTCATTAATTATGACTTTGATGATTTCTTCATCCTGTCTGTTTGGATAGTAACCCTTTCAGATGAGTCAATTTTAATAAAGTACCACTTTTTTTCCCCTGTCATTTCTCCACTTCTTTCTGTGTACTTTGTGGGAGAATTCTTTCACATATTCTTCTGAATTTCCTTTTGACTTAGCATGTCCCTGTCACAATATTGAGTTCTGAATGTTTTTTTTTACACTTTCCCACCTAAAAATTAGTATACCATTCTTGTTTTTAAGGATACAGTCAGTTTGTCTTCTCTCTGACAGTATTAAAATAAGTTTTTAAATATTCATAGTTCCACATTTTCCTTTTCTTTTTAGGTTTTGTTTTTGCCTATTTTCTATGTTGTCTTTAGAATTAGATGCATAAGAAAGCAGTTTGAAAGGCTTGTCTGCATTCATGTTTGTTTACTAGAATCTTCAGTGTAGGGTAATAAGTTTGGATGTTTGCCTGTTGGACTTTCCCTTGGTGTTGCTTTCCTTAGGTTGTTAACTTTTGAGCCACTCACATTACTCAGAGAAACTATCAGGAAGATGTTAGCACCATAGGTGCTGGGTAGGAAAGAGTATAAGAGTCTAGGTGAGTATTTAGTATGTAAATTTGTATTTAATCTCCCCTTTAAAATGTGTTTGTGTTCTTGAATCCATGTGTTTAGTATCTGTAATCTATAGATTTCTTAGTTTACAAGTCTTTTAAAATATATTTATTTATTATGCATACAATATTTAGTCTGCATGTATACCTGCAGGCCAGAAGAGGACATCAGATCTCATTATAGATGGTTGTGAGGTACCATATGGTTGCCGGGAATTGAACTCAGGACCTTTGGAAGAGCAGACAGTGCTCTTAACGTCTGAGCCATCTCTCCAGCCCCCCACATCTCTTTTTAATATATATGTAGTCATATTAATTAGGAGCTTTTTCTGTCCTTGTAAAGTTGGTAAATAATAGGGATCTGAGAGTTTTAAGTTGTATTAAACAAATTTTCAACTGATGCGATTTTAGTGTTTTATATCAAGAGGCCCATACTACTTCAAATTTTAGGGATTCTAAGTCATACCTTTTAAAAATTATTTCTAAAGATTTATTTTTATACTATATGTATTAATGTTTTACCTGCCTGCATGTCTGTGCACCCTAGGTATGCCTGGTCCTTTTGGAGGCCAGAAGAGGGCATTGGATGTACTGGAATTGGAGTTACAGACAGTTGTGAGCTGCTGTGTGGGTGCTTGGAACTGAATCCAGGTCCTCTGCAGGAGCATTATGTGCTGTTTACCCCTGAGTGCCCTCTCTCGCCCCCTCACATGCCTTCTTACTTGCTTAGGATTCTGTTTTTTTGTTCTGACATGACAGCAAATATTATCTGGCAAGATTAAATGCAATACCTATTTTCCAGCTTCCAAAACTTTTATTTTTCCATGTCTTGTTAGACAGGTTCTTTAAAAAACTACTCTTTTACTGTTACTTTAGTAGGATTTTATTAAAGATATGTAATCTGTCTGCACTTTTAAGACAAATACTTGTATCTTTACTATTTGTAATGGGAAAGAACAAGTGAAAATACATGTAATACTTACTTTGAAAATTGTTTGCTCACCACCCCAATTAAAAGAAAAAACTTCTTATTGGTTCTTTGTGACCTTCACGTCATGAAACCTAATCTTATCCATCTTTCATCCCTCTATACCCACCCTCTACCCTTGCAACCTCCTCCCCCAACAAAAGAAAAAAAATTATTGTGGAAGCTGTAGTGTGTCACGGTGTGTCTCCAGTATGCACTTTTTTCTACACTTCTTTGCTTGCAAATGTTCATAGCAATGACTCATTGTTCTGGTAGGAGACCACTGGCTTCTGCTTCTCTATTAATCCTGGAACCTCAGTAGGACTCCTGTTGAATATCCTGTTGCCCTGTGCCATGGAGATTCTGTAGTTTTGCACCTTCACGCACTCCAGCAGTTCGTTGATGGGGCAGATTTTGGGTGGGACAACTCAGATATGGCCCTGAGTGGTGTCCAAGCTGGTTAGCCTGCCAGCTTTCTTGCTCTCGTGTCCTCAGGGCTGGCTCACGAACAGTCTCTGAAACCAGGACCAGCTCTACTGTGCTGCTTTCCCAAGTGCTGCAGAAGGTGAGGGGCAGGACCAGCTCTCCTGCCTCCCATAGGTGACAAGGGGAGAGGATTGGGGAGGGTATCTCTCCATCACTCATGCTGCCACATAGGAAACAAGTTGTGAGGGCCAAGTCTCATACCCTCAGGCTAGCTCACCTGAGCCTTGTCCATCAGGGTCAGCTCTTTTGTACTGCCAGGTGAGGTGCAGGGCCTGCTCTTCTGCTCTTGTGACTGTTGGAGCCAGCCCTCGGGCCTGCCTGCTGCTTGTGGTAGTGTGGGCAAAAGGAAGGGGGGAGCTCTTCTTTGCCAATGCCACCGCACAACAGCAAGAGGCAGGGCTGTCTCTCATGCTCATGCCTTCGGGACAGCTCACCTGAAATCCCCACATCCAGGACCAGCTCTTCTATGCTACCCAGGTAAGGTGTGGGGTCTTCTCTCCCAGTTGCTGCAGTATGTGAGGAGCAGGGATTCCCACCCTAAGTTTTAGTTCTGAGGATTGAACTTGGAGCCTTGTGTGCAGGAGTTTAATATGAGCGATAACAGTGATTCACTGTGGGCCATGACCTTTTGGGGGAGGTTACATATCAGATATGCTGCATTAAGAGTAGCAAAATTACAGTTAGGAAGATGCAATAAAATAATTTTATGGTTGGGAGTTAGCACAACATGAGGAACTGTATTAGAGGGTTGCAGCAGCATTAGGAAGGTTGAGAACCACTGCACCATAATGTTCATTTCTGTGGTGCTTAATTTTTGTCAGCTTGATAGAAACTAGAATCACCTGGCAAGAAGGAACCTCAATTAAGAATTCCAGCACACACTTCTTACCGCTGAGCCCTTGCTCCAGCTTCAGTTCTTTCTTTTTTCTCTTTTCCATCCCTTCCCTTTCCTCCTTCCTAATCCTCTCATGTATCTCTCCTAGTCTCCTTCAGATCATGGCCTCTTTTATCACTAATTGTTATTGTATGCATATATGCATATGCATATACATACATTATATGTATATACACATCATATACCTGCACATATACATGTGTGCATGCAATAACAACACATATACATACATGCACAAAATGTGTTCAGTCCATTTACTCTTACTTGTTTTCAGGGCTGACCATTTGGCATTGTACCACCTGTTGGTGTACTCTTCTAAGCAAAGGACTACCTCTACTGCCTTCAGCTTTACTTAGTTGCTTATTTTTTATTTTCTTTTTCTTTCTTGTTTTTTATGTGTGTGTGTATGATTGAGGTTCAGCATTTTTCTTTTTTGATCAGTCATTAGTATGGAGGTCCCAGCCCATTGTAGATGGCACCATCCCTGGGTGGATAGGCCTGGGCTGTATATAAAAGGTAGGTGAGGAAGCCAGGAGAGGTGTGCCAATAAGCAATATTCCTCCATGTTCTGTGCGTGCGTTCCTGCCTGCAGGTTACTGCATGGGTACCTGTCCTTACTTCCTTCAGTGGTGGACTGTGCTGTGGACCTCTAAGCTGTAATAAACCCTTTCTGTTTAGGTCAGTGTTTTACTGCAGCAAAAGAGAAGCAAACTAAAACAGTCGTTTTTGAAACATGATTTCTTTCTTTATTCTGAGACATGGTTTCTCTGTATAGCCCTGGCTGTCCTGGATCTAGTGACCAGGATGGCCTCTCTGCCTCCCCAGTGCTGGGATTAAAGGCGTGTTTCTGACCCTGGGTTTCTTGTAATTTAGGCTAGACTCACATTTACTATGTAGCTTAGTTTGACCTTGAATTCCTGATCTGCCTGCTTCTACTTACCAAGTGCTAGGTTATAGGTTTGTTAACTCAGCTTCCTCTGTTACTCCTGGTTGGAAATTGAACATTTCTAAAAGTGGTATAGGTATTTTACATTTCTTTTAAAAACTATTGTTACGTATTTGATTATTAGTGTAGGATATATTTGACATTTGTAACTACATAAAGTGTTTTATTTACATGTACATTTGCCCCTGGGAAAGGAAGAATACTAACCTAATAAGCTGTTAGAGGCCAGTGTCATTTAAGAAGCAGAGTATTTGGTTACCTAAGCATAACTGTATTGAGTCCTTCAATTCTTGATTTTATAATATATGGTGGTATACTATGGTGGTAGCCAACATCTTGATGCATGTGTTTTTCTCATTTAAAAGCAGGGGAAAACTATTACAGTATCTTCAGTTTGAATGTTGTGCTCAGCAGAGAAATAGCATTGTTCATGTACTGACTTGTAGTGAAATTCTCTTGCATAAATAATGACAACAAAATGGCTTTGCAGATCCACTGGCTGGCTGTGAATGGGAGGACAGAGCTACTCCATGACCTTGTGCAGCACGTCAGTGATGTGGATGTTGAGGACGCAATGGGGCAGACAGCATTACACGTAGCCTGCCAGAATGGGCACAGAACGGTAAGTTTCTCTGCAGAGACGTGCAAGGATGTGCATGGATTTGTTTTAAAAAGTTTTGATTTCATGAGACTTCATTTTGGGAATTTGTGAACATGCAGCATTAGAACAAAATACTGTTTTCTTTTTTGTATGCCTTCTGAGTAACATTCTGTCTGGACAGAGGATGTAGTAAATAGTGCCCAAAATAATTAAAATTTTGATTTTATTTCTGATTCTATTTTAAATAAATGAGTACTAAAATTTTAAATTAGTATGTCTTTACATGTATTTTTAATAAGTATGCTTAATTTCAGTTTCAGCAAGTACAAATGCATTTTTTATTATTAGTTGTCAATCATGTAATTAGTGAGTAAGGTGAATATTGATGCTGCGTTTTAATATTTCCGGTTGCATTATCATAGTTTTCTGTTTTCTCCACATGATGGAAGTCACTTTCTGCAGATGTCTGTAATCCTGCATTTGTTCTGTGGTGTTACTTTCCTGCTATTATCGTCTAGACATTTAATTGGTAATAGTTTTTTTCACCAGGAGATTGCTGCTTTGTAGAAAGATGGAGAGTGTATGGTTTTAGATTGACTTTCTGACTTACTGTATTTCCTGTTCTATTGATGCTCTGTTTTCTTTCACATTTAACTTTGCTGATAGAATGTAATTTCTTTATTTGTTAGCTATAATAATAACAAAACTAAAAAAAGTTTATTTGTGCATCTGCATATAGATTCATAATTTTATTTTTTGAGATAGGGACTCACTGTGTAGCTCTGGCTTGTAGGGAGTTCCCTATGTAGATGAGGCCGATCTTGAATTTACAGTAATCTTCTGTGTTTGTCTCTTGGGTGGTGGCATTACAGGTCTGATCATATCTCCATTTCACACATTTATTCTTTTTTTATTTATTTTGTGGCAGCTCTCAGTTTGTTAGAAGACAGTATTGTGATCTAGATTTCTATTTTTCTCTCTCTCTGTGTATGTGTGTGTTGTGCATGCACAACCTTGAGTGTTATTTCTGAGATGCCATCCCCCCTCTTTTTAATTTTTTTTTATCCTTCTGGAGTTGGGGTCTTTCATTGGCCTGGCGTTCATTGAGTAGGTTAGGTTGGCTGGCCTTTGAGCCCAAGTGATCTGCCTGTCCAAGCTTCCTACGAGACCGTTGCCAACTGTGTCACCGCACCTGTCTGTTTTTCACAGGGCAGTAGCCTTCTTTAAGGTGGGAGGCTGAGCTTAATTTGTGTTTAATAAGGCTGGGGGAAAAGATAGATATAAGATCTTTTTTCCCCTTTCTTGGAATGTCTTCTGAATATCACTGTTCATCTGTAGATTTTTGTTTGTTTGTTTTCATCATTTGAAAACTATCTAAGTATTTTATTTTAGTTTTGTTTTTTTAAGACAAGGTTTCTCTGTGTAGCCCTCACTGTCCTGGAATTTGCTCTGTAGACCAGGCTGGCCTCTAACTTAGAGATCCGCCTGCCTCTGCCTCCCAAGTGCTGGTTTGAAGACATGCACCACCATTGTTTGGCCTGAGCATTTTCAAGTAGCATTTTTTCTTACTGGTTCATCATTTCTTTCATTCTTTCATCAGTAATATTGGATTTTAAAAATTTTATATATGAAAAAAATGAAGTGTCTTGATTTGAGTGACACAGCTTTCCCCCCTCCTTTTGTGGTATCAGTGTTCAAATCCAGGGCCTTATGCATGTAATGCTCATGGCTGGGGGGTATGCCCAGTCCCAGTGAGCTATGTCTTGGAGGAACTACTGCATATTAGAAAATGAGTCAATGATAGCTCTCAAGGGATAGGAAAAAGAATCTACTTTAATGTTAGCATTCTGCCATACCAGATAAATGGAATGTCACTTGCTAAGACTTACAAACCTTGTAGTTGTATAGGAACCCCAGGTTACAATTGGAACTAATTCATAGAAGCGAACTTTAGCTGTTTGAAGTTAGTGTAGAAACAAGGTTAATAAGAAAACCTTGGTGACTGTCTTGGAACTTCCTTTGTAGATCAGGCTGGCCTCGCATTCACGGAGATCTGTTTGCCTCTGCCTCTCCAGTGCTGGGAGTAAAGGCATGTGCCACCACACCGGCTAATGTGTGTGTTTTATATAACAAATTATAAAACTTTAAGGGGAAAACACTGTATTAAAAATATCTTTGAAAAAGCTTACCAGCTATTTCAAATTAAAGAAGCCAAAATAACAGTTTAAAACAGACAAACAAACTGAAATTTGCTCTAACTTTATTTTAGAGTAAATCTCAGGAGTTTATGAAAAGATTTTGGACAAATGCCTAATAACTCAAAAACTTTGTGGAATTGACAAATAAAAATATATTCTTGCATTTTTGACAAGAAATGCCTTTCATATTTATACTACTTTTCTAAAAGAAAATAGAATATAGATTCTTTATTTACATGGTTAAGAATTTGGGCAGGTGTAAAGCCTTGAATTTGGTCCTCATCTCAAAGGGGGCAAAAAAGAAATTGGTCATACTTTATCATGGTTGCCTATGCAGCTTTTTACCAGAGTAGCTATTGACATTTCTTCATCCTCTTAGAAGAAGAAAGTACTTGGAGCCAATAAAGCATGGTGTTTGTTGTTCATTAATTTCATTGTTAGAAGTAGAACCCTTGTCCATACACAAACACACAGTTCACTCAGATTTTTTTGGCCAAAGACTGAACTTTGATACTTTTTTTCCCGTTATTTTTCAAGCTTTATAAATGTGTAGAATTGCCATAAATAATTGATTGGGAAAACCTAGAGTTAGAAAACTCGGGAACTGTCAGTCTAAATATACATGTTAGGGTACATAGAGGGTTAAGCGCCCAGCTATAACTTATTTCAAAATAAATTCTGTTTTTGAAAGAGTACGTTTTAATCCCTAAGTTCATATAGCTATTATGTGAAGCTTCTTGAGCACTCTAGAGCTGTAGTTAAACTTTGGGTGGATTTATAGTCGTGAACTTAAGAACAGCTGTGTGATGCTGCTCTTGTGCAGATGCACTTACACACTTGCTAGGAACAATGGCCGATTTTGTTCTGTTTGTGCTCGTGGTATCTTAAGCTGGCTTCAGACTTTTCCTCCAGTTACCTGACAGACATGAAGATTTCATTGAAAGCGTTTGTAAAGTATTAATCCAATTGTGCTTTGAGGCTGGTAAGCAAACAAATGTTTCAGAATATGTTTTTATGTTCAGAGTGGTTTTATTTATTTCAGTGCTAGGATTCTCCTTTAAGTGCTTCTGGAAAATGTGACTAGATAATAAAAATTCCTTCTGGTACCTACTTTCATAACACAATTGAATAGTAACAAGTTTTGTTGGCGCTCACAGAAGAGGTCAAAGAGTTCATAGATTTAGGAGGGTAGACTTGTAAAAGAGCTATGCAGTTCCTCACCGAGTATGGAGCTGGCAGTTTTTCTTAGCATATAAATTACTTGTCTTGCTGTAAATCATCATTAGAGCTATTTAATGAAAAAAGATGCTTCTGCTGGGTGGTACGTGGGAGGCAGAGGCAGGCGATTTCTTAGTTCAAGACCAGCCTGTTCTACAGAGTGAGTTCTAGGACAGCTAGAGATGCACAGAGAAACCCCATCTCATAAAGCCAAAAACAAACAACCCAAAAAACTAAGGTTATTTTGGTCCATTTTTGTAAATTGATAGTATTACAGTTTAGATGTTTGCATACAACTATACTGTTCTTTACAGTTTGATCAGTGTTATTCTGAGAGTTGACAGTGATAAAGCAGAGCTGTTTGGGATTTTGGTGGCTAGTAGTTGACAGTGTATTGTGTACAGGTGGTCTCATGTTAGAGATTGCATGTTAGTGTTCTACTTAGTGTTCTTGGAAGGTTATGGAATCTGTGTTGTTTTTAAAAGATCCTTTCTGTGCTTTTTCCCCCTAGGTCTGTCCTGAGTAGCTTCTCATTCTCTAAGGAGAAAGGACCTATGTTTTACATAATCAGGGACTACTAACTGAATAGGTTTTTCTTTTTTGTCTTTAGGCTGGGTCTCGCCATGTCTGCCTCATTGGCCAAGAAATCATTATGTGGGCCAGGCTGGCCATGAACTCACAGAGATCCTTGCCAGTGCCTCCTGGGATACATGCATGCACCCACCACGCAGCAGAATTCTAACTTTAAAAACAATGTTTGTGTTTGTGTGTCTGCATGAGGTAAGCATGTGAGCATGCATGCCACAGCTTGTGTGTGGAGGTCAGGACAGCTTTTGTCACGTTAGTTCTCTTTCCACCCTTACATGGGTTCTAGGAATTGAACTCTGATCATCAAGCTGCATGTTCAGCACTTTATCCTTTGAGCCATCTCTCTGTCCTTCAGACTCCCAACTTTTTAAAGAACTTCATTAATTTGCTGGTGTAATTTTGACACACAAAATGACTTCAGTTTTAAGTACAGTCTTTAAAGTTATCTTTGTTAAATTAGCTTTAAAATGTATTGGTACCCCCATACCCATGCACATATAACTAGGATTAGTTAGACTCAGTAGTTGTATTTAAAAGATAAAAAGAAAAAAAAAGAGGACATGTTGTTGGAAGGGATTATGGAGGGGAGTTTGGGAGGAGTTGTGAGGGAGAAGTAGGGGTTAATGTGATCAAAATGCATCATATATATGTAAGAAATTCTCCAAGAGTAAATTAAAAATTTTATACTTTTAAAATGTAGAGGTAATCATCAGATATTTATGTTGATACATTTTATATGTTTATACTTCATTGTGAGCTGTATGTTTTATTGTGAGCTGCTGAACATAATTATTATTAGTTTTTATTACTGTATTTCAAGACAGGGTTTCTCTCTGTATCTCCGGCTTGGCTACCCTGGAACTTACTCTGTAGACCAGGTTGGCCATGAACTCACAGAGATCCACCTGCCTCTGCCTTCTGAGTGCTGGGATTAAAGGCCTGTGCCACCATTGCCTGGCTCTGAACTTACTTTTTTAAACAATTAAACAAGAAGCCACACAGTTCTCAAATGAGAATTTATGATTTTCATTGCAAATTGCAGTTACACATTTTGGACCTTTTATGGCTTATAGCTCAATACAAACTGTTTTCATGAAGGTGTTTGCATGTAGGGTTTCAGGGCAATATATACTTTTAAAATAAATGGAAGAGAATTCTGTTTTATTTTCTGGGTAGCACTGATCACCATTTAGCATGTTCTGTATTATTTGTTTGTTAATCTCTTGTTTGTTTGTTTTTCCCTTGGTGTAATGTATACTCATGGAAAGGGTTTTAGCTAGGCATGGTAACACACAGCTTTAATCCCAACATACAGGAGGCAGAGGCAGGAGGCTCTCTAGTTTAAAACCAGCATGGTCTGCATCATGAGTTCCAGGCCAGTCTAGGTTTTCTATTAAGACCTTGTCTCAAAAGATGGCATTTTGTTCTTTTACTTTTGTACCTATGATATTTAAAAGAGTTCACTGCAGGGCGTTTTTTGTTTGTTTGTTGTTGTTGTTGTTGTTTTGGATGTGTGCATGTTTATTTTTTATTTCTATTTTTTATTTGTATGTGTGTGTTTGTATGTGTGTGTGTATGTGTGTAGGCTGGAAGTTGGGGTTGGCTTTCTTCCTTGATCAATATCCCATTCTGTTTATGAAACAGGGCCTTTTGTTGAATCTGGACCTGCAAATGCCAGTTCTAGCTTGTCTGGCTCTAGCTAGCCACATGCCTTTGGAGTCCCATTTTAATTTCTAAGTGCTGAGATTCATGTAGCTGCTGTGCACTTTTAGTTTGGTTTCAGGGGTTTCCAACTCAAGTCCTTGTAATTTCTTGGCAAGAACTTTATTCACTGAGCCATCTCTTTAGTCCCTAGCAGGGCTTTTAAAATCCTATTTGAAGCCGCTTTTCAAAAGCCTGAGAAAGTATTATATAACCTCTGGTATATTGTTACATAAAATATTTGTTGATAATAAATTATAAATAAAATTTAAAACCAATTCATTGGTGTAAAAGCAATTTTACTGTCTAATAAAAATGAAGGCAGAAATTTTTTTTATTACTCAGATGAATTTGTTTTATTAACAGTGGTCTGGGTATTTAATACTGCAGGATCTAGAGTATCTTCAAGGTTTTTTCAGAGTTGATCAAGTTTTGTAGCCAGTGCTGAGAATGTTGCTTTGCATGAATATATACTATAAAATAGCAGAAATATGCTTTGAGCCATAACTTTTTTCTTTTTAAAATAAAGCCTCTGAAAAGACATTCCTTTTTTTTTAATTTTAATATTCATATGGATGAGTGTTTTGTCTGCATGCATGTTTGTTTACCAATATGTGCCTAGTACCTGAGAAGGCAGATGAGAGTGTCAGGTCTCTTGGAAAGAGAGTTATAGACAATTGTAAACTGCTATGTGGGTGCTGGAACTCACACCTGGGTCATGTCAGCAACTCTGTAATTTTATGTAGGTTTTGTTTCCTATGGTGTTTCACTTCTACATCATGAATACTTTTTGTTAGCAAGAAAACAGTTGATTGTTGCAATTAAGCCTTTTGCTTTACTAGTGACACTTTTTATTGTCACTTTGGATTACCTGGGAGTGACTTTGCCTTGTATATTTGAGGCCTGGCAAGTGCTTGAGGAAGGCTCACCTCCTATCAGGCTCAACAGGAACTGCCAGAACTGCAGGGTGATGGGAGAGTTGTGTTGCCTTTGTTACCATGAGTACTTCATAGATACCTCAAGAGCAGTGACTGGAGATTCAAAGGAACCCTGCGACTAGGTCGCCTGTCACTTATTGGTGCTTTTCTGTTACGGTATGGCATTAATAGTTGATTGACTTTTTCTTTAAATTTATTTATTTTTATCTCAATCACAGGTTAGGTACTTTGAATCCCAGGCGTAGCCCCCTCCCCCATTCCCTCCTACCCTCCCACTCCCTCCC
>CM053767.1:32408819-32453276 GCA_028658305.1 Pachyuromys duprasi
TTCCACCTTCTAAGATCTTCTTCAATTTCTTTCTTTAGAGATTTGAAATTTTTTCCATATAGATCTTTCACTTGCTTGGTTAGGGTCACCCCAAGGTAATTTATGTTATTAGTGGCTATTGTGAAGGGTGTTGTTTCCCTAATTTCCTTTTGAATCATTATTTTAAGTTATGTGTAATGTATTCTGTTTTTGTACACCTGTCTTGGTTATTTTTCTTGATTTGTTCTTTTGTTTTATAACTCTTATAAGCAATAAGTACTTGGCTTACTCACTAAGCAAGTACTTCGCTTATTTCGATTACTCATTTATCACATATGCATGTAAGAATTAGTAAACAGTTATCAACAAGGGCTAGGGTGTAGTAGAGGATTTGTCTAAGCATGTCTGAGGCTCTTCATGCATTTCCAGCACCAGGGGAGTGAAAAAGCCAACCACAGCATCCACTATACAAAACGAACCCTGAGGCTTAATATACTAATTATATACACACTTGTTCCTAAACACATAAACCTATATATGTTTGTAATGTGTCACGTGGAGGTAGTTTGCAGTTAGGAGTGCAAAAACCCACTGTAATATTTATTTGTTTTTTGCTTTTAGTCCTATAGTTTTCCTTTGGTATCCTTGGGTATTGGATCTAAACAGCTTTACACCCCTGATGGATATCCACATGTAATATAAAGTCCCTAATGAATAATGCCAAAGTATTAATATGTATTTTTTAAACATCTTCCTGTATAGCTTAGTCATCTCTGTGTTGCTTGCATCTAATATAAATGCTATGTATTTAGTTGTTGTACCATTTTGTTTGAGTAATGATAAGAGAAAAAGTATGTACAACCAAAAGAGAAAAGGTTGTATGCCTGACTATATTTTTAGTCTGTCCATAAGGAACCCATTGGTGTGGATGGTGATTATATGTCATTGTAATTATTCATTTTTATAGTCTAGAAACTTTAGCTTATTCTTTATTTCATTTAAAATTATTTATTTTTATGTGAATGGGTTGTATGTATGTACCTGGTGCCTATGGAGCCCAGAAGAGGGGGTGTCTGATCTCTTGAAACTGGAGTCACAGATAGTTGTTAGCTGCCATATGTATGCTATGAATTGAACTTGCATTCTTTGTAAGAGCAGCTGACACTTTTATGCACTGGGCAATCTCTTCAGCCCTCTTTTTTATATTTTACTAGAGGTTTATTTTCAACAGAAAAATGTGTCTTTTTCCTGTTTTGTTTTTCATTGATGTCTCTGATAGTACCTTGATCAGACTGATTCAGATCATCTATTAAGAAAAGTTTCAATTTTAATTACATGTATGTATGTCTTTTGGGGTTATGTGCACATGGTTATAGAAGCCGATGGAGTCCAGAAGAGGGTGTCAATGCCCTGGAGCTGGAGTTAGAGGTGGCTGTCACTGACCTGCTGTTCTGGAAACTGAACTCGGGTCCTCTGCAAGAGCCGAACATACTTTTAGCTAGTACGCTTTCTCTCCAACTCCCTCAAACCCTTTATTTGAGGCAGTGTACAAAACACTGTAGTTATATATATAATATGTATATTTTGTATAATGTATGTATAATGTATTATGTTAAAAATTATAATCACATCATTCTTTCCCCTCCCATGCAACTCCATTTGTCTCAAAATTCATAGCTTCTTTTTAATTGTTGTTTTACACACACACATACACACTCACACTCCTAAGTATGTAAATACAACCTTGTATGTATTTGATATTTTTAATTAAAATTATATGAGTTGTAAAACTTAGTTAAGCTGTTATGTTTAAGGGGCAAGAGTTTTCTGACTTTTATTCTTGGAGTTCTTATCTGAGTTCAATATTATTCTTATGATTTAATTGATTGGCCAATAACTACTTACTTCTGTTATGATATCAATTATAAAAAACACTAGTTTGAGTTTCTGGAATAGTATTCTACCTTTTATATTAAAATCTTTTGAAAATTTTATTTATTATGTGTATGGATGTTTTGCCTGCATGTATGTGTGTATACCATGTGCATTCAGTGCCTTTGGAGGCCAGAAGAGGGTTTCAGAATCCCTAGGACTGGGGTTGCAGACTGTTGTGAGACACCACAGTGCTGGGATTTGAACCTTGTTCCTTTGGAAGAGCAACCAGAGCTTTTAACTGCTGAGTCATTTCTTCAGCCCATTTACTTTAAAAATTTCCATATATTTTATCTTTGGTGTTTATTTTTATATTAGACATTCCTTTGAAGCTACTAATTTGACTGTCGACTGGCCAATTGCATTATCATAAAGAATCTTAGATTTTGGGCTGGAGAGGAGATAGCTCAGTGGTTAAGAGCATGAGTGCTCTTTCAGAGGTCCTGAGTTCAATTCCCAGCAACCACATGTTGGATCACAACCATCTATAATGAGATCTGATACCCTCTTCTAGCATGCAGGTGTACATGCAGATAGAGAACTCATATACCTAAAATAAATAAATAAATCTTTAACAACAACAAAAATAAAAAATACAGCTTATTTTTTCTTCATATCTTTCTTTCATGTGCCTCTTATCCTCCTACTTGCTTAATGCAGAAACTAGATCAGTTTCTTAGTAGTCTTGACAATGAACTTGGAGCCTATTACTTATAGTAAGTTCTTTAAAGTCTGCCTTCAGAACATGTTCTGCATCTCTCGACTCTCTAAAACTCCTTTAACTTGTAGAGTACTCAGGAGTCTGCCTTGTCACCCTAACTCCACTTTTGCTTCCCTCTAGTAAATTCTTCCCTCGGCAAAGTGACCTTTTCAAACAACAATACTCTCTTGGCACTTTGGAGCTTTTCAGTGCTTCACTGTTGTGTTCAAATAAAACTTAGATTCTCCTGGCCCGTGAGAGGTACTCATTTTTTCTCACTGTACTTTAGCCTTGCTTGATCTCTAAGTGCAAATTTCTGCTGTGGCTTTCAATATGATGTTCTGCCTGTTATGTTTATTAGGCATTTTCTGTGGCTTACTCCTAATTCATACCACTGCTTTAACTGTTACTTGATACACACATGCACACGCGCACACACACACATACCCCTATTGGTGAAGATGGGAGTGTGATCCAGGCTGGCCTCAACCTTGTGATCCTCCTGCCTCTGCCTCCCTTGTGTTTGGATTATAGACATGTGTCACCAAACCTCGTGTCTTAGTCTGCTTTTTGTTGCTGTGATAAAACGCTGACCAAAAGCAACTTGAGAAAGAAAAAGTTTATTTACTTACATATGCTAGGTCACACAGTACATCAGGGAAAGCCAAGGCAGGAATTTAGGTCAGGAACCTGGAGGCAGGAACTGAAGGAGAGACTCTGAAGGAGTACTGTTCACTGGCTCGATCTTCATGGCTTACTCTCGTACCATCTAACATCACCACCCCAGGGGTGGCACTGACTACCAGTTCAGTCTTTCATATCAATCATTAATGTAAGAAAATGCCCCACAGAGTTGCCTACAGGCTATCAGATGGAGGCATTTTCTTAATTGAGGTTCCTCTTCCCTCATAACTCTACCTTATGTCAGGTTGACAAAACAAAACACCAAAACCAAAAACAAAACAAAAATCTACCCAGGACTTGCTTTTCTTTCTTCCCCATTTATTTATTTATTACAATTTATTCACTTTGTATCCCAGCCATAGGGCCCTCCCTCATTCCTTCCCAATCCCACCCTCCCTCATTTCCTCCTACACCCCTTCCCCCAGTCCCTTGATAGGGGAGGTCCTCCTCCCCTTCCCTCTTATCCTAGCCTATCAGATCTCATCAGGACTGGCTGCATTGTCTTCCTCTGTGGTCTGGTAAGAATTTTCCCCTCTCAGGGGGAGGTGATCAAAGAGCCAGCCACTGAGTTCATGTCAGAGACAGTCCCTGTTCCCATTACTATGGAACCCACTTGAAGACTGAGCTTGCCATGGGCTACATCTGTGCAGGGGTTCTAGGTTATCTCCATGCATGGCCAGGACTTGCTGTTTAGAAATATAAATCTGACCAATTTCAGAAGATCTCTTATCAACTTTCCTATTAAAGTATCATAGTATGGCCTTTATAGCATTTTGTACCTACTTATTTACTACCTACTAATTTATCTACTTTTTTAGTAGTTTGTAGTCTGTCTCAACTTCAGTGAAAGCAAAAAGTGTATTTTTACTGCTTTCTATATAATGTTTGTACAGTATTTTATATTGAGGTGTTTAGTGGGTTCTTGTGAGTGAATCACTATAGTTACATATAAAACAATGACATTTAAAATAATTAAAACAATGTTATATTCTTATGCAGAACTGAAACATTTCTATAGGTATTCTGAATACAAGAATATGGTTAAAAGATTGTTTTAAAAGTATTTATTTTTGTACCATATTCATATCATACAAACAGCAAAGCAAATTATTAGCGTGAGGGCTGGAGAGATAGCTTAGTGCCTGAGAGTGTAGCTGAGCTCAGTTCCCAGCACACCCATGTCAGATGCCATGATAACTTCCTCTTAATTTTTATTTAAAAGACAGGGTGTTTTTCTAGTCCAGGCTAGCTTAGGATTCACTACATGGTCAAGGCTGGCCTAAAACTCATGACAGACATTTATTCTCACCTAAATGTTCTTCATTATGGGCACAAACCACCAAGCTGGCCATTAAGTTTTTATTTATCAAGGATTGGATCTTTCTGAAAAAGATAATAAGAAGTGAAATAAAAATAACTTTATCATTGTAGGAGAAAGCTATATTAGGCACTGTTCATTTGAAGGTCCTCTTTGTTTTTAAACTTTCTTAATTTGTGTAAGGTGGCACCTGAGTGTGCGTGAGCTACTGCATGCACGTAGAAGTCAGAGGAGAAGGTTAAGTGTTTAGTAAGCCTCAGTGATGCTCCTGTCTCTGTTCCTCCACAGGGTTGGGGTCACAGGGGAATGTGCCTTGCTCTTCACACAGGTGCTGGGGATTTCAGAACAATTCCTCATGCTTGCCCAATACACACTTCTACCTCACTGAGCCATCTCTGCAGCCTTGAAGGCATGGTTTTAACTGTACTGTTGTTTCTAGATTCTCATGTATTTTTTCTATTTACAAGTAACTTTAATTAGGAAAAGTAAGATAAGTTGGAATATATATAGGTAAGTTAGTAAGACATCAGTGGAGTTTCAGAAGACTTTGTTGTGTTAAAAAGGTTTAAGCTTCAGAGCATAGAGTGTAACTCCTGATGAGCAATTCTTTCAGTTAGAGATTCGGAATCATAACAGTACATAAAATAACCTTAAATTTACACCCACAAACCTATGGAGTAGTAAAATATAGTTTCTGTTTATAACCAATTAAAAAAGTTACTACTCTAGTTCCCATTATAAACCCAGGTGGAAGTTTTTAGGCATTTTAGGCTGAGAGAGCCCAAAGTTAGAATGCTAAAAGAGTTGGACAAATAGTTGTATTTTCATAAACCTCATAGGGTGTCCTTGGAAAGAGTACTGTTATAGTCATTATAAAATTTGGTCTTTCTAGGGAGAGGGAGAGTCAGTTTTCTTCAGGCCAGTGGTCCGTGGTGGGTTGATTACACTCCACTGGGTGACCCATTCCTAGAGTGTATGGGTGGCACAAATTGGATTCAGAGGGGTTATTGGAGAAAAAAAAGGACATGGAATTGCAGGGTAAGGTCTGTAAGGATGTAGGAGGAGGAGTGGGAGGATAAATTTCATACTTATTATAATTAATAAAAATATTATATTTCTTAAACTAGCCTTAAATTTTATAAAGAATAATTATTTGGTAAATTTCTGCAGTTATTTAGATTAAAGATTCTTTGTGCCCCCAAATAATGCTAAAATATAATGAACTTCAAAATATCAGCCTGTGATGGGTAACCCAGAATACAATGCAATGTTTAATTGAGTGTAATTGTATTTCATTTGTATCTTAGCCACAAGGCATAACATATCATCTTGTGTGTTTCTGTTTATTTTAGTGGATATAATCACAAAGCTGAGCGAATATAGTCATAAAGCTGACTGTTAAAAACAGCTGGCAATTAAAAATTTTTTAGCTGGGAGTGGTAGTGTTGGGTTTTAGTTTCAGTGCACAGGAGGCAGAGACAGGCAGATCTCTTATAAGTTCAAGGCGGTCCTCGGCTGCAAAGCAAGGTCCAGGCCCTCCAGGGTTACATACTGAGACCTTGTCTCAAAAATCAAATCAAGAAAAGTATTCTTCCTGCAACTCTTCACAGTCTGTCATTGGATAGTTGTAAACTGTTACAGGTTTATACATATGTCACTTGAAATACTAATTTTATGTTACAAGCAATTGCTTCTTAATTTTAATCCATTTTTTAAATGAAATGTCACTTCATCTTAAGTGTGATTTTTCAGGTAGTTTTAGAATCCTCTACAATAAAAGATCTTCTGGAGGTATCTCCATCCTTGATCTCAAGCTGTACTATAGAGCAACAGTAATAAAAACTGCATGATACTGGCATAGAAACAGAATGGTAAATCAATGGAACCGAATAGAAGACCCAGAAATAAACCCACACACTTATGGACACCTGATTTTTGACAAAGATGCCAAAACCATACAATGGAAAAAAGATAATATCTTCAACGAATGGTTCTGGTCTAACTGGATGTCTACATGTAGAAAAATGCAAATAGATCCATACTTATCACCCTGCACAAAACTAAACTACAAGTGGATCAAAGACCTCAACATAAAACCAAACACATTAAATCAGTTAGAAGAAAAAGTAGGGAAGAGATGTGAACTCATTGGTACAGGAGACAACTTCCTGAACAGAACACCAACAGCACAGGCTCTAAGAGCAACAATCAATAAATGGGACCTCATGAAACTGAAAAGCTTCTGTAAAGCGAAGGACACTGTCATCAAAACAAAACGATTGCCTACAGATTGGGAAAGGATCTTCACCAACCCTTTATCTGACAGAGGGCTAATATCCAGTATATATAAAGATCTACAGAAGTTGAAAAGCAACAAATCAAGTAATCCAATTAAAAAATGGGGTACAGAGCTAAACAGAGAACTCTCTGTAGAGGAATATCGAATGGCAGAGAAACACTTAAAGAAATGCTCAACATCATTAGCCATCAGGGAAATGCAAATCAAAATGACCCTGAGATTTCTCTTTACGCCCATCAGAATGGCCAAGATAAAAAACTGAAGTGATAACACATACTGGAGAGGTTGTGGAGAAAGGGGAACCCTCTTCCACTGCTGGTGGAAATGTAAACTTGTACAACCACTCTGGAAATCAATCTGGTGCTTCCTCAGACAACTAGGAATAGCACTTCCTCAAGATCCAGCTATACCACTTCTAGGCATATATCCAAAAGAGGCTCAAGTACACAATTAGGACATTTGCTCAACCATGTTTGTAGCAGCTTTATTTGTAATAGCCAGAAGCTGGAAACAACCCAGAGGCCCCTCAACTGAGGAATAGATACAGAAATTGTGGTACATCTACATAATGGAATATTACTCAGCAATAAAAAACAAGGATATCATGAAATTTGCAGGTAAATGGTAGGAACTGGAAAGGCTCATCTTGAGTGAGTTATCCCAGAAGCAGAAATACGCACATGTTATATACTCACTCATATAGACATATAAAATAGGATAAACCTACTAAAATCTGTACACCTAAAGAAACTAATCAAGAGGGAGGACTCTGGCTAAAATGCTCAATCCCCAGCCAGAAAGGCAAAGCAGATTGACATCAGAAGAAGAAAACAGGAAAGAAGCTAGGAGCCTGTCATAGAGGGCCCCTGAAAGGCTCTGCCCTGCACAATATCAGTGCAGATGCTGAGACTTATGGCCAACTGTTGGGCAGAGTGCATGGAATCTTATGAACGATGTGGGAAACAGTAAGATAGGGAGAGGACAGGAGCTCCACAAGGAGAGTAACAGAACCAAAAAATCTGAGCACAGGGGATCTTTCCTGAGACTGATACTCCAACCAAGTACCATGCATGGAGAAAACCTAGAACCCCTACACAGATGTAGCCCATGGCAGTTCAGTATCCAAGTGGGTTCCGTAATGATGGGAACACGGGCTGTCTCTGACATGAATTGATTGGCCTGCTCTTTGATCACCTCACCCTGATGGAGGAGCAGCCTTACCAGGCCACAGGGGAAGACAATGCAAGCACTCCTGATGAGAGCTGATAGACTAGGATCAGAAGGAAGGAAAGGAAGACCTCCCCTATCAGTGGACTTGGGGAGGGGCATGCATGGAGAAGGGGGAGGGAAAGTGGGATTGGGAGGGGAGGAAGGAGGGGTTTATGGGGGGATACAAAGTGAATAAAGTATAATTAATAAAAACTAAAAAAAAAGAAATCTAGCTTTCTCAAAATATTGTAGTGGTATTTCTTTTTCTTCATGTGAATTATTCATTTTGTTTGTTTGTTTTTGAGACAAAATTTCTCTGTGTTGCCTTGGCTGTCCTGGACTTGCTTTGTAGACCAGTTTGGCCTCGAACACAGAGATCCGTCTGCCTTTTCTTCCTTGACTGCTGTGATTACAGGTGTGTGCCACAATGCCTGGCTGAGTTCTTTTTTGTTGTTATTGTGTTTTGAAGATTTATTTTTATAATTTTCTTTACAAAAAGATTAAAAAAAATTTTACGTATGTATTTTGCCTGCTTGTATGTCTTTGTATCATGTGAATGTCTGGTGCCTAAAGCGTTCAGAAGAGGGGGTTAGCTGTGTGCTGGACTGAGTGCTGTTCTTCTGCAAGAGTAGCAAATGCTCTTAACTGCTGAGCCGTCTCTTCATCCCCAAGATTTATGGTGATTTTCTGTATACGGATGTATCTGCGTATAGGCACGTGTGCCTAAGTGCCCACAGGTGACACTGGATTCTCCTGGCACTGCAGTTAACAGGGTTTTGTGAACACCTGACATGGGTGTACTAGGAAGTAAGCTCAGATACACTCCTAGGCACTAAAGTGCTTCTCCATCCCTCATGCTAATAATTCATTTTGCTGTTTGTATGACAAAAATTTTTATATGGAGGCTTAAAAAAAACACCTGTGTATTTACTGTATCATTGTTGATCTTGAACAACTACATTTACTCTTGAAACACTGACTGACCCTTTTAAAAAGAAACTTTAGACAGACTATGCTAAACACAGTTGATATGCACAAACACTGTATTAATTGGGTAGTAGTTAGAGCCAGCAGTGACTCGGAGAGCTCTATGTTAGCAGTGTCTAAACAGTAAGCTCTGAGGCAAAGTGGATAATGGCCTCATTACCTGCAGCCGCAGTGTATGCTTATTTGGGCATGATTTGATGGATTGGCTGCTTGTGGTTGCCTGAAACTTAGTCTGTAAACGTGGGGGTTAAACACTCCATTTGTCCTACTCACCGGCGCTTCTGTGTGAGGCGTTTCCTCCCCACCAGGGAGCCGGCAGTTGATGATGCCATGGCCTGCAGTTGAATATTTTCAGTTCTTACGCCATCTGCTGTGACAGTGCCTTGTTCCCCAGGTTGTGGTCTCATTCCTGACAGAATACTCTGCATCTTAGGTACTTGATGCAGGTCTCATCCTGTGCAGTTTCTGACCTGGCTGCCAGCGGGCCTCCAAGGATTCCCTGCTTGCGTTTGAATAATTTTCTAAAGTGACTCAGAGATCTCAGGGATACTGTGCTTCTGCTTATTAGATTATGAAGGATAGTGTTAGAGATATAAATAAGTACCAGACACAGAGACCCATAGGGCAGGGTCCAGAAGGTTCTCAAGCATAGGAGCTTCTTTTTTTAGATAGTGCACTGAGAGGCACCATCCTCTGGGCATGTAGATGACTTCTTTGTTATCTTCCTCCAAGGCTGTCTCTTCTCAGCCATCCAGAAGTTCTCCAGTCCTGATTTTTTTTAATGGAAACTTTATTGTGTTGGCATGATGTACTACAACTGTGTATAAATGTTATTGGACCAAAAACAGTGTTGACTTAATATGCTCGAACAGAGTGACAAACCCAGCAGGGTGTTTTCTGTTCAGGCTCTTCATAGCCTTGTTGAGGCAGCCCTCCTTTCTCTTAGGTACAGGGTAGGGCACTGTCCCAAAAGGGGTTCTTATGACGGATCCTTAGACACGATAGATCAGAAAAATGTCAGAGGAGTATATTTTTTATTTCTGTGACTCACTTAGGCAAGTTTGCTTTGGGGAAACAAGGAGGTGCTTGATGAAGGGCAGGAGTGTACTGGAGAGGTTTTGGTTCTACCATTTTAACAAAACTTGTCTTTTACTTCATTGGTCCCAAACTACTTCATTGGTCCCAGAAGGCCAAATATACTAACCATATTTTTCTAGTTATTTAAGACATAACAAGGAATTATGTAAGAGTTGGAAAGTAAATTTGAATGCACACACACACACACACACACACACACACAGAAACCGTGTCACATTTGAATATTTGCTATGAACAACATTCTTATTTGCTCTTTTACTCTTAGGCTGAAGTTTGTTGCATAGGGCTTCAAAGCACAGGGACAGAACATCCCAGAAGACAAAAGAACTATGATAATATCTGTCACCTGTTAGAGTCTAGAAAATTGTGTTTGGTTTTTACTTGTTATTTCCTTTCTTTCTTCCTTCATTCAGTAACGCTTATTTATCAAGTGTATGAAATATTAAGTAAAATCCTACAGTATAATTTATAAAATGTGGTGTGTACATGTTACACCAATTACTGGCATTGGTACTATTGAACATGTTTGTTATTTGGATGTTGGCAGTGCAGGGGCTGGAGGGACGACACAGCAGTTAAGAGCACTTGTTCTTGCAGAGGACCAGTGTTCAGTTCCCAGCACTAAAATGGGGACTGCCAACCATCTATAACTTAGTTCTAAAGGGTCTGACTCCCTCTTCTGACATATGAGGGCACCAGACACATACATTATGTACATATATATACACAGGGAAAACATGCATATAAAATAAGTATATATTTTTAAAGTTGGCAGTTTAATTGGAAAGGCTGAATACATGGACATTAAGCAACTGTGAAAGAGTTATTAAAATTGGATAGTTTCTATAAACACTATCCAGTTGGAATGATTGGCTTCCTGCAGAGGTGTTACTGTTCTGACATAAATTGAATTTACTTTGGTTACTTTTCAGTTTTATTTTGGGCATGATAGGGAACCGCTTAGCATAGGACAGTATGAACTAACCGCTGTTGTCATAACTGTGTAATGTTTTGGCTCATTAACACGGATGCTTGATGAAGACTTCTGAGCCTTTTGTTTGTGCCTGTTCTGGCAGCAGCTGTGAGGCTGAGGCAGAATTGCCCTGAGTTTGGGACCAGCCTGGACTGTAGAGTGAGGCTTCTTGTTGAACATTAACAATAATGCTAACTACTATTGCTTTCAGAGGACTGATCTATTGATTTATTTTCTTGAAAAATTTGGATATTATTATTTACAAAGTTATTTGCTTATTTTATGTGTGTGTGATTTGCCTGAATGTATGTCTGTACACCATCTGTATGCTTGGTGCTACAGAGGACAGAAGAGGGTATTGAATTGCTTGGAACTTTGGAAGTGGAGTTACACTCAGTTGTGAGCCTCCATGTTGACGCTGGAATTGAATTCCCATCCTCTGGAAGAGCAGCTGGTGCTTTAACTGCTGAGCCATCTCTCCAGGCCCCTAGATATTATTCTTAAGTTAGTTCTGGTCAGTTGTTATGGGTAGCAAGGAAGGTAACTATTATTGTCATAAATTATAAACAGTGATACAACCTATTGTAATTGTTCTTTGTGCACTAGATTCATAGGGCACTTTGAATGCTAAATTCAAATTGATTATAAATTATTTTTTATACAGTGCCATTTAGTTGAAATACAAGCTTGTTTTTTATTTGTTTATATTTTTTGGAAATCTGTGTGATCTTTATTGCTGTGAAGTGATGTGCCTGTGTTACTAGTTATGTAATATATAGTGGAAAGTTAAATGAAATGGTTAGATTCTTAATTTGGTTCTATTTTATACAGTCATGGTCAGCGAGATACTGCACAGATTCTTCTTTTACGAGGAGCCAAATATTTACCAGATAAAAATGGAACAACCCCTTTAGATTTATGTGTACAGGTATGCTTCTAATAATTTATTCTGATTCCATTTATGACAGAATTTATAAATAATAAAGTCATGTTTTTCATCAATGACAGTGTAATGATGTTTAGTTTGTGAAAACTATGTTCATTAAAAGTCTGTTTTTAAACCTGCATAATTGTGAATTTTGTTTTCAGGGTGGATATGGAGAAACATGTGAAGTATTAATTCAGTATCACCCAAGGCTTTTTCAGACTATTGTTCAAATGACACAGAATGAAGACCTTCGGGAAAACATGGTAGCATAAGCTTACTAATAGGTTGTAAACAAGTAATAATAATTCTGTTTTGATTATTTAAGTAACTTGAGATTGCTATACCTTCTATAACTGACTTATATTAGCCCTTGGTATATCGGGATTCTGCAGCCAAAAATCAATCAATTGTTGATTGAAAATACTACAGTTAAACATGGTCAGACTTTTTGTCATCATTCCTTAAAGAATACAGTATAACAACTATTTACATAGCACTTATATTTTATTAGACATAATAAATTATGTGAAAGTGATTTTAAGTTTATGAGAGAAAATACATTGAATATATGCACTTGCTATGTCTTTGTTTATAAAAACTTGAGCATCTATAGGTTTTGGGTACTTAGGGGCCATTTAGAATTGGTTACCAGGTATATTGAAGTTTAACTGTATATATTAACATCTTTTGGGATATTTGGCCTTCTAATTCATCTATCTGGCTCTTTGGTCTTTCCTTACGAGATCTCTTCCTCATGGATCGAGGAAAAGAATGTGAAGGAGAAATATTATGTAATGACTGGTGACCACTTGTGAGCTCTTTTCCTGTTGTTTTTTGTGGTGCTAGGGGGTAAACCTGGGCCTTTTGTTGCACTCTCCTGCTGGGCTCTATCCCCAGCCCCAAGTTCAGTATTTGTAGTAGTGATAGTCTTGGAAAGATGGCAGAGTTGGAAACCCTCATAAATTTTAGAAATTTAGAATTAAATTTTCACATAAATACTTGATTTCCCATGTGTATTTTTTTTAACCGGATAATTTTGAAGAAAGATTTTGTCAAGTTTCTTCTCTATATTGGCTCTTAAGTTTATGAAAATAAAGCAAAGTAACTAAAGTTTTTAAAATTTTAGTTAGCTGGCTTCAAGACATTTTTAAACGAATACATGCATACATTTTGATAGAATTTAATGGGGTACTTATTATGTAACCAATTTGATTTTAATTTATATAAAACCAGTTACGGCAAGTTCTGGAGCATTTGTCGCAGCAAAGTGAAAATCAGTACCTAAAGATTCTGACAAGCCTTGCTGAAGTTGCTACAACAAATGGCCATAAACTGCTTAGGTAAGCATTTCAGTAAATCAGTAGATAGTAGTGCCTGCCTGCTTGATCTCCTGAATAATTAGATATCTTTTGTCACTGGTGAGCTAGTTAAAATTTTTGCTGACTTATCCTATTAGTTATTTTTCTGAACTGTGATAAAACACAGCGTCTTTGGCGACTTGGAGAAGGGTTTATTGACTTATTACAGAGGGATAAGAGTCTGTCATGGCAGGGAGATGTGGCAGCAAGCATCGGATAGGCAGCTGTAGCAGAAGCTCAGGTTCACACTTGACTCGATAACAGGAAGCAGAGAGCAGTCTAATGGTACACATTTCTAAACTCAGAGGCCCCTCCAGTCCAATAAGGTACTTCAGTAACAGGAAGGCCATAACTGCCGAGTTTCCCCAAAGTACCTCCAACTTCAGACCAAGCATTCAAATGCCAAGACTATAGAGGCCGTATCATCCAAACCACTATACTTACTGTTTGTTGTTTTGTTTAAAAAGGCCTGGCTGATCAGCTTTTATTCAAGAGACTTTATAAAGAAACCTCAGGCATGCTAACGTGCATTTTGGCATATGTGTTATGGAATTTTGTGAAATGATTGCTTAAGATTAGTCCTGTAAGTAAGTGTGTGAGAAGAAGAATCCATTATCTTGGGTATGGTTATACTTCCTTTCAGACCACGTAGTTGGAAGCTAGACACAGAAGTACCAGAGTTTAAGGTGTTCTCAGCTGCATAGTGAACTTGGCCAGCCTGGGCTACATAAGAAAATAGTTCAGGAGTCTGAATCTCCAATTTATAAAATTGGACATATCCCACTTTTTAACTTAGCTGTATTTCTTCATGATTCATTATAAAGTTTTTACCCCCTGTACTACCCGTCTCCCTAGGTTCAGTTTTTTATTTTTTTATTTTTAGAAGATCATATGGTTTTAATAACTCATTGCCAGGTCTAAGAAGCTAAACTATATTACTTACTTCATGTATAGCTTATACATCTGCTGTATTTCTTTGTATATGATTAGCCACTCCAATTAGGACAATAGGCAGTTATTACCAAGTACTTAGTGTGTTACTGTTTCTTAACTTATGGATTTGAACTTCTAATTTGAATGTAATCTAATTTGCATTACTCTTTCACTAATTGTTGCTACAGTGACAGTTTGTGATAACTTTTCACCTCCATAGTTGCTTTGAAACCTTTCTCTTTGCAACATCATACAGTTTATAAAAGATATAAATAGAAAGCTGCATTGTCAGACTTAACTGTTATTCTGCCCCACCCTTGCCTTCTTTTTCCAGATAGGGTCTTACTATCTGGCTCAGGATGGCTTTGAACTTGTTATCTTCATGTTTCATGCTCTGGTGTGGGAGTTCATTTGTGAGCTATACTTACTGTTGGCTACCATGTGTGCTCCTGTACTCTTTACCTGAAAGGCCTTCTGGTAATTCATACCAATAGCACCTTCTTGCTTGTTTGTTTTTCCTAATTTGCCTTCAATATTCTCTTTGTAAGCACTTTCAGATTCTTTTTTTTTTCTGTAAGACTCATTGAAACAGAGATATCCATAATGTACTCCGTTCACTTTTTAATTTTTTTTAGTCATTCCCAGTAATTCATGTATTTGATGAAATGTAAAACATGGACAAGATAATTAAAACACAGGAGGAAAGAGGTGGCGGGGGACAAGTGGGAGCCGTATTTGATCAGAGCACATTCTATGCATATATGAAATTCAGAATAAATAGCATATACATAGTTATTTTCGTTAACCTACATTATAATATAATGAGTTATAATTTGTGACTATTGAAATCATAAGTTAAAAGATAAAAACAAAAAAATCCCATGGGCTATGGGCTTTGGAATCAACTAGATTTAGGTATAAGTTCAGACATACTGTTTACTAACTACCTATGTGATCTCAGCAGCAGACTTTCTGGAGTTCCCTTCACTGTTTACTGGTACATCTGTTGCATATTTTCGAGTGTCTACTATTTACCAGGCTAGTATTTATCAGCTAGGTGATTATGAGGAAAACAGATGGTCTAGCTCCCTATACTGAATTTATAGTCTAGTTGGGATTTTATTTTATTTTTTGGAATGAGTGTTAGAATGAACTGGGCTAAATGTACATGGGGAAGACACAGTAAACTTTTGATTAGTAAATTTACACAAAACTTCTGCTCAAAAGTTTATGAAGCTTTTTGCACAATAGTTATAGAAGATAACTGGTGTTGGAGATTTCAAAATAAAACCACTTTCTGAACACAGATGATTATTGTGATACTCAATATGGCTTAAGGTCTTTGATTTGAATTGTTCTTTGATTTTCGTGGTGGTTAATAAGACAACCCATTATATAGAAAATGACCCTGACCAGATGATTAGTAACACTGACGTGCCGTTGTGAATGGCTTGTGTGAACACTTGAGTACTACTCATTCGGAAGGAATATAGAGCTATGGGTAGAACAACAGGGCTTCAACCGCTTAGTTAACCGCTTAGTTAAGATGGTTATGTTGTGTGTTGACCTGGAACCTAATGTTTATGCTAGTGCTTCTCTGGAAGTTCTAAACAATTGGTTTAGTTTATAAGTATACTTTTGTAAGTGAACAAATTACATTAAAGTTTGTATCTCAAGATAATATCTGTTTTATGGGTGTAATTTTCTTTGTGCTCTGATCATTGGTTATATTCTGGGGGTGCTTACAAATTAGAAGTCTATTGATTTCTAATATATATTCTGATACATTAAATCTATTTAACAGTATATATTAATAATATATTTTTTGTTTAACAAACCATTCTGTCTCCTAGAATGGTAAGAAATTATCTTACTACAGATAATTCATGAAACAGGAATGAATGGTTGGTGGGGGAAATATATTTTAAAATAACTATTTGAAGATGAATTTGTTTGGCTTCACCTAATCTGTTCACATTTTAATTTTTTCATTTTCAGTTTATCTAGCAATTATGATGCTCAAATGAAGAGCCTTTTAAGGATTGTGAGGATCTTTTGTCATGTCTTTCGAATTGGCCCCTCATCTCCCAGTAATGGAATCGATATGGGCTACAATGGGAATAAAACTCCAAGAAGCCAGGTGTTCAAGGTCAGAAAAGTTGTTGTTAGGAAGGTAGATGGAAAAGAGATGACTGTAACACAGCATGCATTCAATAATCAGAACCTCATGGACAGGTTATAAGTTTGGTTCGTAACCTGGTTACATATTTTTCTTTCATTTCTGTCTAATAAACAAGATTTAATTGGTAAGTTTTTAATATTTCTTTTCACATAAATTGATCTCATTAGTGCTTTTAAGGATAGAGATAGTATTAAAGTAATTGTACTGAATTACAGGTTTGCTGATTTATTTTATGCAGTATTAGATGTTGAGACTAGGGCCATGTATGTGCTCTGCAAGCGTTTGACCCATTAAGTTAACCCTAGCTTATCTTTTGCTTTTCACTCTGAGACAGGATCTCATTAAATTGGTCAAACTCACTTGTTCTTGGTTCTGTAGCCTAGACAGGCCTTGGATTCTCCAACATTCTATCTCTTACAAGTTTTAGCCACCAGGTTTAACTCAAATGATGAATTTTTAATGCAATTTTTTTTTTACTAAAAGGTAAAATAATCTAGTTTTGTTCAGTTTTATTATATGTGTGCTGTGTGTTTATATCTGTGTTACATATTTTACAAGAAAGGCTACTCATACTTGATAGTTCTATTAACAATTTCTGGGATTACTTTAAAGAAGACTATTTGGGATTAAAAAAAATGTTGCATTCAGCTTCCCTAATACAGGTCGTTGTTGTGATCTATGACAACTTATAAATTTATGAACTAACTATGTCTATGTTCCTATTAATGTTTATTGTTGTATGTTTAATGCAAGACCATGGCTTTGCTCCTCAGCACAGCAAAAAAACTAAGCAGTAACAACAACAAAGCATGTTTTGGTGCATAGCAAATGTTTTACCTGTGGGTCACACTAATGCCTTTCATTTTTTATTAAGGGTAGTCTTTCTTAGGAGGTTTCTATGTTATAAAATTAACATTTGAGGTTCATGAAGACGTTATTCTTGTAACAGTCTTTAGGGTATCTCTTAAGTAATACAAATATTTTCAATGTAGTATCATTTACTTGAAAAGACTTACTGTCTATAAAACTTGAATCAAAGTTAATGTTATAAGCTAAACAATTCTATTTGTCTTACATGAAATTTTTGACATGCTTAACAGATAAATGGCTTGCAAGCATTTTGATACTATATTTAAAAATATTTGTGTATTATTACTGTGTGAATGCTGTATGTATTTGAGTGCAGGCTGGTGGAACTCACAGGGGAACTTTTGGGAGTTGGCTCTCTCTTCTCTGCCTTTCTGTGGGTTCTTGGTATTGAGCTCATATAGCAAACACTTTACCTGCTGAGCCATTTTGCGTTCCAGCACTGTACTATTGAGTGTTAAGAATATTGTGATAGCTCTTTAGAAAGGAATGTCTAAGTATCTGTTTATAGGTTTCATTCTTTTTTTTAAATCAGTATAGGAAAGATAATTTTCAGCTATACATATGTTTCTTTTTACTCCTTTTCCTACCTCTTGTGCCACCTTCTGGAGGAAGAAAATCAAGCCTTTTTTTGATTCAAATTGGTTTCCCATGTACTCTTTCCTTTTGTTAGGGCTGACAGTGTGCTGTTACTGTAGCATTTTAATCTAACTGACTAATCTACTCTCTGTCAGTGCTTTATAATGCACATCACATCATATGCATTTGTTTTTAGTATATTCTGGCATGGCTCACTGTGTGAGGACTGACTCTACCCCCAATTTTACTTTCTACTCCTCTGTAATGATAAGTTGAAAATCATGTTAGGTATAGGCAATCATTGTTCTCAGTATTGACTTTTCATTATTCTTGAAATTTGAATCTGTCTTGCTAATGGGCTCCGTGTAAGCATATAACAGTTGTTAAATGCTGGCTTTATACAAAACCAGTACAAGCTTAACTATAGAAAAGTATGTCAAAGATATTGTTTCCTACTTTCTCCCTTTCTATTTTTTCAGATTTGGGACTTAAATATAAGGACTCACATATTCTAGGTGACATTTTTTTTCTTAGTGTAATGAAATCCAGACTTTGTGTTTTGTCATATACTTAGGGGTTTTCTTTGCTTTTCTTTTTTGCTGTCCTGGGAAATGAGCTCAGGACCGCATATATTTTAGTCAAGTGCTCTCTCCCTAAGCTATATTTTGACTGTTTAATTTTTTAATTAAAATGTTTTCAGACGATGTTTGGATCAGGTTGTGCCCCAACTCCAACATCTCCTCCCTCCCTCCTCACCCAACTTTATTACCTCTCTTCTCTCTCCCTCTCTCTCTCTTTCTCAAACAAATGAAAATTAATAAATCAAAAAAATACTAAGAAGGAAATTAGAAAACAAAACAAAGCCCCCTCCCAAATTAAAAAAAAACACCAGAAACAAAGTTTGTTTTGTGTTGTTTAACTATTCTTGGTCATAGGGCCTTTCCTGGAGTTTGGTTGATACACCTAGTGACACTCCAGTGTAGAAAACTGTTTTTTCCTCTTCCACAGCAAGTATTAATTGCAAATAGCTTCTTGGTTAGGGATGGGAATCACCACATTAATTTCTATAGTGGCTGTACAAGTTTGCAGTCCCATCAGCAATGGATGAGTGTTTACCTTGAGAGTTTCTCTGGCATTTGAGTTTCCCTTTTGAGAATTCTCTGTTTTGATCTCTACCCCATTTTTAAATTGGGTTATTTTTGTGATATTTAGTGTTTTAGTTCTTTATTTATTTTAGATATTAGCTCTCTGTCGAATGCATAGTTGGTTAAAATATTTTTTTTCCATTCTGTAGGCTGCTGTTTTGTTCCTATGACAGTGTCCTTTTCTTATACAGGACGTTTTGGGTTTCATGAGGTTCCATTTATTAATTGTTGATATTGCTGCCTGTGCTAACAGTGTTATCTTCAGATAGCCTTTTTGTGTGCCGATGAGTCCAAGGTTATTCCCACGTTTTCTTCTGTCAGGTTCAGTGTATTTGGTTTTATGTTGAGTTTTGTGATTCATATGGAGTTGAGTTTTGTGCAGGGTAATAAGTATGGATTTATTTGCATTCTTCTAAATGCAGCTGGCCAGTTTGACCAGCATTATTTGTTGAAGATTCAATCGTTTTTCCAATGTATATTTCTGGTTTTCTTTGTTTTTTGTTTGTTTGAGTGTAGCCTTGGCTGACCTGGACTCACTGTGTAAACCAGGCTGGCCTTGAACTCACAGCTATCCACCTGTCTCTGCCTCCCAGGGTACTGGATTACAGGCGTGCGCCATAGCACCTGTTTTTTTTTTTTCCATTATTTGTTTGTTTTTGTTTTTTAATTTAAAAAAGTCAAGTGTTCTTACATGTGTGGATTTTTTTTCTGGGTCTTCAGGTTGATTCCATTGATGAGTGTATCTGTTTTTAAACTATGCTATTTTTGTTACTATAGTTCTGTACTACTGATTGAAACGAGGGATTGTGACAGTTCTTTTATTAATCAGGATTGCTTTAACTGTTCTGAGTGTTTTGTTTTTCCAAATGAAGCTGAAAATTGCCCTTTCAGTAAAGAATTATGTTAGAGTTTTGATGGGGTTCATTGAATCTGTAAATTGCTTTTAGTAGTATATTTGTTTTTACTCTGTTAATACTACAGATCCATGAGCATGTGAAATCTCTCCACCTGCCTCTCCAGGTTCTTATTCAATGACTTGATGTTTTCATCAGACAAGCCTTTGACTTGCTTGACTAGAGAAATCCCAAGACTTTTCTATTATTTGAGGCTGTTGTGAAAGTGTTATTTCCTGATTTTTTTTTCTCAGACCCTTTGTCATTTGTATATAGGAAGGCTACTGATTTTTATGGGTTAATTTTGTATTCAGCTACTTTGCTGAAAGTGTTTATCAGCTGTAGGAGGTTTCTGGTGGAATTTTTTATGTCACTTAAGTTTACTACCATATCATCTATAAATAAACATACTTAGATTTTTTTCCTTTCCAATTTGTATTTCTTTGATCTTCTTCAATTGTCTTATTCTAATTCAGACTTCAAGTACTATGTTGAATAGGTATGGAGAGAGTGTACAACTTTAGCTTGTTCCTGATTGTACAACTTTATCTTGTTCCTGATTTAGGAAAACTGCTTTGAATTTCTCTCCATTTACGGTGATGTTGGCTGTGGGCTTGTTGTAACCTGTCTTTATCATAATCTGTATCTATAATCTCTCCAGGATTTTTATCATGGAGGAAGAGGTGTTGGATTTTGTTGAAGGTCTTTTCTGCATCTAATGAGATGATCATATATTTTTTTGTATTTCTATTTGTTTATATGGTAGATTATATTTATTGATTTATGTATGTCAAGCAATGCCTAAGTCTCTAGGAAGAAGTC
Organism: Pachyuromys duprasi; assembly: GCA_028658305.1. Classification (NCBI taxonomy): domain Eukaryota; kingdom Metazoa; phylum Chordata; class Mammalia; order Rodentia; family Muridae; genus Pachyuromys; species Pachyuromys duprasi. The sequence goes on from CM053767.1 coordinate 32,429,706, forward strand.
TACTTGATCATGGTGGGTGATTTTTTAAGGTGTGTTTTTGGATTTGGTTTGCAAGTATTTTACAAGTTGACTAAAATTAAAATGCTACAGAAATTAAGTATTAACTGTTGAAGTTTCTTTTAGTCTCTTTCTAGCTTTGTGAATTAAATATGCCATCTTCGAGTGATGGGAAAGCCATCTAACTTCCTATGTATAAAAACAAAGTAGAGACTGTTTGTTGCTATCCATTCATGTGAAGTTGTAAACTCCTGGACCATTTGCTGAATTGCTAATGCTGGACTGGAAATAGGTTTTAACTTTACCACATTCTGTCAAAGGTAGCAGTTGATTCCTACTTGCCATCTCATTAACTGTATACTCTAGCATGTCATTTTATTGTTAGGATTAACTAACGGGCCTTCCATTAGGATTGAATGTGTTTATAGGCCATTTGTTTTTAGTAGGTGAAATGGTTGAACATCCTGTTATTAGTAGTTATCTGATTTATTTTAGAAGTCCTCTAAGTTAATAGTAACACTTTCTTCTAGTGTTAAGAGATTTTTATCCAGTGTCTAGCAGTTTGGAGAATTTGAGGGAAAATGTTTTTGTTGCTGGATCAGTGGGCATAGGAAAGAGAGTTAGGTTTTTCATGTATTGATGTGCCCTTTTCTTCCTTACAGTCAGCTGCGACTTTTAATAGTTTAATAAAATTGTAATTTGGAATATATTTTTTAGAAGCTAAGAAAAAGTTGAGAAATTTAGCTTAAAGGTCTTTGGAGGATTAGTATGGCATTTGACATTATCTATTTGAGAAGAACAGGATTTGAAAGTGCTATGATGTTTGTGAACAAGTTAGCTTTCTTGTTAGATTTTGATTTCACTTCAGCATATCTTGAGATTTAAAAAAGTTTCCCAGTAAGCTTGAAATTATGTATGTGACATGTATAATATATATGCAGATTTAATATTTTGGTCATGAAGAGAAACTCTTGGATTGTGATTAGAATCCTAAGGTATTTTCAGTGATGGTCTCAATTTGACGTTTGTGTCATCTGGTTCTTTCTTAAACAGCAGGGATTCTAAATCTTCCAACCTTAAGGAATCTTCCAACTATTGAAAAACCCTTTTTCTAGGTGAGAAAGGTATTCATTTCAACTTCAGTGAAGGTAAAATTAATTTCACTAAAATGAGGATACTCTGGTTTCCTGCCTACCTTGAGCATAGTATTTATTGAGTCAGTGAACTAGGCTTTTGTTCAGTGTAGTTGGATTAATTTAATTTTGCTTTTTGTTTAATGTGTAAATGAAAAAGCAAGTACACATTAATTATTTGTAAATTCAGTGAGCAAAATTCTCAGGTTTGCAAAAAGCTAAAGAAAAATGAAACAGGAGATGTGGCAGAGGTATTGTTATTAATAGATAATGTAAAGATTTTCCTGGCAGCACAGGCTATTTAAACATTCTCTAAGCTTGTAAATATGGGTATTTAATCTCTTTCCATGATGGTTCCTGAAACTAAGATGACTTAATTGTTATTTTTTAGGTGAGATGTTTTTAGGGTAAGTCTTTCTTAAATGTTTGGTCCAGTTTTTACTATTTGTAATTATTCACCATTCTAAAGAAAGATTAAATGTTCACTTTGACGAAGACAGCTAAATCTTTTTTTTTTAATTTAGTTTTATTTTATGTGTATTGGTGGTTTTGAGGACATTCATGTTTGTGTGAGGGTGTCAAATCTCTTGGATCTAGAGTTACAGACAGTTGTGAGCTGCCATGTAGGTGCTGGGAATTGAATCATGGTCCTCTGGAAGAACAGCCAGTGCTCTTAACTATTGAGCCATCTCTCTAGCCCCAGAGAGCCAATTCTTTTTTTTTTTTAATTATCTTTATTTTTATTAATTACAGTTTATTAACTTTGTATCCCCCCTGTACCTCCCTTCCTCCTCCCCTCCCAATCCCACCCTCTTTCCCTCTTCCTTGCCCATGTCCCTCCTCCAGTCCACTGATAAGGGAGGTCCTACTCCCCTTCCCTCTCATTGTCTTCCTCTGTGGCCTGTTAAGGCTGCTTCCCCCTCAGAGGGAAGTGATCAAAGAACAGGCCAATCAGTTCCTGTCAGAGACAGTCCCTGTTTCCATTACTATGGAACCCACTTGGAAACTGAACTGCCATGGGCTACCTCTGTGCAGTGGTTCTAGGCCATCTCCGTGAGTGGTCCTTATTTGGAGTATCAGAAAAGACCTCTGGGCCCATATTTTTTGGTTCTGTTGCTCTCCTTGTGGAGCTCCTGCCCTCTGCAGGTCTTACTATCTCCCACTTCTTTCATAAGATTCCCTGCACTCTGCCCAAAGTTTGTCTATGAGTCTCAGCATCTGTCTTGATGCCCTGCAGGGTAGAGCCTTTCAGAGGCCCTCTGTGGTAGGCTTCTGTCCTGTTCCCTGTTTTCTCCCTCCTCTGATGTCCATCCTGTTTGCCTTTCTGGAGATTGAACATCTTAGCCAGAGTCCTCCTTCTTGATTAGCTTCCTTAGGTGTACAGATTTTAATATGTTTATTCTATAATATATGTCTAGTATCCACTTATGAGTGAGTATATACCTTGTGTGTCTTTCTGCTTCTGGGATACCTCACTCAGAATGACCTTTTTTAGTTCCCACCATTTACCTGCAAATTTTATGATCTCCTTGTTTTTTATTGCTGAGTAATACTCCATTGTGTAGATGTACCACAATTTCTGTATCCATTCCTCAACTGAGGGACATCTGGGCTGTTTCCAGCTTCTGGCTATTTTAATTAAAACTGAGAGCCAATTCTTTTTTTTAATTAACTTTATTTTATGTACATTAGTATGAAAGTGTCAGATCCCTTGGAACTGGAGTTACAGACAGTTGTGAGCTCCCACCTGGGTGCTGGGAATTGAACCTGGGTCCTTTGGAAGAGCAGACAGTGCTCTTAACTGCTGAGCCATCTCTCCAGCCCAAGAGCCAATTCTTAATAGGAATATTTAAAATAGTGTATAATATAATATTAAACCTGCACTCCCTTTCAAATTCAGTAGCTAGGCATGAGTATTTATGTGTACTTTATAAACTAATTGCTATAGGTCATTTATAGTTCATCTCTGATACTTGGTCTGTGAGAACATGATTTAAAGTATAAAATATAATACATGATACCTCAGAGAGGATATTTTATTCTTCTCAGCTGGTATTTTCAATATTTAGAAGTAAGATTCCGTTATCTCCAGCCTCCTGTTTGCCTGTAATCCCATCACTTGAGAAGTAGGGGGATCCAGAGCTCAAAGTTGTGTTGGCTACCTATGTAGTTGGAAGCTATCTTAGGACTCTTTCAGAATTTAGAAAGAGAACCACAACAGGAATAGTACTGATTTGCTAAGGACTAGCTAGAGGTCCAGAATTATAGAGTGCATGCTTAGCATGCTTGAGGTCCTGGGTTGATTCCTGGTACTGAGGGAAAGAAAAATCCCTTAGTATTTTATTCTGCCTTTTTTTTAATTTTTAAAAATTGATAACTTCTGTGTGTGTGTGTGTGTGTGTGTGTCCTCCAACATGTGTGCATGCCAAGGTATGTGTGCAGAAATCTGAAGACAACCTTAGGAGTCAATTATCTCATTCATAGGTTTCCTAGGGATTGAAAGGATGCATGTTGTCTGGCTTAGTGGCAATTGCCTTAATTAGATGAGCCATCTCACTGTCCTGCTAAGTCTGTAATTTATAATTTAGTCATTATATTTCTTGTCTTAAAAATTACTGATTATTTGGGTAGAGAGATGACTCAGTAGTTAAGAGCACTTGCTGCTCTTGTAGAAGATTTAGGTACAATTCCAAGCACCCACGAGGTGGCTCACAAACATCTGTAACTCTAGTCCCAGGAGATCTGACGACCTGTTCTGGTTTCACTGGGCATGGCATACACATGGTACATAGATACGGATGTCCCACACACTAAGATAATAAGATAATTCTAAAAATTACCAATTATTAGAGGTGAATAACATATGTATGTTTTATTAAGTGAACATCAACAATATTCCCTACTTTATAAATTTATAAGTTATGAAAAAACATAGAAATACTTTTCAAGAAGCACTGTGAACTAAACAGTTCATTAGGTTTTTTTGTAGCTATTCTTAGGTTTTTTAATTAAAAATTATGTTTGAAAGTTTCACATCATTATAATAAATGTTAGGGTATTATAAAAGCAGTAAGCCAGTTAAAATACATATTTGAAAATGAATGATTACTTATAAATTTTTGTTAGATTTTATTTTCTTTATAAATTATATGAATAATATACATATAAGTTTTAATGTAAATGACTTAGTTTTTTTTTAACATTTGTATATTCTTATTACCTTTACGCTTTACTGTCAAACAGACTTGAGAAGATTAAAATGTCTAGAATAAATTTCTTATATTCTTCATCTGGATATGAGATTTAATTTTGTCTCTTTTCTTTAAAAATCAATGTACTTTAAGAATGTTGTTTTACATGCCCATTTCTTTTCTTTTTAGCCTTTGGAATTGCTTTGGCACTCATTAGACGAATGGTTAGTTTTAATAGCCACGGAATTGATGAAAAACAAAAGGGACTCAGCGGATATCACTTCTATTTTACTGAAACAAAAAGGCCAGGGTCAAGATGCCACTTCCATTTCACCATTTGAACCTTCAGGACCTGGGAGCTATGCAAACCTATCTACTGCCACAGAGGAATCCAAACCAGATGTGCTTGCAGGGAAGCAGGAAGCCAGTGCAGATTGCCAGGATGTGATTTCTGTGACAGCCAACCGGCTAAGTGCTGTCATTCAGGCCTTTTACATGTGCTGCTCTTGTCAGATGCCTCCAGGGTAAGAAAGTTTTGACTTATTATTACTTTTCTCTTATACATGAAGAAAAGCTACAATATTTTTATAATTTCAACAAAAACAAATATAATATTTTGATTTTTAAAAGGCTCTATTAGCATTTTTATTATACTCATTGGACTAATACAAATCTATTAAAATATTTACATTTTATGAAAGTGTATACATTTATTTTTATGTAAATTTGTGAATGTTAATTTGTAAAGAGCTGTACAAAGTTTTATAGTTTTTAAAAGTCACTTGTTTCTATATCATCTATTAATAACAAGTTACATGTATTATTTCACTGTGCATAACTGCCAAGGTATACACAGGTTTCTAAGTTCTTTCTTTTGGTCTAGATGCCAATTCTACTTAATTTATTTGATTTGTATATTATATCTCCAACTTTGTGTATTCTGATTGTTTTTTCCGTTCATCCAGAATGACTTCGCCTCGTTTCATTGAATTTGTCTGCAAACATGATGAAGTGTTAAAATGCTTTGTGAATAGGTAAGGCTTTATGGGATTCTTCGACTGTCTTGGCAGCCTTTTCTCTATTTATGCATTTTCATTTACAGAAAAAAAATAATTCTGTTCAAATTAGGTCTATTAAAAATGTGGTCATTAACAAAAGTATAATAGGTAGAGAGTAATATGTTTTTTCTTCTACTTCAGCATTGAATATCTGACTTTGCATTTTACTCAGTGATAATAATTGTTCATTTTATTTTTTTTTATTTTTTTAGAAATCCCAAAATTATATTTGACCATTTTCATTTTCTTCTTGAATGTCCTGAGTTAATGTCAAGATTCATGCATATCATAAAAGCACAGGTACAAGCTTTCTTTATCTCATTATTAGTATAGTGGACTAAAATATTTTTCTTTATTAATAAAATTAAGTATTTGTAATTTTAATTTTTAAAAATTTTTGTTATTTTAAAAATGCTTTTATTATTTTTTGTGTGTGGTATTTTCTCTGCCTAGATGTCTGTGTGCCATGTGCATGCTTGTAGAGGTCAGAAGAGGGTTCCAGATCCCCTAATCTGGAGTTATACACTGCCACGTGGATGTTGGGAACTCTGGTCCCCTTAACCTCTAAGCCATTTCTCTAGATCTCTGAAAATAATTTGCAGATTCTGAATTTTGTTCAGTAAATTTACTCTAAATTACTGCGTGAAAGATGGTGCTCCATGCTAGTTTAGTATGAGGAATGAATTTTCTTCTTCCAGAAATGTGTTTTAGTGCCTGCTTTGTACAAAGGCATGTACAGGGATAGCAGAACACATTGCCACATTTCTTTCTTTGAAATTTATTTATCTTTATTTTATGTGCATTGGTGTTTTGCCTGCATGTATGTCTGTGTTTAGGTGTCAGATCTTGGAGTTACAGACAGTTACGAGCTGACATGTGGGTGTTGGAAATCGAACCTGGGTGCTCTAGAAGAGCAGTCAGTACTCTTAACTGCTGATACATCTCTCTAGCACCATTACCATGTTTCTTAATTAGTTTTGTAAGGATTTTTATTCCCAAATAAATTTAGGAAATCACACTTATGCCCTTTAGGAATTTATAAAACACATCAGTAGTATGTTAAAGGACTATTATACCCTTTTGTAAAAATAGTGATTTAGCTGGGCATGGAGGAACACACCTTTAATCCCTCCACTCATGAGGTAGAGGCAGGCAGATCTCTGTGAGCTCCAGGCCAGCCTGGTCTACAGAACAAGTTCTAGGACAACCAGAGCTACACAGAGAAATTCCCCCAAAAAAACTACCTTCCCCCCCCCAAAAAAGGTATTTAACTTGACAGTTCTTCATGTACTTGATTTGACAACCTTTTTCTTTTTTCTTTTTTTTTTTAAACTAGGGTTGTACCTGTTTATGTCATTTGTGCTCTGCTCTATATGAGTTATGTGATTTTGGTCACATTTCTTAACACATTTCTTGAATATTTTTTTAATTAAAAACTTTTTTTGAGACAGGTTCTCAGGCAGCCCAAATTGCCCTCACACTCACTATATAACTGAGTGACCATAAATTTCTGATTCCTTGCTTCCCCCTCCTAAGTGCTCAGATTAGAGCATATTTCACCACATCTGACTTATTTGTTGTAAGAGATTAAACCAGGTTGTTGCGCAGGCTAAAAGCAAGCACTCTGCCACTGAGCTACATTACTATCCCATTGAATCTTGATATTTGTAATCTATAAAATACGGAGATCATTACACAAGCTTGCCAGGAATAGTAAAGACTAAAGACTGGCTTATATTCTCAGTATATGGTGGTAGTTTTGGAGATAGAAATCCTTTTGTTCTCAAATAGGATCTTTTAAAAAATACTATTCTATGAGTATTTTTACCTGCATGCTTGTGTGTATACCACATGAATACAGTGTACATGGTGGCCAGAATCGGTATTGGATCTTCTGGAGCTCGAGTTACAGTTTTTAGCCACCATGTGTGTATGTGGAGCTGAACTGAGGTCATCCTGTGGGAGAGCAGCCAAGATCTTAACAACTGAGCAATCTCTAAAGACCCTCAAAGAGGATTGTTACTAAATCCAAGATAATAAAAGTATCTATAAGTTAGTAATTACTGTATTACTAAGTTCTTTTAAGAAAGGAAGAGATTTCTTTGGGTGTTGTAGTGAAGCGATTTTTCAGAAAGGGAGAGACTTTTAAGTGACTCCGAAAGGCTTGAAAAATGTGTGAGTTTTTGATTTGAGTGAAACAGAGGTTGAATGGTGCATCCACTGTGAGGGCCAGTGAATGCAAACAGGAAAGTACACACACTGGCTGCAGCGTTCTGTGCAGTGAGAAGATACAAGTCTAAAAAGTAGGTTTGGCTCATATGCTATTGAAGAATCTTTGTAGGTGTGACTTTGCTTCAGGAAAACCAGATAATTCTGTCAACATTTTGGAAACTAAAAAGAAAGAAAGAAAAAAGAAAGAATAGCTAGCAAAGGTATTTGTGAGATCCACACATAAATATATATACCAGCACAACTAAAGGGTATGTCTCTGCATATTTCCACATGTCATTCACACACACAAAAAAACCTGATTTCAAAATCTCTCAATAGTGTTTGTGCAGAAATATAAAATCTCTCCCCTCTTTAGCCGCTGGTTACCTGAAAACTACAAATGGATGAAGTTGGCAGTCCTTTAGTAAAGGTAGTTAATGTATAGTTTTTACTTGCTATTGCTGCAAGAAAATACCCTGGCGGGAAGCAAATCAAGAAGGGAGGTGTCTTGGTTTGGGTTGCTGTCGCTGTGATAAAACACTATGACCAAAGCAACTTGGGAAGCAAGGAGTTTGCTTTTTTGCTTTTGTTTTTTTCAGGATAGGGTTTTTCTGTGTAGTTCTGGCTGTATTGGACTCACTCTGCAGACCAGGCTGGCCTTGAACACAGGTATCTGCCTGCCTCTGCCTTGTACTAAAGGCATGCACCGCCACTGTCAGTGGGGAGGAAAGGGCTTATTAACCTTATACTTCGGAATCATCGTTTATCACCAAGAAAGACAGGATAGGAACTCAAACAGGGCCTCAAACAGTGTCTCAAACACGGCAGGAGCTGATGGAGAGGCCATGTATGTGTGAGTGTATGCACGCTTGTGTACCCCCACTTACAATATACTGGGCACACTGCCACGTCAGTAACTAATTAAGAAAATGCCCCGCAGGTCTGCTTATTATAGCCCACTTTTATTGAGGCATTTCTCAATTAAGTCTCTCTTCTCTCTAGTGACCCTTTCGTCAAGTTGATAAAAAACTCATTGGCCCAGGAAGGGTTTGATTGGCTCACAGTTCATGGCAGCAGAAGTGTGGGGACTCTATCATGGTATATTTGCAGTCAGGAGATGAATGCTGGCTCACCTACCTGTGCTTTCTTACTCAGTGTAGGACCCCAGCATGTGGAAGAGCACTGCTCACACTTACAGTGGCTCTTCCTCAGTCCCCCTAATCTAAAACCTTCCTCATGGGACCCAAGGCATTCTTTCAGGTGATTCTAAAGCCTAATACGTTGACAAGATTAACCATGGCTGTTAGTATTTAACTTTTTTGGAATGAAGAGTTCTCCAGATTTCAGAAGACTTTCAAGTACAGTAGAGTGCAAAGCACTCTTTCCTTGGCATGAGAGGAAGCCAGCAACATTACAGCATGCACGCAATTTTGGTATACATCCTACAGCACAGATCTTCCGTATAACTAGATAGTAACTGCATGTGTGTAGTTACTATGGTTAGTCCTTAGATCCTAGTTCAGGTTCTGATACTTCCCAGAAATATTTTAACAGTTCATGAACTGTACTCAGTTATCTAGTCTACTCTGTCTTCACTTTAGAACAGTTTTTCAGTATTTCCTTAATTTTCATCACTTTGATACTTTTAAAGTTAGGTCAGTTTTATAAAATTATGTCAATTGAAGTTAGTCTGCTGTTTCCTCATGCTTAGATTCATTATGCACGTTTTATTTTTGATTATGTGTAAATGTATGTGTATGTATGTTGTATGTGCATGTTAGTGCAGGTGCCTGTGGAAGCCAAAAGAGGACATTGAATTTTCTAGAGTTGGAGTGATGGCCGGTTGTGAGCTGCCTCATTTGGGTACTGGGGACCTAACTCAGGTCCTTTACAAGAACTCTGTTCTTAACTACTGAGCTGTTTATCAAGTTGAGAGCTTAAGTTTTGAAAAATTAAATGCAATAGTCAGTATAATTTTTTTCTGGGTGTGAAAGTCCATTCATATAAATGTTTGATTTAAAAGAAATTGAGAGTATTTTGTTACATATGTGGTAATACTAAGTTCCTTGGTATAATTTGTCTGTTTTATGAAAAACATAGGAATTAAAAATATATCAAAAGAGCTGGAGAGATAGCTTAACAGTTAAGAACACTGGTTGCTCTTCCAAAGGACCCGGGTTCATTCCCAGAACCCACATGGCAGCTCACAACTGTCTGTAACTCCAGTTCCAAGGGATCTGATACCCTTTCACACATATACAAGCAGTCAGAACACATTATACATAAGATAAAAATAAATTTAAAAATATATTAGGTAGTTAAGATCACTTCTTTGTGAATGTTTTTTGAAAAGTTAGAACATTAATGATTGTATAGTTTTTTTCTCCCAATTTGGAAATTTGGTGGTTTAAATAATGATAACATCTTTTTATTGTCATTTTTTGGGGTAGCCATTTAAAGATCGCTGTGAATGGTTCTATGAACATTTGCACTCAGGACAGCCAGATTCAGACATGGTACACAGACCAGTGAATGAAAATGATATTCTCCTGGTTCACCGAGGTATGTTTAATAAAGAAACTGATAGATGGATAAGCCACAACATAGTTGTTTTTGTAAGTTTTAATATATTAAAATTAACCAATGCTACATATTTAGATTCTATTTTTAGGAGTAGCTGTGAAATTGTATCAAAAGCAAATTGTGCAAAGCTAAAGCAGGGGATTGCTGTCCGATTTCATGGAGAAGAAGGCATGGTGGGTATATAAAATATAACACTTTAAAAAGTTGACTATTTATATGGTAAATGAAATCATTGAATATCATTTAAATTTGTTATTCGAGAGAAAATGTCTAAATTCAGTATATTTTTGTTGTTAAATTTTATTCTCTTGAATTCAGGGTCAAGGTGTTGTGCGTGAGTGGTTTGATATTCTGTCTAATGAGATTGTCAATCCTGATTATGCGCTGTTCACCCAGTCAGCAGATGGTAAGTTATATAGTTTAGAGCGTTTCTGTGATTGCCATACTCATCAAACTGTGTCAGAGAATTTTATCTGTTTCCTTTAATAGCCCTGTTGTCAAGGTGGGTGTTCCTATGCCATAGAAGAGAAGATTGAAGCGCAGAGTCTTGTCGTCCCTCACATAGCTTCCTACTAAAGTTTGCAAATGCTTTTTGTCTCAAGTCCCTGAAGAGTTCCCTTTGGAACTTTAAAATTTGTTCTATTTAAGGATCTTTTTGTTACTGTATTTGATTGCCCTTCCGTATTATTTTTAGTTAACATTTTCTTTTATAAAATGTTAGTATATGAGCCAGGCACAGTGGCACAGGCTTGTAATCCCAGCACTCTCAGAGGCAGAGGCAGGCGGATCTCTGTGAGTTTGAGGCTATCCTGGTCTATAAAGTGAGTTCAGGACAGCAGAGGCTACAGAGAGAAATCCTGTCTCAGAAAACCAAAGCAAATAAAACAAAACAAAAAGAAGAAAATGGTAGCAGATGGTCTGAAAAAAATTCTATTTGGAAAAAAATTTTGCTAACCCTAGTTGCATTTCCTAGCTGTAAAGTCTATTGATCATGAAAATCAAAGTCTAGTAATTGTGATGTTTCATCTTACTGGCTTTATTTGTAATTCTTTTAAGAGATCAAAATTTGGTAACTAAAAAGCATGTACTTAACCACATATTTGATGAACCACCATGTGGAAATGGCTCTTGCAACCTGTATAAAGATATATTCAATACTATAAACTAAATGCTAGTTGTTCCCAGCTCATCTTGAGAGGTGTATTTGAGAACTATGTAACTTAGTGACATTTGAAATAAAGGTGGGATTTTAGTTTTCAATGCTTTGTGTGGTTGCTTATTTTTCCTGAAAATATTCTTTCCCCAGTGCATTTCTTTGAAGGAATATCTTCCTAATTATAACTTTTTCAAGACAAGGTTTCTCTGTGTAGCCTTGGCTATCCTGGACTCACTGTGTAGACCATGCTGGCCTTGAACTCACAGAGATCCACCTTCCTCTACCTCCCCGAGTGCTAGGAATGCAGGTAATCACCACCGTGCTGACGATTATAACTTTGACTGCTGTAGCACCAAGTGCCTGCTTAAAGGGAAGAGTTAAGGGAGGCACCAGGAGGGCTATGGAGAAGCAGAAGGCTGTTGGCATGCATTGTGCTACAGTGTCTCTTGGCACACCTGCAATAACTGAAGTTACTTACAGATGGGGGACTGCCTGCTGCAGCTCTGTAACCTTTGATTGTTTACTGTGAGGTGAATATGGTGTTTGTGGTTTTTATGACAAGGTTAATGAAACAGCAAGTTTAATTACATAGACTAATATTTTAAAGCTCGATTCAGCACATTGCAGTCTTCTTTGTAGTTTCTTAACCCTCAGTCAGTTTAGTTGCATGTGTGGTGTCATTAGATGAGCTTCCTAAGTGATGTAAGAGCAGAGTGTTTGTGGAATCATAGAGACTAAGAGTCTGATTTGTTCTTTTTGTCATTCATGTGAGTCTTCTTTTGGGGACCAGCATAGTAGTAGTAACTTAAAATCCAGGGGAAATAGGCCCAGTTATTTGGTTTGGTTGTCATGAAGGAATTACATTTAGGATTTAAGAATTCTTATGAGGGGAATGTTTAGGTAGACTTAATAGTTACAATATTGTAAAATTGTTTTCTTGCCAAATTAAAATCAAGACACACTGTAGTTTTGTGGTTAAGTGTTTGGCCTTTGTGGTGGTAGTAGCTGTGAAATTGTGGCTTTGACACTTTTTTTTTCCTAAGAAAATTGTTCCAGGAACCTAACCTTTCTGAGCCTCAAAGTTTTCATTTAATAACGATGATAATCTGTATTTTAGAATAATTTAGTTAGTTGATATATGAAAACACAGCTCAATCCCTGGCACATGGAAAGTGTGAAGTAAATATTAGATGTTCTTACTTTTATTTTTGAAATATTTTCTTATACAATAGGATTTTCCTCTTGGAAAATGTTTACTATTTCTTGAAAAATATTTCAATCAACCTTATTTGGCAAGATCATCAGTTTCTAAATTTCTTTAGCTTTCTAAAAATTATTTTTAATTATGTGTATGTGTGTGGGTATGTTCATGCAAAGGGAGATGGTCATGGAGGTCGGAGGCATCAGATTACCCTGCAGCAGTGTTCAGGTGGTTGTGAGCCACTAGACGTGAGCATTCGAAATCGAGCTCTGATCCTCTGGAAGCAGGAAGTGCTCCTTACCTTTGAGCAGCTTTCGAGTGCCAGCTAAACAGCTTTTAATGCTAAAATCTAGGAAGCTGGCAGAGTCACAGATATATGCAAACTCACAATTTAATATAAACTTTTTTTGTTTTAAGTAGTTTTCAAGTAAAAATTCCTTTTCTGAAGTTTTTTTTTGCCTATGTACTGTTTTTTTTTATTTATTTTTTTATGTATTCTTTTTAAGAACCAGCTTTCTCAGAAACTTAACTTGATAGTGAAGGAATATTCAGAGCGAGGGAAAGAAAGTAGAGTCACCAAAATCTTTATTGGTTCATCTATAATCCAAAGCATTACTGCTTAAATAGGTAAAAAATATGGTTATTCTCAGAATACTTTTTGGAATCATGGTTATGTTTGTCTTTGAAGTCTTTTGGCTGTTCATATCTCATCTTGCCTTGCAAAAATAAGTATTTGAGATGACGAAAATTTCATTTTCTAATACATGCCCACTTTTCTGTGGTACTATTTTCTAATTTCATCAGTTTGTCTTTATTTTAGTCTTGTATGAAATAGTAGTGTGAAGCATGAACTCATTGTATATTTTACTAGATGAATGAGTGAAATTGTAATTCACATTAATGGCCAAAAAAAGTATTAACGGAGAGTTAAAGTGAAAGTGGATTTTTTTTTGTAAAATATAAAATTTAGCATTGAAGCCATTTAAAGGTAGATCATTTGTTAGCATTACATTTGCTATGCTATATAGTCATTGCCACTTCTAATTCTAGAACTTCCCTGTCAGCCCAAGTGGAAACTGTGTGTTTGATTCAGCTTCCTCTAGCCTCAAGTAACAGTAATTTATTGTGACTCTATTCTAAATTTGTCTATTTCATATAGCTCATAAAAATGAAATTGTACTGTTACATGGTTTTCAGCAGTAATCATATGCTTGCTATTTTTATTATCACTTCATTAGTAGTTTTTAAAACTTGGTTTATCTTTTGAAAGAATTGGATGAGTTTAGGTAGAACAGATTTTTTGATCAGTGATTAAAGCTGTTACTTAAGAATGGTTATTTTTGTAGTATTGTGTATCTCAATAATCAAAATCTAGTGAGTACTTGGGTATGTATAGATGAATAAAACAACGTCTGCCTGAAGTTTGTAGCTGAATAGCTACTGCTACAGTACATAGGAAAATGTGTGTGTGTATGTGTGCGATCTTTTATTGTATTTACCAGGGTAAAGTTATTGTATAACTTTTTCTCTGTACACTGATTATCCTGAGAAATGTGAATTGATGATTATCTTTTGTACTTACAATTCTGTCTGTTTATATATTCCACTAAGAACTGCATAGTGTAACCGTAGCCATGCTGACTTACCTGTGAATAAATTTATCTGCGTTCTCTCTTCTGCATGTAGATCTTACTGTTTTGTCTTCATTTCAATAGGAACAACTTTTCAGCCCAATAGCAACTCCTACGTCAATCCTGATCACTTGAACTATTTCCGGTTTGCTGGACAGATCTTGGGATTAGCTTTGAACCACAGGCAGTTGGTCAATATTTACTTCACACGCTCATTCTACAAGCACATTCTTGGTATGAGTTTGCTATCATTCTGAAGACATTTGCATTACTTTTCTTACAGCTTCTAGAGAGAACCAATTGGATAAGCAGTGCCATTTTGTTTAAATAATTACTGGTCTGATTCCAGACCATCTGTGTTCCTAAAGTATCTGGGAGCTAGAGGAAGAGAAAAATACCCTACTTTAAAAACAAAACACCTTTAGACTTTTCTCACTTCCATTTTAGTGTGTGTTTATATAAAGCATCTATTTTTATATGGGTATACCTAAAGTAATTGGCAATTTTGAAGCTTAAAACAGCTTCCTCAATAGCTGTTTCAAAGAAAGACTACATTGTAAAGATGTAGAAGGAACAGCAGTCTAATTTAATGGACTTCTAAATTTAGAAATTAGCATCCTTTTAAAACAAGCTACAAATTTGATTATATTTTGTGGTTTTTCAAAGTATCTGTAGAGGGCAGCATTTTACCATTAAATAAGTAAAGGAAAGTCAGAGCGTGTACATTGTAACTGCTGTTTTTGTACTTTTTTAGGTATTCCTGTAAATTACCAAGATGTAGCATCTATTGATCCCGAATATGCCAAAAATTTGCAGTGGATTTTAGATAATGATATTAGTGACCTGGGTTTAGAACTGACTTTTTCTGTTGAGACTGATGTGTTTGGAGCAATGGAAGAGGTGCCTTTGAAGCCTGGGGGTGGAAGTATTCTTGTGACACAAAATAACAAAGTGAGTATTCAGATTTTTACCCTAGTCGTTCTTTATACAGGCTCTGATTGCCAGTTTCTCTTAGTTATTCCAGCATTGCTAGAAAGACTTACTTTGTCATATGCTAGTAGATTAAAGTACTTAAGTTACCTGAACTATCACGTTTAAGACTTGAGTTAGAAAGAGTTGTTCAGTCTAGTGCTGTGATGAGATGGCTCATAAGGCAATTTAGAACAGTAGTTAGTTGATTGTATGTTAGACATTTGCATTTTGAAAAATTTGATTGAAAATGTAAACTGAATGATAGTAAAATGTACAATTATCCCTATTGTATATTTTTAAAGTCAGATGTTAAAGAATTTGTTAGATGTATGTAGGTATGCACGTATGTGGTATCTGTTATGTGTATGAGCATCTCAATACAGATGCATGTGGAGGCAAGGTGTTGAAAATGGTTATTTTCTTCAGTTGTTTCTTTACCTTTAACAGTACTTATTGATGCTTAGTGCAGCTGTCTACTTCAGTGAGATAGTTGTTTTAGAAATGTAGGCTTTGGGGACAGTGGCATGGGTGCAGTTATGTATAAAGGGGTTCTCCACAGAAGTGGGTATTCCTGTGTGACATGTGTCTCTATACTGCTTTCTAGAGTACATTGCTAAGTGAGAAAACGAGTGGCAGGGTACTGTGTGAAGCGGTTGTAAGCTCTGTGGATGTGCATTGACGGAAGGACAGGCCTGTACCGAAGGACAGGCCTGCAGCAACACAGGGTGATCTTCAAAGAGCAGGGGTGGCTGAGAGAGTATTCGCTTTCATCTTTCTGAGTAATTGGTTCGCTACTGTTTTTGTTTGTTCTGACTTATTTTTTGAGACAGAATCTCACAGAACCTGAAGCTCACTGTTTTAGCTACACTGTCCGGCCAGCCATTCTCTGGGAGTCACTTAACATCTATCCCCCTAAAGTCTAGGGTTACAGATGCACACCTCAATTCTTACCTTTCTTTCTTTTTTTTTTTTTTTAAAGATTTATTTATTTATTATTTATACACTGCTCTGCCTACATGTGTGCCTGTGCACCAGAAGAGGGCACCAGATCTCATTATAGATGGTTGTGAGACACCATGTGGTTGCTGGGAATTGAACTCAGGACCTTTGGAAGGATAACCAGTGTTCTTAACCTCTGAGCCATCTCTCCAGCCCATTTCTTACCTTTCACATGGGCTCAGGGAAATGAACTCAGGTTCTAAGCTTATGTAGCAAACACTTCACTCACTGAGCCATCTTTTCTGCACCATGTTAAAGAGATTTAACACAGAAATCTCAGTGTTTATACTGTACATGTTTTTATGTTCTAGTAAATCCTGTCTCTTGGTATTATATATACTACACACATACACATATAACTTAATTGTTTTTAGTATTATATGTCATCTATGCATGGTATTTGTTTTAAAGTTGAATTAATATAATCTAGTTTTATATTGCTGAATATATCAATTTTTGTGGACCTAGATTTAATAAAATGTACAATGTTTTTTAAAGGCTTATTAAAAGACATGTTTTTTTTAATGATGTTTATTCTTTGAGGATTTGTGCAGTATATTTTGATCATATCTTCCCACCCTGCTCCTCCCAGATCCACTCCCACCTCCCTTCTCCCCATCAATTTTGTGCCTTTTTTTTTTAATTCACTCAGATCAATTTTTGCCATCTATTTACACTTTTACCTCATGGTGTGGGGCTGTCTAGTAGACTGTGTCCCACCTATCAGGAGCCATACCCTTAAAGAAAACTGATTGCTCTCTCCTCACACCCAACCCCATAAGCTGTCAGCCTGCAATAGTTCCTTAGTTAGGGTGGCGGCTCACAAACCCCTTCCCATGTCTACTGGACCATTGACTGCTTGGTTTTGGACAGGTCTTCTGTAGGCAGATACAGCTGTGAATTCATGAGTATAACAGTCCTGTCATGTTCAGAAGAAATGGGTTCATTTCAATTATCCCTGGCCTCTTACTATGCTAATCTTTCTGACTGCTGGTGATCCCTTAGCCTTAGGGAGGAGTGTGATATAGGTGTCCCATTTATTTCTGAGCCCTACACTTACACTTACTGCGCACTTTGACCAGTTGTGAATTTGTGTGTTAACTACCAGCTAGCCACTGAAACAAAGCAACTTCTCTGAGGTGTAACAACTGAAGAGTGATACAAAGTAGAGGGCAATTTGTTGCTGTGTCCACTTAGCAAAATAATAGGATTAGGTTCATTCATGGGGCCTGTGAATTCCCCAGCCATGGGTGCTTTGCCAGATTACAGTACCAGGCATGTGTTTCCGTCTGTGGAGAGGGCCTTCAATGCAATCAGAAAGTGGTTGCTTAATCCCATGATATCTGAACTAGTATTGTAACTATGAACGATCTTGTCATGCTGGTCATTATTGGCGTTCACAGCATGGTTCACAGCTGAGAAAGACTATATTAATGACTCATCCCCTAGGAACACCTTCTACTTAATAACATTTATTTCTTTGAAAACCAACCAGGAAAGAAGAAGCTTCCTGGTCAGTGCCAACTTGATTTCTCCATGTCCTGTGATCAATGTGTGTAACATCTTCAACAGTAGGGGCTTACATCAAATCAAGAGCAATTACAATAGCTTGTATTGAAAACAGGTCTCAAGGGCATGTTTGACTATAAATTGAGAGGAACTATCCTTTGCATTGAGCTTTTTATTTGTCAGTCATGGTCATATTTTAAAACTCACTGACTTCAACATTCTATTCTATTGAATCGGGACAATGATAGAGAATTGTTATTAATATTTTGTTAAGTGAAAAACAATGCAAACTGTTTTTATATAGTAGTCTATAATATAACGTTCTTATTTCACATACTTGTGAATTAAAAACTTTAAACTTTATTATACTTGTACAAAAAGATCAAGTTCGGTTATAGGAAATAGAATTGGGAGCTGGGGTTTTACTCACGCATGCTTAGAGAAATTTTTAGTTTTCCATGTGAATTTATATACAAGGACATGGAAGCCTATAGAGTGAATTGTAAGCAAAGTGTGACAGTCATGGTGGCCATGATCAGCCAGCTCTGGGGCATGTGGGCTAATTGGGTAACTTTGGTCAGTGCTAGGCAAGAGAAGCATCAGTTTCAGTAGCATGTGTACCTACGACTCAGGGCAGCCAGCAGCCCTTGGGTGGAGCGAATGTTTTAGCCATGGCTTATCACTTGGGATACAGAGCCCACAGTTCTAATCACAGGACTCAGGCAACACATCTTCCCTATCCAGTGGTACATGTGGTGGCTCCTCAAGCCAAATAGAAGGATACCTAGCCCCAGGAGCTGATATAGCCTTCAGTTTCAGTCACCTGCTTAGAGACCCAATGGCCAATATAGCTGTGGCCTGTGGCAGCACCACACTATCCCAAGGAAAGGACATAGTACACAAAGAGTTGCACCGTTTTGTTTCTGTGAACAAACTCAAGATTTTTTTTTTTTGTTTCTTGTTTTGTTTGTTTATTTTTTGCTGTGGACACGGCCCATGTAGCTAGGCTATTGTTCTTTCCCTACACACATCAGAACTAGAGGTACAGTATAGTCATGATGTGCCTCTCTGCCCACAGAAGAGCTCAGATCTTCTGACCTGTATTCTCACCATGGCCTTTGTCACATATGTGCTACTGGCTGGGATGACTGGGCATTCAGAAAAGATTCTCCCAAAGGTGTTGGGCCTCTGTACAAGCACAGCACTGGTGTGGGTGTTAAGAGAGGTGTGGCCCTGCTTCTGGGCCTGTACGTGGGCAGTGTAGGCAGTGAACCGAATGCCTTCTACATCCTGGCCTACAGTGGCCTACAGGGGTGGTCCTCAGTGTGCTCATAGGCTGCTCTGCAGCAGCAGTGGCTACTGTGTGGCCCTGGCCTGGACATCTGTGCTTGTATACTTCATTGTATGTGCCTTGTGGGCTACAACCTTAGGCCCTGACAGCATGCGGGCCCAGCCCCTTGGCAGCATCTTCAGTTCTTCCTGACACTGGGAACCTCCTTTCAACCCTCATCATACACTAAATGACCTTCCACCTAGTGTGGTGATCCTGATTCCAGGTGGAACTGATTTTTCCATATATTGAAGGTTTGGTTTTCTTGAGGGAAGAAAAAAAAAAGACTCGATGGCAAAATGGTACTAAAGTCTAGGCCTCCTAAATCCAAGTTCAGTGTCCTTCATCCTATGTGGAACAGTAATTGATGTTGAAGAAGTGCTTTCCTGATTTTTAAAAACACAGTGAGTCAAGTTCTGTTAAACTGTAGATTGAAATAGTTAAAAAAGAAAAAAAAACTGCTTATATTTTTAAATCTGTATGAGCTTAGTGAATGAAAAAATAAACTTATTGCTATTGTATATGTATAGTGTATGTGATGTGTGTATAGGAATGTGTGCCTGCCATGGTGCATGTGTGGAGGTCAGAGGACAACTTTGTGGAGTTGGTTCTCTCCCTTCAGCTTTGTGGACTTACGCTACAAGTGCCTTCACCCTCTGAGCCTCTCACTTGTAGGATTGTCCACCTTGCATTACCTTTGCTGTTTTAGTTTACACTGCAGACCTGTACTCAGCTAGGAGTACTAAAATCATAACGTCTTAGTTAAGCAAGAGATTACTTTTCAACAAAAACTAACCAGTAAGCAGTTCTGAAATGGCAATGTGTATGTGGTGAGTGGATCTACTGTCCCGTCAGATATACATTGTGTGAGGAAGGGGGAATACCCTTTCATGTAGCTCTGTGCTCTTCAGCTCTGTGTGTCCGTGCATCTTCCAGCGGCTCCTTCCCTCTTTTATTTGACTTTCATCAGAGACCATTGTTGAGGAAAATCAGAGTAGGAACTTGAGGGAGGAGCTGATGCAGACCACAGAGGAACATTGCGTACTGGCTTGCTCCCTGTGGTTTGCCTGATCAGGCTGCTTCTTATACAACCCAGGGCAACACTCCCAGAGGTAGCCCCACAGACTTGCCTATGGGCCAGTCTGAGGGAGACATTTTCTCAGTGAGGTTCCCTCTTCCCAGATGATCCTGGTTTGGGCCAGGCTGACAAAAATCTAACCCCATCATAGCAGGCTGTCTTCAGTTTGAGCGTAGAGTAGTGATTCCTGGTTGGTGAGAAGTGTGTGCAGTTGTTTTTAACTCAGCAAAGTCTGACTTAGAAGCATTTTTTTAAAAAAAACACATAAGTGGTCTAACATTTGGTAGAGTTTATGTATACATGGGGTAATTTTGCGCCAAACATTTTTTATTACTTGCTGAATTTTAAGCGACTCTGCTTCCTTGAAGTAAAATGTGATTTAAAATAAAATGCATTATAATTCTGAAATTGAGTCAGGAGGATAATAGGCTTAAGACAGTCCTAGGCTACTTAATGAGACCCATTTCCTATTTCAAAAGGAAAAGAAAGTAAAACATTTAAAAGTAGATAGAGTAAGCTTTTCTTGTTTGAATTTTTTCTTTTTCTTTTTTTTTCTCAAAGTCAGGGCTTGACTCTGTAGCTCAGGAACTTGCTCTGTAGACCAGGCTGCCCTAGAACTCAGAGACCTGCCTCTGAGTGCTTAGATTAAAGGCATGTGCTACCACACCCAGCTTAAAGTAAGCTGTTCTGACTCAGAATTGAATAAGGTATGGTAAAATTAGCCATGCTCAAAGTATGTACAAAATGTATGGTGGATATATGTATTTGTTTTATAATATATTTATTAGACATAAGGTAGCAGCTCTCTCTTTCTCTGCATCTGGGAATATATGCTGACAAAGCCTTTGCCTTCAGAGATATTACACCCCAATGAGGTTTTTTGTTCAGAAAGAACTGGAAGTTTTAAACACATTGAGGACTAAGCAGGCTAGCAATTGGTGAATACCTGTAAGGCCAAGGAAACAAGAATGCTGTTAGCACTTATTTAAGGCCTTAAAGACTAGGAAGTATATTTGGATTTTATTTTCAGCTCTCAGAAAGTCAGTGAGGAGGAGAACAATAGAACTTTAATGTGCATAGTCTAATACTGTTAGTCCACTGTGCTTGTGGTGTGGAGAAGCAGCAGGTCAGAGGTGCAGATAGCAACAGGGCCTACATATGGAACAATCCAGGTGGTGTGCTGGAGTGCAGAGAGAGGCCCCTCATGCCCAGTACATGGAATGTGAGAAGTCATGGGGATAGTCGCTGAGATCCGGGCTTGATGGCTTAGCAAATGTGTTTACCGTTTTCCAGTCTGCTGAAGTGTGAGTATTGGCACCAAGTTAGTTCTAAGCCTTTGTCTTATATATGAGCTATGGATGCATCAGTACTGGCTTAATGGCATGAAATTTAAAACATGAGCATCACAAAACCTTCTTTTTTGTAGGCGGAGTATGTCCAGCTCGTCACTGAACTTAGGATGACAAGAGCCATTCAGCCTCAGATCAATGCTTTTCTACAGGGTTTTCATATGTTCATCCCACCTTCCCTTATACAACTGTTTGATGAGTATGAATTGGTAAGAAGAGGATGTTCTTTCTTGTTACACTAGAGCACAACTCCATTTGTTGTAAGTCAAAAATACTTTGAGGGTTGAGGATGTAGCTTATTGGTAGATGCTTGCCTAACATTTAGCACAAGGAAGGCCCTGGGTTTCATTCCCAGAACCATAAGTGCTGAATGCGATATATTTAATGAGGCATTAGTGCTTAGAATTTATGATTAGAAATTTGTAAACAGATATGTGGTTTTACTTCTCTTAAGCTGAATAACCATATCAGCAGTTCCTTAATGTGAAATGTGGTGAGGTACAATAGAGAAAAATGAAGTAAGTTTTGAATGTCTTTGACATGGAAGATGTGGAAGGTCTGTCTTCTCAATGTTCCACATTATTTCTGAAATTGTAACTTGGTTACATGGAGGCAAAGGATGCTATTCCCAGCCCTGTACCTAAACATGTAAGAGGACCTTTTCTTATTGTATTTGTGTATCTTCTCCAGTTTCTTATCTTAACGTGTGTGTGTGTATCTACCACCTATAATTTTGTAATTCTTTATTTCCATACGTTGTATAGTCTATGCCCGTTGTTCAAGTCCCCCAATGGATGCTCTATTTTGTCCTTTAGTTTGCCTACATTTTACTGTGACCAAATAAAATTTATAGTTTCATGTTATTTACTTCTTTGCTGGTTTCCTTTTTGTTGTTATTAATAAATCATTTTCATACTCTTTTGAGTTGTCTAAAAACTTAACAAGACAGTATTATAAAGATTTTATAGTGGCTCTATTAGTTGCTTTTTTTTTTTTTTTTTTTACTGTAGGACATATCTAACAAAGAGGAGCTTAAGGGAGGAAGGGTGTAATTGGCTTCTGTTTAAGGTATATATAGTTCACTGAGCAGGGCTGCTCCTGGCTGTGGTCGCAGGAACGTTGAGGATGCTTGTTCACATCTTGGCAATCAGGAAGGGAAAAACTAGTGACAGATTTGAAAGTATGCTAAAGCTTGTTCCCATCTATCCACTTTCTGCAACTGTACACTACCTTCTAAAGGTTTTAAACTCTCCAAACTGCCACCATTTGGGGACCAAGTAGTCAAACACACCAAGTTGTTTTGGGGGTTTTGTTTTGTTTTTATGTGATTATCAGCTTTAAAAACAGGAATAGTTTAGAATTGATTTTAGACATGACTGGCATCTTACTTTTGATATATTAATACTTCAATTAAGAAGCTTTGGGACATTCAAGCAAGAATATTAGTTTTGTGTCTATGTATATGCACAAAATTGCAACATTAGAAATAACTGATAAAATGTTGCCTGTTGGTTTACTGATATTCATAGATATATGAAAGCTTCTAATTATATCTATTCATATTATACACATATACATATACATACTATACACATATATTCATATATATATATATATATATATATATATATATATATATATGTACATACATACAGCTATTGAACTCACAAACCTGTCAAACCAGCAGCCAGATTAGGTGGTAAATGATCTGGAATCCAACCAGATTATTAGTTGCGGTGACAGATGCCTTTGCCTGCTCCTGTCCAAAACTCGTTTTTATATATAGGTATTTATACATCTCTCTTAGAGCTTCTTTCATTGTATCCTATATGTGTTGGCATGCTGTGTGTTCATTTTCTTTGAATTTTAGGAATTTTTAAACATTTCTTTCTTGATTACTTTAGTGACTCATTCTTTAGTAGTGCTTTGCATCATTTCCCTGAGTTTGTGTATTTTCAGTAGTTTACTTTTGCGGCTTTATTCTATTATGGTCAAAGACAGTGCAAGTAGTTACTTTAGGTGTTTTTGTGTATTTGTTTAGACTTGCTTTTGTGTCCTAATACATGATCTGCCTTAGAGAAAGTTGTTTAGACTGCTGAGGGGAATGTGTATGCTTCACTGTTTGGACAGCTGTCTGTAGTCCACTTGATCCGGGATGTTGTGTAATTCTCAA
>CM053767.1:32462476-32503936 GCA_028658305.1 Pachyuromys duprasi
CCTGTCTCCTCAGGGCTGGCTGCAATGTCCTCCCCTGGGATCTAGCCAGTCTGTCACTCCCCGGCTTGTATGGGGGAGGGTCAAAGAGTCAGCCATCAAGTTCATGACTGAAACAGTCCCTGTTTCCCTCACTAGGGTCTTCAGTCCTACACCGAGCTATCATGGGCCCCATCTGAGCGGGGGTTCCAGGCCACATCCAAACATGGTCCTTGATTGTAGAAACCGTCTCACACAAGACCCCTGTGCCCTGCTCAGTTTGGTCTTTGTGGAGCTCTTGTTCTCCCCAAGTCT
This sequence comes from Pachyuromys duprasi, assembly GCA_028658305.1. NCBI lineage: Eukaryota > Metazoa > Chordata > Mammalia > Rodentia > Muridae > Pachyuromys > Pachyuromys duprasi. The sequence goes on from CM053767.1 coordinate 32,462,768, forward strand.
CACCAACCTCCCCCAGATCTATCATCACTTCTCGTCCTCTGCCAAAGGCTTGATCGCGAGTCTTAATATCTGCTCTGATACATCGCTACATTGACCCCCCCAGAGGTCCTCCTTATGCCCAAAGTTTTTATTATATGAGTTTTTCACTTGCTTAGAGTGAAAAGTTAGAGTTACCGCCGATTAACTCTGACTTTTGTTTTACTTTGTTTTAAGGCTATTGTAAATGGTGTTTTCCTGATTTTTTTCTCAGTCTGTTTCTATTTTTTTATAGGAAGGCTGCTGATTTCTTTGTGTTTTATTTTGTATCCTGCTTTGCTGCAAGATGTTCATCAGCTGTAGGTGTATCTGGAGAGTTTTTAGGGTCCTTTATATACAATCATGTCATCTGCAAACAAAGATACATTTACGTCCTTCTTTCCAATTTGTATACCCTGATTTCCCTCAGTTGGCTTACTGCTTAAGCTAAGGTTTCAAATTTGAATAGGTATGGAGAGAGTGGACAGCCTTGTCTTGTTCTTCATTTTAGTGGAAAGGCTTTGCATTTATCTCCATTTATTGGTTGGCTGTGGGCTTGCTGTAAATTGTCTTTATTAAATTGAGGTATATACTTTTTATTTCTACTCTATGTAGGACTTTTATCATGAAGGGATGTTGGATTTGTCAAATATCCAGTGAGATGATCATGATTGATTTTTTTTTTTGGTCTTTCAATCTGTTTATATGATGAGTTACATTTATTGCTTTACATATGTTGAACCATTCTTCCACTTCTGGGATAAAGCCAACTTGATCATGGTTGGTGATCTTTTTGATATGTTCTTGGATTCATTTTACTGAGAAATTTTGTATCTATATTCATATGGGAAATGGATTTGTAATTCTATTTTTTGTTGGGTCTTCATGTGGTTTATATGTGAGGATAATTGTGGCCTCATACAAACAATCAGGCAGTATTCCTTTTGTTGTATTTTGTGGAATAATTTAAGGAGTTAGCATTAATTCTTTGAATCAAGTATTCTGTGCCAAATCCATATGAGTTTGGGTTGTTTTTTTTTTTTTTTTATTGAGAGACAATTCCTGTCTGTTTTCACTACAAGTTATAAGTCTGTTTAAAGTGTTTAGCTGATCTTAGTTTAACTATTGTAAATGGTGTCTACATCAAGAAGTTATTTCTTTTAGGTTTTCCAATTTGGAAAACAGGAAATTTGGAGTATGGATTTTTAAATTATATCTTTTATGAGTCTCTGGATTTCCTTGTTGTCTGTTCTCATGTCTCTATTTTCATTTCTAATTTTATTAATTTGGATCTTTTCTTGTTTTAGTTATATTGGATAAGGGTTTACCGATTTTCATAAAGAACCAGCTCTTTGTCTCATTGGTTCTTTGTATTTTTTTCTTTTCTTTTTTTGTTTTTATTTTATTGATTTCAGCTCTGAGTTTGATTATTTTTGCCTCTCTTTGGGACGGTGTTAGCTCCTCTTTTTGCTTGAGTGCTTTCCAGTTGTGTTATGAACTTGCCTCTTAGAACCACCTCCACTGTTTCCCATAAGTCTGGGTATGTTGTGTTTTTATTTTCATTCAGTTCTAAAAAAAGTAATTTCTTAACTTACATCAACCTAATTTTTATTTAGTAGAGAGTTGTTTAGTTTTCCTGAGTTTGTAAGCTTTCTGTAGTTATTAATATCCAGCTTTAATCTGTGTTAGTCAGACAGGCTGCAGGGTGTTATTTCGGTTTTCTTATATCTGTTGAGACTTATTTTGTGTTCAAGTATGTGGTCAATTTCGAAAAAACTCCATGAGCTACTGAGAAAAGGTGTAGTATGTGTTTTATGTATATTATGTGTTTTATGTGTTCTCTAAGTATCTGCTAGGTCCATATGATACCATTTAGCTACAGTATTTTTTGTTTTGTCTGGAAAATCCATTTGTTGGCAAGAATGTTTTTTTTTCTTTTAACTGTTGTAGTGTTTCCTTTATGACCGCGGGTGCCCTTGTTTTGGGAGCACATGTTTAGAATTGCAGTATTCTCTTTGTGGATTTTTGGTTGGATGAGTATATAAAGTCTTCCCTGTTTTTTCAGATTAGTCTATTTTGTCAGATATTAAAATGGCTACATTGGCTTGTTTCTTTGGTCTGTTTGCTTAGAATATTGTTTTTATCCCTTTACTCTGATGTGATATCCATCCATGATCTTAAGGTATGTTTCTTGAATGCATCAAAAAAGATGGATCCTGTCTGTTAATTGAATCCAGTCTGTTAATTTGTGTCTTTTTACTGGGGATTTGTTGAAACTTATCAATAAGCAGTGTTTGTTGAGCCCAGTTATTTTGTTCTTATGGTATGGTTATTTTTCCTTCCTTTGATTTGATGGTCTGCTGTTGTTTATTCCTATGCTTTCTTGGGTATGGTTAACTTCTTTAGATTGAAGTTTTCCTTCTAATTGAAGTTTGCCATCTAGATTTATACAAACTGTTTAAATTTGGTGTTATCATGAAGTGTTCTATTATCTCCATCTGTTGTGAGTGAAGGTTTTGCTGGGTATAGTAGTCTGGGCTGGCATCTGTGGTTTCTTGGAGTCTGTAGAACATCAATCTAGGCTTTTAGAGTCTCCATTGGGAAGTCAGATGTTATTCTAATAGGTCTACCTTTATATTTTACTTGCTCTGTTTCCCTTGCAGCTTTTAATATATTTCTTTGTTCTGTACATTCAGTGTTTAGATGATTATGTGGCATGGGGTCTTCCTTTTCTGGTCTAGTCTGTGGTGCTCTTTATGCTGCTTCTACCTTGATAGGCCCCTTCTTCTTTAGGTTAGGGAAACTTCTGTAATTTTATTGAAAATGCTCTCTGTGCCTTTGACCTATGTTTCTTCTACTTACTAGATTAAGGATAATAATAGATTCTAATTATTCTTAGATTTAATCTTTTCGTAGTGTTCCAGATTTCATGGTTTTTCTTTAATTTAATATTTTTCTTAACTGAGGTATCTATTTCATCTACCTTGTTTTCAAAACCTGAGGTTCTCTCTTTCATCTCTTCAATAGTTTCCATCATTTCATTCCATTGTTTGTTTGTGTTTTCACAAACATCATTAAGAAGGCTAGCTATTTTGAAGCCCTTGTCCTGTGCTTCCTCTATATTCCATTTCTGGGGTCCAAATGTAGTAGGGTTGCTGGGTTCTGGATGAGACATACTGGCCTGCCTATTGATGGTATTTTTATGTTGGTGTCTATACATCTAGGTTTGGGATGAGCGTAATTCTAGGTGTTGATATTTGGTCTTGTCTTTGTTGGGTGGGTGTTTTATTTCTTATTTTCTGTTGCCCTCTTCAGATCTTAGGGTAGTGTGGTAGCTGTGAGTTGTCTTGTAGGGAGTCCCTTTGAGCCCTAGCCAGGTGTTGCTGAGGATCCTTGGTAGAATGTGTTTCTAGATATTGGGGGCTGACAGAAAGAATGAGAAGGGGTTACAGGGGCAGTGCTGAGAAGATCCATAGGAAGGAGGAAAGCTGGGTGTGCCAGTACGCTCATCCTGAGTTCTCAGGGAGAGGGACAGAAAAGGAGGATAGCCCATGGGAGTAGTCTGATACAGGGCTGTGTATGAGACTAGGGAATTAGAAGTGGAGGACAGGAAGAAGAATATAGATCACCTACCTGATTCCCAGGCTGGCATGGCCAGTAGGTTTCAGGTACAGAGTGCTTCTGGATATTAATACCACAAAGAGTTGGGATGAGGGAAGAAGACTGGGCCCATGAGGATCTTTGGGGTTCCCAGGGAATGCAGCTAGAGAGGGAGGACAGGCCCCTGCAGGTGGTCTGCTGCAGGTTTGGTAATGAGTCTGGGAAATTGGAAATGGGGGAGAGTAAGGAGAATAAAGATCACCTACCTGATTCCCAGTCTGGCTAGTTGGTTCTGAAGTAGGGAGTCTTTGCTTCTTCTTCTTTTTTAACTTTTATTCTTCTTTCATATATTATATCTTGACTGCAGTTTCCCTACAGTCCTCCTTGTCCCTCCCCCCACCTCCTCTCTTCCCCTGATAAATTCCTACTCCATTTACTAAACATAGACTAACAAGATACAATAAGACTGGGCACATTCCCCCATCACAGCTAGATAGCAACCCAGTAGGAGGAAAAGGGTCCCAAGCACAGGCAGAAGAGTCAGAGACAACCCCCACTCCCATTGTTGGGAGTCCCACAGGAACTCCAAGCTATAGAACCATAAGGTATATGCAGAGGATCTAGGTCAGACCCATACAGAGTCCGTCTTTGTCACTTCAGTTTTTGTGAACCGCTATGAGCCCTGCTTAGCTGATTCTGTGGGTCATATTTTCATGGTGATATTGAACTTAAGTTTTGTATGCATTATGCTCCTGAATAGCACACACTCAACCAGCATGCACAGCCACAGGCATACTGTGTGTGAGTTATGTATCAGAAGACCCTTTAAGTCTATTCACATTTGCCCCATCCTCAGGGTCCATTAAAATTAATTAAAATTTTTTTGTATTTCTGTGTGTATGTGTAAATGAATTTTTATTTAGCTATAAAGAATGAAAGTCAAAATATCGCATGACTTCTCTCCTATGCAGAATCTAGATTAAAATTTATGTGTAAACATGTATGTATTTTGGCCACGAAAGCAAAAAGAGTACCATGAGAGGGAGGAAGATGGGAAGCAAGAGAAGGCAATAGAATATATATGTAACATGAAAGTGGGAGGAAGGACTATTGGGGAAATGAAGGGAGGCAGCAAGGAGGAGAGGGGCACAAGGTGAAGGAACTATGGGGAGCATTAGTAAGAACAAAACATAATGAAATATGTATGAAAATGCTATAATGAAGGTCAGTTACTTTTTATGATAACAATAAAAAGATGTGGAAAGTACAAATTTAGTATTTATACATTAAATGTGTGTCAGTATTCTGATTTGTTCTAGAGACGCTGTAGCATGGCACTGTAATTTAGTCATTTTTTTCCCATATTTATTGTGGTACTAGGGCTCAAACTCTCAGTCCTATGCCTAGTAAGCAAGTAACTTCCAGTGGGCTACATGTGCACAGCAGTACGCTTTCCCTCCAGGAATAAGTTGTTTAATCATGATGCATATGCAGACTAATTTAAAGTATTAATTTAAAATGCATAGAACTTGAAAAGTTGTAATTATATTTTATAGCTCTGTATCCAGGATTAAAATTTTTAGTTGATTATGCATTAAATTTTAGCCCTCTTGTGGTTTTAAATTTTTTATGCAACAGTTAGAAGTGATATTTGAGTGTAGGGAACATGGCTTGTAGAACTTATCTGATGTACAAGTGCAAGCACCTCAGTTCCCAGAACCCATGTAAAAGCTGGGTATGCTAGCATGTGCCCATAACCCTAGTACCACTGGGCAAAAGCAGCCAGTGTAGAGGAAAGCATGAACTGCAGATTCAGTGAGAGACAGTGTCTCAAAGAATAAGGTAGTGAGAACAGATATGATGCCTGAAGTCACCTCCAGATGCACAAGATGAGCGCACATACGTATATGTTTGCTACTCTCCATATCTGGACAGAGAAATGTAAATATTTTTGTTGTTTTCTAACTGTGAAAAATGAAATAAAGGGAACATGCTTTGTGCCTAGATTTTTTTTTTTCACAAAGAAGGAAACCATTGGATTAGAACATGCAAGGAGAAGAAAGGATTTATTTTGTCTCACAGTTATGATGGGGACAATATACATGACAGCAAACAGAGAAGTTACGGGACAGGAACAGGAAGTAAGACCGGGTTATAAAACATCAACACTGACCGTCACTGACATATTTTCCTCAGCGAGGCTCTACCTCCTAAAGCATAGTCTGTCAACTTTTCTAATGCTGCAACTCTTTAATACAGTTCTCATGTTGTCATGACCCCAGCCATAAAATTATTTTTGTTGTTACTTCATAACTGTAATTTTACTACTGTTATGAATTGTAATGTAAAATCTGTGTTTCACATGCTGATGTTTTGTTCTCTCTGACACTGCCATCCACCAGCCAGCACTGCTAATTCTACTTGCCATGGCCGTTTCAATGGCCAGGGCTCAGAATTTATCTCTAAGCTTTCTTGTCATTGAATTCAGCTTAGCAGGGATTCAAAAGTTGTTTGGCTCTTGATAATATTAAAGTTGATTTTATTAAAAAGTGAGTAAATATCTGTGTTTTCCAGTGGTCTTAGGTGACACCTATGAAAGAGTCGTTCAGCCCCAAAGGGTTGAAAACCACTGTCCCAAAGGCTCCACAACCTCCCAGTAACACAAGCTGGTGACTAAGGGTGCAACACATAGTTTAGGGAGGACGTTCTCCATTCAGATAACCGTGATCCAATTATTTGGCAAACATTGAACAGTTTTGAATTGCCAGGCAGTTTGGCTCATCGCAAGAATACAAATCCTAGTGATACAAATATAAAAATAGGACATGTTTGAGAGTCTCAAATTAATAGGGAGGTACACAACAGCAAACCTTTGTCTTGGAGTTTTTATAGCTGTGATAAATCCCCAGGACCTTAAGCAACTTGGAGAGAAAAAGGTTTATTTTGCTTGTACTTCTACATTACAGTCTTGCAGCGAAAAAGCCAGGGCAGGAACTTGGAGGCAAGAGTTAATGCAGAGGCCATGGAGAAGCACTGCCTGCTTAGCCTGCCTTCTTACAGTACCCAGTGCCACCAGCCGAGAGTGTCACACAGTGCGCTGAGCCACCCCACATTAATCATCTGTAAAGAAAATGCACTACAGGCTTGCCTACAGGGCCAGGATGATGGGAACATTTTCTCCACTGAGATTCCTTCTTCAAAAATGACTCTAGCTGTGTCAAGTTGACACAGAACTAACCAGCACAGTGTTGTAAACACATCATGTGACCAGTTCAAAGTATAGCTTAGCTGATGGAAGCATAGAGAGGGTTTTTTGTTGTTTTGTTTTGTTTTCAAAGCTTGCTAACTACCTATGAAACAAAAGATAAGAATGAGTTCAGTTTTCAGACTAAAAAATGTCATCCTGTCTTGTTTTAGAGTGGAATATATTCTTATCGTAATTAGAGCTTAAAATGTGTCTGTTAAACTGAGATATTGTTTCCTGGTCACAGCTAATAATACAAACTCTTAGTTCCAGGGTCCCACATGGTGGTTTTGCCAACATTATGGGTGGGAGTGGTTTGCAAAACTTCACAATTGCTGGTGTGCCATATACTCCAAATCTTCTACCAACTTCCAGCACATGGTAAGTTAAACCAACTTATTTAAGTGAATTATGAAATATTTTTATTAAATTTTAAATGACCAAAGATAATTGCTATATTTCCTTTTTGACTGTTAAAATGTTAAATTTATGTATATTTTACTATAATAGGATAAAAGAAATAACCAAAGTGGTTGCATTCTATTGCTTTCTTATGGTGTCTGTCATTATCCTTGAGAAGATAGCATCCTATTCCTTCCATATTTTCCCCTTCCCTTCCAAATTCATGGAGCCTCCTTTAATGTTGTCACATACACATATAAAAGAAAAAAAAATACAAGAATACAACCTACAGGGCCTCTTCAGGATGGTTTTATGTGTGTTTGTAGGGTTGACTATTGGTATTGGAAAATGATTAAGAGGCTCATCCCTGGGGAAGAATGATTCTTCCTCTCTCAGTGGTTATTAGTTGTTTGTAGCTCTTCATCTAGGGGTAGAGCCCTGTGAGATTTCCTCCAGCTACTTTGGGATGCCACCTGCTGTTAGAATTGTTCTGGTCTTGTTTAGGGAGCCATGCTGTTGGGATTTTATGACAGGCTGCTTCCCTGTCATAGCTACATGTCACAGTCTCCCAGCAGACTTCCTGGTCCTCTGCCTCTTAGTTCTCCTCCCCCTCTGGTGTCCCTGAATCTCTGGTGCAGGAGTTGTGTAGTGGTTGTATCACGTGGGCCAGGGCACCCCATCGTCATTTGTTCTCCGCACTTTGCCTCATGGCTTTCTGTAAAAAGCAGCTTCTTTGACACTTATGTAGGCCTGTTCTGCTTGTATTGGTTGTGGTTCCTGGTAGGAAGGTCTAGGGTCTCGGTGAGTCCCAGAGGAAAAGAGGGCCGCCTGCTGTCAGTGGTGGCAGAGCTACAGGAACCATGCCGCCTGCCAGATGTAGTAAACTGTATTTCCGTAATGGAAGGAAAACGTAAGCCCATACTCTCCCCTTAGAATTTTAAAACTACAAATGAATCAGTGGGTACCTAGTTTGGTCCTCTTTTAGAGGGGAAAATTGAAGGGGGGGCCCACAAACTACCTAAAACTTAAATTGAATATCACTGAAGTTAAAATGCCATAATGTCTGTCATTCAGTTGCGTTGTCGCTTTCTTGTGTATTGCTGTTATTTATTTTTAATATGAGCATTTATTTTCCCCCGCTCATTTGCATTCTGAAAGGGATTGCACTGCAGCAGTTCTTCTGCCTTCCTTTTTAAATACCACTTCAGGGTTTTCCAATTTCAATGCAAATTGAGAGTGGTTTTATGTTAATTATGAACAGTGTTTTTACTGCTAGATAAAACAAGAATTTTCAAGATTCTTTGTTTAATGGTGGCCTATTTATTTTTTAAAGCATCAACATGCTCAAGTTACCTGAATACCCAAGTAAAGAAATACTCAAGGACAGACTCCTCGTAGCACTGCATTGTGGCAGCTATGGTTACACAATGGTGTAATGCGGTCTGGAAAGCTCATCTGACTACTGATGCACAATCCAGAGTGACAGAAGTAATCTGGGGAGCTGTCGGCGGAAAAGCAGCTCCCGCGCAGCCCATGGGCAGAGCTCCTGCTTAAAATTCATAAAGAATCAGGTTTTCTATTTTACATTTCCTTTCCGTTTTGTTTTTCTCTGTTAGTGATACAATTAGAAAATACAAAATCATAGTAGACTTCATTTTAAAAAATGCTAATTGGAAGTAGAAACTGTCTTTTTTTTTTCTATGTTTCTGTAATCTTATCCAAAACTATGTTAAGGCAAAACCTTTTTCTACATTCCACCTCTGCTGTGAACCTGTCTAAAGGGTATTTTCTGTATATTCTATGAGGACATCCAGCTGGTATGTTCTATTGCATGTAAAGTATCATTTCTATTTTGGAAAATTGTATAGAATGGATTAATTTAGATTGTGTAAAGCCACAAATATGTATTTTCCCACATTATACCTATATTGCAATGGGTTTTATTTTTGTTGTTGTTTAGCTTTTTAGTATTTTGATATATGATGTAAAGTTTAGACTGGAGTGACAGTGGGATAAAATGACATCGAATTTATATATTAAAGCTTATACTGCAGGAATTATTCGCATCTTTCTGTGCTCAGTTTCATACACACACACGTGTGCACACACACATATATACATACTATGTGGTCTCAGTTTTTCTTATGCCTTAATTTATAATGAAAATAAAATATATTTATCATATTTTGTTTCACTATTTGGTCTATGCTTGATGACACACTTGTAATATAATGTGTAGATTATAACTTAAGTATGCAGTGTTTTCTTAAATTTGTGTATCTGGTTAAAATGCTATGTTTTAAGTAATAACTGCCTGATAGAAAGTATTGGATGGACATTTTGGAAAAGATGTGCTGGTGCAGTTACAGCATGCGTAGTTAGAGCCTGACGTAGGGGGAGGTAGGGATACACATACAGATGTGCTGGTTGGGGCATTTCCGACATTTAGAACTCTGTCACTGCGAGCAAATAAAAGATCTGGTGGCATCTTGGATAAAATGGTGCATGCAGTATTTCTCATGTGAGCAGCCAGTATATTTGTGCAATGACATTTGAGAGAGAGATACATTGAAAGTAGCAAATTAGAACCCAAAATACACAAAACAGTGTATCATTTGGGATCCTGTTTTAGTTTTTATTGTTTAATATTTTTGTTGTTATTTTAAACAACAGATTTTATTAAAAAAAGAAATTTCTTATAATTAGCTCTAAAATTAAGATTCAAACACTTTATTTTTTTTTAATTATAGAAAAGGCCACTGCCTTGTTAAAACATTACAACAAACCTAGTTTCTGAGATTATGACTCACTCCTTGAATCTGGCAGTTCTCAGCACCAGAGCAGGTTCCAACAACTCTATTGTGATCTCTGCATGCTGCTCTGGCTGGAACCAGAAATGAGGTAGACCTCTTCTATAGTTGAAGCACTTGGCCTGCAGTTGACCACAGTTCTCCTGCTGTGTTGTCTGAGCCTTAGCTCTGCTGCAGGAATGAGCTCTTAAGTAGGATTTTGTTGTTTGCATCCTAAATTAGGATACTGTTGTTTCTGTAGAAGTTAGGATGCAGATTATGTGGGGTCACATAGTCTGGATTTAGTTTAATTATTTCTCCCTTTGCATCAGCTCTCTGTTTTGAGAGACTGACCAAACCTTTGAGGCATTGGTATCTTTATGTCATCGTCGTAAATGGATTTATTTGCTCTTAGTATGGAATCCACAAATCAGCATCACAAGGAGTTGAGTAAGGGAACATATCAGTTATCAGTTGAATAGTATTCTTGCTAATGTAGATGAAGTGGGGCCGTTCAGCAGTCAGTGAATGCAAATATTAAGATGTGAGAGAATACAGTTCAGGGGAGGAATATGGAGAATAATCTGAGAGACCTAGACAGATAACAGTGTTTGAATGGATTCAGTGTGTGCAAGGCATGTTAAGTGTTATGGTAAAAACAGATGTACGGAATATTAGGGCCAAAATGTTGAGTTCTGGAATGCTGTGGAGATAAATGAGAGAGCCTGGCTGACTATGTGAGAGGACCCAGCCCTTCTTGGCAAGATCCAGCTGTCTCCTTTAAAGCCCCTCTTGAGAAGCATAGGAAAGATGTCTCCTTTCACATACTCTTCTCAACTGTGAGTGGGAGGAGACCACCTTAGACTGCCCTGGAGACAGAGCTGCATAAAAACTAAACAAGAAAAGCTACAGCCCCGTCTTGGCAGTAATGGTAAGAGCAGTGCACACAGGGGTGGATGGTAAATTCAAGGTGCCCTCTAGTCCAGCAGCCAGCAGACCTGCCAAGGTTGAAGACCAGCAACACCTGCAGGGCCAGCCACTGACAACAGCCAAGGTTATCAGTGCAGTAGCAATCCAGAAAGGGACGTGACCACACCCTGCTGGGGGAGCATTGCATGATTTTGTCAATAGTTAGGCTAAAGAGACATGTTAGGACCGTGTGGACCTGCATGGCTTGGCCTGTAGTGTGCCCAGGGAAATAACCGGTCTCTCGGTAGATGTTACATGTCCAGTTTCTGCAATAAGTCCTGTAAGAAACCTCTAAACAAACAATTCAGTGGCAGCCCCCCTTCATGAAGCCCTCCCTTTGTACCCTGGAGTCAGTCTCCTCTGCAACTCTCTGTTTAGGAGCTCTGGTTATTTTCTGCAGTAATTCTTCTGTAGTGAGGATTTTGTTTTCTTTAAAAACCTGGTTATGGCATGTGAATAGGATTGTTTTGATCCCAGGTGTGGGATATGGCAGCTCAGACAGTCCGCAGCAGCCAACTCCAATGGGTCTCATACTCTGGCAGGGGTGTGATTTTGCCAGCTGACATTTGGAATTCTAGAAACTTTGCAGAGGGGCTAAATGCCAGAGCCTCGAGAGAGGCCCGCACACTCCAAAGAAGGCAGCTGCTGTCCCTTGTTGCTGCTGCATTTGCTGTTGCCGGATTGCTGGAGACTGGGTTTACTGTTAAGAACCTGATGCCCCTAATCAGCAGGAAGTAGTCTAAAAAGAGGTCTCTGCCCCCTTTCTCATCTAACCTTCTTTCTCTACTAGAACCCAATAAAGTAGCCAAAATGCCTGATTACATTCCCCTCTCCCCCTTTAAATTGTTTCAAATTAATTATTCATTACACTTTATTCACTTTGTATCCCAGCTGTGACTCTCTCACTCATGCCATCCCATCCTCTTCCTCGTTCCCTCTTCTCCTATGCCCCTCCCCTAGTCCCCTAGTCAACTGAAGGGGTCCCCCCCCCTTCCAGCTGACCCTAGCCTATCAGCCCTCATCAGGACTGGCTGCATTGTCTTCCTCTGTGGCTTTTAAACTTTCCGTCATAAAACTTTTAAATTAATAAATATTTTTATTGCCCGTGTGTATGTGAACAGTGTGTGTGTACACATATGCAGAGGTCAAAAGACAAATTATGGGAATTGGTTCTCTCTTCTGTGCGATACGGGGATCTAACTCAGGTTATCAGATTGTACAGCAAGCACTATTACCCACTGAGCCATCTCCTTGGCCCAGAAAACTTTTTAAAGGCACATTTGTTCAGGAAACTCATTCTTCAAAGTTGCTAGACAGTGGACCAAGAGCCCCTCCTCAGTGGAGGCTTTGGTGACTACATTTATGAGGTATCCTAACCTGGTGTCTTGGCTCAATGAAGATAAGTGTCAACTCATGTCGTCCACACGAAGTGTGTGTGTGTGTGTGTCTTCAATGCCTCTGATTCTGGATTGGCCAAACTTCTTGCATAAGGAATTTGTTAGATAATCAGAAAATGTGCACTAACGATAAAACAACCCACTAGGTTAGAAATTTACTTAACTATTGTCTGCCCAATATTATAGGTTTGACAGATCAAGCAATCATTTTAGCAATTTTTTAGAAGTCAATACCAGATTGGTTTGTTTGGTTGGTTGGTTTGGTTTTGTTTTACAATTTGGACCATTTTCTCTCTTCCATGATGAGTCTCGAGTGAAGAACTGTGTTAATGATGGATACTTCATTACTTCAAGGACTCAGGAAGGATCAGGCAGCTGTTCCCACTCCCAAGAAGGCTGGGATTAATAATGGATTTATATCTTTTTTTCTGATTGTTTTTTTTTTTTTATGAGACAGGGTTTCTCTGTGTAGCCTTGGCTGCTTGGACTAGCTTTGTAGACCAAGCTGGCCTCAAACTCACAGAGATCCACCTGCCTCTGGCTCTGCCTCCCTGAGTGCTGGGATTAAAGGTGTGCACTACAAAACCCATCTTAAATCCAAAATTTATTCTTCAGTTCAGTGTTTGAGACTGTTTATCAAATAGATTATCTTGGGTAATTTGACTTGGATTTCTCTTAGAGAGTTCATTCAAATTTGCTTACCCTTTTTCCAACATAATAGTTTTATTGATTCTTTGGAAATTTCACATCACGTACCCTGATCACACTCGTTTCCCAGTTCTTCCATGTTTGCCCCCCTGTGACTTTCCTGTGAAAAAATTAAAATGAAACAAAATGAAGTCTGATTTGTGTTATCTATATACTCACTGGAGTATGGTCACACTACCCCTTAAATAGAACTTCGTCTTTGCCCTCCCCCACCCCTGCTAGAAGCCATCTCATTGTGGAGAGCTCACTTCAGCATCCTTGCCACACTTTCTTAAGAGTTCTCTTTGACAGTTTTCTGTTTAGAATGCTACCTTTCTTGGGGGTGGGGATTGCGGTGGTATAGGGGTTGCCACAGAAGCCTTCCATGTCCCTCTTTCTCAGTTGTATCGAAGTCATCAATATCGCTACAAAAGTAGCTAACTTGTTCTTTACAGTCAGCAGGAGCACAGATCATGGGCTTCCACCTGATTCCTGGTTACAACACAGACCATGGCCGTGGGCCCCAGCAGCAGCATGACCCCAAAACATCAGCATGGCCATCAGTGGTAACAGAGACCCTGGCTGTAGTCGGACCTCTGACCCGCATGGCCCTTAGCAGCAGTGTAGACCCAGATGTCAGCGTGGCCTCAGGTGGCTGCGCAGACCACTCACAGCAGCCTGGTCCTAGCCACTGTCTTATTTCCAGTGCATTACACCACTCCATATCTTTCCTGTCTTTCCTTCAACGCATCTGTTAATCAGAGTGGTAACTCCGCCCGTGGCACTAGTTGGTCGGCCTGGCTGGCTTCTGCCACCTGCCTTTTGAGGTGGGGTGGGCCCACACATTGTAAATCTCTTAGTATTAAGTTCTTTGATGGTTCCACATGTGCATATTGTATAAAATATTATTTCAGGACAAAATTTATAACAAAACCGTAGATTTTTAAAAATGTCTTACTTTCGTTGCCTATAGATTAATTCCCAAACGTTAAATAGAATTTAATAGAATTTAATTCTTGGTAATCTTAACTTAGAGTGAAAACTAAGGAAGTAATTTTGAAAACTGTCATTCAGTATGTGAGTGTTTTGCCTGCATGTATGTACCATAAGTGTGCCTGATGCCTGCAGTAGCCAAAAAACAACATTGAATCCCCTGGAACTGGAATTACAGATGGTTGTGAGCCGCCATGTAGGTTCTGGCAATTGAGCCTGAGTCCTCTAGAAGAACAGCAAGTGCTCTTAGCCACAGAACTATCTCTACAGCGCCTTTAGAAGTGATTTTTTTAGCTATCTGTATGACATGCTAGCATTTTACGTTTATGTGTTTGGTAATTTCTAGGAACAAATACGATTGGACTTTTTTCCTAGTGTGGAGGCTCCTATTCTAAGTCTAATTCTATTCGTTCTTGTTTGATGCTGATGAGAAGCAAATTTAGAGTCTCCTACACTACTCCTGGCCATTTTTCTCACATGCAACAGGATATGTTTGTCAATGATCCCAAGAGTATTTTTTGCCTTAAATTTATTTTGTGCATATGGGTGTTTTACCTGTTTGCATATCTATCCATATACCACATACATTGGATGCCCTCACAGGCCAGAAGAGGGCAGATTCCTATGGGACTGGAGTTACAGATGGCTGTGAGATGGCATGTGGGTGCTGAGACTTGAACTCGGGTCCTCTGGAATAGCAGTAAGTGCTCTTAGCTGCTGAGCCATCACTTTCCATGGTTTCAGTTGCTCTGTGGTTAACCCTAGTCCAAAGTTACTAGATGGCATTTGTTCCAGAAGTATTTCATAAGATTTTAATTGACTATTCACATTGTATGATAGAATCTTGTACCATTCTTCTCTGTCTCATCTAGAGGTGAGCCATTCCTTTAGCGAATCTGTTACCCACTCAATCACTTGGCTATTTCACTTATCAAATCGTTACTGAAGTTGGGGAGGGGGTCACAAGTATACCCCCAACCAGTCCATTAAAAGCGACCTGCTTTTAAGCCAATTAGAAGAGCCAACTTTATAGTAAAAAGCTAATAAAAGATGTAGTGATCCCTAAGCTCATCTCTGGGGTCCTAACATAAGGGCAGGGTTTAAATGGAAAGTAAGAGATATAAACAACTAAGCAGTCGGGTCCAAGTGCGGTCCTTTGCCCTGCTGTCTCAGCCCCAAGTCTCTCCTTCAAATCAATCTCTCCTGTTAAGTCACCCAACAAGTTGTAAATTTTTCTCCAGGAGATACATTCTTTTTCTCTGGCAAACAAATTACTTCTCTGCATGTCTCTAGGCCTTCAGCCCCTTCTTCCAATAAGAGATTCCCAGGGAAATTATAATGTCTTGGAGTCTCTACTTTTAGTAGTCTGTTATCACAATAGGCTCTTTAGAACACAGGCACTTCTGCCAGGTAGATTGTTACAAGGTCAACTGATACATGGCTACCAAAGCTAGGCAAAAGGCCTGACTACTCTTAGTGTTTTCACTATTGAAAGAGAAAAGAGTGATTAGATAAATATAGGTCTAATGTAAACTCTCAATTAATTGCCTGTGTACAGAGCTGAACCATGGCCTGGACAGATTCACAGCAGATTTTACCAAATCCTTAAGAAATATCTAACACCAACAATCCTCAAGCTGTCCCATGAAATAGAAAAAAGAAGGAACATTTAGGAAGTAATACACAAACCTGACACTGTCATAACAACAGCATAACAGACACAAAATTCTCTATAAAATACTTGCAAATTTAATTTTAAAATGCATTCAAAAGATCACCAGTCCAAAATGTTTTCATTCAAGGTACAAAATTGTTTAAAAATATGTCAACAAATAAATGTAACGTGACAAAGCAAAAATGGCCTTAGACAAAGTTCAGTATTCCTTCATGATAAAAGGCCAAAAGAAGTTAGGAATAGAAAGAACACAGCTCAACATGATTCAACCTATGTATGGCAGTCCCATAGCCAACATTATAGATTAAACGTGGAAAAGTGGAGAAACATTTCTCCTAATACCAAGAATGAGAGAAAGGTGCCTAATTCCAATGCTCTTTGGTATAGCATTCAAAGCTAGGGTAATAAGGAGAAAAATAAAAGCTATGTTTAGGAAGGGAGAAAGTCAACTATTCTGGTGATTTGACCAAGTATGGCCCTTATAGGCTTATATATTTTACTGTTGGTCTTCAGTTGGTAGAATTGTTTGGGAAGGATTAGGAGGTGTGTTTCATTGGAGGGAGTATGTCACTAGGGATAGGCTCTGACTTCTGACTTCTGCCATTACTAGTCTTGATGGGACCTGAGGTTGTGGATCAAGCTGTGACTTCTCAGCTGTTCCTCAGCTGTTCCTCATGGGCTCTAACAGCAAATTAGAAAGCCTAACCCAAATTAAATGCTATACTTTGTCAGTGACCTTGATGATCATGTTTTGTTACAGCGATCCCTAGTTGCAGGAGATAGAACACTAAAAAGATCCTAACAGTGATAACAGAAAAGCCTTGTAGCAGGATACAAAATGAGCACAAAATGTCAGCAACCTATCTTTATTGCAGTAATAGATTTGCCAGGAGAGAAGTCAGGGATTAAATAAACAAACAAACTCTCCATTCGCAATAACTTCAAATAAGGAAACAGATAACTTAGAATAAACTTAGCCAAAGAAGTGAAAGACTTCTACAATGAAATAAATTAAGATCACAAAGAAAGAAATGAATGGAAATCTAGAGGATGGGAAGAACTTTCATGCTTCTGTGTTGGCAGAATTAATATTGTAAAACTTGGTCATTAGTCAAAGTGATGTACAGATTCAGTGCAATTGACATAAAAAATTACAGTGACTTTTTTTGTAAACAATCCTACAATTATATGGGAGCACAGCAGACCCTAAATATCCCAAGCAATCCTTATGCAGAAATAACAGTGTTAGATGTATTACAATAATTGATCTCAATAGCCGCTTTAGTCATTTGGTCCCAGGAAAACTAGATATACAGAAATTTAAGACTAAAATTTAAATCCACATCTTGCATCCTAAGCAATATCCAATTCAAAATAGATAAAAGACCTTTTGTAAAGTCTGGTACTCTGAAACTATCAGAGGAAAACATAGAAAAGACAATTAAGACAGCATAACCCCCCCCAAAGCCCACCCCCAGTGACACACCTTCTCAAAGAAGGTCATACCTACTCCAATAATGCCACACCTACTCCAAAAGCCACCCATTCTAATCCTTCGTAAACAGTTCACTCACTGGGGACCAACATTCAAATATATGAGTCCATGGGGGCCATTCTTATTCAAACCACCACACTGTTCATTCAAAATACATAAAGAACTCAAGGAAAATATTAAGAGGGCAACCCAGTTTAAAAAATAGGTACATATCTAATTAGAGAATTCTCAATAGAGGAAATGGAAATGGCTGAGAAAATGTCCAACATCCTTAGCCATTAGGAAAATGCAAATCAAAACTACTTTGATATCTCATTTCATACCTGTCAATAGCTAAGCTCAACAAAACAAGTGACAGCTCATGCTGTTGAGGATGTGGAGTAAAAGAGAACACAGTGCTGATGTGAGTGCAAACTTGTACACCTACTACAGAAATCAGCATGGCAGTTCCTCATGAAGATGGCAATCAATCTACCTCAATGTCCAGCAATACCGCTCTTGGGCATATACCCAAAGAATGTTTTGTCTTATCACAGAGACACCAATCATGTTCATTGCTGCTATATTTATAATGGCCAGAAATTAGAAAGAGCCTAGATGTCCCTCATCAGAAGAATGGATAAAGAAAAAGGGGTACCTTTATAAAATAGAATGTTATTCAGACATTAAAAACAAAACAAAACACCCCCCCCACACACACACACACATCAGCCAGGTGCAGTGGCACATGCCTTTAATCCTAGCACTCTGGGAAGCAGATCTCTTTGAGTTCGAGGACAGCCTGGTCTACAAAGTGAGTCTGGGACAGCCAAGACTCCATAGAGAAATCCTGTCTCAAACAACAACAACAAAAATTACACCATGAAATTGTCAGGCAAATGAATGGAACTAAAAATGTATATATATATATATATATATATCCTGAGTGAGATACTCCTGATGTGAATGAAATCACCAAATAGCGTCCAAACTGGCTGTCTCTTGTCACTAAATGAAGCTTCCAGAGCAAAGCTCACAACCTCACAGAGACAGAAGCAGCAAGCACAGAGCCTGCACAGGTCTACAGCAGATCCTCTGCATATATACTGTAGAGCTTTCACTTTAGTCTTTTTACGGGACTCCTCTCAGTGTTGCAGCTCTGAAGGGAAAGGCTTCCCCTACAGAAATGTTACAGCTCTGCTCCAAAAGGTATCCTGACAATCACGAGTCAAGGAATATCACAAAGTCATACCGTACAACAAGCCTCACATAAGATTCATAGGGAGGGAAAAACCCAGGAGGGTGGCTGCCTCTGCTCTGGTGAGAAATAGTAGCAAACCAAGCAGAAGACAGAGCTTCTATAGGATTTCTTAGGGGATGCATCTTGTCAGGGTAGGTATTTCCAGCCGTGAGGGGATTGGTAGGATTTCAAGTCCTGAGCTAACAGGGAGTTCAGGGATGGGTGGGTTTCTGTGTTGAGCTCAGGAATTGATGGGTTCTCCTGTGGGAATTGTTTTTTGTTTTTTTGTTTGTTTGTCTGTTTTTAGCATGGGGCCTGGCCACTCTCCCACCCTGGGCTGGGGATGACTGTTACAACCATTGGAAAGCAAACCTTAGGGCAGTTAGGAGAGTCTGGGGAGTAGGGCCTGGCTACTGGAGCACCTCTGGCAGGGCCAGGTCACTTTCCTGCCTTGGGGATTTACAAGTTTACAAAGGAAGTCCATAGCACGAAATGCTTTCCCACTGCTTCAGTTGGCATGAATAGCCAACAACTCCTGAGTGTGTCAATCAATGGGTTTCTGATTCTTGTGCCTGCTCTTGGGGATCTCTTTCTTCTATTGGTTTGCCTTGTCCAACTCTATCGTGATAGTTTTTGTTTTATCTTCATATGTTTTATTTTACTTAAAGAAATGAATGGATGAAAATCTAGGCACTAGAGTGAAAGTTAAACAACTAATTGGCCATTTATTCCTGTTGAGAAAGGATCATTTGTTCTCTTGCGAGCCACACTTGAGGTTCAACCTCCAGTTACGGTGTTTCCAGAAATGGACTCCTAATCCTTTGAAGTGCAACATCATGCCATTTGAAGAGTGTGTACATAATTGCCTTTATCAGCAGCTGTTTTGCCAATATAAAATGTTTGGCTATTTTCAGCATGATTTAAGGCAGCTACGAAACAACACTGTTCTCTTGCCTTAAACAATAAGAGAATTCCCAGTCTCCTTCTGGGATGGAAGCTACTTTTTCACATGGGAAGCTTTCTGTTGGACTGTTCTTGTTAAGTTTTTTAGGTAATAGGCTCAGGCTGTGGATACTTGCCTGCCTGCTCCTCTGGTGCTGAGTGGAATAACTTTAGTTTACAACAAGGCCTTTAATTTTACAAATGGGAAAATTGGAGCCAGACAAGTAGTGACTTGCTTAAGGCAAGAAAGATGTGCCAACTGGAGTCTGAAACCTGGACGTTTAGTCTTAGTGCCGCAGGTGCTCCCACGCACCACGCTGTCTCTTGGTGTGTAGCTGCTTTGTAGAAGGACTAAACCACCTGCAGCCTGTTAGCGGCCTTGTACAGCAAGTCTGTTGAGAGGCCAAGACTCTGTAAGTGGGTAGTTATGCCTGATTAGTAGAACGAGGCTTCTGTTGTCCCACTATGCATCAGCACAGAGGCTGGGTAGTCCATCAGCTCCAAATGAGAAGGAACAGCTGTATTGTCAGATTGTACGTCATGGCTAGTCATCAGCTTTTGTCATCTTTACAAAAACGTCCAATTTCAAGTTTCCTTGGTGTTTGGAAGTGTGCTGTACTTCCAGTGAGTTTTTTGGTTTTTTTCTTTCTTTCTTTCATGTCTCCGGTGGTTCAGGACAGGGTTTCTTTATGTAGCCCTAGCTATCTTGGAACTTGCTCTATAGGCCAGGCTGGCTTCAAACCTATGGATCTGCCTGCCTCTGCCTCCCAAGTGTGCAGTGCACTATGGTAGATGATTAACCTGGTGTAGACATGTATCAGTGCAATAAGACCTCCAGAGTATGGAGCCAGTCAACATTCCATGAAGGACTAGAGTGGGGATCATGAGACACCACCCCTGTCTGAGAAACTGCTGGAAGCTAAAGGTTGATAGTGGAGGGAAAGAATTTTCTTTAGTGGTATAGTCACTGGTAAGTTGTCTATTCTCCAATAAGTCACCCCTCACCCATGCTCATTCTAGCAACCCTCAGCTACAAGGTGCACAAGAAGGAAAACAGAACAAACACACAAGAAGGGAGGAGGAGGACTTGTTGGAAAGTGGATTCAGTGAGAGGTGGATGAGAGAGAGGCACACTGGTAAGGATGACGAAAATACATTAAACGCTTATATGAAATTGTCTAAGAATAATAAATACATGTTTCAAAAGTAATGTATCATATAAGGCCTACTTGGACTCCAAGATGGGGAACACAGTTCACACAGTATCTGACAAGCAAGTGAGCAGAGACTGTGGACTCCAAAATGCCACCATCTGTGTTTCCCAGATGAAAGAAGGTATCCCAGGAGCTAGGGGGCACACAGCCCCAGACCCCTGTGGATGACTCCTGAACCCAAGAAACACCAGGTCACCCAGCATCTTCCGCCTACTCAAATACAACTCCTGAATAGCTGGGACACTTGACTCTAGCCTACAGACATCAGGCTTCTTTTACTTCCCAGAGGAGAGCCCAGCCTTCTGACACCAGGTACATGATCCCTAGCATTGGGCCAACAGTTCTACCCATCTCCCTGTGGGGACCAGCTGGACAATAGAACCATACAAAACTTGGTTCCAACATGGCCATGTGTCCGTGGAATCTGAATATCTACCCAGAGAGCAGGAACTATGAGCCAGCAACTGCCCATGCTGCTGACTCCAAAATGCCACTGCCATTCATGTTTCCCTGGAAAGGGGAGAAAATTCCAGCAGCCAGACACCATGCACTGGATCAAGCCTCAGGCACCTGGCCCAACTCTGCCACCCGAGGACTACTCTGGATTCCAGAGACCCACAGATCCAGCTGCCCTGAGCAGACCCACAAGACCTCACGTTCACACAAGGTAAACACCCACACCCTAATTCCCCTGCATATGGGGCCAATTGGGACACAACCAGAAGAGAAAAGCTGCTGGCTTCTTGCAGAGATCCAGCCCCCGGCACAATATCCGGGTGGGGCTTCTCTTTCATGCCTGAAAATCCCAATGCCAGGGACAAGCAAAGGGCTAAAGGCCAGCATAAGAACACAGTCAACAAAAACCAGGGCAATATGGCTCCACCAAAACCCGCAACAAACTGAATATCCTAATGCAGCTGAAACACAGGAAAATGACACTATGCTTATGAAGATGTTAGAGGACATTAAAGAGGAAATGAATAAATCCCCCAAAGAAATACAGGAAAATACAATCCAACAAATAGAGGCCTTTAAAAACATACAGAAAAAAATTAATAAAATGATTCAAGGCTTGAAAATGGAAATAGATTAATAAAGAAAACACAAACTGAGAAAATCCTGGAGATGGAAAACCTGGGGAAGAGGACAGGAGCTGAAGAGGTAAACGTCACCAACAGAGCACAAAGGATGGAGAGAGGATCTCAGGCACAGAAGATACAACTGAAGAAAGCGGTACATCTCTCAAAGAAAATACTAAATAAAAAAATTTCCTGACACAAAGCATCCAAGAAATAGCATGATGAAAAGACAAAACATAAGGATAATAGGAATAGAAGAAAAAGAGGACTTCTGGTTCTAAGGACCAGAGAACATTTTCAATAAAATTGTGGAAGAATATGTCCCCAACCTAAAGAAAAATGCTTTTAAACACACAATAGACTTACAGAACACCAAATACACTAGACCAAAAAAGAAATTCCTCCCACCACATAATAATCAAAACACTAAATGTACAGAGCAAAGAAAAACTATAAAAGTCTGCAAGGGAAAATGGTCAAGGAACATATAAAGGCAGACTGATCAGAATCACACCTGACTTCTCAACTGTGAGAGCCAGAAGGGCCTGGACAGATGTCATACAGACTCTAAAAGAATACAGATGTCAGCCAAGTCTACTATACCCAGCAAAACTTTCAATCACCATAGGTGAAGAAAACAAGATATTCCATGACAAAACCAAATTTAAACAATATGTATGCACAAACCCAGCCCTTGAGAAGATATTAGAAGAAAACTCCAACCCATGGAGGTTAGGTACACTCAAGAAAACACAGGACACAAATAACTTCACCACAACAAAACCAAAAGAAGACAAGCACACAAACACTCCCACCACCAAAATGAAAGGAACCAACAAAAATTGTTCATTAATATCTCTCAACATCAATGGAATGAACTCTCCCAATTAAAAGACATAAACTAACAGAATGGACACATAAATAGGACCCCACATTCTGCAAAAAGAAACACACCTCAGCAACAAAGATAGACTTTACCTTAGAGTAAAGGGCTGGAAAAAGGTTTTCAAAGCAAATGGACTCCAAAAAACAAGATGCAGCAATCATCATGCAGAAATAGACTTTCAACCAAAATTAATCAAAAAGGATGAGAAAGGACACTTCATTCTCATCAAAGGAAAATTACACCAAGAGGACAACTTAGTTATGATCATTGTGCCCCAAATACAAGAGCATAGCATTAAATGCCTTCATAAAGAAATTAGAGAGAGCTCATACTAGCAACTTCACAGCTCACCTGAAAGCTCTAGAAAAAAAGGAAGTGAACACACCCAAGAGGCATAGACAACAGGAAATAATCAAACTCAGGGCTGAAATCAATAAATTAGAAAAAAAGAGAAGAATTCAAAGAATCAATGAAACCAAGAGCTGGTTCTTTGAGAAAATCAACAAGGTAAACAAACACTTGGCCAAACGAGCTAAAAGGCAGAGAGAGAGAGTATCCAAATCAACAAAATCAGAAATGAAAAGTGTGACATAACAACATACACTGATGAAATCCAAAGAATCATAAGGTGTTACTCCAAAAGCCTGTATTCCACAAAATTGGATAATCTAAATGTAACAGGAAATTTTCTTGATAGATTCCACTTAGCAAAGTTAAATCAACATCAGGTAAACAAGTTGAATAGTCCTATAATCCTTAAAGAAATGGAAGTCATTAAAAGTCTCCCATCATACCCACCCCCCACCTCCTGAGTGGGGAGCAGCCTTGCCAGGCCACAGAGGAGGACAATGCAGTCAATCCTGATGAGACCTGATTGTCTAGGCTCAGATGGAAAAGGATGGGAAACTCCCCTATCAGTGGACTTGGAAAGGGGCATAGGAGGAAATGAGGGGGAGAGGGTTGGGTTGGGAGGGAATAAGGGAGGGGGCTATAGCTGGGATACAAAGTGAATAAACTGTAATTAATATAAAAAATAAAAAAAATAATTTAAAAAGTCTTCCATCAGGAAAAAAAAAAAAAAAGCCCAGAGGCCAGATGATTGCAGTGCAGAATTCTGCAAGGTTTTCAAAGAAGAGCTAATACGCCTCAAACTATTCCACAAATTAGAAACAGAAGGAATATTGCCAAACTTGTTCTATGAGGACACAGTCACCCTAATACCTAAACCACGCAAAGACTCAACAAAGAAAAAGAATTTCAAACCAATTTCCCTTATGAACATTGATGCAAAAATACTCAATAAAAAACTTATAAACCAAATCCAAGAACACATCAAAAATATCATCCATTATGTTCAAGTAGTCTTCATGCCAGGCATGCAGGGATGGTTCAATATATGAAAATCCACCAACATAATCCACCATATAAACAAACTGAAAGAAAAAAATCTACATGGTCAACTCATTTGATGCAGAAATAGCATTTGACAAAATTCAACACCTTTCTTGATATAAGTCTTGGAAAGATCAGACATACAAGGTATATACCTAAGCATAATAAAGGCAATATACAGCAAGCCTATTGCCAACATCAAGTTAAATGGATAGAAACTTAAAGAAATCCCACTAAAGTCAGGGACAAGACAAGGCTGCCTACTTTCTCTATATCTCTTCAATATAATAGTTGGGGTTCTAGCCAAACATAAATTGGAAATGAAGAAGTCATTTGCAGATGATATTATAGTATACCTAAATGACCCAAAAAATATATCAGAGAACTCCTTCAGCTGATAAACACCATTAGCAAAGTGACTGGGTAAAAAGTTAACTAAAAAAAAAAATCAGTAGCCCTTCTGTATACAAATGACAAATGGACTGAGAAAGAAATTAAGGAAATAATACCCTTCACAATAGCCACAAATAATGTTAAGTATCTTGGTATAACTTTAACCAAACAAGTCAAAGACCTTTATGACAAGAACTTCAAGTCTGTGAAGAAAGAAATTGAAGAAGATATCAGAAGATGAAAAGATCTCCCATGCTCATGGATCAATAACATTAATATAGTAAAAATGATCATCTTACCAAAAGCAATCTACAGATTCAATGTAATTCCCATCTAAATATCAACACATTCTTTTTAGACCTTGTAAGAACCATTGTTAATTTCATATGGAAAAAAAACAAACAGAATAGCTAAAACAATCCTATACAATAAAAGATCTTCTGGAGGTATTTCCAACCCTGGTTTCAAACTGTACTGCAGAGCAATAAGAATAAAAACTGCATAGGACTGGCATAGAAACAGACTAGTGGATCAGTAGAATCGAATTGAAGACCTAGGAATAAATCCACACACCTACAGACACCTGATTTTTGTCAAAGAAGCCAAAACCATACAATGGGGAAAAAAAAGAAATCATCTTCAACAAATGGGTGCTGGTCTAACTGGATGTCTACATGTAGAAAAATGCAAATAAATCCACATTTATCGCCCTGCTCAAAACTGAAATCTAAGTGGATCAAAGACTTCAATATAAAACCAGTAACACCAAATCTATTTGAGGAGAAAGTGGGACTCATTGGCACAGGAGACAACTTCCTGAACAGAGAATGCCAACAGCTCAGGTTCTGAGATCTACAATTAATAAATGGGACCTCATGAAATTGAAAAGCTTCTGGAAGGCAAAGGACACTGTCATTAGGATAAAATGGCAGCCTATAGATTGGGAAAATATCTTCACCAACCCTACATCTGAGAAAGGGCTAATATCTAAAATATATAAAGATCAAGAAATTAAATGCTAACACACCAAATAATTCAACTAAAAATGGGGTACAGAGCTAAACAGAGAATTCTCAACAGAAGAATGTAGAATGGCCTAAAAACACATAAAGAAATGCTCAAAGTCCTTAGTCATCGGGGAAATGCAAATCAAAATGACTCTGAGATCCCAACTTACACCCACCAGAATGGGTAAAAAACAAACAAACAAACAAACAAACAAACAAACAAAAAACCCAGTGACAGCACATGCTGGTGACGATGTGAAGAAAGGAAAATACTTCTCCATTGTTGGTGGAAATGCAAACTTGTACAACAACACTGGAAATCAATCTGGCATTATCTCAGAAAATTGGTAATAGCTCTACCTCAAGATCCAGCTATACCACTCCTGGGCATATAGCCAAAAGATACTCTACCATACAACAAAGACCCTTGTTCAAATATTTTCCTAATAGCTTTATTCATAATAGCCAGAATCTGGAAGCAACCTAGATGTTCTTAACCAAAGAATGTCCTTCAATAGAGAAATTGTGGTACATTTCATACAATGGATTACTACTCAGCTATTAAGAACCAGGAAATCATGAAATTTGCAGGCAGATGGATAGAACTAGAAAGGATCAACCTGAGTGAGGCAACCTAAACCCAGAAAGACACACATGGTATATACTCACTTATAAATGGATTTTAGCCGTATAGTATAGGATAACCATACTACAACTCACAGACCCAAGGAAGATAAGTGACAAGGAGGACCCAAAGGAGGATGCTTAATTCCCACTCAGAAGTGGAATTAGAATTGGCAGCAGAAGTGATTGAAGAGAGGGAACTGGGTAAGAGAGGGAGCATGGGTAAAAATGAGAGTGAATATCAGACCTAGAGAGAGCAGGTATGGGAAGACAGAAGGCTTGCAGAGGGAAGAGAAACCTTGGGCAGGAACTTCTCTGTGATAAGCTGGAGACTTTTGACAGGATAAGCTTCTGGTAGAATATGAGGGTGATTGTAACTAAGACTCCTCATAACAGGGGTCATGGGGACTGACTAGAAATCAACTCACCCACAAAAACTTTGACCCAAAATTTACCCTTCCCATGAGATGTTCAGGGACAAAAATAAAGCAGATTGAGGGAATGTCCAACCAATGGCTGGCCCAACCTGAGACTCACCCCATGGGAGACAGCCACAATTAAGATGAGCAATCCTCATTCAGAAAGGCAAATGGTATGGACATCTGAAGAGGGAAAAAACAGGGAACAGGACAGGAGCCTACCACTGAGGGCCTCTGAAAGACTCTTCCCAGCAAGGTATCAAAGCAGATGCTGAGACTCATAGCCAAACTTTGGGCAGAGTTCAGGGAATCTTATGAAAGAAGGAGGAAATGGGAAGATCTGAGGGGATAGGAACTCCACAAGGAGAGCAACAGAACCTAGAAATCTGGGCACAGGAGTCTTCTCTCAGGCTGATTCTCCAACCAAGGACCATGCATGGAGATAACCTAGAACCCCTGCATAGATGTAGCCCATGGCAGCTCAGCGTCCAAGTGGGTTCCCTAGTAATGGGACCAGGGACTGTCTCTGACATGAACTCAGTGGCTGCCTCTTTGATCACCTCTCCCTAATGGGGGAGCAGCCTTACCAGGCCACAGAGGAAGACAATGCAGCCAGTCCTGATGAGACCTGATAGACTAGGGTAAGATGGAGGGGGAGGAGGTCCTCCCCTAAGTGGACTTGGAGAGGAGCATGGGAGGAGAAGAGGGAGGAAGGGTGGGATAGGGAGGGAATGGGAGAGGGGGCTACAGCTGGTATACAAAGTGAATAAATTGTAATTAATATTAAAAATGAAATAAAAAAGGAATATAAAAAATAATTGAAAAAAAAAAGAAGACAGGAGCCTAGCATAGCTTTTCTCTGAGTGGCTCTACCCAGCAGCTGATTGAAACAGATGCAGAGACGCACAACCAAATACTGGGAGGAAAACAAGGAGTCTTATGGATGGGTGAGGGGAAGGATAGAAGGACCCAGAGGGGACAGGAGCTCCACAAGAAGACCAACAGAGCCAAGTAACCAGGGCCCAGGGAGACTGAAGCACCAACCCATGACTGTGCATAGAGTGGACCTAGGCCCTCTACACAGCCAGTGGGTAGCTCATTCTTCATATGTCCTCTAGGAAGAAGATTGTGGGGTGACTCTGACATGGCCACAGTGGAAGAGGATATGCTCAGTCCTAACGACACTTGATATGCTGGAGTGGGTTTTTAGGGGGGCCTCTACCTTTCTCTGAGGAGTAGGGAGGGGGGATAGGGGAAACAGGGAGGGAAGGTGGGACTGGGGGAGAAGAGAGAGGGGAGTTATGACTGGAATGTAGAATGAATAGATAATTAAAAATGAAATGTATCAGTGCAGAAGAAGGGATTAGAGTAAACTCATTGTCCATGCCATCTTCAAATAGCTGGCCTAAATCAATTCTTAAATTTTTCTCTAAACATGGAGACAAATAAATTGATGAGGTTGTTGATTAAGCATTAAGTGAAAATAACACGATAAATGTGGAAAAATAAAACGGTGTGGTAGCTTTAGGGTTCTCAGATATTTAATTAGCAAATTATTAGCTCCCTCAGATCTTGTTATTTCTCAAGAATTCTGATCCTCTTGTGTTTCTTGATTTGGAGACTGTGTGTGTCTGTGTAGACATCTTAGTTGACGGCAACATTTTTAGCTGTGCATTTTTCTCCAGCAATTTGCAATATCTGACTCCATGGGACGAAGCTGTCTGATGACAGGAATGGTGAGAGGTTTTAAGTGGCACGCGTACTGTATCCCTTTATAAAATACGTCTCCTGATATCTAGTAATTGAAAAAAGAAAGAAAGAAAGGAAGAAAGAAAGAAAGAAAGGAAGGAAGGAAGGAAGGAAGGAAGGAAGGAAGGAAGAAAGAAAGAAAGAAAGAAAGAAAGAAAGAAAGAAAGAAAGAAAGAAAGAAAGAAATTGACATTCTCATCCAAACACCAAAATTCTGCCCACGGAAGCTATCACAAAGCCATTGCCAACATTCACTTCATTAGGAGTGCTGGCCCTCAGCCAGAGGACAGTTCTGCCCCTCTATCATGGGACATCAGCTGCCACCTCATCTTATGCTGCTCTAGCCCATACCAGAAAGGCGTCCTTTATCTTCCCTTTCTTTCATCTCATACAACTAACTCACAGCTCCACAGCTCTCGTAGCTCTGGACGTGGCACAACCCAAAAGCATAAACTTACTTAAAACATTATGAAAAAATGGGGAGGGACCCAATTGTGTGGTTCTTGAAAGCAAATTGTGCTGTACAAAAATGTATGTGTATGGCTGGTATATGGCTTGCATTTCAGGGATTTGGCCACCTCCAGTGTGTATTTCCCAAGTTCTGATAGTCTAAGTAACACCATTAGGTGTTAAATGTGGGGGCTGGAGAGATGACTTACCAGTTAGGAGCACTGGCTGCCTTTTCAGAGGACTTTTTAGAGGATTTGGAGTGTATGTGCACTGTGTATTCAAATGCTGAGCTCTGAACCCAGAAATCTGGCTGCAGTCTGTCTTTGGTATTGTCATTATTGTAAAGCATCTCTTGACTCAGTATTTTGTTTTTCTTTTTCCTTTTGTTATTTTTTTAAGTAATTTATTTATTTTTATATTAATCACGGGTTATGTACTTTGTACCCCAGCCGTAGCCCCCTCCCTCATTCCTTCCCACTCTCTCCATCCCTTCCTCATCTTCTCCCTGCCCTCCTCCAAGTCCACTGATAGGGGAGGATCTCCCAACCTTCCGCCTGACCCTAGTTTAACATGTCTCTTCAGGGCTTGCTGCAATGTCCTCTTCTGGGATCTAGTTAAGCTGCTCCTCCCTCAGGGGAGGGGGGGGGTGTTAAAAAGCCAGCCATTGAATTCATGACAGAAATAGTCCCTATTCCCCTTACTAGGATACTCACTTGGATACTGAGTTACCATGGGCCACATCCGAGCAGGGGTTCTAGGTTATATCCATACATTGTCTTTAGTTGGAGAAACAGTCTCAGAAAAGACCCCTATGCCCTGATCTATTTGGTCTTTGTGGAGCTCTTGTCCTCGCCAAGTCTTACTAACTCCCCCTTTTTTCATATGATTCCCTGCACTCTGCCGAAGGCTTGGTTGTGAGTCTTAATATCTGCTTTGATACATTGCTAGTTAGAGTATTTCAGAGGCCCTGTGTGGTAGGCTCCTGTCCTGTTGCTTATTTTCTCCTGCATTCAGTGTCCATCCCATTTGTTTGTCCATCTAAGTGAGGATTGATCATCCCACCCTGGGTCCTCTTTCCTGCTTATCTTCTCTAGGTGTTTAGATTTTAGCATGTCCATCCTATCCTATAGGTCTATACAAGTGAGTATATACCAAGTGTTTCTTTCTGCTTTTAGGATTCCCACATAGTGGCTTACATCTCGTCATCACTCCAGTACCAGGGCTCCAACAACCTTTTCTGGCCTGGATCCCTAGTACCCATGTATGTTGTGTGGGTGTGACAGCCTTCCTGTAATGTCAGCTTGCCGGAGGTAGAAATAAGCTGGATAGAGCTGGCTAGCTAGACTGAGGTGATGAGCTCTGGCTTCAAGTGAGAGACCCTGTCTCGGTATATAAGATGGAAATAGAGCAAAGGAGTCACCTTCTTCATCCTTTATATTTAATAACACACACATGCATCTACAGACATACACGTATGTACATGTAAACATGCATACACCAAACTACAGAGACATACATATGCTAAGGGAGTAATATTAGAACCAAATATACAATGAGCACGTATTGAGAATTGCAACTATTCCTATCAAACCAAAAGGCTCTTGTAACCACACCCAATGACCTGTATTTGATCTGACTCATGTGGTGGAAGGAAGAAACTGACTTCTACAAGTTGCTCTTGGAGCTTCACACACACGCTGTAATACACATGGCCCACAATATAAATAGATAGAGTATAATAAAAATTCTAAAACAGCATTAGTTTCTGAAATATGAAATACCTCACCAGTTTTATCTTCTTCATTTTAAAAATATTTTATTAATTTTTGAGAATTTCATACAATCTATTTTGATTATGTCCACCCCCTTACTTCTCCCAGATCCGCCCCCTATCTTCCTTTCCCTAACTTTGTGTCTTTTTTTTTTTAATGACCCACTGTGATCATTTGTGCTATCTATCTACTCAGAAAGTGGTTGGTTCTTCCCTGGTGTGTGTGCTGCTGTTTTATACAGAGTCTGAGCTTGCCACACTGGCCATTACTGTAGCTCTTAAGGCTCACAGGATTTTCTCCCTCTCCCAGCAGCCTAGTTAGCACCTCCAGTATAATAAAAGCTTCCCAGCAGGGAGGCAGCACCCTGGTCAGTACCAACTTGATTTCTCCAAGGCCTGTAACCTTATTTTCAATAATAGTAATAACAATAGTAATAAGTCAGTAAAGTTTTTATTACGTAGATATGTTCATTTTCTTCGGGAACTGAGCCATAATTTTAAGACTCTCCAAGTAGGTAGGGCAGTACCTAATTAGAATTATTATGTGAGAACTTTTTTCCTTATATGTGGTTGCAGATTATACACAAATTTTTTATTTATTTGTTTTTTTTTTTACCCATCAAGTTTTTTTGGTGTTTGTATATTTAATGTGTGGCTCAAGAAAATTATTTTTATTTATTTATTTAAAAGATTCTGCATTTATTTTATGTAACTAAGTATTTTGAGTGCATGCATGTCTATGAGCCACATACATGCAGTGAAGTCTCTGAGCACTGTGCAGCAAAAGCTTTAGGCAGCTTTAACACCCAAGAGCTGTCAGAGACCCTCTTTCCCTCCCCAGCCTGCACTGACACCACAAAAGCAGTCAAAATGGCGGCTCCCGTCAAACTGGCTGTTCCTCTCAGAGCAGCAATTCGGTCTAGTGGGAGCTGTCCATGGTGTCTGCACTTTTCTTGCCTCAGCCTATTGCCTTGAGAGGCCAACCCAGGAGCTGTCCACGGTGGCAGTATCTCCTTTCCAAGCTCTGTTGGCTGATGCAAGCTACAGGGAAAGGCTTCACTTCCCTGGACTCTTTTGCAAACTTTGTAAACCCTTAGGGCAGAAAAGGGGCCAGGCTTCTACCTGAGGAGATCCAGTAGCCAGGGCCCTTCCCAAGATCTCTGTAACTGTCATAACAGCATATCCAGTCTCTATAATTCTCACAAAAGTCATCTCCTGCCCCTCAATAGAAGCCATCCTAGATTATGCTAATTAAACCACCAATTCCTGAACAGAAAAAACCCACCAATCTCTGAGTTTTCCACAAAAACTCACCAGTCTCTGAGCTCCCCACAAAAACCTACCAATCCCTGAGCAGGAAAACTCACCAATCCTTGGACAGGAAAAATCACCAACAATTGGGCTTTCCAAGCTCAGGACTTGAAATTCCACCTAACCTCACACTGGAAACCTCTGTCCTAGAAAGCTCAGCCTCTAAGAAATCCTATATAAATGCTTTGCTCAGTTTGCTGTTGCCTTCTTCTGGGAGCAGAGGCATCCACTCCTGGATTTGTCCGTTCTCTCCCTGGATTTATCCCTCCAATGAATCTCTTTTAAGAGATTTGCTGCCAGGCGTGACTCTCTCATCAGAAGAAGCCAAGAAACAATGAAGAGAAAAAGAGAAGAAGCAAAGAAGTGGACCAGGGCTGAGGCTCCTGAGCTCCTGAGCTCCTGATAACCTCCCCCTGGGAGCTACAAAGCCTACAAAGCCTCTGCTGAGGAGACTTCCTTTCACAGCTATGTGGTTCCTGGGCTCCCATGCCTCAGGATGCCCTTCCATTGGGACACTGTCCCACCTCAGAGATGTTTGGGGTTTGTGGCTTCCAAGTCTCAGAATGCCCTTTTATTGGGATATCTTCACCCCTCATAACTGAGTGGTTCCTGGGCTTTTGAGTCCAAGAATACCCTTGATTAGGAAAGGCCAATATGCAGTGCCTATGGTGGCCAGAAGAAAGCATAAGATCCCCTCGGTACTGGAGTTACAAACAGTTGTGAGCTGGGACTCAAACCCTATCCTCTGGAAGAGCAGTCAGTGCTCTTAACCACTGAGCCATCTCTCCAGCCCTAAGCCAATTGTTTACATAGAGAAGCCAATTGTTTAGATACTCCCTGTCTAGCTCATCAACAACTGTTGTTGAATTTTCCTGTTCAGAAAAATTATTTAGTCCATTAATTAATCAGCCCATGGCTAAGCTGCCACCATCAGACCTTAGACTTCAATTGAACACAAAAGATGAGCACAGTATCCTGCTACTAGCACAGATCTGGAGCTAGCCAGCTTTGACTTCAGTTCCAGCTTTTAGAGTTAGCTATTGCCAGGATCACAACAGAGTCGAGGAAGAAAGCTGAGCTATCAGGAGTTTTGGTACTTGACAAAAAATCCTGGAATGAAAGTGTTTTGCCTTAGCCAGGTGGTCGTGGCCCACATGTTTAATCCCAGCACTCAGGAGGCAGAGGCTGGTGGATCTCTGTGAGTTTGAGGCTAGTTTGGTCTACAAAGAGGTTCCAGTACAGCCAAGACAATGCAGAGCAATCCTGCCTTGAAAAACAACAACGACAACAATGACAAAGTTCTTAGCCTTTAATCACTTACTGGAATGCTATAAGCAAAAGATTAAAGACACAGGAGATATTAGCTTCCTGGGTTCCATTTCCCCAGTGTAACTGTGCAGATGGAGGGAGGGGGATTAACATAGACATTGGGATGGACTCATTGTTCAGAGTAGCTAGCTACTCAGAGAGCTTGGCCATTCACTGTTGTGTTGTACAGTGTGGTTCTGTCCAGGCCATTTGTGCTCTTGTAAGCCTAGCCTCTGTTCATGATGTTTCCAAAAACGGATTGACCAGAGACTAAGACCAAACAGAAAAAAGTGTTTTCAAAGTATTTTTTTTTCAATCCTTCATGAAGAGGCATTGGCAGAGGCATCTCAAATACTCTGCCCGTGGCCTTGGGTTACCAAATCAGAGATGAAAGTTCCTAGGCTTTGAAATGAGCTTGCGCGGCTGGCCAGATTTCCAGGCTTGGGACTGCAGCTCTTTCCAAATATTCCAGTGCATTTTCCATGCTCAGGCCTTTGTTGGGAGGGCAGCTTTCCTAACAGAGACCCCCAAGCAAAGCTTTTGTAGTGTCGGGTTTACATACACTCTCAAACACACACAAGAGGCAGGCTCATTAGCTGTATGAGCTGCAGAAATATTATAACTGAAGTAATTTTAGGGCAGAAGAATTATTTAGGCTTATGGTTTCAGAAAGCGCTGTCAATCATGACTGAGGGAGAGACTCAAGACTGTGCTGACATGAGCGTGAGGTTGCTTGTTTAAATCTGAGCAGATCAGGAGGTAGAGAGAAGACGGGAAGCAGGCCAAGATGCATACTCCAGGTCCTGAACTTCAGCTGTCTACTTCCTCCAGCTATTCAACACCACCTAGAGTTTGCACACCAACCACAAGCTGCATCACCACCTATGAACCAAGTGTTGAAGCAGCCTGCAGGTCAGGGGAGCAATTTAAATCCAAACTATAATGCTAACTTTTCTACGACAGTTTGTAATGGGAATGCAAAATGAGGATTACATACTGTGTTGATTTCTTATCGCTGCACCAGCAAATCACCATGAACGTAGTAGCTGAAACAACACTCCCTCATGATCTCATAAGTGCGGACTTCAGAAGTATGAGATGGGTACAACTTGACTGAAAACCAAGGAGTCCATAAGGCTGTGTTCCTTTCTGGAGTGGAATCTTTTCCACCTTTTCAGCTTCTGGAGGCTTCTTGCATTCCTTGGCTCATGATGTCCTAAGACCCTGAAAGCCAACAATAATGCCACTTGATTCTCACACTCATTACTTTTCCTGTCCCTCTCTTCCACATTGACAGAATCTATGGTTACTTTTGGTCTACCCAGATATTACACTGCTATCCCTCCACCTCAAGGTCAGAATGTTAGTCACTTTAATTCTGTCCATTAGTTCTCCCTTACCATGTAATATAACCCATCTGAAGATTCTGGGGTTAGGGTGTGGACAAGTCTCTTGTGTGTAGGAATAGGGGTATACGTCAGAGTTTTTCAGTTTCATGAGGTCTCATTTATTAATTGTTCATCTTAGTGCCAATATTAATGGTGCTCTGTTCAGAAAGTTGTCTCCTGTGCCAATGCATTCAAGGTTATCCCCACTTTCTCTTCTAGCAGATTTAGTGTATCTGGTTTTATGTTGAAGTCTTTGATCCATTGGACTTGAGTTTTGTGTGGGTGATAAGTATGGATCTATTTGCATTATTTGCATGTAGACAAACAGTTTGACCAGCACCATTTGTTGAAGATGCTTTTTCTTTTCCTAGTGTGTATTTCTGGCTTCTTTATAAAAAGCCAGTTGTCCATGGGTGCGTGGGTTTACATGATTGAAATCTTTTAAACACCAGTATTAGAGATGTGAAACAGAGGCACATAGTGATCAAGTTCATTAAAGTTTCAGATCAGGGGCAGTGTTTAATCTAAATCCAAATAGTCTGGCCGAGGAATCCTCACTAAACTGCCACATTAGGCTGCTTTTCAAATGCTGGACAACCAGATGACACTGTGTCTGTCAAGAGCTGAGTGCTAATAAAAGAAGTAGTGAGTCCTTAGGATAATGATGCCTCATGAGCTGCCACTTTCGTTAACCTTTAATGAAGTGTCACATACTGTTGAGTAAAATGGGGATACTTTGGAGCCTATTAATCTGGAAGAAAATGCATTTCAGAATTAAAAATGGGGACACATAAAAATGAAGGCACAATGGTGATTTTGACCAGAACAAGACAGCTGTGTTCCATTCGTCAGAACAGAGGCTAATAATTAGGTCTGTTCTTGTCCAGATTTTTTTTATCTTCCCCTCCATGTACTGAGCTGAGAAAGTTTTATGGTTTTGTTCCTGAGCTATAATTTATCTAGGTAGACTTTACTTTTCAAAAGTATAATTTGCTCTTCCTAGGCTGGCAAGCTGGCACTCTGCAGGGCAGAGCCTTGTTCAGCTTCAGTAAGGGCTCAGAATCCAACCAAGGAAACTGAAGCTGGTGGTGGTTGGAAACCTGTCAGAATTTTTGTTCCTGTGCGTCAACAGAAATTTTTCCAGAAAATCCAAGTGCAGCTAGTGTGAATTAGAGCAAAAGTTCACTGGGAAGCATATGGCCTTTATGGCTTGGAAAAGTCAGCGTTAGCCAGCTCAAAAAAACAGAAGCACCCCACAGGCCTCCACCTGACTGCTTGCAGCACACCAGCCTTGAGGACTTGGTTTTCCCACGTGAAGCTGCGGCCAAGAGGGTTGTGTAACATCTCAGGGCTCTAAAAGCTTTGTTTAGACAGAGTACAGCAGAATTCACTGTGTATCCTAGGCTGCCTTCAAATGCAGTACCCTCGTGCCTCAGCTTCCAGAGTGGTGGGATTCCTGGCATATAGTGCAACATCTGTCTCCCAGCATCCTCAGGTGTTTTGTCATAGTGACTGAAAGCTGGCTAGTATGCACAAGTTCTAGTTGCTCCCTCCTTTCAATATGATAGTTGGCACTTTCTCACTTTATTCCTATTTTTTTATGTATATGAGTGCTTTGCCTGCCTGTATGTCTATTCACCATTTGAATGATAGCATAAACAGAGTTAACGGACAGATTACACGCTGAGCAAAAATATCTATAATGTCGAAATCCAAATATATATGTGAATGTACATATATATTTTTATTGTAAACAAATCCTGTATATCAACACGAAAAAGAGAGGAAACCCACTAGCTAATGGACATAGGATATACAGAAGGAGACTCCTAACCGACTAAAGGAATATATTATAAAATGCAAATCAAAAAAAGGCAAATTTAAAATAAAAGATTCCACATCAGAATGACAAGTATCAGAAAACAGAAAATACCAAACTGTAATGAGGATGCTTGATGGTTGCTTTTTTGAGCATTTACTGGTATGACTATTCTAGAAAATTTTAAAGAGGACATTGGCATTACAGGCATTATCTTTGTGGCATGCTGGCTTGTTATATGGAAGCTGGGATCAGAACTCCGATCCTCATGATTGAGTAGAAGGTGCTCTTACCTACTGAACCAGGTCTCTAGCTCATGTATTCTCAACCTTCAAGGTTTAACAATTTGTTTTTCTTTTGTTTGTAAATCCTTCCTTACAAGCTACATTATAGGTAAGTTTTAATTTTTCAATTCAGTTCAATAATCTTGAATATTAAATAGGTTTATTTTTCCATTTGCATTAATATACTTTTTCATATATTAGCAACTCAGTTATATTCTTATTTTTCAAGCTTTTCTATATGTTTCTCTTTTCCAAGTTAGGACTTTGTGACTCCAAAGACCTAAATTATTCCATTTTTGAAAATTCTATAGCTATTTCTTTGAATATTATCTCTTCAAATGTCCCTTTTAACATTTTTCACTTTGACTTTTGTAGATACTTTCCCTTTGCTGTCCTATACTTTCCACATTTGTGTTTCAGTTTTGTTTCATACAAAAAAATAATTGGACTTATTTTCCAGTAGTTTAATATTTTCTTATTCTTAACTACTCCTTTGAGTTTTATATTAAAATTATTTTTTATTCCTGAAAGTTCTATTTTTTTTTGCTGAAGTCATCTTGTTGGTGCTTTATCCTTTGTTTCACAAATGCACAGACACACAGAACATATACATATATTTATGTAAATATATGTATATTTGAGACAGAGCTCTCTATGTAGCACCCTGGCTGGCCTGGAACTCACTGTGTAGACCAGGCTAGTCTCAAACTCAGAGATTTGCTTGCTTCTGTCTCCTGTGTGCTGAGATCAAAGGTATGTACCATTTACAACCAGCCCTTGTCTATATTTTAAATTCTCAGGCAAATGGTTTTCTGTGTGATGTGATCAAAGCAAACAAACAAAAATAGAGTTCTGGAGATAATGACTGAGTGCAGAACTGACCGACATCTACCTTGAGCAGCCGGGACTCGGCTCCACCAGAACTTTGGTGAAGTTGACATTGTAGAATTATCTGTCATGGGGTGAAGGGTGGAGTTACCTACTCATCAGCTTTTATCAGCGTGGATATTGAGCTACCATTTGCTACATTCAAGCATGGGTTCTAGGTTATATCCATAAATGGTCCTTGGACTGTTGGAGAAACAGTCTCATAAAAGACCCCTATGCCCTGATATATTTGGTCCTTGTGGAGCTCCTGTCCTCTCCAGGTCATACTAACTCCCCCTTCTTTTATATGATTCCCTGCACTCTGCCAAAGGGTTGGTTATGTGTCTTAATATTTGCTTTGATACACTGCTAGTTAGAGTCTTTCAGAGGCCCTCTGTGGTAGGCTCTTGTCCTGCTACTTGTTTTCTCCTACATCCAATGTCCATCCCATTTGTCTTTCTAAGTGAGGATTAATCCTCTTACCCCAGGTCCTCTTTCTTGTTTATCTTCTTTAGGTGTACAGGTCTATATAAGTGAGTATATACCATGTGAGTCTTTCTGCTTTTGGGATACCTCACTCAGGATAATCGTTTCCAGGTCCCACCATTTTCCTGCAAATTTCATGATTTCCTTTTTTAATTGCTGAGTAGTATTCCATTGTGTAAAAGTACCACAGTTTCTGTATTCATTCCTCAACTGAGGGACATCTGGGTTGTTTCCAGGTTCTGGCTATTACAAATAAAGCAGCTACAAACATAGTTGAGCAAATGTCCTTGTTGTGTACTTGAGCATCTTTTGGATATATGCCTAGGAGTGGTATAGCTGGATTTTGAGGAATCACTATTCCTAATTGTCTAAGAAAGCGCCAAATTGATTTCCAGAGTGGATGTACCAGTTTACATTCCTACCAGCAATGGAGGAGGGTTCCCCTTTCTCCACAACCTCTCCAGCATGTGTTGTCACTTGAGTTTTTGATCTTAGCCATGCTGGTGGGTGTAAGGTGAAATCTCAGGGTCATTTTGATTTGCATCTCCCTGATGGCTAAGGATGTTGAGCATTTCTTTAAGTTTTTTCCTGCCATTCTACAGTCCTCTACAGAGTTCTCTGTTTAGCTCTATACCCCATTTTTTAATTGGATTACTTGATTTGTTGCTTTTTAACTTCTTGAGTTCTTTATATATACTGGATATTAGCCCTAGGTCAGATATAGGGTTGGTGAAGATCCTTTCCCAGTCTGTAGGCTGTTGCAAAGCCACGTTTTTAATTTCAAGTCTTTAATTATTTTTGTTAAGAGTTTTAATTTAGTCTTTGAAAATTACATATATTTATATAACTATATTATTATATTATACATTTAAATACATCCATTTTTAATCTCTCCTGCTGCCCCAAATGCTCCTCTACCCTGTCTCCTTCCCAACTTCATGTCCTCATTTTTTTATTATTAATAAACCCTTGAGTGCAATTAGTACCTCTCATATGCACATGATATAAGGCCATCACTGTGGCATGAGAAACCTACCAGAGGCCATGTCCTTGAAGGAAGCACTCCCTCTCTCAGCAGCCACCAACTGCCAAGAATGTGGTAAACACTTTAGATAAATAGAAGGTCCTCTTAAGTTCTTCATTATCATCATATAATAATAATACAAGTTGAAGAATAAATTTGTATAGGTTGAAGCACTAATATTTATAAGCAGGATATTAAACAAATCCCCATTGTCTACTTTTCTCTTCAAAATAATACCTACCTCATGGAGTTATGATGACAATTTAATAAGTACGCAATGCATTTAAATTAGTGAAAATATTAAATGTTCAATGTATTAGCTATTCTTTTTATTAATAATTCAATTTACATCTCAATCATAGACCCCTCTCTGCTCTCCCCCCCAGTCCCACTCTCCCACGTCCCCTCTCCCCCAATACCCATATGCCCCAGGTCATCTATTCACATGAGGACTGAGTTTGTCTTCCTCCCCTGTGGCCCTGTAGGGAAGTCCCACCAGGAGGAAGTGATCAGAAAGCAGGTAACATAGTCTGTGCCAGAAATATTCTCTACTCCCCTAACTAGTGGGCTGGCATGAAGCCTCAGATGTCCATCCCACTTATCTTTGTGGGGACCTGTGCATTGTAATATGTATATCCTGTACCATATGGCTAAAATCTGCTTATAAGTGAGTAGATACCATGTGTGCCTTTCTGGGTCTGTGTTACCTCATTAACGATGATCTTTTCTAGTTACATCCATTTGCCTACAAATTCATAATTTCCTTGTTTTTAATGCTGGAGTAGTATTCCATTCTGTAAATGTTCCACAATTTCTTTATCCATTCTTTGTTCGAGGGACATCTAGGTTGTTTCCAGTTTCTGGCTATTACGAATAAAGCTGCTATTAACATGGTTGAACAAATGCCATTGTTGTATGGTAGAACATCTTTTGGGGGTATGCCTATGACTGGTATGGCTGGGTCTTGAGATACGGCTATTCCCAACTTTATGAGAAAGTACTGGATTGATTCCCAAAGTGGTTGTACAGGTTTACATTCCCACCAGCAATTGAGTAGTGTCCCCCTTTCTTTACATCCTCACCAGCATGTGTTATCTGTTGGAATGATGTTCTTGTGGAATGTATACAGTTTACCCTTGTTCATTCAAATGCTGACCACACTATCTGGTTTCAATCTGACATTGCATTGTGATGTTTATTCTAAACATCACTTGTCTCAAATCTGTATAAACATTGCCACCATTTGTTTTCTGTATTGCCAATAAAAATGACCCGCCAATGCTGTGCAATGCAGAGAATAGGATGGGACATCCTGGTCCGGAGCGGAGGAGAAGAAAATGAGTGAAAGGGTCGGGAGAGAGAGATCAGCAAGAGAGGACTTGGAACCAGGAAGAGAGATGAACTGGACCTAAGATATGACTAAAAGCAAGTATAATGTGGGAAATCTGAATGGGAGGAAACTATGCCAGCTTGGAGGTTTAGGATGGAGTAACTATTGCCCAGCACTGTGCTCTAAGTCAATTAAATAAATACTAGTCTTTGTGTGGAGGTTTGGGTACATAGCTGGTTTAGGAATAACCACTGTTTAACTAAAAGATAAGTCAATAATAAATATAAATAATCAACAACAGTTATCACTTGAGTTTTTGATCTTGGCCATTCTGAC
This sequence comes from Pachyuromys duprasi, assembly GCA_028658305.1. NCBI lineage: Eukaryota > Metazoa > Chordata > Mammalia > Rodentia > Muridae > Pachyuromys > Pachyuromys duprasi. The sequence goes on from CM053767.1 coordinate 32,503,332, forward strand.
AGGTGTAAAATGAAATCTCAGAGTTATTTTGATTTGCATTTACCTGATGACTAAGGACATTGAGCATTTCTTTCAGTGCCTTTTCACTATTTCAGATTCCCTTATAGAGAATTCTCTGTTTAGCTCTGTATCCCATTTTTAAATTGGATTATTTGGTTTGTTGCTGTTTAATTTTTTGAGTTCTTTATATATTCTGGCTATTAGCCCTTTGTTAGATGTAGGATTGGTGAAGATCATTTTTGAATCTGTAGACTGCCATTTCATTCTATTGATAGTCCCATTTGCTTTACAGAAACTTTTCAATTTCAAGAGATCCTGTTTATTAATTGTTTCAATTTCAAGAGATCCTGTTTACTAATTATTAATAGAGCTTGAGTTGTTGGTGTTCTGTTCAGGAAGTTGTCTCCTGTGCCAATGAGTTCAAGGCTCTTTTTTTAAATTTATTTATTTTTATATCAATCACAGGTTAGGTACTTTGCATCCCAGGCGTAGCCCCCTCCCTCATTCCCTCCCACCCTCCCACTCCCTCCCTCATCTCCCTCCTCCCCGCCCCCTCCAAGTCCACCAACAGGGGAGGACCTCCTCCCCTTCCATCCAACCCCAGC
>CM053767.1:32504036-32514623 GCA_028658305.1 Pachyuromys duprasi
AAGGCTCTTAACCACTTCCTCCTCTAGCAGATTTAATGTATCTGGTTTTATGTTGAGGTCTTTGATCCACTTGGACTTCAGTTCTGTGCTGAGTCCATTTGCATTTTTTTACATGAAGACATACAGTTAGACCAGCACCATTTGTTGAAGATGCTGCTTTTTTTCCATTGTATGGTTTTGGCTCCTTTGTCAAAAAGCAGGTGTGCATAGCTGTGTGGGTTTATTTCTGGGTCTTCAATTTGATTCCACTGATCAAACAGACAATTTCTATGCCAGTCCCATGCAGTTATTACTATCGCTCTATAATATAGCTTGAGGTCAGGTATGGAGATACCTCCAGAAGTTCTATCATTTTTTAGGATTGTTTTTGTGGTTCTGGGTTTTTTTTGTTTGTTTTTCCATATGAAGTTTAGAATTTTTCTTTCAAGGTCTGTAAAAAATTCTGTTGGTATTTTGATGGGGAATGCATTGAATCTGCAGATTGCCTTTGGTAAGATGGCCATTTTTACTATGCTAATCCTACCTATCCATGAGCATGGGAGACCTTTCTACCTTCTTCAATTTCTTTCTTCGGAGACTTGAACTTCTTGTAATATAGGTTTTTGGCTTCCTTGGTTAGAGTTACCCCTAGATACTTTATATTATTTGTAGCTATTGTGAAGGCTGTAGTGTCCCTAATTTCTTTCTCAGCCTCTTTGTCATTTATGCACAGGAGGGTTACTGATTTTTTTAAAATTATTCTTGTATCTGCCACTTTGCTGAAGAAGTTTTTCAGGTGTAGGAGTTCTCTGGTGGAATTTTTGGAGTCACTTATGTATACTACCACATCATTCCAAATAGTGATACTTTAACTGTTTCCTTTCCAATTTGTATCCCTTTGATCTCCTTTAATTGACTTATTGCTCTAGCTAGAACTTCTAATACTATATTGAAGAAATATAAAGAGAGCTGGCAACCTTGTCTTGTCCCTGATTTTAGTAGGACTGATTTGCGTTTCTCTCCATTTAGTTTAATGCAGGCTATTGGTTTGCTGTATATTGCCTTTATTATGTTTAGGTATAGGCCCTGTATCCCAGATCTCTCCAATACTTTTATCATGACGTGGTATTGGAGTTTTTCAAAGTTTTTTTTCTGCATCTAATGAGATGATCATGTGATTTTTTTTCAGTTTGTTTATATGGTGGATTACATTGATGGGTTTTCATGTGTTGCCATCCCTGTATCCCTTGGGTGAAGCCTACCTGATTATGGTAGATGATGTGTTTGATGTGTTCTTGAATTTGATTTGCAAGTATCTTATTGAGTATTATTGCATCAATGTCCATAAAGGGCATTGGTCTGAAATTTTCTTCCTTTGTTGAGTCTTTGTTTGGTTTAGGTATCAAGGTGACTGTGGCTTCATAGAATGAATTTGGTAATGTTCCTTCTGTATCTATTTTGTGGAATTGTTTGAGAAATATTTGTGTTAGCTTTTCTTTGAAAGTCTGGTAGAATTCTGCACTAAAACCATCTGGACCTTGGCTCTTTTTGTTGTTGTTGTTAGGAGACTTTTGATGGTTTCTTCTATTTCCTTAGAGTTATAAGGCTGTTTAAACTATTTATGTGCTCTTGAATTAACTTTGGTAGGTGACAGCTATCATGAAAATTGTCCATTTACTCTAGATTTTCTAATTTTGTGGAATACAGGCGTTTGAAGTAAGACCTAATGATTCTTTGGATTTCCTCAATGTCTGTTGTTATGTCCCCCTTTTCATGTCTGCTTTTGTTAATATGGGAATTGTCTTTCTGTCTTTTAGTTAGTTTGGCTAGAGGTTTGTCTATCTTGTTGATCTTTTTTGAAGAACCAACTCTCGGTTTTGTTGATTCTTTGTATTGCTCTCTTTGTTTCTAATTTATTGATTTCAGCTCTGAGTTTAATTATTTCCTACTGTCTACTCCTCTTGGGTGTGTTTGCTTCTTTTTTTCTCTAAAGCTTTCAGATGATCTGTTAACTTGCTGATATGGGGCCTCACCAGTTTCTTTATGTAGGTGCATAGTACTGTGAACTTTCCTCATACTACTGCTTTCATTGTGCCCCATAAGTTTGGGTGAGTTGTGCTCTTATTTTCACTGAATTCTAGGAGGTCTTTAACTTGTTTATTTCATCCTTCATACAATGTTCATTGAGCAGGTAGTTGTTCAGTTTCCATGCATATGTAGGCTTTTGTTGTTTCTATTGTTGTTGTCTAGCCATAATCCATGGTGATATGAGAAAGAACAATGGGTTAATTCAATTTTCACGTATTGGTTGAGGCTTGCTTTGTGACTGACTATATGGTCAATTTTGGAGAAGGTTGCGTTTGTTCCTGAGAAAAAGGCATATTCTTTTGTGTTTGGGTGAAAAGTTCTGTACACATCTGTTAGGTCCCTTTAGTTCATGACCTCTTTTAGCTTCATTATTTCTCTATTTAGCTTCTGTCTTGATGATCTGTCATTGGTGAGAGTGGAGTCTTGAAGTCTCCCACTATTAATGTGTTGGGATCAATGTGTGATGTAAGCTTTAATATTTTTTTTTTACGAACGCAGATGCCCTTGTATTTAAGGCATAGATGTTCAGGGTTGTGATGTTCTCTTGGTGGATTTTTCCTTTGATGAGAATGAAGTGTCCTTCCCCATCTCTTTTGATTAATTTTGCTTGAAAGTCTATTTTATTAGATAGAAGGATGGCTTCTGCAGCTTTCTTTTTGTGTCTGTTTGCTTGAAAAACCTTCTAGCCCTTTACTCTGAGGTAGTATCTATCTTTCTTGCTGAGGTATGTTTCTTGAATGCAGCAGAATGTTGGATCCTGTTTCCACAACTATTCTGCTGGCTTTTTATTAGACAATTGAGTCCACTGATGTTGACAGATATTAGTGACCAATGATTGTTAGTTCCTTTTATTGTGTTTGTGTGGTTGCTTATTTTGGTTTTGCTGTTGTGAATTATCTGTATCATGTGTTTTCTCAGCTGTAGTTGACCTCATTGTGTTGGAGGTTTTTCCCTAATATCTTCTGTAGGGCTGGGTTAAGTGCATAGATAGATATCGTTTAAATTTAGTTTTGTCATGCAAGACCTTGTTTTCTACATCTATGGAGATTGAAAGTTTTGCTGGACATAATAGTCTGGGTTGGCATTCGTGGTTTCTTTGTGCCTGCATGACATCTGCCCAGGCCCTTCTGGCTTTCATGGTTTCTGTTGAGAATTCAGGTGTGATTCTGATAGGTTTACCTTTATACATTACTTGGCCTTTTCCCCTTGTCACTTTTCATATTTTTTCTTTGTTCTGTAGATTTAGTATTTTGATTATATGGTGGGAGGAATTGCTTTTCTGGTCTGGTCTATTTGGTGTTCTGTAGGCCTCTTGCATGTTTAAGGGCAATTCTTTCTTTAGTTTGGGGAAATTTTCTTCTATGATTTTCTGGACCTTGGAGCCTGAAGTCTTCTTTTTTGTCTATTCCTGTTATTCTTAGGTTTTGCCTTTTCATGGTGTCCTTGATTTCTTGTATGCTGTGTGCCAGAAACTTGTCCGTCTTAATGTTTTCCTTGAGAGATGTATTGATTTCTTCAATTGTATTTTCAATGCTTGAGATTCTCTCCTCCATCTCTTATATTCTGCTGGTGATGCACACCTTTGTGGTTCCTGATCTCTTCTCTAAGTTTTCTATCTCCAGGGCTTTCTCGGTTTGTGTTTTCTTTATTGAATCTAATTCTGTTTTCAGGTATTGAACAGTTTTATTCATTTTTCTTCACCAGTTTGATTGTGATTTCCTGTTTGTCCTTGATGTCCTCTCTTTGTTTGGTTGTATTTTTCTATATTTGTTTATTTCCTCTTTATATGCTTCTAATAACATCATAATCATAGATTCAGGTTATTTTCCTGTGTTTCAGCATTAGATATTCAGCATTAGTATATCCATTGTTTTATTGGGGGGGGCAGTTCAGGTGAAGCCATGATGTCCTGGTTTTTGTTGATTGTGTTCTTATGCTGGCCTTTAGCCATCTGGTTGTTTGAAGTCTTGGAGCTATGTTCCTTGAACCTGCACCCAAGACTGGATCCTCCCATCTCTCCTGTCTCAAGTACGTCTTCAGGATGATAAGAGATGTCCAGGGGAATGTGAATGGGTGCTAGCGTTTCAGATGCAACCACAGTGAGCTGCCTGTTTCAGAAGGCAGGGTGCTGGCATCGTTATCTTGAATGGCGCTAGCACAGATGACTTGAATGGCAAGGGTGCTGGCATGGGTGACTTCAAAGGAAAGGGGCACTGGTGTGGGTGTCTTGAAGGGCCAGGTGTGGGTGTCTCAGGTGATACCTGAGGGGACACAAAAACCTCATGTAGAAGCTGGGGAGGGGAATTGCCTCAGGGGCCATCTCAGGGGATCCAGTGTCTCAGAAGACAGCTGAGTTGCAGCTTACAGACATATCAGCCACTGTGGTCATTGGACTCAGACTCTTCTGGGCTCAGGCATCTTGGATATGGGATCCATATGATTTTGTTGTACACTTGGTCTCCACAGGGGGACCAGTAGAACTGTGCTTTGGAGGTTAGACTGCTGTCCCAGGATTTCAGACCCTGCCCTCTGGGGAGCAGGAATGATCCAATGTCTGGCTGCTGGAGCTGAGGGTCCCTGGACCTGGAGACCTGCACTCTCTCAAGTATGCAGAAAGATCAGGGATCCTACAGTTCTTGACTCCTTTACCCAGGAAATGACCATGGGTGGGGGGAAAAGCATCTGGTCATCCCCAACTCCCTGAATGTCCTCTCCAATCCAGAAAGTACCAAAATCAGTGTTTTGGATCCAGCCACCTTTTTCCTCACTGGTTTCACAATCTCTGATATTTTGCCACTTAGATATTGTACACACTGGTCATTGCCATCTTGGAATTCCTGGGACATTCCAGGGCCACTGGGCTGTGGTTCCCACAGCTGTCTTGCTGACTAGTGACTCTCCCAGGATGCTCTGTGAGGCACCTACAGCTTCCAGGAGTTTTCACATCACTGGAAATGCATGTACTAGACCTTCCCCACCCACCCCCACCTTCCAGACCATTTGGCTCCCACAGGGAAAAGTCATATTAGCTATTATAATTATTTTTTTCTTTTAGCCTTGCCTTCTAGATAATCTGCTTTTTCTTCATCTTTTGGCTGACTTGAATACATGTTATTATTTCTCTTAAAACTCCCTTCCAAATGATAAGAGGAGAAGGCCACTGAAGAACAATTCCTCCATCAGAAAGAACGTTCTTCTGAGTCCCTAAACAGACATCACTCATCATGGCTGCCTCTTCACTTGCTCTCATTTTCTCATGTAAAGTCTAGTAGGCTTCTGTGAGGACAGAACACAGCAGTACTTTTTACTCACAGACAGAACTTTTATCACTGCCATTTTCCTTACCCCTAGTCATGTCTTTGCTTTTTGATGTTGATGTGACAAGATGAGGGACACTTGGTCATTTTTTTTAAACAGATATTTATTTCTTGAGTTAGTAAACCCAAGATCAAAGTACTGACAAGTTTGGTGTCTGGAAAGGGACTGCTCACAGCTTCCAAATGGTGCGTAAATGTTGGTCCCTGCAGAAAGGAGGAGTGAAAAGATGCAGTTGAACTCCCAGGAGCCATATTTTCCCTCCTTAGATTTATTTTTATTTTAAAATTATTTGTGCATTTGTGTGTCTTCATGTGTGTGTGTGCACATGAATGCATGTACCTGAAGAGCTAGAAGAGAGCGTTGGATCCCCAATTATGCCACCTTTCCAGTCCTCCTGAATATTCCTTTATTGTGGCATTGATGTTGTAACCATGACAGAGACTTTATAATCTCAAAACCTCTTCTTAGGCTCCACTTCCCAGCACTACTGCAACTAAAGATGAAGGGTTAAGCTTTGGAGGTGACAAATGTCCAAGCCACAATCCAGTCATCCTAATATTAGAACACAAGCCCTAATAACATTATTTAAAACATCAGGAAAAACAAGCTTGAAATGATCAGATCTAATTTTATTGGTTCATCTAGTTTGTTAGTAGCATCATTGTAAATGATGTTACCACCCACTCGCCTCTGTATGCTATAACAAACAAGACAGACACTTAAAAGCTTTTGGTTACTGTAAAGTTCTAAATTCGTACAGATGTTACTAATATGTTGGAGATCCTGCTTTAAAAGATTGGAAGTGATATTAACAGAACACAACCCTCTATGTCAATCTAGACTCAAGAGCCCAGAGGAATCAGGAACACTGAAGATCAGTACTTGCTCTGAGGGCGGGCAGTGCAAATGCAAGGCCTAGTTGCTCTAACATCATTGAACATGAATGGACATCACCACATACAGCAGAGCGCTTCTTCACCAGCTGACTGCTGTGATCTTTACCTCATGCATGAGAGGCTAGAGAGTGAGTGTCAACACAGAGGTCAGCTGTATGTACTTACTCCTCTAAGTACTTGTGACATGCTATGTCAGGAGTTCAGTGGTTGAGTTTCACACAGGGCAGTGTGATTCATCGGAATCATTAGGATCCTCCTGGAATAACTTCCGTGAGTTGATTGCCTTTGACAGATCAGTTTGCTTAGATTAAAAAGCAATTGCTGCTGTCTAGTTGAATTTAAACACTTTGGCTAGAAGATGCTGAACTCTAACTCTGTCTAGTCTATAGGAACACCTTGATGTGAAAATTACATCGAATGTAGTGAAGAGAAAACTGACTTAGCAAGACTCAGGAACATGGTGTTGTAATAGCAAGAGGGAGCATCTACACTAGGGAGAGAATGCAAAACAAAAGCCGGTGGAAGTGTGTGATAATAGCAACTTTGCCTCCAATGTGCTAAGTCATTACAATGTTTGTGATATGATTCTGGTTTGTATTCATGTAAAACTGACATCGTGTAGTTTGGAGTAGAAAAGATTGGTCTTCTGAGATGAACATTTAAAGGGATTTTGGTATATAAGAATCTCCTCTTCTACTTTATGAATGGATTTAAGTATTTAATAAAAGAAACAGTAGCACCAATGGAATCGAAATAACAGTGCTCTAAAATCCAAGTCCCCTTCAACCAAACAGAGCAGAACATATGGGTTGAGTGAAATTTAAATGTGTCTTAGGGTTTCTATTGCTTCAAAGAAACACCATGACCAAAAGCAAGTTGGGGGAGGAAAGGGTTTATTTGGCTTATTCTTTCACATTGTAGTACATCATTGAAGGTAGTCAAGGCAAGAACTCAAACAGGACAGGAGCTTATGCAGAGGACATGGTGGCATGTTACTTACTGGCTTGTCCCTCCTGGCTTGTTCATCCTGCTTTTTTATAGAACCCAGGACCACCAGCCTGAGGGTGGATCCATCCACAATGGGCTGGGCTCTCCCACATCAATCACTTACTAAGAAAATTCCCTCTAGGCCTGCTTCTTATTGAAGCATTTTCTCACTTGAGGTTTCTTCCTCTCCAATGACCCTAGCTTGTGTCAAGTTGATCTAAAACTATCCAGCACATAACCTAATGCCAGAAATTACAACTGCAGCTTCCATGACCTGGAGACAGACTGGAAGTTGAGATGATACAAGCTGACATCCATCTGTGACACATAACAAATAGTATAGTTTTGGAACTAGTATGAGAAATGAGATGTTCTCAGACATACCCTTCATTTTGTCACAGCCTCCTTTTTATTTAGATTGTGTGATTAGAGTGGAGGACAAAAGCCTGGTCTGATGGGCTCTGCCCTTCCCTTAGGAGTAAAAGGTACCTTATAAGCACAGTCCTTATAGACCCAGGCTACAGAAAACATTGGCTATCTAGGAATAATTGTAGAGAGTGTGGTCCAGATTATCCTTACACAGAGAGGAGAGCTACCATGTCTATCATGGGCGGGGGGGGGGGGTTGCAAATATCAAGAGACCTAACTTTAAAACAGTTATGTCATTCATTAGACATCATTCCTTTCATCATAGGCAACTACTAAACTACTTTATTCCTTTACGGATTTGCTTATTCTAAACACTTCAGATGAGAACTATATAGCAGGTGGTTTTTCAAGACAGATTTCTCTGGCATGTTTTCAAATCCATCTGACTGGATCGAATCTCAGTACTTCACTGTTCTTGCTGAATACTTACCTATTGCTAGGATTTAGCACATTTTATATATTTACTCACCAGCTACAGCACTTTTTGGCTTGTGAATAGCAGTTTATGAACTTTTATGTACAAGTTTTATGAGACTGACATGCTGCCTACTGTGCTAAGGAGGCATGTTGTACAAGTTTTAGTATGGAAAAATATTTTTCTTTCTTTCAGGCATGTGAGTTTTGATTGTATGCTACTCTGTATCTAAATATTTGAGTAATTGCTTGTTTCCTGAAGAGCTATACTACTTTACATCCCCAACAGAAATGTATGAGGGTTCCAATTTCTTCACATCTTTTTTTTTGTGATCACATGATATAATGTCTTTTTAGTCACAGCTATCCTAGTGATCATAAAATACTACCTTGTTGTGGTTTTAATTTGCATTTCCCCAGTGCTAATGTTTTTGCTGAAGCATTTTTTTTTCATGTGTGTAGTAGCCCTGTATATATCTTTGTTTGGAGGAATGTTATTCAAATCCTTAGCTCATATTTAAACTAGGCTGTTTGTCTTTACTGAGTTGAATGTGTTCTCTATGTTCCTTAAGTCTCTTTACTAGATATGTAATTTCAAAATATTTCTTTTCGTCCTGTAGCATAGACAAAAATTTTAACTACCTTATGTAGTTCAGCTTATCTTTGTTTTTGTTTTGTGGCTTATTATTTTATTTTGGTGCTTTTTAAAAACATTTTTATTTTATATTAATCACAGGTTATGTACTTTGTATGCCAGCCATAGCCCCCTCCCGCATTCCCTTCCTATCCCCCCCATACCTCCCTCACCTCCTCTCTGCCCCTTTCCAAGTCCACTGATAGGGGAGGACCTCCTCCCCTGCTGTGTTATCAGAGGCCACTATCTAATTCAATTTCATTATTTATCTGTGTGTCTGTGTTCGTGTGTATATGAACATGCATGTGAAATCACATATGCACAAGTGTGTGTACATGTGCATGAAGAGGTCAGAGGCTAACTGTGGGTGTTTTTCTTAATTGCCCTTTACCTTATGTTTTGAGACAAAGTCTCTCATTAAACCTGTATTTTTCCTTCAAGTGGATCCATGGGCTGAAAGGATCCCTCTACCTCTGACTCTCCAGTGCTGGGATGACAAGTTGTGTGCTGCCATGTCCTGCCCTTTTCTCGGATTCTTGATGTCAAGCACTTTATGAATGAACCATTTCCTCAGCCCAAGTAGTTATACTTATGTGTTCTTCTGAACTTTAATTATGACCTATGCCTGTGGCTCAAAGGTAAAATGCACACTCTAATGACTATTCTTGGTTGTCAACTTGAGTACATCTTGAATTATCCGAATCTCAAGTGGCTAAGCACATCTGTGAGGGATTTTTTTCTTGAACCATTTGAAGTGGGAAGACCCCATTTTAATGCAGATATTTTATGATGGGAAAATTTGCCTTTAATCCAGGTCACACTTTCTGTTGGCAGACTATATAAATGATATGGAAGAAGAAAGCTTGATCTCTTTACCTGCTTGGTGTCTCTTTACCTGCTTGCTTGTCTCTGGCAAGTCATTCCCCATTGGTACTAGAGCATTCAGCTTCAGGATTCCAGTGTGGATCTTTTTTACTTCCATTGGTAGATAGCCATTGTTGGAGCACAGCCTGTGGGCAATTCTAATAAAAATCCTTTCACACACACACACAGGCACACACACACACACACACTTCATTGACTGCTAGACCAGCAGTGATTTTCCTTTGAAGGAGATGCCAGGCAACAATACTTATGTCCCTCAGGACCCACCAATAATTGCCTCTGGACTTATAACCAGACTCAAGGTTAAGCAGCCTTCTAGAAAGAAAGATAGGAAATATAGTGCAGTACACCACTAATGAGCTTAATGCATTTGCTAATTCATTCAAGCAGAAGTCTGAGGAATATGTGTAAAAATGGATTTTAAGGGTTTGTATAATGGTGGAAGGAACATAAAACTGGATCAGGTTGAGTTTATCGATATGGGTCCTAGCAATGGAGATTCTAGATTTAATATGAAAGATTGCATAGTTAAGAAAGGTGTCAAAAACCCACAACCAATCATTGAGTGGAGTGCAGGGAAGGGGAAGGATAGAAGGACCCAGAGGGGATAGGATATCCACAAGAAGACCAACAGAGCCAACTCAGCAGGACCTGAGTGCACTCTGGAGTCTGAGGCACCGTGCATGAACAACAAGGACCATGCATGAACTGGACCTAGGCCCCTACACAGATATAGCTGATAGGCAGCCTGATCCTCATACAGGTTCCTTAGTAATAGGAATAGAGGATGACACTAATATGGACTCTTTTGCCTGCTTTTCGATCACTTTTTTCCTGGTGGGGCTATCTCAACAGGCCACAGGGAAGGAGGGTGTGCTCAGTCCTGATGTAACTTGATATTCTGGGGAGGTGTGTAGGCGGGCCTCTCTTTCGCTAAGGAGTAGGGGAGGGGGGGGG
>CM053767.1:32514723-32580600 GCA_028658305.1 Pachyuromys duprasi
TAGTGTTGATGAAGGGATTTTAAGGCTCAGGGAAATTGAAATGCTGGTAGGTATTAAAATCTTCCACAATGCCTAGAAGACATGCCCTTCATTAATTCTATAATAAAGTACAAAATGGTGAGAGGGGTACCAGCACTCTTAAAGTGCTTTGCTGTTTCTCTTTTTCTGGTGCTAGCCCTTAGGTTTTGAAATGGATGAATCAAATGCAATGGGTTTAATTGGGTCCTGAGGGAGCAGAGGACAGATGGTAGCACTGAATCATCAAAGGCAACGTGATCATTATTACCATAATGGATGGCATAGACAAAGCAATATTCATAATGGCCTTAACCATAATGGTCACAGGCAAAGTGAGTTTTATGGTGACATGACTCATATGGACCTTTGGTACTGGATGTTCAATAATGGTATTTCTAGGCATGAAATAGATAAGAAGCTCACTGAATTTTTTTTGCTTGGTCTTTATAAGTGGAAAAATTCTCAAACAAATGATTGGATTATGGCAATGGGGAATGAATCTTGGCCTGTGAACCAATTTCTACACTTGAGCCAATTTGCAGATCCAGAGGCCATTGAATCTGAAGGAATGGCCAGGTTCCCTGGAAGAAGGACCTTGATAAAATACCTCATGCTTTTCTGTTAGCCTTCTCCAGTCCTTCCAAGAGGGACATACGTCCTTTTACAAAGATAACTGTATACTGAGGGAAGAAAACAATTAGAGTTTCTGGGGTTTATTGGAGAGTGGTTTTGAATTGATGCTTATTTTGGGAGACCCCAAGAAACACTGTGGCCTCTCAGTTAAATTAGGGCTTATAGAGGTCAGGTGATTAATGGAATTTTGGCTGAAGTCTAACTCACATTAGGCCCAGTGGCCCCTGAACTCATTCTGTGGTTATTTCCTCAGTCCCACAAAATGTAACTGGGATATATTTACTCAGAAGTTGGCAGAATTCTCACATTCATTCCCTGAATAGTGAAGACTATTATGGTCGGAAAGGCTAAATGAAAGTCGTTAGGTTTGTCTCTGCCAGGAAAAATAGTGACTCAAAAACAGTATCACATCCCTGGAGGAATTGCAGAAATTAGTACTGCCATCAAGGACTTGAAAGATGCAGGGGTGGTGGTTTCTACCACATCTCCATCTAACTCTCCCATTTGCCCAGTGGAAATGACAGATGGATCATGGAAATGATAGTTGACTCTTGAAAACTTGATCAAGGAGTGACTCCAGTTACAGCTGCTGTACCAGATGTAGTGTCTTTACTTCAGCATCTGGTACATGGTATACAGCTGTTGATCTAACAAATGCCATTTTCTCAGTATCTGTCCATAAGGCCCAGCAGAAGCAGCTTGCTTTCAGTTGGCAAGGCCTTCAGTATTCCTTTAATGTCTTACTTCAAGGATATATTAACTCTCTAGCCCTGTGTCATAACATAGTTGGAAGGTATCTTCATCAGTCTCTTCCACAAAATATCACTGTATTGGTGGCATTACACTGATAGGACCAAGTGAGCAGGAAGTTGTAACTACTTTGGGCTTGCTCATAACACATACACACATCAGAAGGTAGAAAATATTTTGGTATGATGTTCTTGTGGAATGTATACAATTTACCTGAGTTCATTCAAATGCTGATTTCTCTGCCCCATTATCTGGGGTATAAATCTGGACATTGCATTGGAATGCTTATTCTAAGCAACACCCATCTCAAGTTTGTGTAAACATGCCAGCATTTGTGCTCTGTATTGTCAATAAAACAACCAGCCACAATGCTGAGCAATGGAGAGCATAGTGTGGGACATCCTAGTCTGGAGGGGAGGAGAAGGAAGCAATAAAGAAGTAGACAACAGGACAGGACTTTGAACCATGAGGAAAGAGGAACCAGACCTAAGATATGACTAAAAGCAAGAATGTTGGAAATTCTGAATGGGAGGAAGTTATGCAAACTTGGAGGTTTAGAATGGAGTAATCACTGCCCAGCACTGTGCTCTAGGTTAACTAAATACATCCTTGTCTCTGTGTGGAGATTTGGGTATACAGCTGGTTTAGGAATAACCCGTTTGACTAAAAGATAAATCAATAATAAATATTAATAATCAACAACAAAAAATAAATCAAACCCAAAGTCAAAGGCCTTTTGCCTCAGTGAAATTCTTAGGAGTCCCGTGATGTGAGACATGCAGACATATTCCTCTAAGGTGAAGGTAAACCTATCCCCTTCCACCACCAAGAAAGAAGCACAAATTTTAGTGTGGCTGTTTGGATTCTGTTTGGGTGTGTTACTCTGACACTTATAGTAACTGACTTGAAAAGCTGCTAGCTTTGTGTGGTGCTTAGAACAGGAAAAGGCTCTTCAACAGGTCTAGGCTGCTGTGCAGGTAGCTGCACCACTTGAACCATATGATCAAGTGACCCAATGCTACTTGAGGTGTTAGTGGCAGATAGGGATGCCATTTGGAGACTTTGGAAGTCCCCTATGGATGAATCATGGATGAGACCTTTGGGATTTTGGAGTAAAGCTCTACCATCATCTGCAGACAATTATTCTCCCTTCTACTATTGGGCATTAGTGGAAAATGAATGCTCAGTAATGGCCACTAAGTTACCATGTGACCTGTGGTGGTTTGAATACGTATGGCCTCCATAGACTCATGTGTTTGAATGCTTGGGCCATAGGGAGTGGCAGTATTAGGAAATATGACCTTGTTGGAGTAGGTGTGACTTTGTTGGAGGAAGCATGCCACTTTGGGGACATGCTTTGAGGTCTACACTGAGATATGAGATATATGTTCAGTGTGGCACAAAGTCTCCTTCTACTGCCTGTAATTCAAGATGAAGAACTTACAGCTCCTTCTCCAGCACCATGGCTGCCTGCACGCTGCCATGCTTCCCACCATGATGATAATGGACTAAACCTCTGAAACTGTAAGCCAGCCCTTATTAAATATAAACATTTTCATTTGTAAGAGTTGCTTTGGTCATGATGTTTCTTCACAGCAAGAAAACCCTAATTAAGACAGCCCCATAAGTTCATCTATTTGAATGTATGGTCACCAGGGAGAGGCACTATTTGAAAGGTTTGAGGGTGGGGCCTTGTTGAAGGAAGTATGTTACTGGGAAGTGGGCTTTGAGTTTTCAAAAGCCTATGCCAAGCCCAGAGTCTCTCTCTTTCTTGCTCTCTCTCTCTCTGCCTATGGATTAGGGTGTAGTTGTCAATTACTGCTTCAGTATCTGCCTCCCTGCATATTGCCATTCTTTCTGCCATGATGATAATGGACTAAACCTCAGAAACAGGCAAGTCACCAACTAAATGTTTTCTCTTATTGTAATTGCCATGGTCATGGTGTCTCTTCACAGCAATAGAACAATGACCAAGTCAGAAGTTGATACTGGGGACTGGTATATTGGTGTGACAGGTCTGACCATGCTGCTTATTGGCAAAATGTAAACTTTGGGACTTTGGATTAGAAAAGCAGTGGAATGCTTTAAGTAGATTGATGGGTCATCCTAGTAGGAGTGTAGAAGACAATGGTTCTGAGAACAAGGTAGATTATGATGGCTCTGCTCAAGAAGTTTTAGAGGAGAAGAATATTAATAAGTGGCATACAGATTATCCCTGTGATATTTAGGCAAACAATGTGGGTGCTTTCTGACCTTGTCCAAAAACCAAACCAAACAAAACCTGTCTGAGGCTAAATTAAAGAGGTTTGGATTCATGGTGTCGGCAGAGGAGATTTCAAGATAGCCTAGTCTTGACTGTGTCATGTGATTATTAGTGGCCACTCCATTTCCATGTTTAATTGAAAATTTATCTCATCTCATCTCATCTCATCTCATCTTATCTTATCTTGCGATAGGTCCTGGCTATAGCTTCTTCTCCATCTGCTCCTCCTAGTTTCTCTTCACTCCTCTCTACTCCAGAGCCATTCCATTTCTGTATTGTGTTAAAAAGAAAAGGGCTTCTAAGAGATAACAACTAATCCTGGCAAAATAAAATATAATAAGATAGAGTAAAACCCATCACATTGAGGCTAGACAAGGCAAACCAACAGAAGGAAAAAATTCCCAAGAGAATGTACAAGATTCAGAGACCCACTCATTCACACACTCAGGAGTCCCATAAAAACACTAAGAGAGAAGCTATAATATATATGCAAAGGAGCTGGTGTTGACCCATGTAGGCCCCGTGCTTGCTGCCTCAGTCTCTGTGACTTCACATGTGCCCTGTTTAGTTAATTAAGAGGGTCTCCTTTTCCATTCCTTTTGGCTCTTTCACTTTATTCTTGCCTCCTTTTCTATGAGATTCACTGAGCTCTGAGGGGGAAGGATTTAATGGAAACATACCATTTAGACTCTCTGTGTAAGGTCCAGCTATGGGTCTCTACATATATTCTCATTTGCTGCAGGAGAAAGCTTCTCTGATAATGATCGACTAAGGAATTGATCTATGAGTATAGTGGAATATCATTAAAAGTAATTTATTTTATTTTTGACTTTGTAGTGACTCTGTGAATTTTACATCATGTACCCCATCCTGCTTATCTCTCCATCCCTCTGTATCTACCCTCTGCCCTTGCTACCTCCTCTAAAAGAAAACAAACAAACAAAACAACACCCCCCCCCATCTCACCATGGAAGCTGCAGTGTGTCATAGAATATTACACAGTACATTTTTGCCCAGACAGCTTTACTTGCAAATGTTTGTTGCATTGAGTCATTGGTCTGATTCAAGGCCTTTGGTTTCTGCTACGCTATCAATATTTAGTCTTCACTGGGACTCCTCTCAGATATCCTGCTATTGCCTGTGTCATGGAGAACCTGCAGGACTGGCCACTTAATTGCTCCAGAAGTTCATAGATTGGGTAGATGTTGGGGTGGATCAGTTTAAAGCCCTGGATCTGGGCCTGGGTTGTAACTTACCTAGTCAGTCTGCTAGCTTTCTTGAACTTACACCCCTGGGGCCAGCACTTCTGTACCCACAGCAACTTTCCAGCATTACCCCATGAGGGACAGGGCCAGCTTACCCGAATGATGAAGCCTGCAAGGGATGGGGCCAGCTTTCCTGTGAGGGCAGCCTGTGAGGGACAGGGTCAGCTCTCCCATACCTCCCATCCCCTGTGAGGGGTGAGAGTTGGGGCCAGGTCTCCCACCCTAGGCAGGCAGGGGGCGGGGCCAGCTCTTCCTTCCGCAGGAAAGGGTGGAGCTTTATTGCCCATGCCCACCTCTACTGTGCTTCCTTCCCAGAGGTGGGGCCATCTCTCCCACTGTCAAGCCCTCAGGGGCTGCCCTCCCAAGCTGAACAAGCAAGAGTTGATGCTGTAGGAGGCAAGGAGTAGGGAGAAGGAGAGAGGCCATGTCTCTCGTGCCCATGCTACCACAAGGGATGGAGCCAGATCTCCCACACTCAGACTTTCAGTGCTGGCTCACCACTAACCCCACAACCAGGGCCAGCTCAACAGTACTCCCTGAATGAGGTTTGGGGCCTGTTCTCCCACACTCACTCCCTTTGGGCCTGTTTTCCCACACTGCCCAGCCGAGAGGGAGGGCCTGCTCTGCATAGCTGTCTGACATCGATATGGTTTCATTTGGCAACCCAGACCCGGGAAGTGTGCTTGGCCTTTAGTGGTAACATAGGCATCCACTGTTGCAAAGTCAGGGATCCAGACAAGGCTCTTGGTGGTAGCATGGACCAGGACCTCACCATGGCCTCAAGTGGCAGTTCACTCTCGTCAGGCTGTTCCTCATTACTCTCCTGTCTCCTGTACTTCTTCACTTCATTGTGCATACACCGTTCTGATTCTTTCTTTCCCATCTCTCCACAACTTACTTGGTCATCTTAGTGGCTTCTGGACCTCTGGGTGTCTTCTGTCCTTTGCTCATACCACATGGTGACAGGCAGAGGTTATCTTAGATGTGCTTCACCTAAGAGTTATTTTAATGACACTTTTATTTTTTATTTTTATTTTTAGATCAATAGTGTTTGGTTTTACTTTACATCTCTGGGATATTTAATCTCTAGTTCTTGGTTACCCAAGCAGTGTTGGGTTTGGGATCTGTCTCATGGAGTGGGCCTTAAGTCAAATCAGACATTGATTGGCTACCTCCACAGGTTCTGTGCTACAATTACCCTATCATATTTTTTCAGGCAGGACAGATTGTCAGTCAAAGGTTTTGTGTTTGGATTGGTGTTTATATTGCTCTTTTGGTAGCCTGCAGAATACCTTCACACACACACACACCCCAAAAAACAAAACCCACTAGAAGGTGATGCTCAAAGCTCCATGTCGGTACCAGCTGGACTTTTCCATGTTCAATAAGTTGTGTACATGCTGTCACCAGCAATGGAATCATGCTGTCAGTTTGTGCAGAGCAACCCATTTTCTTGGTGATTTCCTTGGGACTACACCGGCTCAACTGAATACAACTCAGTCCTTCTATTTCATTTGATGACAAGTGACAGCCTGTTGAAATCCCATATACCCCAGTATTATGATGTTTCATTTAGTTCACCTTCATATATCTCAGGAAGCTCCCACTGTCCTAGGTTTTCATACCCTCTCTCGAATGCCCCTCAATTTCAGCTGTGTCTCTCCATATTCACTCTCTCAACTCCATGTCCCTCCCCCTTTCCCACCTGTTCCTGCTGTTTCCAACCCCACCTGCTTCCAGTCCACTCATAAAATCTGTCCTATTTCCCTTTCCCAGGGAGATGCATGTATCCCCGTAGGCTATTCCTCTGTACTTAATCTCTCTAGGTCCACAGCTTGGTTATCATTTATTTAACGGCTAATATCCAGTACAAGCAAATTCAAACCATATTTATTTTTCTGGGTCAGGGTTACCTTTCTCAAGATGATATTTTTTAGGTTCCATCCACTTGCCTGCAAATTTCATGAGGTCATTTTTGTAAACAGTTGAGTAATACTCCATTGTGTGAATGTACCACATTTTCTTTATCCATTATTCTGTTGAGGTACATCTAGCTTGTTTCCTGTTACTGGCTATTATTAATAGATCAGTGATAAAAATGATTGAGCAAGTGGTCTTGTAGTAGGTTGAAGCACCTTTGGGTATATATCCAAGAGTGGTATAGGTGGATCTTGAGGATTGATTCCCAATTTTCTGAGGAACCGCCATATTGATTTCCACAGTGTTTGTACAAGTTTGCACTCCCATCAGCAGTGGATAAGAGTTCTTATTACAGGTCCTCACCAGCATAAGCTCTTACTTGTGTTATTGATCATAGTAGCCATTCTGACAGGTGTAAGTTGGAATCTAGAAGCAGTTTTAATTTGCATTTCCATGACAGCTAATGATGTTGGATATTTCTTTAAGTGTTTCTCAGCTATTTGAGTTTCCTCTATTGAAAATTTACTGTTTAGATTTGTACCCCATTTTTTAACTGGCTTATTTGTTTTATTGATATCTAGTTTTTGAGTTCTTCATATATTTTGCATTTTAGTCTTTTATCAGATGTGGGGTTGGTAAAATTTTTCCATTCGGTCTTGGTCATGATGTCTCTCCACAGCAATAAAACAGTGACTGAGACATGACCTCAGATGCCTACCATGAGCTGATTTTATCTGACCCACCAAGTCATAAAGCACAATGTGAAAAGCTCAGTCCATTATTAAATGAAAGTGGCATATATATGTGACTGAGCTCAAGCAGGTCATGAAGGCACAGCAAGTTATATGAAGAAGTATTCCAAATGCTTTTGGTTTCTGCTCCCATTGAATTGCTCCCAAGCATGCACCTCTTAGGGCATGCTTTATGATTGGTTGACTAAGGAAGAGGAGACTAGGACCTGGTTTAATGATGGATCTGCACATTATGCATGTACTACCCAGAAGTGGACAGCTGCAGCATTGCAACCCCTTTCTGGGACTACCCTTGAAGACACTGGTGAAGGGAAATCTTCAGGTAGTATACAGTCATACATTTTGTTTGGCAGAAGAAATGGCCAGATGTGCAACTGTTCTCTGATTCACAAACTGTATGTAGTTAATGGATTGAGTGGATGGTCAGGGACTTGGAAAGAGCATGATTGGAAAATTGGTGAGAAAACTATCTGGAGAAGAAGTATGTAGCTAAATCTCTGCAAATGATCCAAGGATGTAAAGATACTTGTGTCTTATGTAAAGGGTCATAAAAAGTGAATTAAGCAGAGCAAGTAAGTGTTCAATAATCAATCAAGTGTTCAATATTTTGCAGCTAGTTCATACCTTTCCCCAGACATCCCTGTCATTGTCCAGTCAGTCTATGATCAAAGTGGCCATCATGGCAGAGGTGAAGGTCATACATAGGCTCGACAACATGGACTTTCACTCACCAAGACTGACCTGACTACAGCTGCTGCTGAGTGTTAGATCTACCAGCAGCAGAAACTAACACTGAGCCAAGCTATGGCATCGTTACTGGAATGACGAGCTAGCAACCTGTGGCAGGTTGACTACATTGAACTACCCCATCTGTGAAAAGTGCTTTGTCCTTACTGGAGTAGATACTTTTTTTTGGCTATAGATTTATTTTCTTGCATATAATGTTTTTTGCCAATACTACCATCTGCAAATTTACATACTTTATAGAATGCCTTTTACACCATCATGGTATCCCACACAATATGTCTTCTGACCAAGGAACTTACTTCACAGCCAGAGATTTGTGCCAGTGAGCCTGTGATCATGGACTCCACTGGCCTCTCCCCAGTCGTGAAGCAGCTGGCCTCACAGAAAGATGGAATGGCCTCTTGAAGATACAGTGACAGTGCCAATGATGTGTCAGTAGCCTGGAGGCCTGGGGCAGGGTTCTCCAGAAGGCAGTATATGCTTTGAATCAGTTCCCAATATGTGGTATGGCTTCTCCCATTACCAGGATCCATGGGTCCAGGAGTCAAGGGGTGGAAAAGGAAAATAGTTCCATTCACTCTCACACCTTGTGACCAACTATGAGCGTTTTAAATTCCTTTCCCTGTGATCTTAAGTTTTGCTTGCCTAGAAGTTTTGGGTTCAAAGTGGGAAATACTCCTGCCAGGAGCCACAACAAATCCTCCTTTGAACTGGAAGCTCTACTACCTCCCTGCCCACTTGAAGCTTCTAATGCCCTCCTGCCAACCAGCTAAGAAAGGAATAACAGTGTTACAAGGTGTAACTGATCCAGATTATAAAGGAGAAATTGGACTGCCTCTCTGAATTGGAGGTAAGAAAGTGACTGGTCATACTTGTGGGGGAATTTTTTCTTAATTAAATCATCTGACGTGGGAAGAAACAATTTTAATCCATATTGCTTAAGATGGGAAGATCCACCTTTCACCTAGGCCACACCTTCTGCTGGCACCTATAGCTAGGCACCTATAAGACATGGAAGAAGGAAGTTTGCTTTCTTTGCCTGCTCACTCTCACTGGCACGTCTATTCTTTCAGTGGACACGAGCCTACCTTTTCAGCATTTTGGCATATTCTGAAGATCAGCAGTTAAGACATCTAGCCTATGGACTGAACAACTACTAAAGTACACACAGACACACACATACACATACACACACAGAGTTCCTCTAGAAAACATTGACTAATACACTTTCCTAGCATGGACAAGGCCTTGATATCAATTGCCAGTTCTAAAAATAAAGATGGGTTTGCTGAGTTTTGCAGTTATAGATCTGACATTTAATTTTTTTTTTTGTATTATTTGTTGAAAAGATTCTTCTTTATTGAGTTCTTTTGGCACTTTTGTTGAAAGTCACTTGCCCATATGTTTCAGTTTCTTTCTGACTTCTCAATTCTTTTCCATTTATTTATATGTTTATTTTATGCTTGAATCAATTACTATAAATTTTTAGGAAAATTTACTAAATTTTATTTTTCTCTTTGAGGCTAGTTTAGGTGACTCTAAGTTTCTGTATTAATTTTATAATTGTTTTGACAATTTTTGACAAAAAAGCTACTAAAGATTTTAGTGAAGTGTACATTGATATGCAGATTAATTTAGAAGACATTGCTGCTTAGCTATCTAAGAATTCATAAACATAGTTTGTACGTAGCTTTAATTTCTTCCAATACTGATTTGTTGTTTCAGCGTCCAAGTCTTCATTTATTTTGTTAATTCATAAGCATTTTGTCCTTTATGGGGTTATTTTTAAAGAACATTTTCTGTTTTACGAATGTTGACTGTTAGGGGCTGAAGAGATGGCTCAGTGGTTAAGAACACTTGTTCACCCCACAGAAGACCCAGGTTCAATGGCCTCTATGTGAGGCTGTACGCATTCACAGAGGCTTACAACCATTTATAAATCTGGCTCCAGGGTATCAGATACCTTCTTTTGACCAGGTGTACACATGCTGTGCATACTTACATGCAGGAGAAATACTCACATATAATATAAAATTTTAAAAATCTAAAGATTAAAAAAATAATACTGGCTGTTAATATATAGAAATACAACTACTTTCTATATATTGATCTTAAAATTTCTTTATCAGTTCAATAGATTTTTGATAATTTCTTAGGCTTTCCTAGACTAACTCATACTAGTTGTGAGGAAACAGTTTTACTTTTTTTTTCCAGTAAGAATATTTTATTTATTTTTCTTTTCTAGTTGCCATGGCTAGAACGTCCATTGTAAAATTGAGAAGTGACAAGTGGATAACCTCATGTTGCTCTTGCTTATCAAGAGGAAACATTGAGTCTCTTATCATGCATTGCATAGACAGTAGGCTTCTACAGATGCTCTTTTTAAGATTGAGAAAGTTATAACATGTAGCTATTTCAAATGGCCATATCATGAAGGAGTGGTAGATTATGTTAAATGGCCTCTCATGTGTTTTTTGAGATGATCATGAAGTTTTTTGTTCTGTATTCTATCTATATAACATACTATATTAATTTAATTTATATAGTTAAAATAACCATGATCCCTGTACTGGATAGTTCTATGTCAACTTGACACAAGACAAAGTCATCTGAGAAAAGAGAACCTCAACAAACAAACAAAGAAACAAAAACCCCACCTCTATAATATAGGGCCATATGTAACCCTGTAAGGCATTTTCCTAATTAGTGATTGATATGAGAGGACCCAGTCCATTGTGGGTTGTGCCACCATGGCTGGTGGTCTTGGGTGCTATAAGAAAGCAGACCGAAGCCAGGTGGTGGTGGTGCATACCTTTGATCCCAGCACTTGAGAGGCAGAGACAGGCAGATCTTTGTGTGTTCACGGCCAGTCTGATCTACAGAGTGTGTTCCAGGACAGTTAAGGCTACCCAGAGAAACTCTGTCTCAAAAACCCAAAACCAAAATTTAAAAAGAAAGAAAGAAAAAACAAAACAAGAAAGAAAGAAAGCTAAGTCATGGGGAGCAATTCAATAAGCACCACTTTTCCATGGCCTCTGTATCAGCTCCTGCTTCCAGGTTCCTGCCCTGTTTGAATTTCTATCTGGACTTGCTTCAGTGATGAACTACAATGTGGAAGTTTGAGCCGAATAACCTCTTTCCTTCCCAACTTACTTTTGGTCATGGTGTTTCATCACAGCAGTAGAAACCCTAACCAAGACAATCCCTTTTTATATATTGCTATATTTGTTTTGTTAGCTCTTTGTCGTAAGCCCTAACATTTATATTTATGAAGGGCATTTGTCTATACTTTTCTTTTCTTGTGATGCTTTTGCTTGGCTTTGGTATGACGGTAGTACCAACCTTGCACAATCTGTAGGGAAGGATTTTCTCTTTTGAGTTTCAAGTTTTTGAAACTTTTACACTAAGGCACAGGGAACATTGCAGAAAGGGGGGTGGAAAGACTGTGTCAGAGGGTCAGGGCATTTGCTGTGAGATGGTGTCTTCTGTCTACGACAGGGAAGCTCCCTACATTAACTCTCAATAATAAAGCTACCTAGGTGAGGCTACCAGCTGAGATGCTAACTTGCCTGGGGGAAAAAAATCTCAGAAGGCTCCACTCATAGAGGAGCTACAGGCAATTCATGACTGCCAAGAGAAGGAGGACCACTTTTCCCGAGGTGTAAGCCTCCTATTTGGTCATCTAATGCCAAGTGGTCAGCCCTAAAGGCATAAACATATAAACAACACCAAGCAGACTCATCAGATTGTATTTATATACTTATATACATATTATATACATATTAATGATAAAGGAAGAGAGACCGTAAATTGAGAGCGAGTTGGGTGGCACAGAAGGGGTTGGATGTAGAAGAGGCTGGAAGGAAATGATTTCAATACAATACACATATATGGGATTTAAAAAGTAAATTTAAAAAGAGTTTTATCTTTTGAGAAGGATGTTAAGAACTTGTATTATCTGTCTGTCTGTCTATGTACCTATCTTTAGTGTCTTCACTGCAGGAAGTTCAGGTGAAGCAGGTATTCTACCACTGAGCTACATTTCCAGTTCTTTCCTGTTTATCTGTTTAGATTTGTTTTTGTGGTCTTAGAATTCTTTTTATCTGTTTTACCTAAGTTATAATTTATTAGCATATCATCTTTCACAGTGTCTTCTGTGATCCTTTTTATCTCTGTAACATTGCTAGTGATATTCTCCTTTAATTCTTGTATTTGGTAACTAGGACTTTCATTTTCCTTTGTTTTTAGTTGTCAACAGCATTTTATCTCCAAGACTTT
This sequence comes from Pachyuromys duprasi, assembly GCA_028658305.1. Taxonomy (NCBI): domain Eukaryota; kingdom Metazoa; phylum Chordata; class Mammalia; order Rodentia; family Muridae; genus Pachyuromys; species Pachyuromys duprasi. The sequence goes on from CM053767.1 coordinate 32,527,350, forward strand.
TATATATTGAACTTGCTTAAACACAGGGATTAGACAATAATAATGACACAAAACTGGAAGGCATTTTTCCTTGTTTCTTAGTTCCTTTTCATGGTCCTCCCTCTTTTCTCTCTACCGTAATTATAAGGTCCTTTGTACATCAGAATGGATATATTTTTATCTTATGTTCTGAAACCTAATTAAGGGATCAGTTGAAGCATTTTTTTTACTGTCCATTTCCGCTTATTTCTTTGGTATCTTTTGTGTAGCCCAAGGAACTCCAGCCCAAGCATTTTAAGTAATCACAATTCAGGAATGCCGTTGGCTTTGAAGAGGCATTCTGTACTGGCTTAGGAATTCAGATGCTATTTGAATTCAGAGTTCATAACAAACTTGTTGCAGTTATTTCAGATGCTCAGAACTTTTTCCTGGAAGGGGTTTCTAGAGAAGAACCCACTGGACTAAGCAGCAGCTTTTCTGTGCCAATCAATTTGCCAGGAGGGAATGGAGATTTGGTATGTTTGTATCTTCTAGTGTACAAACAAAAGCAAACCTAATCACACCCAAAAGAAACTGACACCTGGATTTTTTTTCTTTTTTTGAAGTTTGTGATACTTTTATGTGGTAGAAATAACTTCAAATACTCACTGCTCAGTTAAGTTGAGGACATTGTTTTTTCACATTTTGTTTTAACTTTAGAGCTCTGTAATCTGGTTATAGGTACTGCTGGTTGAGTTAGTGGGATTCTGTTTGGTTAGCCTAGAGCTGAAGACAAGAAAAAAGGTACTGGATTTGACCTTTAATTCAAATATCGGCTCCTTGGAACCAGATGGGTATGAGGAACCTACAGGACTGAACTTCCTTTATTTCAGCTTTTACACTTGATGAATCAGTTGTCTGTAAAGCTGGATCTTGAAAGATACTTCATGTTAGCCCTGGAAATTGCTCCTCCTACTCAGCCAGAAATTGAAGAGATACTTTAAAATCAAGCCTCAAGTTTATTCAGCTCAAGGTTTATAGATTAGCGTCATTTGAGAGTGAAGTTCTTATTCAGAAGCATCCTGGGCAATTTGACCTTCAAAGAAGATGGTGTGGGAAACATTCCCAGGCAGAGCTTGGCACCATTCTTGGAGGCAGAAATCTCAATATTAGAAGTCATACTTTACTCATCAAGAATAGGCCGTTTATGGACAAAGATAATGTTCCCTGTGATTTTTTTTTTTTCCTTTTTCCTTGGTTGGTCTCAAAATTTGATTTCTTTGTTTTTTTGTTTTTTAAAAAGAAGGTGGTTGGGCATTTGCTCTTCGAGTATTTTTAGCTCATGGTTTCCTAATGTCCTTCTTATTTAAGATTTCCTTCCTGGGGAAACCGTCTCACAGTGGAAGAGTGCAGCTTCTACCCTCCTCCGCCGCTCAGAGTAGGGCGAGCAGCTTGCTCCATACTAGGGGAGAGGCAAGTTCCCCACACTTCTCCTTTTCACCTGTAGGCATTGAGAATGAGAGATCTTTGAACTAACACAGGTTGGCGTATAAATGTGTCATACCAGGACTGAAATTTTTATTTAAAAAGCTATTATACTTATAAAATATTTGTACAGATTAAAATTAAACAGAAAAATAAAATAATAATAACATCCAGAAAAAGTTACTTAAGTACAGATGACATTTTAATGTTTTTCTTTTCTCTGAAGTAAAAATTCCTTTTCTCCAATGAAGTGTCTCTGGATCTACAGATCCCACTCAAGGCCAGGCCTCATGCCCGGTAGTAGACAGCTGGCTTCAAACAAATGGTATTTTGGGATTTTTTTATTTTTTAAGTTACAGAATGCCCCCTTTGAAGGGACCAACTAACAGTAAACAAGAAACCTTAAAACATTTGGCCTGGAAGACAGCTGCTGCTGGAGTGACCGCAAATGTTATTTTTCTAAAAAAATCTCAGAGACTGGGTGCTTTTACACTTTGTTTAGAACTTCTGTTTTATGCTCCACTTAGGCAATTTAGAATTTTTCCCTTTTAGCAAACAACTGAGGTCCACAAGTAATAACACCGGTAGGTGGCTACAAGGCAGTTTTGAACATTAGTGGCTGCAAGTACAGTTCATATATGAAGCGACATTGAAGCAGATGGACTCAGATTAAAACTGAGACGTGTGAACCCCAGTTCCAGAGCCACAGACGAATTCCATGTGGAACACCACCAAACCTTCAGGCAGTGAAGACAGCCTGGTATAAAACCATGACTGTGTACCGCATACTGGCTGGCGATTCCTGTAAAAACAGGGTGTCCGGAGGCTAGACACCCTGTGGTTCTTATTTATACTGAACACTTTATCAAACTGCAGCACATAGGAAAAAGTGATTGTCATTCTCTTTTGCTACCATTTTCCCCAAGAGCATATTTCTGTCTGTTCCCCAGTCAGAATTGTGCTAAGAAGTCATAAAGAAATGCGCCTACAGATTTCTAAACATTCTTGGTTGGTTGCTCCTCAGGAATGCGACCTATGACCTTTACGCTGGCATGCAGCAGATTCTTTCTTTGGAAAACAGATAAGGTCTTTTCAAAGGGTGAACTGAGGCTGTTTGTTTGTCAGTTTCTGACTTCCTGTTTCCACCCGCCATCAGTTATCCCAAAGAACACAGCTTCCTGCCCACTGTTCTGTCCATCTCAAGTTAAGATTTATTTATTATTTTGAAGATCTTCATAAATATCCATCCAGGTTTTATGTTTGTAAGTAGAACTTTAACTTATTATTCTTTCGTCCCTTGTAAGTATCCTTCAGGAGTTTAGTATCCTGGAGGGTTAAAGGACTTAACTTGATAAAGTAGGGTGTGGTTTGAAAATAGGGTGTGGCTTGGCGTTGGGGGGTTGCTTCGATCTATCATACTAATCCCTGGTCTGAGATGTTCTGAATGTGAAATGAGAGGGCTGTGACTTGATCTAGGTTATCTTACTGTTCTGGTTAAGACTTAGGTCAGAGAAGGGAAGGCAAGCAGATGTCCATTCAGTTTTGTCTGAGAAGCATCTTTTTTGGACTCCTTTGTGTGTTCATAGGTTCCACTTATTCTTTGAGCACCTTAGTGCTTTGATAGATTTAATTATATGTTCTCTAAGCTTTTTGCATTGATGCACAATGAAAAGTGTCTTTCATGCAATGCTTCTTTAAGTAGAAGCTTTAAATGGACATCAAGGACCCTGCTTTTCAATAGCACTTTGAAGAGACTTTTTCCAAAAAGCTAATGTCAAAGAGAGCTAAGACCTGTGCTAAGAAAGTAGAATACAAATAAATTATATCAATGCAAAAAAAAAATCCCTATACTTTATTGAAAGGAGACTATCATTCTGGAGAATTTGTCCGAAGTCTCAACTGCCATTAACTGAATAGCCTAGCACCATGGCGAGTGGCTCTCTGCTGATGAGATGGAGTCTCTTTGTTACTTGTGGTTGTAAATTTTTGCTTTTTCATAGTAAATCTAACCCAAAGACACTTCTTCACTGTACAATTGTCTTCTCAGGCGTGCTCATAAACAGAACCTGCTTCCACTGCCTGAGGTGTGAGTGAGTCAGAGCATTTTGTAGAGCGAACATATGCACGAAGAATCAATATGTGTTTTATTAGCAGCAGGAGACTCGTTGGATTGATTTTTTTTTTTCCTCTTTTTACCTTTATGGGCATTTGCTATAAAAAGCTAAATTAAAAAGTTAACCATCTGCTACCCTACTTTTCATTTAAAATCTTTTATTTGATTACTCTTTCCAGGTAATCAATGGTTTCTATTTTGCTATTATGCTGGCTAGTGAACGAAGGTGGCTTTAATTTATGGCTTTTATTTGTCTAATGGTATTGTCAAAGTCACACTCTTTATGCGTCCTATTAGCAGTCTGGAAAATATTTCTTACTACATCGAAACAGAACAAAATTCAATTTAGAAATATAATTTCCTGCCATGGCGACACTTGATAACGGGGTGGAGATTAATGGAGCCCACTGACAGAGACTTGATTTGAAAGCAGGAGATTAATACAGCTTTATCAGCCTACACTGCAAGTAGATCGGCTCCAAAGGGAGAAATCCTGCTTGAAGCTGCTGAGTTGTCTGTCTGACGGTGGGGAAAAGTCTCCAGGCATTTCTTTTGTTGGTGCTGAGTATTCTCTGTGTGCATGTCTATCTGACAACATGAGGACAAACCTGCATACCCCTCCACACTTGCTTATTTTACAGTACGAACGTGTTTCTTATTATTCCTTTTGATCCCACAGGAAGTTTGAATGCTGTGGAGGTCAGCTTCAGAGTTAAGGGGATTATGTGCAGTAAATCATGTCAAAATTAACGAATAGAATTGTGCTGACACTTCAGCCTGGTTGGATTTAGGGAAAGTGTTTAAATGGTATTTTTAATTACAAACCTCCTGTCCTTAAGTCCCATTATGAATATTTTTCTATCCTTTACAGAAGTCATTAATTCCTTTCCCAAGTATAGAAGTGTGTATCTCCCAGAGGGACTGAAAGCAAATCTGCTGCTTGCTTCAGCAGGGTGAAACTCCCACAGTCTAGATGCTGAAGCAAGCTGTGGAGATTACTCAACTGTTAGGAACTCTCTAAAAGGATGGCATCCACATTTTGGTTTTGGATTTAATTCAGAACATTAAAGTATTTATTTTTCTGGAATCAAAGCTCTTTTTTTTTTTTAACTTGTTTTCGAGCTATGTGAATTTTAAAACTTTCTATCTGGCTTCACAACAGTGGCTAAGGTGTTTTTCAGAAGCTTCAATTATACCATTAATAGCTCACAGGCTAATAATTGGGTAATTGTGGGAAAGAGCTATCTTTAACAACTCTTTCTTGTTTTTAAATGACTGAATTTTTGTAGAAATGACTCAAAATATATATTTTGCATGAATTTTATCTAGTAAATTCTGTGATTAAAAGTTTTGTCAGAAATCAGACTATGGTTGTTGCTCAAGGTTATTTTGACAACTTTCTGTATTCTCATTATTTTAAAATTACTTTCTGTTTCTAAGTGAGCTGAATGATTGTGAAATATCTTTGTGTGTTTTTTTTTTTAGCATATAACAGGGTTATTAAGAGCAGCACACTAGGTAGCTTTTGCAAAATGTTTGCATATTGAAAGGCCCCCAGGAATACAGTCAGCAATAATACTGGCTTGTACCGACTACTTTAAATATTTTGTGTTTGGGGTGTTCTTGGGGACAATTCAGATTTTCAGAGCGATCTCCCTTAGTTTTATATTGGTGCAGCTGTGAATCTCTCCAGGCACCATTATTCTTAGAATTGCACCATTGGAGCTTGTTTCCATTTGAAAAATAAGAAGGAAAAAAAGAGTCACTTCTCATTGTAACTAAACATGGAGTTATTGATGTCAGAGAAATTTTGGCACGGTTTGATTTGTTCACCTTGAACTCTCAATATTCAAAAATAAGGTAATGACTGAGAGATCTTGAAAATCAGCCTGGGGAACAGAGTCCTGAGGACTCAACCAGGTGCCTAGGGAGGTGTTATCCTACCCACAAGTGACCCCTCAGGGTCCCCTTATCTTGGCCTTTTGCTTATTTGATGCTTGGGAAACAAAAACAATAATAAACCCAGGAAGCCTGCAGGAGCTTAGGCTCTGCTAAACCTCTCTTGTCTTAAAGCACACAGTAAACCCCCTTGGCAAAACATCTTTAAGTGGCTAAACATTGGCTCAGAAGGGAAAAGGCTTAAAATAATTTCTCACCCACAGAATTTAGCAGAGAGGGAAACTTGAAAGGGCTATTAATTTCAGTGAACATGCATCTGATTTTCTTCCCTCTTGTTTCACTGGTCTAGTGGGACCTTTGGCGAGTATGCCCCTTTGACCTTTCCCTAGTCAGGCAATTACCCTCATCCTGCCTTTTCTCTTTTGTACTTCCTTTCCCAAACAGCCTTTCTTAGGAGATGCCGTTTAAATTGTGCAGTGTCTACTCCAGACAGAACCTCTTGGATTTATTTTAATCCCCTCCATCCGACTGCTGGGACATGACCATCAAATGTGTTGCCTTGTTGGAGTTTTGCCTGAGGGTCACAGCACCCCTATGTATTTATAAACATTTTATTCTCCATCCTTGAAAAGATGGAAGGTTCCCCCAGGCCCCCCCCCCTTTTTTTTTCTTTCTCCACTTTCTGTTCTCTATGTAAGAGGGCTATTTGGGAGAATGAGAAGAGCTGCCAATGTGTAGCTATGGTTATGGATTCATGTTGGTTAATTATACTCAACAGATACAATGGGCTCTAACCTAACAGTGCTTCTGCTCGGCTTCCTAAAAGATACAGGCTGCATGGAGGCATAGCACTGTCCTGTCACGGGGCAGCCCCGAAGCTCTGGCAGAAATAGCCTTTGTTATCCCCCACTTATACACCGCCACGTGTGAGAGCCAAGGGGTGCAGGGGAACCTTGTGACGGAAAGCCACAATCCCTTTTCCTCACCAACTTCATTTATGGTTTTCATCAGTCCTGAGGCATCTGTGCCAGCTCACAGATCCCCTAACCCAGCTTTTTATTTCACACAATGAGGAGGGAGAGACAACTATTCTCCATTTGTCTTACTCCACTGTTTCCAAGGAAACAGGACTATGGGACACAAGGTCATTCTCAGGCAGTCCTGCCTCATCCGTGGCCTGATGTTAACCCTTTGTTCACACTCACACTGGCTCGTATTGCTACAGCAATGGCACCACCCGCTCTGGGGAACATTAGTGTGTAGCACTTACTTGATCTCCTCAATATCAACTTTTTTCTCTTTCTTTTCTAGTGCAAGACATTGAAAGAGATAGGCTGAATAAATTTCCACTTTGTACGTTCTCTGAGTGTACATCTCATGCTTTACCTGACTCACTTTTGCTTAGGAGGCAACAGTGAACAGGGCACTTGTGTGTACTTAGGGCAGGAACTCTGGTATGGGTTACTAGAAGAGAACTTCAAGTTCTAAATGGATGAAAAAGGACGCAGGAGCACAGAGTCTCTTCTGCCATGCTTTCTATCTTAATGATTTCAACCAGCCTTTTCTGAATAAGTCTATATAGAAAAGTAACCCATATTCACAGTGTTTACTGTGGGATGTGAAGAGACCCTAAAATGCCTCAAATCACACACACATACAAAAAGACCCCATGTCATGTTTATTTTACCATATTACAGGCCCTAAACCATAAAGGTGATCTTTGGTCTCTTCCTAGCACATTTATGTAATGTTAAGTAGGTGAGTGATTAAAGTTTTGTTGAGTTAATAACACAACATTTCCAAATATTCAAGATATGGGAAAATAAGACATGCTTTATTCAAATCCAAACTTAGTGATCTTGTGACTTCCAATACTTCATACTTGCAGTTCCATGAAGGGGAAGTCATGGATCTGGCCTGGTCCTCTGATTTTCATTACTCAGAGCAGCTGTTTGTAACACAGACAGACATGCGCACATACACATACATGAGCTGTTTCCCCACTTCTACATGGGTACAATGTTAATTTAGGAATATTTTGTCCCTGTGAGGAGAATCTAGTTTTATTGTTGATGGACAACACCACCAGTCTTCAAATTTAGTTTCAACAAAGACAAAGTGGAAGAAATAAGCTAGAATGTAGACCAAAATTTTCTTGAATCCAAGAGGTCATGAACCCAGGAAAGTGTAAAATTAAAGAATCCTGAAAAGTTTTACCTAACTGTGAAGTGGGAAAAGGAATGACTTAAGTGAGTGGTGCACTCATAACAAGACATATAGTGCTACGGGACTATTTAAAATATGGGCACGCAAGCTGAAGAGATGACCTGGCAGTACAAATCACTTGCTGCTCTTGCATAGGCTCTAAGTTTGCTTTCCAGCACCCACAGTGGCTCACAATATGTGATTCCAGTTCCAGGGGATCCGGCATCCTCTTCAGACCTCCAAGGGCATGAGGCACACACATGTTGCCCTTTACATACATGCACGTAAAATATTCACAAACACAAAATAAAATCTGAGGCAAGTTTTATTTTAGTTTTATTTCCCAGAACCTTGTACCCATTTGAAAATGAATACTGGAGTACAATAAAAGACAAGTTTTCTTCTTTATAGAAGCAGGGGAATCTGGGAGCTTTTCTTCCCACCCAAGTGAGAACCCATGGGTGCCAGGAGCCTTCCAAGGAAAAACATATTGTATAAGAGTTAGCACTTGAATGATCCAGAGCTTTGGATCATCTTCCTTGTTTGTTTGTTTGTTTTGTTTTGTTTTGTTTTTTTACTGTGTGTGTGTGTGTGTGTGTGTGTGTGTGTGTGTGTGCTTGCTAGATTTTAGATGGCTGGCTTGTTGTACAGGCAACTTGGAGTAAACTGGAACTGACAGATAATAAACATATAGCTGGGCCTATAGTAACAGAAATCGATGCATTTTGGAATCCACATAAAAGAGAGCAGTCAGGGTGTTTCCAGACCCCTTAGAGTGATGGATGCAATTTACACAATAAGCAAGAATACGTGATTGGTAATAGATGGTGAAAGATCCATTTAGGAGGTGGAGGAGAAGTGTCTGAGAGTGTCTCGTTAGCCTTAGGAGCCACCAGCAAAATTGATTCTGAGGACTGTAAAAGCAATGACAACAACAACAGAAAGCCTAAGAAACAAAACTGGAATCAGAGCAAACAAAGAATGCACAAGTACAAGCCAAAGAAGCAGGAAAAGCTTAGGTTATCTGCTGCTCCATACCAGCTTCAGAATGAGATAGGGCTCAGTCCGAATTGCACAGCTGACTGAATTCGTCTTAAATGGTTCTGCTTTGTGCATGCAGCTGAAGTGGAACCAAATAACAGTCACATCTAAAAACACATACAGACATTTTCAAGTAGTTTCAGGAGAAGCCTGTGTGTTTCCAGAGACTTCCCCCTGGCCACTGCTAAACCTTATACTATTTGCCACAGTTAATCTGAATGGCGTTTCCTGAGGGGAGCCACCATAGGCCATAGGGCAAATTCACTGACGTTTATGACATCTGTTATAAAATGGGCCTCCTGCATCTCCAAACTATAACACTATACATTTCTTTTTTTCTCCTTTACTTGTTTTTTTTCCTTTACTTGTTTTTATTTCTTATTTTTGAGATTATAATTACAAACATTTCTCCCTTTCCTTTCTTTCCTACAAATCCTCCTACATACCCCTTCCACTCTCTTTTAAATTCACAGTCTATTTTCACTGTTGTTGTTGCATGCTTGTATATAGGTATATGCATGTATGTATGTATGAATGAATGAATGACTGAATGTTTATATTAGTGATTATTCTCATCCTATAGGTCACAACCTTCTTGAAGATCAAATGACCCTTTTACATGGTCACCTAAGACCATTAGAAAACACAGATATTTACATTATAATTCATAACAGTAGAAACATTACAGTTATGAAGTATCAACAAAAGTAATTTTATGTTTAGGGTCACCACAACATGAACTGTATTAAAGGGTCGCAGCATTAGGAAGGTTGAGAATTACTGATAATATATTGTTCAAACACAGGTGATGGGACTTGAAGGTAAAAACCCTTTTTACCCTACAAGGAGCTTTTTACCCTAGAGAGGAAGCTGTTCAGAGGCAATGGGTTTTCTGTGGTTCAAGCCCAGGCTTTAGAGTTGTCAGGGTAGAGGGGATCTGTACAGGGTTTTTGACTCTGATTTCTGCTCTGTTACTTTGTAACCTTAGGCAAGTTACTAAACTGTCTCAAAGTAGCCATCATTTGTTTTAAAACAGGGTTGTGATTCTGAAGTAGAAGTTTCTGGTTTCTTTGGAGACTCATTTGTGTCATGTGAATATGTTTTGTTGTTGGTTTTTTTTTTTTTTTTTTTTGGTTCCAAATGTGTAATATGGGAATTTTTTCCCATGAGGTAAACAGCCCCTGTGAAAAGGCGACTGATGCTGGTCAGCAGGAAACTACATTGTGCCAGGGGCATGGTTTTTGCTAGCTGGAAAACATTTTTTGTGGACTCTGAGAAAGGATAAATCTAAGCCCACAGACAGTGAGACAACTCTTTCTGCTTCACTGTGCTTTGACATAGTTCGAAACTTGCTGGTTTTCAAATAGGGAAATGATCTAGAGAACTTTTTGTGTTGCTTTGGCAGAGTTTTGCTGCGTTAGTGGACTTGTGACATTTGGACAGCGACTTGCCATTTTGCTGAGTGGTACCACCTCAGTTGCTATTGCTTGCTGTTTGCTACTGCTACTGTTATTTGCTGCTTTGCAGTTTGATTGGACTGCTGGTATGCTGATGACTGAGATTGGTTTATCCCCAAAGAACCCAATGACCCTAATCAGAAGGAAGTAACTAAAGGCGGTCTATAGCCCTTTTCCTTACTAATCTCCTACCTAAGGATGGGTCATGGGAAGGGAGGTAGAGGTATTTAAGAACATTAAATAAAATAGGTGTTTGAAAACTCTAAGCCTACATGCTCCTTCAGAGCATGGTGGTGAGCACCTTGTGGGATGATGCCCATAGCACACACAGCACACAGTGGAGGTTAGCTATAGCCAGCCAGAAGCAGATGCTAACTTTACAAAGTTACTACATTTGCCAAAGCTCCCCATTGTTACTCCTCCTCCCTCTGGTGAGGTTGGAAAGTTTAGCTTATGAAGAGTCTCTCCTGATAAGTGACCGTATTTCCCTAACTATGTAAACCCAATTAGCACTTCCAACCTTTGAAGGAATCAGCAGCATGAGCATTTAAAAGACAAATAAATGGAGGAGATTTAGGTAAGCAGATACAGCTTTTCATTGACTGACTTACTTCTTCTGTTTCATTCTTTGAGTTGACATAGTACTGGCTCATTGGATCCAGGCTTTGACCTGAAAAAGCCTGGATTGTTTCTCCTAAATTATTTTCTCTTTTAATAGCTAATAGTTAGAGAAAATTGTCCGAGTAAAGGCCTTGTATCCATCCTTGCTTACTCCTGTTGTCTTTACTGAGCAAGTAGATTAAGAGCTCCTATTTCAGGACTTCCTGGTAAAATGGTGGCTAAGTAGCTTCCTCCAGAGAGTGAGAGCGAGACAAACAGGGTAACAAAAAATAGACGGCCAGAGTGGGCCAAGATGAGGGGTGGGAGTCACAGGACAGCTGAAAAGTGCGGGGAGACAGAAGGGTTTCCTGACAGCATAGTTCTAGCCACGGGCTTGACTCCTCCGTAAGAAAGGAGAAGCAGAAGTCTGTTGCAAAGAGTTTCTTTTGAGGGCTAGAAAGATGGCACCATAGTGAAGAGTACTTGCTCCGGTTCCCAACATCCATAAGGCAGTTCACAACTGTTGGTAACTCCAGTTTCAAAGGATCGGATGTCTTCTTCTGCCCTCTAAGGGAACCAGGTGCATGTGTGGTGCACAGACATATACTGGCAAAATACCCATACATACAAAAATAATTAAAGTTTTTTTTTTCCTTTCTGAGTGGCACTGAAACATGAAGCCTAATGAAAAAATCTCTGAATGAAACTTGAAGAGAAATCTGCACCAACAGATGCACAAATGGCCACACAGAAATTCAAGAAGCACACAAAAAAAGCAAGGCAGCATACTCACTCCCAACTTCTTTAATCACTGAATTCAGTAAAATGTTGAAGAATCAAAATTTACTTGAATAAACTAACAGTGACTTCAAAAGAGTTACAAACAAGCAAATGACTTAAGCAAAAAATATAAATAAACCTAGGACCTGGAGTAGAAAGTCAGGACTACAGATAAGAAAGTCAGAAAAAGGGGTAAGAAAAATTATGACCGAAGAAAGTAGAAATATGGATGAGGGAGTTGGCAACATGGATGATAGGAGAGTCAGCAACATGGGTGAGAGAATCAACTACATGAATTAGAGAGCCTGCAATGTGGATGAGTTAGCAGCAAGCATGTGAAAAAAATCAATATGGAAGAGAAACTCAATAACATGAATGAAAGAGTCAACACTGTGGATAAGAGCATCAGCTACACAGATTAAAAAAATAGCATGGAGGAAAGCATCAGTATTATAGATTAGAGATTTGGCAACATTAAGGATAAAGTTAGTGAGAAAGTGGAGATTTTACAGGAAACCCAAATTGAAATATTGGAAATTAAAAACAATAAATCAAATAAAAACACAGAGGGAAGTACACCAGAAGAATTAACCATGCAGAAGAAAGATTATCAGGGGTGAAGAACCACAGTGAGGAAATACTTTACTTAAACATCAATAAAGAAAAAGTAATCATCATCTACAGCTTACAAGATCACTGGGATATGATTGAGACAAAACTTAAGGTCCCACATGATAGAAAAAAAGGTGGGCTTTGTGCTAATGAGGCAAAATGGCTCAGCAGGTAAAGGCATTTGCTGCCAAGCCTAATGATCTAAACTTGATTTGCAGGAATAGATCTGAATGGTAGAAAGAGAAAACTAATTCTGTAAGTTGTCCTCTGACCTACACATGCATACTATTTCATGCATATACATATATACAGATAAGCAAATGTAAACTAAAAGAACTGAGATAAGTAGTAAAGACACAGAACACATAATTCAATAAAATTATAGCAGGAATTTTTCAAAATCCAGTGAAAGAAATGTATATCTAACCACAAGAGGCATATATACACATGGCCAGAGAACTTCTCTATGACTCATTGCAGTTGATATGCCCAATGTACCAAACAAAGAACTATTATTAAAAGCTATAAGAGAAAAATGGCAACTCATTTAAGAAGAAATATGTCAGGATATCAGAACTCTCAACAGAATTCTTCTCGGCTAGGAACACACAGAACAAGATATTTCAAGCTCTGGAAGCAAATAGCTGCCAACCAAGATTACTTATACCCCAAAGTACCTTTCAAAATCGGTAGAAGTAAAGACATTTTAAGAAAAGCACAAACTTGAGAAATTCATGCCCACCAGCCTACTTCGTTGGGATCCCAGTGTAGACTGAAGACCAGCAGCTTCAAGGAATCCCTTGTGACTCCAGCTCTAGACCAGAACTGCTGAGACATCTGTCTTGCTGACTGAACAGCTAGCAGATTCTTGGCCTTTTCATCAGGGGATAGCCACTGTTGTGCTAGATCACAGCCTACTGCTACACTAATAAATCGTAGATTTATTAATTCATCCTATCAGTTCTTTAGAGAACCGTGACACAGTGATAATCGGTGACTTCAAACTCTGCTCTCATCAATAGACAGGTCTAGGCAAAAACTAAATAGAAAAACGATGAGTTAAATAATATCACAAATCAAATGAACCTAATAGATATCTACAGAACATTTAACTCAAATGCTGAAGAGTCCATTTCTTCTCACTAGCCCATGGAACTTTCTCCAGTGTTCACATCTTAAGACATTAAGCAAGTCTCAGAAAACATTAAAAAAAATTGAAATAACATCCTGAATCCTATCTGACCACCATGGATTAAAGCTGGATGGTAACAATAAAAATGACAGACAGTACACAAACTCATGCAAACTAAACAACACGCTACTGAATGAAAACTGAGTTAAGGCAGAAATCAAGAAAGAAAAACTTTCAGAATAGAATAGGGCAAACCTGAAAACACTTTTTCTAGAGACAGGAATGAAACAGGGGGTGCCTACTAATCCCACTCTTACTCAATATAGTCTTAGACAGGGCAATAGGCCAAGAAAAGAAGTAAGATGAAGCAGCTAGGATAGGAAAAAGTCAACTATCCTTCTTTGTAGAAGACCTTACCAGCAACACTAGAAAACTCTTAGAAGTGATAAGCACTCTCAGCAAAGTGGCAGGATTCAAAATTCACATAGAAATACATGTTTTCCTGTATATCGAAAATGAACTTACCAAGTGTCATTCTCTGTTTGGCAGGAGCCTGGGTGGTCTCTCTTCATTCAGCTGGCCGTTGGGTTCTGCCAGATGGAATGCCACTACAGAAGCCCAGGATTCTGGACAGGAACAAGATCAAAGGTTCCCGGTCTCTCAGGAATGGCTAGAATACTTTAGGATATGTGTATTAGGTGAGGCTCCTGGTCTCATTGGGGAGGTAGAAATGAGTTTTCCACTGGATGTTACAGTTAGCTCTTTTAAAATGAGATTGCTGGTGCCAGGCAGTGTTCCAAAACCTAGTGATGATACCACATGGTTACAGCCCTTTGCTAAGCACAGCAGAGGATACAGGTGAACACCTGAAACCACCAGAAGGTGCATCCAGTGAGACACGGGCTCAGAGGGTGCTTCATTGGTAGTCAGCTGTCAAGGCAGTTCCACCATCCAGAAACTCTAAGCCTGGCAGGTAGCTGGGTGATTGGCCTGTAGGCTTGGGGCATCCCATGACAATTCTTCCCCAGAATAAATGATGAATCTCAGATGGTCATGGTGAAAAGCTGATGATAGCAAGCAGCACCTTTATATCAGGGATTTGTAAACCTTGGACAGTGGGAGGGGTTTCAAGGGTGAATGTGTTCGATTCAATGGGGTTAGAGGTGCCAGGGATGCTTGATTTACATGTAGTGGTATAGGACCTCACTTACACGCAGTAGCACAGTCCTGTCCCAAGAAGGAGAACACAGTAATTAGTTATCCTATGGGTGGGGGGAATATCTCCAGGTACAATTGAAGATCATTTGCTGAAAGCTAAAATCTTAGCAAAGGTGGAGTATTTCCAGGAATCTCCAGGTGCTTGCTGAGCAGGTTTCTTATCAGAAAAAAGTCAGGCCTGTAATCTTCCCTGATGGCTATGTGGTGCTCCTTTAATGATCTGGGATTTCCCAGATCAGGTAGAGTGAAGACCTCTCTGAGAAAGGGAGTTAACCATTATAGACTGAGCTCAGAGGCTACCCAGAAACAACAGACTTTAATCTTACCAGAAGAGTCCCACACCAAGAAAAAAATCAGGCAAAAATTCCTATTCACAATAGCTTCAAACAAGCAAATGAACAAATCATTAACAAATATAAAACAGAATAACAAAGCAAAAACAATCCCTGCAAATATCTAGCAAAAAGTCTAACCAAGCGGATGAAGGATGTCTACAACAAAAACTTTGGGACATTGAAGAAAGAAGTTGAAGACACTAGAAGGTAGGAAAACCTTCCATGCTAATGGATTGGCAGAATTCCTTTCTGCAAGAACAGGTATAGTACAAAAGTGACCTATAGATTCAAATCAGATTCCCTCAAAATATTAATGCCATTTTTTGTGGAATTATTAAAAAAGTATAAGAATAATATGCAAGTACAAATGGTCCAATTCTCCAAAGCAGTCCTGGCTAGAAAGAACCATGCTGAAGGCATTATAGTTACCTGATTTCTAATAAACTACAGAAATGTAGTATATTAATAAAACCAGCATGGTCCTGGCACAAAACCATATATAGACCAGAACAATAAAATAGTGGACTCAGAAACAAGCCTACACAGCTACAGCCAACTGATTTTTGACAAAGAAGTAAAAATAAAACGAGAAAAACAAAACAAAACAAAAAAACAAAGCCTGGAGGAAATACAGGCTCCTTAACACATATTACTGGGAAAACTAGCTATCCTTGCACTAAAGAATGAAACTGTTTCCTATATTTTATCCTGTTAAAACAATAGATCCAAGTCATTAATGTAAGACACTGAAAATGACAAGGGAAGATGTAGGGTTTCATGTTGAGGTGTGGGCATAGGCAAGGACTTTTTGAAAAGGCCCCCTTACCTCAAGAAATAAGATCAGTAACCAACCAATGGAATTACATGAAATTAAAAAGCTACCGTACAGCAAAGGAAGCAGCTATGACAGCGAAGTTACAGTAGCACATCTGGAAGGTTGGTGAGTAGAATCCGTAAACAACTCTGCACGTTAAACAGCCAACTGATGGACAGGCAAATGAATGAAAGTTTTCAAAAGAAGAAATACAAATCACCAATAAATAAATGATAAGATGTCTAACCAGGCAAGTGCAAATTGAAGCTGTATTGAGATTCTGTTTCCACCTTGGCTATTACCAAAAACCAAACCAAACCAAAACAAGAACAACAACAACAACAAAAACCAAGGATTGGGCATGGTGGCACACACCTGTCATATCAGCCCTTTGGGAGGTGCAGTCTCTCAGTGTTCAGGAGTTCATTGAGGCAAATTTAGGGTCCGTGAAACCACGTCTTAAAATCCTCTTCCTGCCTACTCCCTAAATGGAAACAAAAAATAAGAACAAATGCCTGTGGGCATGTGGGGAAAGAGAAAACTGGCAACATTGCTGGTGGAAACATAAATTGGTATAGCCACTTTAGAAATTGGCAGAGAGGTCTCCTCAAAAACTGAAAATGCAGCTACCATTGGATTGAGTCTTGGCGATACGTGCGGCTGTGCTCGAACTAACCTAAGTCAGCAAACAACAGAGATGACTGTGCAGCCCTGTTTGTTGGGACACTATTTGCCATAGCCAAGCAGCAGAATCACTAGGTGCCTATATCATAGAGGAATGAGTAAAACTATCTGGTCTATATACAACAGAGATTTATTCAGCCACACTGAAGAAATCATATCGTTTGCTGGGAAATCGGTGACACTGGAAATCATCATGTTGAGCAAAATTATCCAGAGTAAGAAGCACAGAGAGTCCATGTTTTCTTTCATATGCAAAATTTAAATACATATATATGTATACATAAATACAAATATTCACAGATATAGGACATGAAAGTATGAGGGAAAAAGTAAGAACAAAAGAGAGGTGAGCAGGATAAGAGAGGGTTATAGAGCAGAGAAAGACAAAGCATGGCATGTGGTAGCATAACATACTCAAAATTTATATTAAACCACACACACATACACACACACCGTAAAACAGAAGGGACCTGTTTTGGGGTGGGAATGGGGGTACCAGTAAGGAGGGAAAGATTGCATGCCAAATCCTGCAGGAATAAACTGAGAAAGCACAATGACACATACGTATGAAAATGTGAAGCCAATTTTTTTTTTTACATAAAACTAAACAATTATAAAAAGCTGAAGAAAATGAACTCATGTTTTAGGAAATAATGTCTAGCCTTTCATAAAGGCTATTAAACATAGTTTATAAATTTATTAAACTTATGAGAATTCAGCTTAAAAGTTAAGGGTTAGCATTTTCAGTCACCTTGGCGTCACAGTTTCTGGAAAGGCTCATTTGGGTGGCAGGCTCTGGGTCTGTCCTGTTTCTGTAGGGAGAACGGCTCAGGGCTGACTGAGTGTGTCTTTCTGCTAGGTCCTCTTTGGGTGGGATAGCCGACTTTCTTCACAGCATGATGGCCTCACGGTGACTCAGAGGGTTTATGAGCTGCCTTCGACAGAGTCCACAAGATTCATGGATTTGTGTGACTGGCCTCAGAAGCAGGACCAATGTCATAATTTGTGGGCCCAGTGCAAAATGAAAACACCAGCCCCTCCTTCAAGATTTTTCAATACCCAGAGACTGCAAGGACAGAACAATAAGCCAAGAAAAGGCCTGTGTGAGCACATGGCCTCCTAACTTTTTGGGTCCTACCCTAGGGAAAAATCACATAGCAGCATTTTTCCTGTATATTGGTCAACTGGTCACTAAGAGGAACCTGGACTCAGGAAAAGGGACAGAGAACCACTTTTTGGTGAAAAGATTATCCAAGATGGGTATTTTTTTCAGACTTGTATTAAAATTTTCATGTCCACATTCATTTGCCTCTCTATTCAACATTCTCTGGAACAAGCCTTAGGTTTCATGCAAATTTGTCTTTCTTGTGATTATCATTTTGTCATGCTAGAATCATTTGCAGGTCTTATTTGCAGGTCTTAAGATTAGTTTTTACTTGAGATTAAACTTAGATCTTAATGACATGTCCAGAAGTATGACTTTCAAATTCATTGCTGAAATGTTTCCTATTCAATCTGGAAACGGGTTGTCAGGGCTTTCTCTTTCTCTGAGGCCCGCTCTATGACCGGCTGCTTCTGTGTTACCTCCTTTTGTGTCCAGCATCTGCCAGGAGAGAGGGAGGACATGAATTCATTAAAGTCCTCAGAGAGGAAAATTTCTTGATTAAAGTTCAAGCTGAATAGGAAAAAAAAGGGAGGGGCTCTTCCCCCCCCCATCACTTTGGACACATGTGCAAACAGTGCCCTCTACTTGGGTACTCTGAACTTCTTTGCATCTGCCCTTAATGTTCTTCTGGCAAATCCTCATTGTCATTTAGCTTTCATTACAATTTTCCAAATTGTTTTTCTTTATGCAGGCTACTGGATCTCTAATTTATTACAAATTACATGGTAACCATTTTGTTTGTCTCTTAAGTTTGCATGGGACTTGCAGTTACGTGGTCCAATCATAAGCTCACAAGAGGACCTATGTTGTACTTGTCCTTATTGATAGAAAAAAGAAAACCTAGCAGTTCAAAACTGTCAGTGTGATTTTTTAAGATCACAGATCTTTAAATAGAAGGACCTGGAAATGGAGAGTAGGCTCACTAACACCACAGACTTATCTGTGCACTGGGCTGTGCCATGTTCTTCCTGACTGAATTCCAGTACAAAATGTTTCACTATCCATGTCAGGGCTGAGCTTCAGTGAGGATGGCATTCTGCCCAAATATTTTAAGAGTTGTTTGAAAAGAACCCCAGCCCCAACTTCCATTAGGTATTATATGGAAATACTAAACAATTAAAATTATTTCCCTTTATTCTTGATCTATTTTGTATACATATATATTCATTCCTTACACAAATAACAGGGCTCATTCAGTAGACCTACAACCATCTTTCTCAGTAATTATCGAGGAATAGCTCACTGTGTATATGTGTGTACTAATACTTCTCTGGTCTTTAACTGAAAGGTATTTAATTTATGTTTGAGTTCTCCCCATTGTCAAGTAGATATTGCATTTACTTTTCACTTAAATTTTGGGTACATGAAAGAGAATTTAAATACATTATGTAATGATATATTATGACCATAGTGTGTATATGTAAAAAGTACACATCTATTCAATTTTGATACAAAAAGAATTTATGGATTAAAAATATATTTATATTTTGAAAGATAATTTTAAATTTACTTATAAAAAGGAGTGTTCTTTTTTTCTTTTTTTGGTACATGGCATTTATATGAGCATCCATGTGTGGTTTTTCACGTGCATGTGCACATCTGAACATTGGATATAAAGGCTGCAGCTGATGTTGGGAAATCATCCCCCGTCATTTTAACCTTATTCATTGAGGCAGGGTCTTGCAATCAAACCAGAGTTCATCAATATATGGCTAGTCTAGTCATTGTGGGGAGTGGGTTCTCACTACGATTTCTCAGGCTGAGGCTGGAATGACAGGCAGGCAGCCACACCCACCCGATAGGACTGGGGATCCAAAATCCAATTCTCATGTTTATGCATCAAACAGTTCAAGCACACAGCCATCTCTCCAGCCTTAAATGTGGAAGTTAAATGAGACGGGGTTATGTGTCCACAGTGTGTGAGGATATTGTCTCCCTTCTCTAATATAATAGACAGCCAAGTTTTTGTTTTCTTTGTAAAACTAATAGTCAAAAAGTAGGCTGTTTTGGAGAGGGCTGCTGAAGAAATAGTGCAGTGTTGAAGAGCACCTGCTGCTTTTGCAGAGGACCTTGGTTTCTCTGCACCCACATCATGATTCACAAACATCTGCATCTACAGTTCCTCTGATGTCCTCTTTGAACCTCTGAGGGCCCAACACATGTACATGGTGCATGCATGTACATAACCAAACACTCATACACATAAGAATAAAATAATTTCTTAAAGTAAAATTATCGATTATTTGAACTATTTTGAGTAAGTGAAATTTTGAATAAACCTGACTACCTTCAAAATGTTGGAAAGCCACTTGTATTTCAGTTCCTACAAGCTAATGTTTTGGGCCAACTTTTTCTTTGTTGTTATTTTTTCATATTTATTTCTTAGAATAGATATACATGTATATATACATATATTACAACAATAGTGCAAATCATATATATTATATATATCCATTTGATATTTGTAAGCTAGAAATAAAAGAGTATGGAGGCAAGAGAGTAGAATATAAAAATACCTTGAGAATACAAGAGGAAAGAAGCATAGGCCATTAGTCTCCACTTTGTCATAGCTTTCCATATAGAAATTTAACATTTCTGAGAGGTCAACTTTATTATTTTAAAGCTTGCGGCTTTGAAGCAGTTTCTAGAGCATTGTAATCAACTATTGGAAAAATTTCTCAGTGTTTTCTTTTAGCCGTTTTAATGATTTCATTTTGAATGCTGATGGCACTTATCTGCATAGAGTTTATTTTTATAAGAAATAGACATATTTATCTCTGAATGGTTTCTTAATTGTCCTGGCAACTTTTATTTGGCATCCATCTCTACCTACCAACTTAGAAAGACACATTTTTCTTTTCAAGTCCGGATGTGTTTGTGTTGGTTTTGTCCCACTCTGCTCTGTTTCTCTGTCCTTTGGTATGATACCATGTTGCTTTAACTGGCAACGTTTTCTAGTTACCTTTTCCTTTCTCCTTGGCCTTGTCTCCTTATTACATTTGTTTCTTAGGCTATTCTTGATTACTCTTAAGAGTTTGCTTTTCCTTATTTACTAGAATTAGCTTATTTCTTTCTAAAACTTTATTCTTGCTGATGTCTCTTTTGGAATAGTATCATGGGTTTGGCTGTGAAGCATTGAAGGCTTGGTCCCTGTCTGATCCCTCCGGCCACAGACAAGTGATTGGTCTCAAGATATCGGACGCCATCACAGATGGGCTCATTATTTGATGGCATTATTGAGATATGATGGAATATGGAGGTGGGGCCTAGCTGGAAGAAATCAAAGGAGGACAGCCTTTGGCCATACATCTTCTCTCCCTCTTCTGGCCCTGAAATAGCTCTGCTGTGTTTACCTTGTGCTCTTCAGCCTCACTGTGCGCTTGTAAGCAACAGAGGTAAATGACATGGGCCCAAACCTCTGAAACCGTGAGACTGATAAATCAGTTTTCTTTGATTCTTGTAGGGATTATTATAGCAGTGAAACCAACGCAGAGAGCAAAGAATGGATACCCTGATGTAAAACCTTGTTCGCTAGCCAAGGAGAGCTTAAGCTGAGTTCACTCAAACTAAACTGCTGAAAGAGTAACAATCTAGTTTTACAGAGGAAACATCTCAGCTAAGAGGTTATAAAAATCCCTTGTTCTCAAGCTTACAAGCTTGGCTAGTCTTGGAGGTGGTGTGAGCCCAGATGTGTTTGAATATATACAAATCTTCTGTGCAAGTCACTGTTTACAAATGCAGCCAGTTTCACCTATCTTTCCCCATCTTTGCTGTGAGATCTTCATTAAATTATTTAACTTCTGCAAAAATTCAGTTAGGTCTTCAAACCAATTGTCAGTTGATAGTTCCTCTCATATAGTAAAGCATCTGATGATGCTCCCATGTGATACTGAGAAATATTTGAGACCACTTTGAGCTGTTAAGTTTACCAGAGAAAGGCCACTATGGAAACCAGAATGGAGGTTCTAGAAATAAATCTAAAAACATAATACCATTCTGTCCAGATTCACCCGAAGGGAGTCTAAGTCAGAACCCAGCAGAGGTACTTGCACATCCATGTTTTCTAGGGCAGTGTTTATGAGAGCCGAGTTATGGAGTTAGCCTAGACATACGCCAGCAGCCGAGGGAATAAAGAAAACACACTGTGGATACACAGTAGAGTTTTATTCAGCTATAAATGATAACAAAATCATGTCATGTTCAGGAAAGTGGGTAGAACTGGACATCACTGTATAAAGCAAATGTCAGACAAACCCGGACAGACAAAGACCAGGTACTTTGTCTCTCATTTAAGAAAATCTGGGTTTAAGAAACAAAACAAAAGAAAGGACAAGACATGGAAGAGGGATGATTTACAAAGAGAAAGGAGGCAAGCTAGTTGATAGAGTATGATCAAAGTATACTATGTACATGTATGAAAATGTAATAATAAAGCCCACCAATTTTTACAGAGAATATATATATGAAAACTAAGTTTATCAGGCTGGTGAGCTTCAGTTATGGGGGAAATGTTTGGGTCACACAGGGAAAAGGACTGTGTTTCCGGTTGTGTGGGGTCTTGCTCCCATAGATCTGAGAGCTCTGACCTTTGCATCTATTTTGGTCTTTATTGGAGGTTTTCCTTCATTCATCATCATTTCCTAGGGCTAATTTTTGTTAGAAAATATGCACTGAAAAAAGGATCTACTTAGAAAAGGAGCCAAACTTTATAGACAATAGCAAAAACATTTTTTTAAAGTTGGTTATTTTAAAAATCAAATGCAGGAGCTGTGAAAGTAAGTTTTTGTTTTTGGATAAAATTGACATAATTATAAAAAGAAGATGAGAGTGAGTGAGTCAAGGTCGACTTATTTTTCGTGAAAAGGTGTTTGAAGACAAATTTATGAGTATACAGTTTACATTTTTGCATCATGAGCAAAACTCTGAGGCAATCATCACTTTTCCTATGTCCTTAATCAGGTGAAATTCAAGCAATTTCGCTTTGCTGTGCCTAGCTGTTATTTTCCTTGCTAATTTCCTAGTACTTTAATTGCAAAGGGCTCTCCTGCAGGACTCTGATTTCACAGCGACTCTCCCGCGATCCCAGCAGTTCTCAACCAAAACTTTTGTTGACTGTGGATTTGTTAATGTTTTTGCAAATTTGGCAGTTTTCCTTTTCAATCACTTCATATTTGCATGGATGGGCTTTCAAAAATCGGAGTTTCTGACATCTGGAACTACTGTGGAAAGCTGAATAATGTGGTGGGCCTGAAAACAACCCTGGGTCTTGCTGATGTTGAGTGGTAAGAAGGACTTTGTAGCTGTGACTGCGTTAAGAATCTTGAGATCTTAAAGATCTTAGTTTGGGTTATTTGCATGGGTCTGATGTATCCACAGAGGTCCTTATGAAAGGCAGGAGATCAGGGTGGGTATAATTGATGCCATGATGGAAAGAGACGGTTGGACTAACAAAGCCAAGGAAAGCCCTCTGTGTCTGCAGGTGAGAACTGGCAGGGTTGAGTTCTCTTCTGAACTTCCAAAAGGAATGAGCTTGGCAAACACACACATCTTGTCTCCTAAGATTCGCTGCAGACTTATTTCCAGAAATATAAGAATAAATTCATGGCACCTTCAGCCCACTGCATGATGAGTGATGTGCCTTAGTTTCAGTGTGAGGAGGTCTGTAACCAAACTGTGACAAAGGCAAGGAGTGAATTCATGTTATGAGGGTGTGAGCCAGACAGAATCAGTCCACCGGCAAATATTTTAATGACTGCTTTCCTCCAGGTATCTTAGAACTATGGTGTATGAGTATGTCTGTGTGTGCTTGGTAGGTGCCTATGCATGTGTGTGCACCTTTGTATTTGTGTTTCACAGAGGAAAACAAGTATTAAAGAGAATTTTCGGTTTTGTCTGGAGCTGGGATTCCTTCCAGTAGCGGAAGTGGCCAATGACACTTATTGGAGAAGCCATAGAGGTCTGATGTATGAGAAAGCGCTTGAAACTACCCAGGAAGAAAGGCAAGTGAGCATAGCAGCCAGACCTGGGAACATGGTAGAGTCAGAATGAGAGAGACTAGGTGTGGGGGTGGCAGAGGTAAGTTGGGAGATTTGTAGAAAATTGTAATTTCTAAACCTACCACTCCCAGACAGTTATCTTTTATGGAAATCGCCAATCTCCACCCAAGGCTTGACTTGTGTGTACATTTTTATATTTATCTATTTATCTATTTATCTATTTATCTATTTATCTATCTATCTATCTATCTATCTATCTATCTATCTATCTATCTATCTATCTATCTATCTATCTATCTATCTATCTATCTGATGCTGGGAGTTGGCCTTGTACATGCTGAACATGAATGGGTTCAAACACTTAGCCACACTTGTCATTTCTTGCCAGGCTTCTCAGCCAGGGTTTTTGGACCTGAGATGGAGGCTGACACTATAACCATTTACTTAAAGACCTATTTGTCTTCTTCTCTCAGGAGGTGACTTTGAAGCACTTTGTGCTTTTGGAGCTTGAATGGACAAGGCCTCCCTAGTCTCGGCTTTGTGCGTCTGGTCCTTATTCACCTGCTTCTCTGAGCATGCAGCCGTCAAACATCTGTCGTTCGTAATTTCCTTCTCTGGTCAGTTTCCTTGGCCTTTCCCGTGCCTTGGATGTTCTGCTCTGGAGAGCCTATGTCTTGATGAGCAGTGTGTGGGAATTTGAGAGCAAAGTCAATGGAGCGTGTGTATCTGCACATGAAAGCTTACATCCTGGTACCACTTACTTGTCAGCACCCTGAGCCCGGTTCTGATTAATAACGGCTATGATTGTAACCAGATTCGCAGCATGTGGCCCAGAGGAAACGCAAACTATGCAGCCAGTTTCCACACAGGCTTGGTGACTGTCAGTGTGAAGCACTGGCTGGAGGCTTCTAGGCGCTTTCAATTAGAGGTCTCTTTTTTCTGTGTCCTCTGTCCCCTCCCCAGAGATTAAACACCGCTTTCAGCTTTGAAATGCCCTCCCTGTGTTATTGGGCTCTTGGCTGCTGCCTGCGTTTATCCCACCTTGTGTGGTGAGATTTGAGGCTCTTTAATGTTATTTCCCCCTCCGCTGAGGTATGGCTGAATGATTAACAGTTGATCAGAGAGGTCGTTCAAGGGGCACAGCCTGCTGGTCTTCCACCGCAGACCCACGTGTTGCCTGGCTTCTTATTTCCAGCAATGGCACCCTCACTAGAGGAAATGACTCTGCCTGAGTATTTCTGCCTTGATTTGCTAAGGTTTCAGGAGGACACAGTGTGCTCCCAGAATTCTTCAGTCCAACATTCATGTGGACTTATGTTGTCCTGCCAGAGAACCATGAAACTTGGCAGAATGGAAAGTGCCAGGGCCCCTAGTGTGCCCATTCCACAAGGGAATTTTGGGCCAACACTGGATGCTCCTGTTCTCACTCTAAGGTTATAAAGAAGTCCCTGGTGATTACTGCTGAGAATGACTAGCTACGGAAGTGCAACATAAAGCCATATTCCTTGCTCTGAGTGAGAAACAGGGATCATTGTCAGCTTTCTTTTTCCCAGAGGTGAAACAGGTACGTAAGGAGTAACTTTTTTCCTCTGTGATTTCTGTGTGGGCAGAAAGACTTAAGCATAAAGTCATTTACTTAACAAAGATGAAAATTCTTAGATGAATGTCTATGTTTTGCCTGGTGGCTGATATGCAAGGATTATTTTGACAGAAAGTAAATAGCAACACAGTATGAGAGACTTGAAAGGAAAAAAAAAATTGGTCCAACTCATGTGTTATTTAGTGAACAGGACCAATCAATTTTACTCCCACTGCCAGAGGAGGGAGTTATGTAGCTGTGTTGGGCAAGGCTCACAAATTACAATCAAGAAGTAAATTATATTGAAACCTTACAAATTGAATTTTTATTAAGAAATTCATCTCTGGTTACCTCAGGGTTTAGAGGATCCTTTAGTGCTTGTGGAAGAAGGCAGTATATCTCAATGTACAATACTAGATTGATTGGGGTGAGTAATTTTAATTTTTTAGCATCAGAAATCTACCTCACCTTTTGAAACAGGCTTAACGAGAAGGGAGCTGACAGATGCTGCCTTAAAAGCCATTCTACTTCTCCTTGTGTTGTCTTTTATCTACATTACCACACATGTTGTTGATTTCATGTACTTTACAAATTGGGATTAATGGCTTTTTTTTTTTGCATGAGAGTTTCAAGGTCACAATTTCATAAATTGAGTAAACAAACAAATCCCTATCATTCATTGGCTCTGTGTACTTAACATCTATATATTTATTACTTTCTGCATTTGTAAGACTCCAGCACTTCTATTAATAATTTGTGTTTCCCATACAGGCTTGCAGCTTAGCTAGGAAATACAAGCGGAAAGTTTAATATAACATTTTTCAAAGACGAACAAGTGGAGAGGTTTTCTGCTCATGCACTGCTCACTGTCAGGGCCCCTCAGTCAGAGTGGATGTTAATAGCAACTGAACCCTGAGAGTGTAGCATAAGGGTATTTTGATTGTAGACTGTCATTTCAGGAAGATATGTATTACTCTTACCATGTTATGGTGAAGAGAATTTTCAGTGTTGGGTGGGTTTGGGGTGACAGTGTGTCCTGATTCTGAAAGTCCATCTTTTTCTATGCCTGTCACCATTTAAAATATTTTATTTGCTTTTATTTTTATATGTATAATATTTTGCTTGTATGCACATATGTGTACATTGTAGATGCCCGGCATCTGAGAAGGCCAGAAGAGGGTATCAGGTCACCTAGAACAAATGATGTGGGTTGTCATGTGGGTGCTAGGAACTGAACACGGGTCCTCGTGGCTCTTAACCACAGAGCCATCTCTCAGCCCCATCACCATTTTCTCAACAGCGATATCCTTTTTTGGTTCTGTACCATGGTGTCTGATGCCCCAAGAGAACGATGATGAAAGCAGCTTAGGGATTGTCGTTTCATCTCGCGCTTCAGGGGTATAGGCTGTCATTCTGGGGGACTCACAGTAGCAGAGGTCGAGGTATTCTCCACATTGCAGAGAAGAAGCAAAGCATAAGGGATGCATGCATGCATGGTAGCTCACTTCTCTTTTTTTAATGTAATTTATTTATTTTTATATCAATCACAGGTTAGGTACTTTGCATCCCAGGCGAAGCCCCCTTCCTCATTCCCTCCCACCCTCCCACTCCCTCCCTCATCTCCCTCCTCCCTGCACCCTCCAAGTCCACCAACAGGGGAGGACCTCCTCCCCTTCCATCCTACCCCAGCTCATCCTGTCTCCTCAGGGCTGGCTGCAATGTCCTCCACTGGGATCTAGCCAGTCTGTCATTCCCTGGCTTGTATGGGGGAGGGTCAAAGAGTCAGCCATCAAGTTCAAGACTGAAACAGTCCCTGTTTCCCTTACTAGGGTCTTTAGTCCTACACCGGGTAGCTCACTTCTGCTTCTTCCAGATGTGCATTCCACCATTAGATGGATCTTCCCACATCACTTAACATAACCAAGACAACCATAGTCACACTCAAAGCCCTTTCTCCCAGGTGATTCTAGATTCTGTCAGGTTGACAATTAACAGTAAACACACTGTTTTTTTATAGAAAGAAAACATCCGCTTCTACCATTTGCTTAGTCAAAGCAATTCACTTTTCCCTGGGCAGGAAAAGTGTAGTATCCTCCCATTCCTGGGGCCAAGGAACAACATCAGTGAATGGCACAATAATATAAGCTTTCAGAAGAAATCTGTGTTATTTTGATGTAAGCATATATTGGCTTTAAACTTTTAACACTTAGCAGTTACACCTTTATAAGTTCACTGGACTGGTTCCTAGAGTTCAGAAAATATATTGGTCCCGAGATGATTCAAATTCCATTACACACATTGAGTAGTTGGTGATATCTTTGTTTTCCTCCAAAAGGCCCTCTAGTCAGGGGTCCTCCACATTTAGGCTCCTGTGCATTTAAGGTGTTTCTCAACTTGTTCTAGGCACCTGCACATATGACAAACCTCTTTGTGATCACTTCTTCTGGTTTGCTTTGAACATGGAAGCTTACCTTCACCACCTTCTTCTGCTGCTGCTGCTTCATTTCTTCTTCTTTTGAGAAAGTGCTTCTCTGTGTAGCCTTGGCTGTCCTGGACTTGCTTTGTAGACCCGGCTGGCCTCAAACTCACAGAGATCTGCCTGGCTCTGCCTCCCCTAGTGCTGGTATTGAAGGCATGTGCCACTGCTCCTGGCTTACTTTCTTTAATTATTACTTTGCTAGCCACCTTTTGAAGAAGAGATAAGAGAGATTTAAAAGTAACTAAAACAGGCATGATGAAAAAATAAAAGTTAGAAAAATTATCCACTTTTGTATGTCTCCTAAAGCATTCCCACTTACATAACCCATAAGAGAAACAAAAAATTAGGACTTAGACTTTTAGTTCAAGAGAGTCTCTAGGAATTGTCCTATGGGAGTGTTTTTGAAAATGGTAAGGTATAAATTAGCTCTCAGGTATCATTTTGAGCAAGTCTAAGAAGCAAACAGGTGGAAGATTGGTTAGAGAAAATTCTTAGGCAGAGAAGGAAGTCTTGGCTGGGGACTGAAGGCAAGAGAAACATTAGCTATCCAAAAATACAGATTGTGTGCAGTGATTGCAATTAATAATCTATCAAATGAAAATAGAATGAAACCACCTGGAATTCTATTCTGAAGTTTTGACCAGATTTGGTGACTTAAAAAAAAGTTGGCTTTTAATTTTGTGCTTCTTTCAACACAGCACAACGACATCAATAAGGTGTACTTCTGCCTGGCACTGTGCCTGTGCGCCCTACGAGAGAGTCGCTCTCACACAGTCAAAGTGATAGTTCCTTCAAGTTTCCTCGGGCGAGCTGGTTCTGCAATTTCCCAGTAATTGTTTTTGAGAGGCAGCCTTAGATTTGGGTTTTTCTCTTAAATCTTGCCCTGCCTGTGGCTCCTCACTCCTTTTTGCAGACCTCACTTAAATACCTGGGTTGGGTTGGAGTGGAATACCATTAATTATCCAGTGGAACTGGAGCTGCTCTGAATGGACCCTTCTCTGAACAGGTCCAAAGACTTTCCATAATTGTAATAAGGGGAGAGAAATTTGTCGGCATCTGATCCCGTAGAGTGAACTGCTGACGTGGCTTTTCAGACGGACACACTTCTCTTGTTCACAACCTGGGAATAATGAAGGGTTGTACAAATATATATATCCACACATATATGTATATATATGTATACATACATATATATGTTTACTCAATATATTATACAATTTTTTCCTGTTACTCAGTGAAAACTTGAGAAGTTAAATAACTACATGCAAATTGATTCTTTTTATTTTCTTCTTCTATCTCTCTAATGAGTAAGGCTATATGTGGCTGGTCAGTTCACACAGCAGAAAAATACTGGAATCTTTTAGACGCACGTCCTATGTTATTGTCTTATGTGGTGCTTGCTGGCATTCTCGTTATGAGGTCTAATAGCGTGGAAACAGTAGTAAGGGTTCAGGTGAACCGTTCATCACCCACAGTTTCCAGCACGGACCAAGGCTCACCTACAAAGCTGCTCTTGTGCTTTACCGCCCTCTGCCGGTAAAGCCGCCTGCAGGTTTCAACGATTGCTTGCTTCTGGTCTCACCAAGCCCGGCCACAGTGTGGAGCTCTTACGTGAATTTGTTCTGGGTGGTACTTTACTAAGAACAATTTCAGAATAACAACAAAAAAAGCAGAGCTTGTCAGTTTATCAGCGATTGATACAGATCTATATGTGAAAGTGTCCCACTCTCTTGGGGACTATCATTTACTCAGTTCCCTGCCCGGCGCCAGCCTTACCTTTGCTCAGCTGTTCTTTTAATTTACACTTAACTCACCCATCCCCAAAACACACCAGGGGAAACACATATCGGATGAGCTTGGTATCCTAGCAGATGTCTGGGCCTTGGGACGAGTTGGTTGGAACATCATGGATCCTCTGGAGCCAAAATATGAAGGACCCTCTGGCCAAAAGTGTAGTTTCAGTGGCCGTGAGTTTTTGGTGGGAAGAGACAGGTCTTCACAGAATTTTTCCAAGTCTAGATCCACTGAGACTGTAAGGGTGGAAGGCAGGGTCAAGGAAGAATGCTGACGCCAAGGAAAAGGAAGTGACTTGACCAGCTCAGCCTGGGTTAGTAAGAAAACACCCGGCTGCTTCCAAGGTAACTTGAGATTTTTGTTAAATTGGTATTCTCTGGAAAGGAAAAGAAAATAATAATTATATGGTTGCTATGCCACTGTCAAAAGAGGCTGTCAATTTGTATCATCTTAATACACCAACTAGGGACTGTTAATTACAGTTTTCACTCCAGCAAATTATAGGAGAAGTTATATGAATTACACTGCCCCTCACAACATTTTCTGGCGCTAATCCAGAAGGTGGCAGATGACCTTCAGTCAGCAGTCCTCAGGCTGTAACCTGGACCTCAGAATTTACTAGAAACCCCAATTCTCAAGCCTCTCTCCTGACCGCTGTGGAGGCTGGCTCAGCACTGTTCATTTTAACAATCACTTCACAGCTAATCACGACGCACCCTTTAATCGGAGCAGAGTCAATGACTTATGTCAGGTCATTTCCACGAAGCGTTGAAGCCGTGATGGGGAAAGATACGTAGAAGGCAGAGCTATAAGCCAACCTGGAAAGGCTGTGTCTGGGCCGAGACCCAAATGGTTAGCATTGCTTGAAGTCTGACCAGTAGACACATCGAGGTAATCATACCACTCAGCTGAAAGATGAATCGTAAGGATCGTCAAAGGGCACGGTGGAGTGTCTAGAAGAGATGATGACAACAGGATTGGTCGGGCCACTCTATGATTGTTTTAGGGCATTGCCGAGAGGGTCTCCTGAATGCTGACACGGTGACCTTCTTTGACATAGAAGCAGCAAAACTTTATCTTCTGGAAAAGGTCAAAACCAGAATTATTTCATAGAAATAATTTTCTTGTGCAGGGGAAATGGGAATTGGAAGTGTCATTTGAAATTTTTATTGAAAAAAAAGTTTATTCAGTTTGGAAGAATAATAAATCACAAAGCTCCAGCACACTTTCTTTGTAAGCTCTCACTGAGACTATGGTAGATAGGCTTTCAACTAGGAAAAAAAAAATAGATACCAAAGGGCCCCAAGTGTCATTCACCACAGCTATTCTTATTCTGAGATGCCAGCGTTTTTTGTTTTTTGTTTTGTGTGTGTGTGTGTGTGTGTGTGTGTGTGTGTGTTTGTAGAGTTTTAGGTAACAAACCGCTTCTGGAGAGTTTAGCCCTTCTGGCTAGAATCCCCAAAATGGCAAAAATAAGTCACTGACTGTCATTTTCTGAGAAGGAGAGGAAGCAAAACCTATTCTCAATTCCTGGGCAGCTGGCGTGTTTTTAATGGTCTGCGTTTATAAGTAGTAAAGTAGGAGTAGCCTTCGGGAGGCTTCTGTACTGCTCCTACTCTGCGGGGCGCCGCACCCCCTGGGTACCCTGGAGGCTCTGATTTAGGAGAGGTACAATTTTTAACAAGCACCCCAATAATTTTGGTGCAGGTGGCTTGAAGACCACACTTTTTGAATCCCTGCCCAGGGCCTACCCATACTTTACATGCTCATTATCCTAGAGTATCTAAAAGTCACTGGCAATTTGTAAGGTATCAGTTTAGTGCAGTGGGTATGTACTGCGATAGCATCCCTTTTTATTATTTAATTATTTTTTTATTTTTATTAATTACAGTGTACTCACTTTGTATCCCCCCTGTACCTCCCTACCTCCTCCCTTCCCAATCCTACCTTTCCTCTTTCCCACCCATGTCCCTCTCCCAATCCACTGGTAAGGGAGGTCCTCCTCCCCTTCCCTCTGATCCTAGTCCATCAGGTTTCATCAGGAATGGCTTCCTTGTCTTCTTCTGTGGCCTGGTAAGGCTGCTCCCCTCTAGGGGGAGGTGATCAAAGAGCAGGCCAATCAGTTCCTGTCAGAGACAGTCCCTGTCCCCATTACTATGGAACCCACTTGGATACTGAACTGCCATGGGCTACATCTGTGCAGGGGTTCCAGGCCATCTCCATGAGTGGTCCTTGGGGATCTTCACCAACCCTATACCTGACAGAGGACTAATATCCAGTATGTATAAAGAACTCAAGAAGTTAAACAGCAACAAATCAAGTATCCAATTAAAAAATGGGGTACAGAGCTAAACAGAGAATCTCAATGGAGGAATATTGAATGGCAGAGAAACACTTAAAGAAATGTTCAACATCCTTAGTTATCAGGGAAATGCAAATCAAAATGACCCTGAGATTTCACCTTATACCCATCAGAATGGCTAAGATGAATAACTCAAGTGATAACACATGCTGGAGAGGATGTGGAGATCCCACTGCTGGTGGGAATGTAAACTTATACAGCCACTTTGGAAATCAATCTGGTGCTTTCTCAGACAATTAGGAATAGTGCTTCCTCCAGATCCAGTTGTATCACTCTTAGGCATACATCCAAAAGACGCTCAAGTACACAAGGACATTTGCTCAACCATGTTTGTAGCAGCTATACCACTCCTAGGTATATATCCAAAAGACACTTGTATACAACAAGGACATCTGCTCAACCATGTTTGCAGCAGCTTTATTTCTAATAGCCAGAAGCTGGGAACAACCCAAATAGCATCCCTTTTATTGGAATTTGAAGAAAATGAATAATAATTATAAAATACGATTTTATACTAAGTCTTCATGCTGTATTGCGGGGAGCAGTTTTAGGTTTTCAGTAAGTTGAGTAGACAGTAGAGTCCCTGCTCTACATACTCTACCCCAGAGGGCGCCCCCCTCCCCTCGCCTTAATGGTGTCTTGAATTACTGAGTCTTCATTGTATTCAGTGAAGGTTACTGGCATCTTCATTGTGACTGGCCGGTATGGGTGGGTTGTGTAACCATCAGTGGAAGTGCATACAGAGTTCTCACTGCAGCTCATGTTGCAGTGCTCTGATTCCATTACTACAACACTGTGATTGTTAGTCTTGATTTTGTCTAGTGGGGCTTTGGAATTGCTATGGGAATATTTCTCTGGGCATGTCTGGGGGGGGCGGTTATATAGATGACATTAGCTGTGATAGGAAGACCCAGGCTGAATGTGGGCTGCCCCATGCTGCCTAGGCATCCTGGGCTGAATGAAAAGGTGAGTAAAAAGAGTGAGAGGGTAAAAGGCAAGGTCTTTCTCTGCTTCCTGACTGTGAACACTGTGTGATCAGCTGGTGCCAGCTCCTCTGGCCAGGACTTCCCCTCCATTATGGAGTACAGCCCTTGAACTTTGAGCCAAAGTAATC
Organism: Pachyuromys duprasi; assembly: GCA_028658305.1. Taxonomy (NCBI): domain Eukaryota; kingdom Metazoa; phylum Chordata; class Mammalia; order Rodentia; family Muridae; genus Pachyuromys; species Pachyuromys duprasi. The sequence goes on from CM053767.1 coordinate 32,560,172, forward strand.
CTTTCATCCCTCAGGTTGCCTTTGCGGAGGTATGGTGTATAGCAACAAGTGGAGTAACTAAAGTAAGCACACCCGGAAACAGTTTCATCACCCTGTAACTTTCCTGGTCTTGTGTATCTCTTCCGTAGTTCCCTCCCACAAGCCCTGATAACACTAACCTTGCTGTCACTGTAGGTTTTATTTCCAGCTGGACTCATGCAGTATGCAGCTTTCTGGCTTGATTCCTTCTGCTCAGCAATATACACTTAAGATTCTGTTTCTTTCTCAGTGGCTTGATAGCTCATTTCTTTTAATTGCTAAATAACAATTCACTATATGGATATTTTAAACTTCTAAGAATATCTTTTTGTCTTTTGTTTCAAGGCTAGGATTATAGTGTGGCCATAGATGTTGACCAAATCTGGTAGACATTTCATAAATCCTTGCTGAGTGTCTCTGACCTCCATTTCTTTCCTCTGAATTTTCTGTTTTAATGAGTTACGGTCCCCCAAACCAGGAAAATTTCACTGAGAACTACATGATTAAAAGAGACAATGAAAGTTGGCCCTTGGAGCACCATTATGGCTTTTGAAGACATACAGTAGTACAGTCTATTTAAAAACACAAAGAAACTTTGAATACCCTTGTGTCTTCATCTAAACAAGGTGATACACATCATTCTATATCTTTTTCTGCCTCTGAGTATACTGATGGCTAGACGCATGAGATGTATCTTATAAAAATTAGTAACCAGACATAAGCTCCGTCCGCATGCTTCCTCTGAGAATATGAGGGGGCTATTGATTACACATAATAAATTGAGAGTAATTATGTAATACCATTGTAAGTCAGCAATCTATATTTCTTTTGTCATGATTACCATCAGAACATCTTTCTAATGATTTATGCCCATGTTTTCACACTGTAGATGGGAGAAGTGCTTTTTTTTGTGTGACCCAGGATAAGTTTGTTACTCTAGATTTGGATATGGCTCTTCTCATGCCTGGCAGTATAGAGTGATCTCTGTTACAGTCTTAAGTTCTGAGAATCTTTGAGTTTCCTAATTTTGTGGCTAATTTTTAAGAAGCATAGTAACAAAAAATGTTATGTTGTAATTTGACAGGAGCCTGATAAACCACCAAAACATGAAAGCAAAGTATTCAAGTGAGACTTTAAATGCTCATGATTCCTGGGCCTCCTTCCATGGAGTCTTTGAATACTTGAATATGTGAAACTTAGCATTGTGAAGATGCAAACATAGCCACAGAGATGATGTTACCATGTACTACAAGGAACCAGGAAGAAAACTGAGGCTGCAGAGACAGGAAATGTACCTTGTCTGACCCCACTCAGAGAGAAAAACCTTAGACGAAAGTGTTAAGCAAAATTCAAGAGCATTTCATTTTGTGGTAATTTTAGACTTTCAAAAAATTACAGCGTTAAGAACCAAGTACAGATTATACTGCACCCAGCTCAACCAAATGTTTGATTTTGTGTGGCTCAAGTAAAATAAAAATATTTCACATTTTTCTTTTTAAAATAGTTTCTTTTTTCCCCATAAGAAATAACTCCATTTAGTTTCACAGTAGATTATCCAGTAGTCTCAGGCTTTGAAATTCTGATGTCCAGTCTCTAGCTGGGAAGAGCACCCCTGTCTCATACTCATTCATGTTTAAAAATCTAATCTCCAGTCTCTCTCTCTGTAAATATATATATATATATATATATATATATATATATATATATGAAGCTTATGAGGCATTAAATGATAGAGATTTTGTCTTTGGTTTAAACTGAAGGTTTTGTTCTGAAGAACTTCTGTTAGACATGAACACAGGGTCAAATATATTAATAAAACCCTGATGTGACACAGTTGGCTGTAAAATCCTAGCATCTTTGCTTTTTCTAAGTTGTATTAAACAACAACAACAACAAAACAAAACTATATTGCCCAGGAATGCTTGGGAATTTATGCCTTTTGCTTTCCCATTTAGGAACTGAAAAGTTCTGAAAATAATTTACATCCAAAGTGCTTGCTTTGCCACTTTTGAGATGAATATGCAATGTTTAAATAATGCTGGGTAGTGCTTTTCCTCCTGCGGCAGCTGTAGTATACTTCCATACATAAGCAGTTCACTTTTTATTTTAATATGTTCCAGATGAAATATGCTTAACATTCTCAAGTAAAACATGTAAGGTCGAGTTGTAACTAATGTTGACTTTGTTATGATTTACAATTAACCCGGGCCTTTCAGTCACTGTGGCTGATTTCATAGAATCACACACCCTCTTGAAGCTCAGACAGAGTCGCTTGGAAATGGTCTTGATGAAAAAACATGACTTCAGATTGGGGAATTTTGAAGAAGTTCTGTAGATACAATGAGAATTCACATTTTCTTTTTTTGTGTACAATTGAGGGATTTCAGAATTCAATAGAGTGTTTTTTTTCATGAAGTGCAGCATTATGTTCATCTTCCTTAGAGGATTAGTGGGATTAGGAGAACAGTGTTACCACTAAGTAAGGCCTTAAATTGTGAACAGCAAATAGGCTTTAAATAGGAAGTGCTATTAGAAAAGTTGAGCAGAAAAATTAAGACAAGAATTAGAAAGTTACATATAGTTCTATATTTCTTTTTTACAATTTTGAGAAAAGGAGGAAGTTTCTTTGGTCAAAATTGGTTGGCTCTCAGTAAACACTGTGTTCTCATATTCCATGACTATAAGAACATGTAGTCTCAAGGGTACAGGAACTAAATGTCAATCGGTATGCTCACTTTCTCCAGGTAAGTAAACATGAGGGAGGACTAATTTAGATGTGATGCTGATGAAAGCTAGAGTCTGATTTACGAAGTATGTTAAGACCAATTAAGCCATGTTATGGTTATGTGAAGTGTTCACTGGATGGGAGGAGAAAGTTACACAGAGAACTGATCCCTCTGGTCAAGTTGGAAGCCGGTCCCTGGTGCCAAACGGTCTCAGCAATGAGATGGACTTAGTATCTCACAGAACATAAGGCCCAAACGTAGGGCAGCTCCTGATTGGTGACTCAGTTGCTCACATACTAGACACCTATGCTTTTGCTTTCCTCTCTGTTTTGTCTTCTTGGAATTGCTGGCTTAGTTTTTCCTGACGATTTAAAGATGGCTGCCACAGTGCTGAAATCATCTCCAGCTCCATAACAGCCAGCCTCTGGAGAACCCCCTCTGTCTCTGTCTCTGTCTCTGTCTGTCTCTCTCTCTCTCTGTCTCTCTCTCTCTCTCTGTCTCTCTGTCTCTGCCTCTCTCTCTCTCTCTCTGTCTCTGTCTCTGTCTCTCTCTCTCTCTCTCTCCCTCTCTCTCTCTCTCTCTGTTAGTAAGAAAGCAATTCCCCAGATTTCCTACACATTGTAGTAACTGCAGTTATGTCACGCATTCACGTCAGAAGCGAGTCCTGGCAGGAGGAGTAGGAAGACAGAGGATGGGAAACGGACTCTCCCTCTCTGGAACAGTTGAGCACACAGAGAATGGGGAGGGACTCCAGCTAAACAACATAGGCAGCATTTTAGGGTAAAAGGAAGGACTTGGGTCGATCATACCGTTTTGGTTTTGTTGTTGTTGTTGTTTTACTAAGGATAGCATCATTGTTCTCTCATGTCTAATTCAACTTAAATATTTTAACATGGATATTGGGGGGGACCAGCAAATGAATTTTCCATGTGTGGGTGCATAAGTTAATAAACCAGTGTGTTCAAGTGAACTCAGCTCACAGCCACCGAGGGGAAGAAACAGAAATTGATTGAGTCAATGATTAAAAGTCAGCCGTGCTCTGAGGCTGAAGCGCCTCAGCGCTGTGACCCACAAAAGAGCCGTTAACCTTGTTCCTAGCAAATCTTTCTTTAGCTATCTCTGAGAGGAAATTTCTATTTTAAACCACAGGGCCTTCCACATAATATCTGGCTGTGGAGTTTATGAAAAGGATTCAGGAAAAAAAATAATGTGTTTGGTCTTATCTTAATAATGTGTACTATCCTGAGGCTTGTTTGAAGTTGGTAAACAGAAATATGGACTTCCAGAGAAGATTTTGGGGCCTCTCACTGTAAGAAATGTGGAGAATTCAAAGGCTCTCAAAACATAAAAATATAATTCATAACTTATCAATGTACACCGAGGACAGAGAACGGGATTCACAGTTCTTGTCCTTATTTGAAATGAGGTTGCATGATCTAATTCACAGAACTACCCAGGCATATGTGACACATTTTATATTGTTTAATTGCTTGTCTATTCTCACTGGACTCTAAGACCTCATGACAGTTCTGACTTTTTACATAGGATGGGCTTGGGGGTAGTAATGGCATTGAAGGGCAGGCTGAAATTATTTTCCCCAGCCCTAAAATAATCACACAAATTCAAAACCATGGGTAGGCATGGTGAGCTTTACTTAAGATTTGAACTTAAAACACACCCTAAACTACCCTTACTTATGGTGAGTTCTTCAAATGCAGACTGCCCTGTCTGTTCCCTGTTGTCTTTAACACCAATCAGTCACCCTCTGTCTTCAACAGAATCCACAGCCATGGTCAGCGTAATCTGGAAGAATTCTCCAGACTCTACTGAATGGTAAAAAGACCAGAATCTGTTCATGGTTGCCAGAGAGGACACTAAGTGACATGTCCCGCATGGTACCAAGCACCAGCTCCTAGTTCTCCTGCTCAGGAACTGAGGAACTAACAGTTTTCTGTCTGTGGTCTGACTCCACCTCTTCCTGCCTTCAGGTGGCTCCTGTGAACAAGCTACAAAAGGATCAACTTCCTCAGGCCCTTTATGTATGAAAATACTATTTACACCTTTGCATTTGGTAGGTGCCTTGGGTTTTGAATTCTAGAGTATAAGCAACTTCCTCTCTGAAGTTAAAACCATTGTTTTGTTGTCTTCTGTTCCATCCCCAACACATACATACACACATGCATATATTTGAACTTGTTTGAGTCAAAGAAGCCATCCATAATTTCAAATGATTTTCATCTTTCTCTCTCTCTGTGTCACATCTCATATAGCTGTAGGAACAATAGACTTCATGTTGAAAATTCAAAATCACAGGATAAACACAGGCAGTAGTTTAGTGGTTGAGAGCTTGAATTTTGAAACACATACACTTGTGTCTCAGTCCTAGCATACCCCTTGTTTCTCACCAGCTGTAGTGTCTTGGGAAATCATGAAACTCTAAATCTTTGTTTCTTCCTGCACAAAATGCAAGAGATAAGAGTGTTTATGCCAGCTGGGGGTGGTGGGACACATTTTTTATCTCCAGCACTTATAAGGCACAGTAGGCCTGCCTGCTCTACTAAAGGAGTCCAGGACAACCAGAGCCCTTGTAACACAGAGAAACCCTGTCTCAAAAACCGAAAAAGAAAAAAAAAAAGGAAAAGAAAAAAAGAGTATTTATGCCATCATAGTTGTGATAATTCAATAACTCATTTAGTTTTTAGCACACAAAAACATTACAAAAAATTTTGCTGTTATTTGAGAGACCAATACTTACCTAAATATCTTAACTAGGGTTTTCAGGCATTGAAAGCATACAAAAACAACAACAACAACAAAACAAATTTATTTTTCAATAAAAAAGACTATTTACCTTCTTTAGGTGTATAGATTTCAGTATGTTTATCCTATCTTATAGGTCTATATAAGTTAGTATATACTATGTGTGTCTTTCTGCTTTTGGGATACTTCACTCAGGATGATCGTTTCCACGTGGACCTGGGGTAAGAGGATTAATCCTCACTTAGAAAGTCAAATGGGATGGACATTGGATGTAGGAGAAAACAAGTAGTAGGACAAGAGCCTACCACAGAGGGCCTCTGAAAGACTCTACCTAGCAGGGTATCAAAGCAAATATTAAGACACATAATCAACCCTTTGGTTGACTGCAGGGAATCATATGAAAGAAGGAGGAGTTAGTATGACCTGGAGAGGACAGGAGCTCCGCAAGGACCAAATATATCAGGGCATAGGGGTCTTTTATGAGACTGTTTCTCCAACCAGGGACCATGTATGGATATAACCTAGAACTCCTGCTTGAATGTAGTAAATGGTAGCTCAATATCCAAGTGGGTACACTAGTAAGGGGAACAGGGACTATTTCGAACATGAACTCAATGGCTGGCTCTTCGACACCCCGCCCTCCCCTCCCAAAGGGAGGAGCAGCCTTGCTAGGCCACAGAAGAGGACATTGCAGCCATTCCTGAAGAGACCTGATAAGCTAGAGTTAGATGGAAGGGGAGGAGGTCCTCCCTATCAGTGGACTTGGAAAGGGGCAGGGAGGAGATGAGGAGGGATGGGGGGAATAGGGAGGGAATGTGGGAGGGGGCTATGGCTGGGATACAAAGTACATAACCTGTGATTAATATAAAATAGAAATGTTAATAAAAAGACTATTTAATAAAATTCAAGCAGTGTAAGATACAAGTAACATTAAAGTTGTATTTTGCTCCCGTGTCTTTACGTCACTTTTCAGAATAATACACTTAAGAAGATGTAAAATTTAATTTTGGGGGGCACGGTAGTGCATTCCTTTAAGCCCAGCACTCAAGAAGCAGAGATAGAAACAAACAGTTATCTATGTATTGGAGGCCAGCCTGGTCTACAGAGCAAGTTCCAGACCAGACCAGTCAAAGTTACATAGTGAGACCCTGTCTCAAACAAAACAAGACAAGACCCCAGCGAAACCAAAACAACAACAACAAAAACCCACAAGTTAATTTTTTTGTGAACTACCTCCTGACATTCATTCAAATAATCTATCGATTCTGTAAACAGTGTCAGTTGACTGCCACGACACTGGTGACTAATGTGCATGCTTTCTTTCTACTCCTGCCAATACTCATTTGGGTTCTTATATTTTAATTTATCTGCTGGCTGACTGTTCTTTATAACTGAATTATGCATGCAATTATCCATGCAAGTTTCATTTCTTGCTGTTCCAAACGTCAGACAGAATCTTAGTTCCCCCATTATGGTGTGAGGACCTTAGCCTTCAGTCTTTTTCTCCAAATCCCCTACAGCACCTCCCACCTGTCACCAGCTGTGCTGTCATGTTGTCAAGATAATGTACATTAGTTGCTTTTCTGTGACAACACACTTGAGGGAAGCGGCTTAAGGGAAGAGGGATTTATTTTAGTTTATGGTTTAAGAATGAATGTCCATCCGAAATGGACAAAAGCAGCTTACTCACACTGCATGTATAGGCAGAAAACAGAGCAGTGAATGCTGCTGGCCATGGGCTTTTCTCCTCCTCCTCCTCCTCCTTCTTCTTTTTCTTTCTTTTTTTTTTTTTAACCTTCTTATCACTCTGGAACCCCAGAACATGGCATAGTGCAACGAACTAAATCTCTCTGAGACATCATGACTAGCCTATCCATAATCACACCTCTTAGATGACTCCAACAACGAATGTATTTCAGCTACATAAATCTTATTCTCTGAAGACTAAATGGTGTGGTTAGATCTGTAGGAAAGATCTACAAAGTTTGTGTTGTTGGAAGAGACTATCCTAAGTAGAAAGCTAAAGTTGATTTAAAATTTTTATAACTATCATTTGTTCAGAAGCATTTCAATGTTTAATTAGGTCACATACTATTCTACAGATATTTGTCTTCCTATTTAAAATTTTCTGTTTTACGGAAGAAAGGTCTCAGCCATAACATAAACACTCATGTGGGAGAAGTAGGAAGAGAGAGATACTATATCTCTTTAGGGTGTCTAGCTGATTAATTTTAAGTTTTAAAAACATAGCTAGTGGGCTGAAGAGATGGTTGAGCAGTTAAGAGCACTGGCTGCTCTTTCAGAGGTCCTGAGTTCAAATACTAGTACCCAGATGGTGGCTCACAACCATAAGGTGATCTGATGCCCTCTTCTGTCATGGGCATACATCCAAACAGAACACATCATACATATAAATAAAAAAATTTCAAAATAGCTGGTAAGTCTGATGTGAGCTTGGCTCTTACACCCCTGAATGGAATCTATAATTTTGTTGGTTTGCATTGTCCAGAGGAAAACTTTTTTGAACCTTCCTTTTTATACTTACAGTTCTTAAATTTCACAAGAATCTGTTCAAGGGTTTTCTGCTTGGCTCTTTCTGGAGCTCCTGACACAAAGGCTCATCTTTCCTTTTCTGGGAGTTTCTTCCATAGTTTGATTCTTTTTATCTCTGTTTCTTTCTGTTCTTTCTGGAAACTTTATGAGATGAATGTGAGATCTTGAAGGTTTATTCTCTTCCTATCTTCTCTATTTTCAATTTTGATTCTATGATATATCATCTTTTTATCTTATCAAACCTATTCTCAGTTTCTAAAAGTACTTTGCTTCCTGCTGCCTTGTTCTTATTTATCTCAAACATCTCTGGAATGTTCAGCAGTCTCTTCTGATCAGTTGTTGTCTCTTCATCACGATCTTTTTCTTTTGGATGGTTGATGCATATTGGGCTCTCTTAAGCCCTTGATTGCTCTGATTAGTGAATGAAAAGCAAGGATAGTTAATGTAGGAAATGAGCAAGGGTTTTTCTTATTCTGTACTAAAGTGTTGGGTTTTTGTTTTGTTTTGTTGGTGGTGGTTTGTTGGATTTTTTGTTCGTTTGTTTTGTGTTCTGTTTTTTTTTTTTTTGAGACAGGGTTTCTCTGTGTAGTCTTGGCTATCCTGGACTTACTTTGTAGACCAAAGGCAGAACTCACAGATATCTGCCTGCCTTTGCCTCCCCAAGTGCTGGGATGACAGGCATGCACCACCGTGCCTAGCCTAGGTATTGATTTTTAAGAATTATTTTCAGTGTAAAAATTAATGCATATCAGGACTAAAGATGTAAAATCAAAACAAAGAATACTATAGGAAGTCAATCTTTTACTGCAAATCGCTAATGCTTCAGAAAATACAAATGTCAACCATTGTTCCTCATGCCCTGTTTCCTTCTAGAACCAATATGCATGTATAATTAAGAGATATGTGTATGTATGTATGTGTCTTAGGGTTTCCCTTGCTGTGAAGAGACACCATGACCAAGGCAACTCTTGTAAAAGACAACATTTAATTGGGGCTGGCTTACAGTTTCAGAGGTTTAGTTCATTATCCTTATGGTGGGCAGCATGGCAGCGTCCAGGTAGACTTGGTACTGGAGGAGCTGAGAGTTCTATACCTTGATCTGAAGGCATCCAGGAGGAGACTGGATGTGTTTCACACTGGATGTAGCTTGAGCATTTAAGACCTCAAAGCTCCTCCTCCACAGTGACACACTTCCTCTGACAAGGCCACACCTCCTTCAATAAGGCACCAGCTCCTAATAGTGCCGTGCCCTATGGCCAAGCATTCAAATACATGACTCTCTTGGGGCCATAACGATTCAAATCATCAGATTACGCATGTATGTATATATGTATTTACGTATGTATGTATCAAATTCCACCTACCCATTCTTACAGGCCCCTACAAACAGCGGAGCTATATGGGCACTGTTACACCCAACTCATAAGGCAGGTTGGTGCTGTGTCAATTTAGTTAAATGACTGTACACCATTCCTCCATAAAGCCTATAATCTCCTTAATATTTTTTAAATCAGATTACAGTATCGGGATTAATTCCTTCCTGTGAAGTGAGTCCTTAAACAAAAACATCCCATTACTGGAGATGGAGTGGGTCCTTATAAACTGCTGGTCAGAAGAGCTCCCAGAGCCCCCCTTACAAATCCTCTTGCCATTTTTTTTCCGTTGTTCACCAGGACTTGAAGTTTTGATTTTTGAGACAAATTCTCACTGCATTGCCCTGGCTGGCCTTGAATTCTAGATTATTCTGTCTCAGCCTCCCTAAAGTGGGGATTATAGGCATGCATTACCATCCTGGTTCTGTTTACATTTTTGTGGACAAGCAATCTTGCTTGTGGAGATTTTTCTTTTTCATTGTGGTAGAGTTCTACACTGACCAAGTCTTCTACTGATAGAAAGTTAGATCCTATTTAATCTTTTGTATCATAAATATTGTCCTGAACATTCTTGTACAGACTTCTTGGCATTTATTTGCAAATATATCCAAATTAGGAATTCCTAGGTGACAGAGGATGTGTATTTGAAACACAGATTAAAAAGATTCTACAATTTATGTTGTTCTAGTTTCCTGAAAATGTAATGTGCTCACTGACTAAACACTGAAGGTATAAAAAGGTACAGTAAAAATTAAGTCAATTTCAACTGTTACTTCTCTATTAATTCCTTCTACTGCCCTTCCCAGACCCAGCTACTATTCTCCTCTGTGTGTGTGAAGAAGATTTGTATGCATGTAGGCATGTGCATGTGTGCATGTGTGTTTCCTCTTTGGAGATAATTTCCTAGAGTGACCATAGCTGAATGACAGCTGTGGAGGTAAAGTGAGACAAATTTTATTTTTTGAAAAGTATTCACATTTTTTTTAAGTTAAGTCATCTGAGTGTGTCATGACATATTGCAAGAGGTTGTCCCATTTCTCCTGCCTTAGCTATTCTAAGCCTCATACTCCATATGGGTATAAAGGATTTTCCAGGTGCACATTTTTTCTTTCTTAGTGTGAGAACAAATAGGATTTGTGCAAATTTAGAATATCTACTCCTTCCTTCTAATGTCAGAATCCATGGTGAATGACATGACTGAAGAAGGAAGGAACTGGAGAGATGGCTAAGTGTTTAAGAGTACTAGATCCTTTCCCAAGGGCTGGGGTCCAATTCTCAGCACCCACATGGTGGCTTATAACTATTTGTGATTACAGTGCCAGGGGATCTGTTGTCCTTGTCTATCCTTCACTGGTACCAGGTATGCGTGTGGTACACAGCCACACATGCTGGCAAAATTTCTATAACCATAAGAATCAATCAATCAATAGAGTAAGTAAGTAGGTAATTTAAATAGGAAGGCTACTTGGTTTTTTGGAGGTTCTCTTTGGTACTGGACAAGGTAAATGGTGCAACTGAATTTTTGCATGACAACACAAAGAGGCTACATTTGATGAGCTGCAGAGAGTGCATAATTGCTGAGATGCTGTTTGTCTTCCTTCCTCCCCATCACTATTACTTTTGTTTGATTCCAATGCTTTCCCACTAGCTGTCACTCCTGTCTGTGGATAGTCTGTGGTATATGATGTTTATAAAATACTTATCTTCAGAGACAAAAGTCCTGGAAGAAAATTGAAGAACCAGAGCTTTTGCATCAGTATGCTAAAATAGGTCATTCATTTTCTTAATCTTTCCCATGAATTTTGATAATCAGTGTGGAGGTTACATTCACACATAAAGTAAGGCTGGGCAATAAAATGTTAATTGGATTTTAAAGTCTGATCTGGGATTGAGAACCATCTGTACTCTTTATAAACCATATGACCTTAGGAAAGTCAAAATAATTTTCTTGGGCATCAATTTCTTCATCTGCAAATGTTCACACAATTGTTGTGTGGATCAAGGAGATAATATAAACACAGACTTTGCAAGTACTATTTGTCATGAAAATTACAGTCATAATGCTAAAGTGAGAAGTGGGCAACCTTATTAAAATCAGTAAAAAATAATTCTTATGATCACATTCAACACTGCACATCACTCTAGAAATTCAGAAATGCTGTGTTTTAAGAATTCAATGATGAGACACTGTAAACGCCCAACCACCTCTTAAGACAGGGCATCTCAGTAACTCAGATGCTTTTCACTTTTAATAAAAATTACAAACCACCCAGTAGGGCCACAGCCTTGGGTAGGAACAGAGTTCTGGGGAAGACAGGGCCAGAGGGGCTGGGAATGGTCATGAATGACAACTTTAAGGAGTTTGGAAATTACCTAATGTTGGGATCTGTAAGCAGACATCTCTATGGCCAGCCCCAAGGGACCTGATGAACCAGATATCAGGCATCTGTGAAGCCACCCATGGACCACCTGGAACCACCTCCACCTTATAAGAGAACTCAAAGCTCCTCCTCTCTCTTTCTCTCCTGCCCTGCCCAGAGATGGTCTGTGTGATCCCTTCCCTTTCCCCTTTTGTTCCCCCTTCCTCAATAATCCTCCCACATGGAACCAGTTTCCTGTCGTGATTTGTGAACCCTCGGGGCAACTCTGTTACACAATTGTATCACCTAATGGATGCTGGGAACTTGTAGGGCAATCAGGTTGGGAATGAGATATCTCAATGAGAAGATTGGGAAAGAATCTTCACCATCTGACAGAGGGCTAATATCCAAAATATATAAAGAACTTAAGTTAAACACCAACAAACCAAGTAATCCAATTTAAAAAATTGGTGTACAGAGCTAAACAGAATAATGAATAATGAATAGTAGAGAAACACTTAAAGAAATGCTCAACCTTTTTAGTCATTAGAGAGATGCAAATCAAAACAACCCTAAGATTTCACCTTACTCCCATCAGAATAGCTAAGATCAAAAACTCAAGTGACAACACATGCTGGAGAGGATGTGGAGAAAGGGGAACCCTCCTCCATTGCTGGTGGGATGTAAAATTGTGCAACCACTTTGGAAATCAATCTGGCTCTTTCTCAGACAATTAGGAATAGTGCTTCCTCAAGATCCAGCTATACCACTACTAGGTATATATCCAAAAGATGCTCAAGAATACAACAAGGACATTTGCTCAACTATGTTCGTAGCAGCTTTATTCATAATAGTCAGAAACTGGAAGCAACCCAGATGTTCCTCAACTGAAGAATGAATACAGAATTGTGGTACATTCACACAAAGGAACACTACTCAGCAATTAAAAACAAGCAGATCATGAAATTTACAGGCAAATGGTGGGACCTAGAAAAAAGTATCCTGAGTGATGTATCCCAGAAGCAGAAAGACACACATGGTATATAGTCACTTATAAGTAGATATTAGGCATATAATATAGGATAAACATACTAAACTCTGTACATTTAAAGAAGCTAAGGAAGAAGGAGGACCCTGGGTAAGATGATCAGTCCTCACTCAGAAAGGCAAATGGGACAGACATTGGAAGAAGGAGAAAACAGGCAACAGGACAGGAGCCTAGCACAGAGGGCTTCTGAAAAGACTCTACCCAGCAGGGTATTGAAACACATGCTAAGACCCATAGCCAAACTTTGGCAGAGTTCAGGGAATCTTATGAAAGAAAGGGCTGATATAAAGAACTGGAGGGGTCAGGACCTCCACAAGGAGAGCAACAGAACCAAAAAGTCTGGGCATGGGTCTTTTCTAAGACTGATACTCCAACCAAGGACCATTCATGGAGATAATCTAGAACCTCTGCACAGGTGTAGCCCATGACAGTTCAGTATCCAAGTGGGTTCCCTAGTAATGGGAACAAGGACAATCTGTGACATGAACTCAGTGGCTGGCTCTTTAATCACCTCCCCTGAGGTGGGGGGCAGCCTTACCAGGCCACAGAGGAAGGCAATGCAGCCAGTCCTGATGAGACCTGATAGGCTAGGGCCAGATGGAAGGGGAAGAGGATCTCCCCTATCAGTGGGCTTGGGGAGAGGAATGGGAGTAGAAGAGGGAAGGAAGGTGGGATTGGGAAAGGATGAGGGAGAGGGCTATAGCTGTGCTACAAAGTGAACAAACTGTGATTAATAAAAAAATAAATTTTAAAAAGAGAGAAGATTAGAAGTTCCTCAGTGACACTGAGTTTAGGGCTGATAAGCATAGGGAAGAGACCAAAGTGTTGCAGTGAGGTTCATTCCTTCAGACCCCGACTTTATTCTGGAATCTCTTTTCTTTCCTCATTATTATTTTTTCTCTTTTATCTAGTGTTAGGGGGTTGAAAAGATGGAAGAAAGGGGGTGGAGAAGAATGGAGGAAAGGGGGTGGAGAAGGGCAGAAGAAAGAAGAACCCACAAAGTATGTAAGTCTAGTTACAGTCTTTATTGCTGCAGATTTGGATGGAGCTAGAGGCTTATCTTCTCATTTCTGGGGTTTTCCAGCTTTGTCACTGTCTGCCTGGCCTGTGTAGTAGACCCTGGCTCATTGGGAGTGAGAAACCAGGCTGCAAAGAAGAGGAAGAGGCTGAAACAGGGAGATTGCCATAGGGCAAGCATGAAGCAGCAAGGCATTAGGCTCAGAAATGAGTAGTAAGAATAGGAAAGCATGGCCAGAGGCAGAATTGGCATGAGAGAGGAATCAGCATTAGCTCCAAAGGAGGAGCTAGAAGGACCAAGGGCCGTGTTAAATTTCACACCCCAGTAGGTGGGGGAATGGAAATATCATAATAGGAAATTTGGAGAAGGACAAGATTTGGGAAGCAGGGGGAAGAAAAGTGGCAGGTCACTGGAAATGCAGAATAAATGCACAGACTTTGAGAAACAGTAAGTGGGCTTGAGAGGTTTACACCTGGAAGGCAAAAAAGCTTCGGTGTTAGAAATTATGCAATGAGACAAACACCTTTGTATAAAATTAAATAAGATGCAATATGAGAGAAAATGTTCAGCAGCTTGTGATGGCTCAATTGTCGTGGACCATGACAGGGCTGGGTGTAGCACTTTGAAATACTTGATGCATGAATAAATGGGATTGCTGGCAGATAATAAAGCAGTACTTTGCATTAGGCTGGGCTCATCAGTTTGAGTTGATATGCACCTTCTTGGCTATCGTGTGTTCAAGTTGGCTGAATGCTAGAATGACCCGAGGAGCCTTAAAAAAGAAAATCCCAAGGCTAGACTGAAACTCAAACCAATTAAATCCCCCACCCACAGTGATTTAAACTTACATAGAAGATCAGAAATATTGACAAGCTTCCTCTTTGCCTGAGACATTGTCCTCTGGACAACTGGCACATGGAGTCTCTTGTCCAGATAATCTCTCCATATGAACTGTCCACATGGAGAGTGTGAGCAAAATCACCAAAGCTGTCAGGATACAGGATGCAAGGGCAAATGAGTTGCAGAAGGAATGGACAGAAGAAGGAAGGGAACTTGCAAAACACCAACAGAGGACTTTTAGGCACGTGAGTCATCCATTAGTGTCGGGCACTGATGTCAAATGCTGTGGCAGTTTAGGGCTGATAAGCATAGGGAAGAGACCAAAGTGTTGCAGTGAGGTTCATTCCTTCTTTGACTTGTGGTTGCAGAACCAGGAGACAGACACTGAGCATGTGGTGACATCAGGGGCAGACAGGTGCAAGGCTGTCTCACACCTCCTACATGCTTTGACAGATCTACACATTGTCTCACCTAGCTTTCAAAGTTCAAGAACACTCAAAAGTTGAAAAGTTAATATAAACCTTATTTATCTTAAAGTAAGCCAGAAGTGATAATGCTGGGTCTTTACTGGTTGTCTATTTTAGGAATAATGTGGACTATCCATCACAGTTATACCCACGGTGGTTAGCTTTTTATTCATTTGCCTGACTTCCCTGGCCTCTGTAGGCACAAGATTGGGGGCTTTGGTTTTGATCTAAATGTTGATCTGATGGCTTTTTACTAAAAGGAAAAGGAGACCCTCTGATCATCTTTGTAGGAGGGAAGAGACAAGCAGAAGGAAGATGGATAAAGGAAAGTAGTTTCAAAATTAGTCTGGGATCAGAAAGACTGGACATGAAGGGTAACTGCATGAAGAAAGACAATCTGGAGGAGGAGAGAAGGGAACATGAGAGGCTGTGATTTCCAGTCAAACGAACGTGCCATTGTGAATCAGAAGACACAATACTGGGTCTGAGCAATGTGGGAAGATTTAGTACAGGACCCATTGAAGATGGGTTGGGATGGGGGATGGGAGATGAGACAAGAGTCCCTTAAAAAGTACTGAGTATGTAAGAATTTTCAATGACTTATTTAGAAACAGCTTTTTCCTGCTTATTTGGAACAACAGATTAAAGTAGAAAATTATATTTTAGAGCTTTAAAAGTCATCTCATGTTATGTTTAAACCTGACTTTTTCAAGTATTTAATTTCAAGAGCATTAAAGAATAAGTCCCGTAAAGGCCATTACTACAGCAACAAAGCTTACCTTTCGTTTGACTGTATATAGCAAAGTTTCCTGTCCTACTATTATTCCAACTCTAGCACCATTTTTATGAAATCTCACAAAAGGATAGTTTGGAAGCACTTATGCAAAAGTATTCATGTGTTGTGTTTCAATGCCAATATTTGTATTTGAGTGAACCTTTTCAGATAACATAAAAGCAATTTGTTTTATTGAATGGAACAAATGTTTGTTTGTTTCTTCTTAGGGAAATTTTTTTGTTTGTTCAGGTCCGCTTATTTTTAGAGATGAGAGGCATGTAAGCTGAAATGATGTCGCATTAAAATTATCCTTCGTCAATTTGTTTTACACCACTTATTTTTAATTGATGCCAGCAAGTCCTGAGATGCTCTTGGGTAAATTTGTTTTGCAGCTTTATGTATTCAGAGAATGGTTCAGGACATTTGGAGAACTTTGTAAATACAGAATCTATAGCTAAGAAGGCTAAGACTTATAGAAAAATGGGAGGGATGAAAAATCATATTGTTTTATTGGAGTCTTTATGAGTTTAAGGAGAAAATTGATTTCATAGTAAAAGTCTATATACTTTTTGTTTTTATTTCTTAGAATTGCTCTAACTGTACCACTTAATTTTATTCACGAAGAGGGAACTTTTGGTATGATTTACAAGGTGATCTGAGAAACAACAACTAAATAATGTAATTCACAGAGATGCTAGGTGCTGTGATCTGAAGGGACTACTTAGTTCCATCTCAACTGTGAGCTCTGAACCAAACGAGAAGTAAATATAAATTAGGCATTGAAAGCATAATGGAAATAATCATAGACATTTTTATTATGGGTAAACCTAGAGAATGTGGTTTTAATGTGATGCCAAAATAGACCTCCTACTCTTCTCCACTCATATGACTGGTGGGACCCATGGGCCTTTTGGGAGATGGGCTAGACTTCAAAAAGGTAGTGTATTAAGTATGTTCTGGAATGATTTTACTCAACCCTCTGGTTTCAGACTGAGAAGATGCTCAAACAACAGCAGTATTGGTTGTTCCATCTCCAGGAAGCTTGCATAGAGCTGTCAGTACCGTGAACACTGGTCCTCACGGGGAAGGCCTTCGGGTCAGACCCAGCTCAAATCTTCCAAGCGAATGGTGTCTTCAGAAATAGAGACTTACTTTGAGATCTGGGAGGCAGTCAAGGGCAACAGCAATGATATTATTAGGAGTCTTTTGAACTCCCATGGTCAACAATTCAAATGGGAGGGTGATTCCTTGTAATGGGATTTTTGTTACTCTATGTTCTTTGAAGAGTATTGTCAGTTCAAGTGGGACAATGTCATTTGGACTATGTATGTACATGTTCATACACAGAACTTTATATATAGTATGCATTATAGGTAAATAAATAATATGAATGCATATGGCTATTTCAGGCATCTTTAGTATTATTTTCTCCTTTCCCCTTCTTCTTCTGTATTGATCTCTCTTCCCCAATCCAATTAGAGTACCTTACAACATTAGTCAGGTTCCCCTTTAAATCAGTTTTATTCACCTATTTGACTCTCTAGTGGTCTTTCCTATGGTCCCTTTTATATTTTCCTGGTTTCTGTAATTACTCCATGTTATATACTCATATTTGAAGATTGGGAGCTAGGAAACACAGACGAAAAAGAACATGAAATCCAGTGGCTACACCCGACATAGACTCAGGTAGGCAATCTCCTTCCTGTGTGCCACTTGAGTTCTCCTGGTTGCCTCCTCAGTCCTGTAGCAGACTGCTTACAGGGGCTTCTCCTTCCTCCTTTCCTCCCTCCATCCCTTCTTTTCGTCCTTTCTTTCTTCCTCCCTCCTTTCCTCTTTTCATTCCCTGGGACACATCTTTATCCATACGGTTCCTTTGTGTCAGCCACCTAAAACTAGATACACTTTCTGCCTTGGACCCCAAGTGCCATATCCTGCATGGTGTGGCCAACTGATTAGCTGAATCACACTAGTCTTCCTGTCTTCCTTTATGATCCTCCTTTTTCACCTTCAGTTCAATAGCAACCTCCTTACAGGTGCCCCACCTTACAGCTCATCTCTGTTCACACAATGTCCCCTTCACCCTTTCATTCCTGTCTCTCCAGAAAGCTCATTGCCTTACAGCAACCTGATTTTAGGATCTCCTATTCCCATCCCACCCTAATTCCCTGCGGACTCCACTTCTAGGTGTGAACAGGATCCCCTTTGCTCTTTTCTGAAGCCCACTAATGTCTTTTCTCCTAGCCCACCTTGACTCCTCTCTGCCACCTACCAGTCCACATAACTCTCTGTCACCCACAGCTAGCACACTTTTCTAAGATCCAGAAAGGGTGACAGAAAGGAAAGAATGGCACTCCCACCCAACAAAGACAAGACCAAATATCAACACCTAAAATCACTCCAATCACCTCAACCCCAGATGCCCAAAAGGCAGCACAGTCAAAACACAATAAATAATAACCAGAACAATATGTCTACACCAGAACCAAGCAACCCTACTGCAGTAGAACCCCAGAAATGTAATATAACTGAAGCACAAAAACAAGGACTTCAAAATAGCAACTATGAATATGTTCAAGGACCTTAAAAAGGAAAGGAATAAATCCCTTAATGAAGTCTGTGAAAACACAAACAAACTGTGACAAAAGTGATAAAGACAGTTCAAGACACAAAAATAGAAATAGAACCACGAAAGAAAGCCTAAATGGGATAAAACGAAAAATGAAAAAATCCAGGAGGTCAAACAAAAATCGCAGCGTTAGCGTCAGCAACAGAATACAAGACATGGAAGAAAGAATCTCAGGTTTTGAAAACAAGGTAGAATAAATAGATACATCACTCAAAGAAAATGTTAAATTAAAAAAAATTTACAGGAAATCTGTGAAAAGAGATCTGTGAGTATTTGGAATAGAGGATGGAGAAGAAATCCAGGTAAAAGGCATAGAAAATATTTTCAACAAAATTATAAAAGAAAATTTTCCTAACCTGAAGAAGGAGATGCCTATCAAAGTACAAGAAGCATAAAGAACACTAAGTAGACTAGACCATGGAATAAATTCCCCATGACATATAATAATAAAAATAATTAAATATACAGAACAAAAAATTAAAATCTGCAAGGTAAAAATACTAAATAGTAGATAAAGGCGGGCTTATTAGAATTACACCTGACTTTTCTTTTTTTTAACATGTGTATATTATATATATTATATATATATAATACAACATTATTATTTGTACAACAACAGATCTTACCATCTTAGATGGTTATGAGCCATCATGTGGTTGCTGGGAATTGAATTCAGGACCTTTAGGAAGAACAGCCAGTGTTCTTAACCTTTGAGCCACCTCTTCAGCCCCTATACCTGACTTTTCTAATTACAATGGAGAGTCTAAAGCCAGAAGGGCGAAGGCACAGGTTCTTCAAACTTTGAGAGATTACAGATGCCAGCCAAGACTACTATAACCAGCAAAACTATCAATTATAACAGACACAGAGAAAGATATATCACAATAAAATCAAACTTAAGCACTACCCACCTATCAATTCAGCTCTACAGAAGGCATTAGAAAGAAAATTTCAATTTGGAGAGGTTTACTGCACCCAGAAAAAAAATACCAGACTGGGAAGTCAAAAGAGAGGTAAAAGTAACACACCATAACAACAAAATATTAGGACCCACTAAACGCTGCTGCGTTGCACATTCTAGGCTAGAGGGCCTAGCTTCTCCGGACACTGCTGTTTCCACATCCCATCACACCAGAGGAGGGTGAGGGTTGCTGATGCAGCTCAGTCACTGAGTATTTGCAACTAAGGCCATACTGCATGAAGGTTTGCACTTAGGGATTGATTCATATGGGCTAAATACCTTTTCTTTTTCTTTTTTCTTTTTTCTTTTATATTAATCACAGATTATGTACTTTGTATCCCAGCCATAGCCCCCTCCCACATTTCCTCCCTATCCCACCTTTCCCTCCCTCATCTCCTCCCTGCACCTTTCCAAGTCCGCTGATAGGGGAGGCCCTCCTCGCCTTCCATCTAACTCTAGCTTATTAGGTCTCTTCAGGAATGGCTACAATGTCCTCTTCTGTGGCCTAGCAAGGCTACTCCTCCCTTGAGGGACGGGGAGGTCAAAGAGCCAGCCACTGAGTTCATGTCCAAAATAGTTTCTGTTCCCCTTACTAGTATACCCACTTGGGAATTGAGCTACCAATTTGCTACATACAAGCAGGGGTTCTAGGTTATAACCATACATGGTCCTTGGTTGGAGTGACAGTCTCATAAAAGACCCCTGTGCCCTGATATGTTTGGTTCTTGCAGAGCTCCTGACCTCTCCAGGTCATACTAACTCCCCTTTCTTTCATATGATTCCCTGCACTCTGCCAAAGGGTTGGTTATGTTTCTTAATATTTGCTTTGATACACTGCTAGGAAGAGATTTTTCGAGGCCCTCTGTGGTAGGCTCTTGTCCTGCTACTTGTTTTCTCCTACATC
>CM053767.1:32581100-32681481 GCA_028658305.1 Pachyuromys duprasi
TTCTTCTAACCGATTTAATGTGTCTGGTGTTATGTTGAGGTCTTTGATCCACTTGGACTTTAGTTTTGTGCAAGGTGATAAATATGAATCTATTTTTATTTTTCTGCATATAGACATCCAGTTGGTCCAGCACCATTTGTTGAAGATGTTGTCTTTTTTCCATTGAATGGATTTGGCTTCTCTATCAAAAGGGAGGGTAGGAGGGAATGGGGGAGGGGGCTACGCCTGGGATTCAAAGTACCCAACCTGTGATTGAGATAAAAATAAATAAATTATAAAAAAAAATCAAGTTTTCATAGGTGTGTGGGTTTATCTGGGTCTTCTATTTGGGTCTATTGATCCACTATTCTGTTTCTATGCCAATACCATGCAGTTTTTATAACTATTGCTCTGTAGTACAGCTTGAGATCCGGGATGGAGATAACCTCCAAATGATCTGTTGTTGTACAGGATCGTTTTGGAAATTCTGGGTTTTTTGTTTCTCCATATGAAGTTGAGAATTTTTCTTTCAAGGTCTGTGAAGAATTGTATTGGTATTTTGATGGGAATTGCATTGAATCTGTAGATTGCTTTTGGCAGAATAGCCATTTTCACTATGTTAATCCTACCAATCCATGAGCACGGGAAGTCTTTCCATCTTCTGATATCTTCTTCAATTTCTTTTTTCAGAGATTTGAAGTTTTTCTCAAACAGATCTTTGACTTGCTTGGTTAGAGTCACCCCAAGGTATTTCATGTTATTAGTGGGTATTGTGAAGGGTGTTGTTTCCCTAATTTCTTTCTCGGCCCTTTCGTCTTTAGTGTATAGGAGGGCTTCTGATTTTTTTTTCTTCTTTTTTTAAAAGGGATTCTGATTTTTTTGCGTTGATTTTGTATCCAGCCACTTTTAAATACTCTTTCATTTGTTCCTGAAATTCATTTAAAATAAATTTGATAGGGGAAAGACAATCACATATGAAGCCTGAGGCACTGTAATCTCTTCCAAGTAGCTTTTGTGTATACTGAGAATAAATAAGGTAGCATGCACACGGTCTTTATCCATTCTTCTAGCTGTCGCTTCCATGTCCCTGTGGCTATTACTGTTGAGGCAGGAGCAAATCCAGTATTTAGTGGCCTTTAATGCAGGTCCAAGGCTTATTTTTGTGCTGGCCCTTGTTACATTGTCATTTTATTCTTGCTGTGAGTAAACTTAAAACACAGAAACAAAAATTAATTATTATTTTTTGTGTGTTTGGAGAAAATATCATTTTACAAGTTTATCTTTTAACAGAATCCTGTTTTCCAAAACATGATCTTATGGTCATATAAATTAACCTAGAAGTGACCAGCCAGGTTCAGGCTTCTGCCTTCCTAGCCTCACACTGTGCCTGCCTCTCTTTTCCCACCTCATGAGTAAAAACTGTTAAATTAGGAGAAGAACATGAGGGTAGGCACACACAGTGTTCATAGTGTCAGTTCCTTTGAGGCAAGGGTGGAGATGGGCAGGGGTAGAGTTTGGGAAGCTCTTATGGGGCTACCAGAGACTCCGGTGCTATTTTAAATTAGGGTGGTATGGATGCCCATTCACCACATGAAGAATGCTAGTATTTGTGAGAGCATTTAATTCACATATAGAATTACCCAAATCAAATGATTTATATTTTGTAAGCGTATGCATTTTGTTCCTATTAGAATAGTGAATGGTGATATAAAACTAAGTTAAGCCAGGCTGAGTGGCACAGGCCTGAAGTCCTGAACACTCAGGTAAGTAAGCCAAGAGCACCACACGTTCAAGGTGAGCTTGGGCTACAAAGAGAATTTAACAGACAACTTGGGTACCTTTACTGAAACTTACCCTTTTAAAAAAGGCACTGTAATACTACCTGTAGCCTTTGATTTACTAATGAGGAATGAAAACAGTGGGAAAGGAACCCTGGGCTGTCCAGTCTTTCTCCTTTCTTTTAGATAATTTTTGGTGAGTTTTTAACAAAGGGAAATTACATAAAGAAGAAAGGTTGAGATTAAATTAATTGGTCATGTTTGACTGTTATCCTGTTGGAAAATGTTTAGTGCACTGTATATTTAAATGCTATTTCTGTACCCAGAGATCTGGTTGCAGTCCAAACATAGATATTGTCTTTATTATTGATGCATTTCCTGTTTCAATGTTGTGTAAAAATTGTTCTCCATTACCTCTTATTGGTTAATAAAGAGCTAAACAGCCTATAGCTGGGCAGGAGAGTTAAGACAGAGCTTCTGATTCCAGTGAGGGGTCCCAGGTAGAGGCAGAGAGAGAAGAGTCGTCATGAGTGATCACCATGAGGGGTCTCCATGAGGATACAGACAGAGTAGGAGCAGCCATGAAGAGACTGAGATGGCAGGTAATGAACCACATGACTGAAAAACAGCCCAGGCCAGCATAGTTGGGTAAGAATAGCTCAGTATCTGCCCAGCTATAGTGCCTGGAACTTATTTGGGATATAAGGTGGGCACAGAAAAAAAAACCTAGCATTTTATACTGGATAGAAGGAAAATTCAATGTGATTGGAGAAGGAGAAATCCCACTAATGTTGCACAAAGCAGAGGACATCAGGCATCTGACAGGAAGCTGCAAGGAGACATTTACTTGGGATCAGCTTCAGAGGAAGCACCAGTTCTTTGAGTTTAGGTGGATGCCCAAAGAGACTAAGGAGACTCCAGAGTAGCAGAAGTCTTGAACCTAGAGCAAGGAATGATGCAGGAGCCTCAGAGACAGTGAATAACAGTAAGCCACCCCAAAGGACAATTTTAATTATATAGACAGACTTCTTTTGCATTAAATAATGGGAAACTCCATTTCAGATTCCTTGAAACCAAGGGTAGAAGTTGAAGGGATAGAAACATGACTTGAAAAAGCCATCACAGTACTCATTGCAATTGTGACCACCAGAGCAAACCCTTCCCTACTTTCAATTTAATCTTTATATATTTACACTCAAAGAAGGTAGAAAAATAGCTGTACAACAAGAAAAAATAGCTATGATAGTACAAAAGATTGACAGACAAAAGACAAAGAAAGTAAGAGAGCAGGAAGTGCTTAATTGTGAACCTATAGGACCTACTGAAATTGGGGATCAAGACAGCCAGCCATTGACAATTCGTAAAAAGCCCAGCTGGCTGGAGTGGACACTGGCTTTCTGGCATGGAGCTAGACATGGAATGTGAATGCCTAAGTGTCTAGTATATGTGTGGATTCATAAAGATCAAATTGTGCCTTGATAAGCAGAAAGGGGAACTAAAATTAGCTAAAAGACAATGGATGGTAGGAAAAAAAGCCCCTTTAATTAGATCAACCTGAATACTTTAAAGATATTTTAACATTAATGTTGTTGATTATTAATATTTATTATTGATTTATCCTTTAGTTAAACAGCAATATTCCTAAACCAGCTATTACCCAAGTCACCACACAGAGACTAGGATTTATTTAACTAACCTAGAGCACAATGTTGGGCAATAATTATGCCATCCTAAACCTTCAAGCCCACATAGCTTCCCCCCATTCAGATTTCCCAAATTATTCTTGTTTTTTAGTCATATCTTATGTCTGGTTCATCTCTTCTCTTGTTTACAAGTCCTCTCCTCTCAGATCTCTCTTCTACAAACTCTATGTCCTCTCACCTCTTTCTTTTCCCCTCCAGACCAGGATGTCCCACCCTATTCTTTCCATTGCTCAGCACTGGCTGGATGTTTTATTGACAATACAGAGAAAAAATGGTGGCATGTTTACACAAATTTGAGACAGGTGATGCTTATTCTGGACAATGCAATGTCCAGATTGAAACCAGATAGTGGGGTAGAGAAATCAGCATTTGAATGAACAAAGGTAAATTGTATGCATTCCACAAGAAAATATACCAACCTATCAGAATGGAAGTCAGTGAAGAATATGTTACACTGGGGAAGAGGTCTTACCTATATTTCAACAGGTGATAAAAGATTATATGTTCCATCAAAACCGATCAAGATTTGATCTGAATAAGAGAAGCTTCCACATGAAAGGCATGACTCAGGGAAAAGACAAAGAAAGACAACACAGAGGATACAGAAAGCAGATCTCCTCTTCATGAACAGCTTAAGAAAGGGGCTGGAGAAGGATAGATTGTTTTGTTCATCAGACTGACAGCCTGGAAAACCTTGATGCTGAAATGGATTTCTGCTAAAGGACAGATGATCAGGACTGCAGTTATGTAGGATCATCACATCAATGTATCTTCATAAGGACATTCAGACCTTTAAGCTTATGGGACTGATAGTTGTTTCTGTTGAAATAGTTAAATTGTGTACAATTTTTAGCTTAAACAGAAAGGGGGAAGATGTGGAGGAATTTTAATCTGGCAACCTGTCTACTCTGATTGGAATACAAACATGCTTTTAATCTCAGGGGACAGAGGCAAGCGTATCTCTGAGTTCAAGACCAGCCTAGTAAAGAACAAGTTTCAGGTAAAGAAAAGCATAGGTCCAGGTATGGTGGTACATGTTGAGAGACCAAAGAATTGAAAATTGTTTTTTTTTTTTGGTAGGGGGTTATTGGTTTACAGTTTAAAGTATAAGCTTGAACAAAGTCCAGCCACCTGCAGGGAAGAACTAGCCTTACCACATTCTTTTCCTGCCCACTAGAGATACAGTTGCTAGGAAACTGGCCCAGATGGTAAGGCCAGAACTGTTTGTGAACTTGACACAAAAAGTAAACCAATCATTTCAGAAGTCAATTTCCTTTACCCAATCATGTAAGACCAAGGCATGTAACCCGCTGCTTGAGGTTTTTCCCTTTAAAAACCTTGTTCCCCTAAACTGCCCCACTGTACTCCTCCTCTTCACCAACGAGGTTGCTGCAACTTGGGCTTGAGCTTGTATTAAATAAACCCTCATGTGTTTTGCAGTGGAGTAGATTTCTGGTGGTCTTTTGAGGGTCTCAAGAACTGGGCATAGCAATGTTTTTGATCTCAGCACTTAGGAGACAGAGGCATGCAGATCTCCGAGTTCTGTCTGGCAGTTTGGTTGAATCAGTGAATTGAGAGGTGGTGCAGTGGAACTGAGTTCCTGGCAGTTCAGTTCATGGAATTCAGAGGCAGTTTTACTGGGAGACTTTACAGAGACAGGTTGAAGAGAGAACATTCTAGACACAGGTAAAGACAGAATGAACCAGAGAATGAGAGTGAGCCAGAATATTAGAACAGATTGATAGAGCTTGTTTGAGGCCAAGCAGAGCAATTCAGTGAGAAACTGAGAGAAGTCAGTTTGAAAGAGTATGCTAAAATTGGAGTTTGAGCCAGAACAGATGAGCCGGACAGTGAGAATTCAGAATGAGCCAGAAAGCATAATTTTATTTAGCACTAAGTCTCAGAGGATGAAAACATTTTAGGCTTAGATTTAGATTGTGTGGAGGCTAGAAGCTTCCAGGACTGGCCAAGGTTAGCAGACAGAGGCAGTGTGCCTCCAAGATGACAATTACATCAGGCAAATAAAAGTTACTTTTACAGTAATCTATTGTGAAGAAAGCTAGTATTTGTGAGAGTACTTAATTCATGTATAGAATTACCAAATTCAAATGATGTATATTTTGTAAGCATATGTGTTCAATCTCTGTGTTGAAAACAAGTTCTGATTTGAACGTTGTGCTGATTAGTTTTTGTCAGCTTGTCACAAACTGGAGCCACTTGGAAGGAGGGGAGATTAACTGAAGAATTGCCTCCATCAGATTGGCCTGTGGGCAGTTTTCTTGATTGTTGGTTGATGTAGAAGGGCTCAGCCCACTGTGGATGCTATGGTCCCTAAGCTTGTGGGACTGGGTTGTATAAGAAAAGTAGCTGACCAAGCAATCCAGAATAAGTAAGCTTATAAACAATGTTCCTCCATGGTCTCTGCTCCATTCCTGCCTTCAGTTCCTGCTTTCATTTCCTGTCCAACTTCTCTCCATGATGGATTGTAAGGTGCAAACTAAAATAAAGCCTTTCCTCCCCAAGTACCTTTTGGTCATGGTTTTATCCCAGCAACAGAGCCCTAACAAGGACAAATGGAAAGAAAGCATGACCTTCTATGGTTCCGTGTCTCTAGCTTACAAGTAACGCATTTACTCGTACTTATTCTGAGTCTCCTGTAATTGTCACAAAGAGTATACCTACTGGGGTGCTGCAGGTAGATGCTGCATAACATATAGAATGTGCTCATGCTCATGCCTTGCTTTTCCACTAGACTTTGTTTATAAACATAAAAAGAACTCCAAGGGTAAAATTAATGAAAATTTCAAAACAGCATCAGAAGAGGGTGGAACCAAATGCAAGACCTTTGTAAACATAGGGATGGTGTAACCAATGACTCATACATATGATGCCTTGGTTATTACTTCTCTGTAGATTCTGATGGTGCCAGATTGAGCCATCTAGTTGTTCTTGAACTCATCACATGACTTAGGTGTGTGCAACAATCTGGTAAGATAGGCCAGGGTTCTATGTTCACACCTGAGACTGGGCCAGCTTGGAGGAGGGTTTCTCAAAAGACCTACCAACAGATAAACATATTACACTTAAGATAAAGAACCTTGCTCTGACTTCTTTATTTCTTACTGGGTTTTTAATCTCTTAACACTCCACAGCCTCTCCAAAATCCAACCTCGTGCTCAGACATCTTGGCTCTTGCACCTCTTTCCCTCTGTCTTGAAATAAATTTCCTCTTCAGAATACTTCTCATTCCTCAGCACGCAATTCAGACTCGCTTCTTCAGACAGCATGGTTGCTTGCATGTTAACCGTTTACAGCTTATTTGTTTCTGGACTCAGTGCTTCTTGCTCCTACTCTGGTTTACTGCTTTGCCCACTAGACTCTGGGGCCCTTGACAGGAGGGGCTGACAGTGACCCACTTCAGTGCTCAAAGAAAAGGAAATCTTGTTGCATAATAGGTCCTAGATAAGGCTTGTTGAATAAAGAAATGAAAGCAGCTGTTAGAGAATGGTGTTTTCAAAATGCCTTATGTAACGTTAACCCTGCGTCCAACAGAAGGCTTTCATAAAGGACATCACCAGATTCTATTTTCTCAAGGATCATGCTGTCGCCTTAGTAATAAATGGAAGCATCTTTTGGTTAAAACTGTGAAAGAAACCAATTAAATGCAGAAAAGTAATAGTTCTAATTCAGACGAATTTCTGAGAGTTTATGTTCTACAAGAAAGCATCCTGGGGTGTGTCTTTGGACTCTAGGTAAGGCAAAGTAGTTTTTGTGGGCAAGGGGTGGATGATTTCACCTTGCTGCCAGGCAGATCAGTTCCGGAAATGTGGAATATAAGAGCTACAAGTGTCAGGAATTTGGGATTGGCCATTTTTCAGCTTTGCCTTAAAACATTCTCTTATAATTTTATTTTCAGGGGCTGTCTGGCTGAGGGAAAACAAACAACAAACAATGCGACCTTGCTCTACTCCAAGATCCTCTCTCCAGCACTGTGTAGTTAAAAGCTTCATTCCAGCACTTAGATTAAAGTGCTACTGCTCAAAACACAGCCTTGCCAACTTTGCTCCAGGGAAGGGCAGCCGCTGGAACAATGTAGGCAATTTAATCAGGTTGGGGAAAGGAGTAAAGCAGTCTGGAGGCTCTTCCCTAACAGAATGCAATTCCTGCGTCCCAGCGGAACAATGAAAAATGGGGCTAAAATGGACAAGAGGCAAAATTCAATAATTCAAACTGGCTTAAAAATTAACCACCCAACTCAATGAATTATCCACAAGATAATATTATAAATGTGTGTGAATTAGACCAAAGAGTAAAAACACAATAGAAGGAAATAATTCAGAACTGTGGAATGAAACCTTTTCAGCACCCTGTCTCCAGCCTGTGTAGCAAAATCTCCATCTGTTTCTTTCCATTTTACTTAAGTTTGGGTTTTAAACCTGGACCGTTCTTGATGGAATTGATGCATGCATAGCTTTATATCAAATACTGTTTTTTTTTTGTTATCACTCATACCCCTGGTTATTTTCAATTTTATCTGAAATTAAAGAGCAGAAACAGCTCCATGCTTTAATTTAAAATTATTTCCTATTATTTTATTGTGATAAAAACAACCTGATAAAAAACGCTTAGATATAAGCCAAACTAGAGGTTATAATTAATATTACCAGAATGATGACAGATGTGGTGGCCTAGGCCTTTAACCCCAGCACGCAGGAGGCAGAGGCACATGGAACTTTACGAGTTCCAGGCCAGCCTGCTCTACAGAGAGAAAAACCCTGTCTGGAAAAAAATTAAAAAAAAAAATTAAAGTTATGTGTCTGCTCCTATATTTCTCATTCTAAATATGTGTCTTGGACCAGTTGTTTAATACTAAAATGTTCCTTGTCCATCATGCCTATGATAGATACTCCTGTAAACAATGATTAATGCAGCTTGCGTTTGCTTGGTTAGGATGTGGTACCATGGCCTGATGGCTCAATCTGAGTTCATGTCTCAGCACCCATGTCAGGCAGCTCACAACTACCTGAGACTCCAGCTCCAGGGCATCTAATGTCCTCTTCTGGTTCCGAACACACGAGGCATACAATACACAGGACACACATACACACAACTAAAAGATCTTTCAAAAAGAAAAGTTAATGGCTGATACACACTTCAAATTTTGATATAGGGTTAGGATATTTAAAAACTCTGTCTCTAATGATTCTTGGTTATTCAATTACGTTTTGAAAGAAGATGAAATGCTAATGACATCTGACTCAGAGCATCTTGTGACTAGCAGCCATCGAAGAGAAAAAGTTCACCAAAGGAGGCAAAAGGAATGAAGATGACAAATTAAGGCATCCCAGAAAAACCAGTCTGTGAAGTGATAGTTATAAATACAAAGTTTTTCTTTTACATAACAACAATAATCTATCACCTCCTACACCCTTTGCAGATGAAGGACCTAATTGGCATTGGAGATAGTATCTTCTCAAAGTAGTGTCAGAATAGCAGGTGGTTAAAAATGTGTTAAACAGCATACTAATTAAATTGATGTCCATGTATTTTCAAATATTTCAAAACTTATTAAATGATTACAAACTTGACGAAATGTGTGACTTTTATTTGCCAAGGGGAGACACTTCAAATTCAGCTATAATTGAAAATTCGTGTTGACTTACTTAAAGTGAGAGTTAAGTAAAACTCACTTTTGCCCTTACAATATTGTGTAACCAGAAAGAGAGGAGTTCTTGGTGGGAAAAAGTTGCCATGAACGTATGAGTACCCAAAAACTTCTTGTATTCAATGTGCATGCTGAGCACATAGGATCAAACAAATATCACGGTGCTACTGTGTTACTGAACTTCTCACGCGCACGGGCACTAATAACGCAGCAAAGGCCTTCTGCTTCCACAAACACTCGGAATTTAGCTCAGCTTGGTGGTTCAGGCTTCTGCAGTCCACAGCCAGGCCTGGGTGCTTTCTGTTGCTCAGAGTTGACCATGCTTATGCTTAAAAAGGAGGTTAAGTTGCATGATTCCATTTGATTCCAAATATCTTATGCTGGTTTCCCCTGTACTGTCTTCCTTGTCAAGCAGCTTCTGAGAATCTGTGATCCTCTCTAAGAAGGAGGCCTGTGTTTAGCAGTTGCCCCACGGAATCTTTGACCACAGGTGGAAGAATGCAATGCCCCAGACCACTTTTCCTGGTTAAAGGCACCATTTCTCTCAGAACTGGGAGCAAGGAAAAACAACACCTGCATTCTAACCTAGGCAGGGGTAACTCTCAGCTCTAAATCCAAAATGTTTTCTGTGTACATGGAATGGGCTCTCGACAATACAGAGTAGAAATCTAAACAACACATCAGGAGTGGAGGGAACTGAGTGGTGCTTGGAGATGCTTTCTCCATGTTACCTTATGACACCCGTATTACATCATTTCAGCTTCAGAGATTATTCTATAATATTTATATTAATTTTATCTTTTACATCTGTCAATTAATAAGAGATGGAGGCTGCCGGGCAGTGGTGGCGCATGACTTTAATTCCAGCACTTGGGAGGTAGAGGAAAGCGAATCTCTGATTTTGAGGACAGCCTGTTCTACAGAGTAAGTTCCAGGACAGCCAGGGCTACTCAGAGAAAATCCAGAGAGAGAGACAGAGAGAGAGAGACAGAGAGAGAGAGACAGAGAGAGAGAGAGAGAGAGAGGAAGGGAAGGGAAGAGACAGACAGAGAGAGAGAGAGAGAGAGAGAGAGAGAGAGAGAGACCACCTAATGGGGAATGAAGGACAGTTTATTTGGTCTTAGGAAGCTGAGCACTTTGTTCAGAGCAGTCTCTCATTCTGTGGGATCCTGGTCTGGTATCCAGAGTGATCCCTCCCCAACACATCACCTGGATATGCTTTGAACTGTTTAAAAAAGCCATCAGTAAACATATTGTAACCTTGCCTAAGATCTCAGACCTTGTGCTTCCTAGATCACAGTTGCACACGTAGTAACATATATATGTGGCAATGTATAATTTGACACAACATCTTTTTAAGAAATACATGTTTTTTGAGAAACATATGGGTAGTGGTGAACTGCTGAGAAGCTTCGGTAATTTTTCATTTGTAAAATCTCTGTCATGGTCTGATGAATTTTTTTTGTGTGTGTGTGTGATGAATCTTAAAACAATAAAGCCTAGACAATTCCGTAGAATTTGTATAAATTCAATGCTACCGTGCCTTTAACGAGAAGTATTCTCAGACCATAGCAATAGTGGCATGCCCAATGCAGCCAGCCTGGGTTCAATATCATGGTTGACACTCAACTTCCTTTCATCACGGCCTGATAGCTTGGGCCAAGTTCTTTACATCAACAAGATTTGACCTTTAGTTTGAGGGGTCAGATAGTAGCCTTCTTTTCCCCAAATATAAAAGTAGGACACTAGATTATTGGGCCTCAGTTTTCCTTCTTTACAGTTGGGCTGATATCCTTAAAACATAGTAATGAACAAACTGACCCGATTCCTCAAAAACAAAGTTAGTGTAGCTTATTACACCTGATTAAGGTAAAATATATTTTTTTTTCCCTGAGAGAAGGGGGGTGGAGAGGGCATGTAGAGGGCAGAGGTGGGTATCAGGTGTGTTTCTCAGTTGCTCTCCATCTTACTTTTGAGACAAGGCCCAGCACTGATTTCCGGGTGGCCGGCCAGCTCCAGGGGTCCTCTCCTGCACAAGGATTACAGCTGTGGGCCACCATAATGGTTATTATTATTAATTATTATTATTATTTAAACATGTATTCTGGGATAAGACTCAGTCAGACCCTAACGCTTGTGCAGTTAGAACTTTATTCACCGAGCCATCTCCTCAGCTCCAATGTTTAAAAACCTTCCTTGAAGATATAAAAATAGATTTTATAGCCTTCACAAGTTGTGTATATTTTAGGCACGTAAAGACGTAAGGCCTACCGACTCTCAGAAGTTAAACTCTAAGCATTTAATGGCGCTCTCTCTTAGATGCTTAGAACTCAAATATGAAAGAAGGAATGTCTTTACGGCCCAGAAATGCTCTTGTAGACATTAGTAGGTGGAACACGAAGAAAGCCATTATGTTGACATGCGGTAGAAACTGAAATTAGGATACCTTACCACAGGAGGTTTCACCCTTGCTATGTTTGGGCCTAACTTTCCCCTCCCCCTGCCCTTTATAAGGCTTCTCCGCTTTATCCTGGAACTTTCCACAGAAGAGTTTTGTAAAGCCTTCAGAACTGTGATGCACATAACTGAACCATTCAGCTTTCTACCCTTGCAATGGGTAGTATAGACATGGTTCTAAATGATGTGTGGATGTCAGATGTTTTTCTTTTGACCCAATGATCAAAGAGACAGACTTTAATCTACTCATTTTCTTCATTTGCTAAAAAAACACATTGATAGTTTAGTCTATGTTAATATCTCTGCAGAGAGTGACACACAACACGGAGCCAACAGTTCATACCTCCAAGAAATCTGCTTCTCTCTGTAGGATGACGATAGCAGAAAACAGACAGGGGCAAGATGTGTAGATGTAGTTTGGAGATTCATTTAGAATCATGACACAATACCCTTTTTATTCTAGACATTGGACAGCAGTGTAAGAGTAATGCAGTTCTGGGGGTCAACAGGTTCATGCAGCATAAGAGCGACACATTGTCAGGAGTCAAGGGTTCCTGCAAATGTTTCCAGATGTCAGCTAGGTCTTATAATTTTGACTTAACTTAGCAGCCTGCCCTTCAGGTTAGACTGAGCCACGCCGGCCTGGTCCTCAACACTTTCTCTAAGTCAATAGTGGTAGGGACCCCGTTTTCTCTTCTGTGTCAGTTCTTGCTATCATAGTTACTGTCTGGAGTCATCTGGGAAATGTGCTTGAGGATGCTTTGTACATACATGCATATAAGATATATGTGCACATACTGAATTGAAATCTCTAAGGATGAAAGACCTGGGACAGATTCTGATTAAGCCACATGGCTTCATTTTTCAAGCCAGGTATTAGAAGATGTTCACTACCAACTTACTCTCTTTAATGTAAAAAATTTTCAGTCTCTTCACATGCTTAGGACTTTGCACAAGACACATACACTTGAAGAGTCAGTTCTCCTGGCCAGCTATGACTTTCATTGTCTCACTCTTCTGCTTCAGCCAAACCCACTGGCAACCTTTCCTCAGCTACTATGTGTATTTCTATACCTGCTTGTGTGTGTGTGTGTGTGTGTGTGTGTCTTTCCTCGGGGTCCTCTTTCTTATCTTCCAGGTCTGTGTTCTCTTAAGATTTATTGAAATCTAATCTGTATACCAGAACCTTGGTCCACTTCAGCCTTTTTGACCTCTCCAGCCTTTATTGTTTGTATCCTCAACTTGCAGTATCCATCCGAGACAATTGTGACCACAATGTGCCATCTGAGGCCATGGTGATATCCTAATCCATGATGCCAGCAAGGGGCTTGTCTGGGCCTGAGATCCTACTGTAGATGCGGTCTGCGTTTATGTCCGTGGCCTGTGCTGCCACTGAAGGTCGTGTGGATGTCCGAGACTTGTGCTACCACCTGAGGACATGTTGATGTCCACGATCCGGGTTGCCTCTCAGGGCCTTATTTGGGTCTGTGGTCCCATTGCACCCAGAGGCAATGTTTACCATCTGTGGGATTGCCAGAAACTGTGTGGAAGCTACTTTCCCAGTGATATTGATGATTACAGACACAGAGTTGAGACAGAGGAACATATAAGGCTTCTGTGACAATCCCTACCCCCATCTCAACCCCCACCCTGCCAAAAAAAGTAGCAGCATAGAAAGGAAGCCATTGAACAGTGTGCTAAGGATGCTGACGTTTAGCTCTCTTCAATTGATGGCTTCCGGTGGGGATGCAGGACGGGAATGACCCAGTTCTATGTAAGGGGGAGGCCACTGAAAGTTTGTCTATGCTCCAGTGAGTATATAGATAACACAAATTGGTCTTTTCTTTTTTATTTTTCTTCTCTTTTTTTGGGGGGGGTGAGGTCACAAATGGAAGGATATGGAAGGACTGGGAAATGAGTGTGATTAGGGTGCATGATGTGAAATTCTCCCCCCCCAAATAAATATAATATTATGTTGAATAAAAAGAATGTTTGCATTTTAAGTATTAGGTCATGAGTTTAATCCCTGGCACCATTATGAGAGAGATGGAGAGAGAGATCTGTTTTATGTTCGTTTTAAGTACTCTGACTTAAATTCTGCTTTTATTTTTGTTCATTATTTGTAACAGACTATTAATTTGATACAATTTTGTGATCAGAATTAGAAATTGTGCTTGAAAGTCAACATTTTTTCAACTCACACATGAAACTGTATGAAGAAGAAACACTTGGAAAACAGTAGCTGTGGTATACCTGCGTCTAGAAAGCACCTCTCTGCTGCTAACTCACCCTCCTAGGTGCCCTTTGGTAGGACATACACCTTGTGTCAAAGGCACCTACATTTTGTTGATCTGGAGTGGACATTTACAAGGTGGAAAGTCCTTTCTCCGTGTACATTAGACAACATGAGGAGTACACTCTGATTCTAAATGGACCCTTGAGATTCAGGCTCTTTTTTTTTTTTTCCCCCAGACCTGAAGGCATAGATCCCAATAGTTCAACTGGCAGCAACCAAGGCTAAATTTATAAATATGTACAGTAATATTTATTAACTATCACTGTTCTGTCAGCAGCCATGAGAGGTCCCGATATACAAAAATGAGATGACAAATATATTTTGTTACAAGGAGTTGTGGCTTATCCAGATGGACAGCTGTGGTTATTTATGCCAGTTACCAGCGTGATAGCGTGTAAAATGAAAATCTCACGCATAGTGAGAGGATGTAAGAGGCTCCAGCCTGAGAGGGTGAGCGGTGGGGAGCAGCGGCGTAGGAGGTGTTCAGAAAAGCCCTTCAGAAGGGGCTCTTATTTACTCTGAGGTCTGAAACACAAGAGGTGGAGAGAACAGCTACCAAATCTAAAAATGCAGTAATAAGGAAAGACTTTTGAAACCGCTCCTGAAATAGCTTCAGTTATGCTTGCTTAATCTTATTTTGTGTTGTTTTGTCACCGATAATAAGCAAGAACTGTAAGATTTGTAGAAACATCATGAACATAACTAATTTATGAAGAATTACAGTGCTGTTGATGAAACTTCTCAGGTTAGGAGGCAAAAGTTCGCAGAGAGAAAGATGCCTGTGACAGACTCCCAGCTTGGCCTTCCACCGTTCTTACAATCTTTAAACCAAGTGGAAGAAAGTTTTTTTTTAAATATATGTTTCTTGACATAGTTTGACATGTCATGGGTTGGATTATCAACTTGGGTGTCTATTGAATGAGTTTGCCTCCCCATACAGCCAAAATACTATAGGACGGAAATATAGAAAAGACACACACACACAAAAACAGATGAAAGGAGAATCAGAAAAAATAGAAAGCAAGCAAGGCGAGTGAATTTTAGCAGATTACTTTATGAAAAAAATGTGTTTAAAATCAAGTAACATTGCTTTTCTTTCTCTTCAGAAATGATTTAAATATATTGGCAAGAATGATTTAAAATATTCCGTATACTTTTCTCTGACTCAGTTTGGAGTCACTAGCTATTTGACTCCTCCACACTGCAGTTCCCATGTTCCCTGTCAGCTATAGATGCCGCACCAGGCTTAAGAGCCACAAGGAGAACAGGAAACTCACATTGCAGTAGTCCTCAGACGGTTGGGGGCCGCCATCTTCTGAGCTGGCTGCTTATGCCATTGAATTTAATTCCAGCAACAGCTTTTACACGTGGGAAACCAGGACTCACAGAGATTAACTAATTTGCTCAAGTATTTGAGCCAGGATTCAAGTGTAGACTAAAGCCCATTTTATTATTTCTTTTAAATTAAAGAAAAAAAAACCCACATTTCCCTCTGTTACAGAAAGAACTCCTGCTTTTCTTTGCTGTTCTGGGTTAGTGGCCGGCTGTAACACCCTGGAGGGTCTCGTAAAAGTACACTTACGTCTGTGTGGTTCAAAGAGAGTTTTCTTAGCTAGATGGTAAATTGTTCCTTCAAAGAGTGGTGTAGAGACAAAAGCTAGATTACTAATGATTTTCTTGTTCGTATATAATTTTTAAATTACATTTTTTATGGCAGTAATAAAGTTTATCTTTCTAGAAAATTAGGAATACGTGGGAGCACAGAGTGGGAAGGGCTACATGCCTCCACCTGAAGACAATTGTTTTATTAAAAATTCTAACATTTTCTCTTAGCCTCTTTCCTTTGAATATTTATTCTCCCAAATGCATTCATACGACACCTCATTTTGTGTGATGCCATTGTGCAATGCAGAAACCAGCTCGTGAAGAGTCACTTAATAATTATCATTCATGTTTAAAATTATTAAAAGAAATAGAAGGTGCTGTAGAATGAAAAGCTTTGTTTGAGTGAAAAATCTCATATGGAAGTAATTTGCTTCAGATCGAGCCATTTGCTACATGGGATGAATTCACAGCACATTTCCTAGATCAGGTTTGTATGTCTTCCATACAGACTTTCAGAGAAAATTCTGATCCTATTTTTAAAGTTTTCCTGTGATTTGGGGCAAGACATTTTCTGCTCTTTCTGCTTACAATAGGCTTGGTAGGAAGCCCTCCCCCCTTTTCAGTTGAATGGAGTAAATAATTCAGTGATTTTGGAAAATAATAAGAAAAAAAAATATATATATATTTACATTTAGGTAAGCTATCACTGAGCCACACCCCAGCCGTACTTCATCACTTTTAATCAATAAGAATTTTACCATGGACCACCCGAAGCACTAAAGTTCACTTACTGCTTCTAGAACAACTTATAGTCTGACACTCCCTAACCTATCTATTGAGTTTCAAGCATGTGTTCTAGATTTAGGCAGCACGGGGGCAAATTCTGATCCAACTACTTAGGCATTATGCAAATTTGGATAAGTCACTAAAATTCGAACCTGTTTTTTTTTTTTGTTGTTGTTGTTGTTGTTTTTCATTTTCAACATGTGCATAAATATCACCTACTTGTGAGGGTGCTTGGTTCCAGAATCCTTTGTGGACATCAACACCTGGGCGTTTAAGACCTTTCTATAAGATGATCACATTAGGTGCCGATTACTTAAACACCTATTATGACTGTTATGTTAATGAATTTTATACTGTATTATTCAAAAGGATAATGACAAAAACATCTCTCCATGTTCAGTACAGGTATAGTTTTTCTCTGAATACTTTTGATCACCAGTTGAATTTGAGGACAAAAGAAGAGCCCACAGATAGGGAGGGCTGCATGGCCACCAATATGACAGGCTGTATTCTCACAGATAAGGAGGGTTGTGTGGAAAGCCTTTTCAGATATCATTACTATCTTTAATCTAAACCCTTATCTTTAATCTGAAAGCTGAGATTTTGTCAGCCCGATCTTTAGTTAAAACACACCAATTTTAAAAAAATTAAAACTTAATCCATTTGACAACATCTTGAAGTCATGGAACCAAGGATCTTTCCAGTGGTGGGGGTTGCTTGTTTTTAGTTTATATCTAGTGTAAAGGTGTCTGCTTCTAAATGCTTATTTCTCAGTGTTCTTTGGCCAAGGACTTGAGCCTCTGGAACCCACCCTAATGGAATGGAGAGGTCACATAAGTCACAGTTGATTCTGTAGCAGCCTCTAGCAGAACTTCTGCTGTGCTTATCTTTACTTGGAGCAAATGAGAGTAAGGATTGTGCTGTCCAGTCTGGAATGAAGTGTTTGATGTGAAAATGATGGAATATGAATGGGTAGTGTCAACTGGGATTTGCTTGGGTCAAGCTATTGAGTTTTAGTATATTTTTCTTTTTATTGTTTGATTTTAGATGAATGAGTCTGTTAAGTATATAACAAAAAAAATAAATAAAAGAACAACTAATCCAAGTAGGCAAAATTCTGTCAAATCAAGCATTTGTAGCATCCAGCAGAAACTGCTGCATTAGCCCAGTTGGGAGAAAAAAACCACAAGTAACATTATCAGATCAGGGATTTACAACCTCCAGCAGAGATGACTGCAGAAGCCCTGAAGAAACTGTCATGTTGCAATTCCCAACTGAGAGATTTCTGGGCAGAGCAATGTTTTCTCCAGATGAACTTTCACATTCTCGCTTCCTTTAGAGGCATTTTTATACCGTGGAATAAGCAATAGTAGCTTCTGTTGGAAATGGGTGAGCTTCTAGGTGTTCTCAAGGGTGCAGTGGGGTTTTTTTATTAATTTATTTTAATTTATATATTCACTTTACATCCAGGTTCAGTGATTTTATGACCTCAAATTTTTATTCTTTCTCTTTTTCCTTGTTATGGAGTTAGGGACCAGCTTGGGAGGATCCTGGAAAGAATCATGAGGGGAAACTTCTGCACCCGTGGAGCATGTTTTTGACAAGGTTAAACAGCAAATGGTGGATTATTAAATGATGTATTTTTAAAATATAACAGAAGCAAAGGTTGAAATCAGTGTTATCATTATGCCCTGAAGTAATGTGAAAAATATTGAATATTGAAAAATATTAAAGAAATCTTTCTGAAAAACTCAGATCCTGCCCAGGCCACAGCTTCCCCAAGTCTTCTGGTCTTGTTTCATTCTCAGTTGGGAAATATAAGGAGGGGATCATCCCTCCCTGCTAAGAACCAAGTCACTGAAGGAGATAGTCCCCTCAAAACAGGCAGCTCACAGGATCTTCTATATTTATAAGTAACTCCTTCAAATGGTCAGCTTTTGTTCAGTCCCAATACTGTTGTCCTTGCTGCCCCAAAATTTTATATGGCTGTTTTATTCTGCAAAAGCTCAAAAAAAAATTCTGATTTGACAGCTAAAAGGCATGATTGTGCATATTATCATCCTTCACCCCTTAGCTGTGGTGAACTCTTACAAAGAAAAATTTGTTAGGTTTTATGTAGTGCGTAGACATACAGAACAGACAGAATCTCTCTTTTCTAAGGTCAGAGTCCCTGGGAGTTATGCCTAGGGTGAGTGGCTGCCTCAGTGTAAAAGGTTAATCGTTTTATCTGCTAAAGAGGTTCCCAAGCATCCCCTCGAGCAGAAATGTCTATGATGACATTTCGGGATAATGAGGGGAAACATTTTCATAATAAGTGAGCACAGATTCAGAAAGCACTTGCAGGAGGTGAAAAGGTAAGAGCCAGCGCCAGAAGGAAGTAGCTAATGAAAAGGCTATCTAATTTTTATTGTGCCTTGCGAAAAACTCTGTGGTGATTTTGTGAGTCACCTTAAACGACAACAGCAAAAGGGCAGACATTAATTATATCCAACTCTGTAGTTTTATAATTTGTTCATGACTTCATTTCAGCAATTCCATATCAGAATTGTGTTTAATCCAAGTTACACCTGTGTCCACCATGCTGGCACTGGCCACATGTCTTCTGAGCTGCAGTGTCTGACCTGGGTATGGCATGTGGGGCATACTCAATGAACACTGGATTCCCATTGAGTGAGATTGTGTTTATGGAAGTCACCATAAAATTGTATATGACCACCACCAGATTAAAATAGAATGAAGTCATGATGGGGAATAAGACTTAGGATTGAGCATCATAGCTAACGACAGGGGCTGAAGCCAACCCTCGATATATTCTGTGACCTAGAGGCAGATTTACTAAGTCATCTACAAAGAGTGTCATGCAGCAGTTTGGGATATAAAGTAGACACGAATAGCATGAAGGAAGGATGGATGGATGCCTTCTCAGGGAATCAGTGAGCAAGCAGTACAGGATTGCTCCTCCCACGGGGGCTGATTTCTTTTACTGGGTGGCCACGAAAGCAGCTGTGGCAGAACACAGTGTGGCTTTGTTCCCTCTCCAGAATTCCAAGAACTCCTGGGTGACAGAATGGCTTTCTGCTCTGACAAGGCTGAAGTGGGTCTGGCACACCCATATGCAAGCCTGGCCTCCAGCCCCACTTGAGCCACACTCTGTCTCTGACCTAGGCTCTCCTTAGGTCGTGCCCTACTCTGTGATGCCCAGCCTAACAATTGACTTAGTTTTAGAAAAAAAAATGCTTTGGGAAACCACAGGCAGAGGAGCGAGAACTGAGAAAGCAGGCTCCAGCAGGATGTAAGGAAGATTTGCTTTCATTTGTCTACCTGCCTGCATCTCTCCACCAGCAGCTCTCATCCTGTTGTTATCGCATCTGTGATAATGAGCGCTCACTTTGTGTCAGCATTGTGATGTCCTTTATGGGAATTGTTCTATAGAATCTTCACAAGGACCCTGAAAAGAAACATCCCCCGCCCCCCATCTAGTGCCTGCAGAAGCTTTACAAAATTGGCCAGTATGAGTTCACGGAGCAAGTATTTCCCCAAGGAATAACAAGGTAAAAGGCCAGAATGGTCTGCTATTTGCATGACTGGATGCTGGTGGCAGAATTCCACTTGTCTAAAGCTCATGCTGGGGAACAAAATCCCAGTAAGGACATGTGAACAGGAGAAAAAGTGTATGATTTATGCGCTTTCCTTTTCCCATTTAAACTTTGCTGATGCTGATCTGGATGGAAATCACGCAGGGAAGCCCAGGTCTGAAATGTCATCTCTCTCCAGTCTTTTTAGGGTTCTAATGTTTGGTTGCAAGACACACTGAAATGGAAATTTAATGCTGCTGCATTCTGAGATGTATTTACAGGTCCTTTTGTAGTCCGTGCATGCACTTTCTGTTTACTATTAAATAACTCCACATTCATCATTGATTCAATCGAAGACTGATACACCAACATTGAAAAGACAGAGCAAGATTATGTCTCTGAATAAAACACGCAGGCTAGGAAATGGGGACCTAGAAATAAATATGAGTGTCTGTGAATAAAGAAACAATTTTCAGTTTTCTTTACATTTTTTTGAGCTTTCATGTTCATATCGGTGTACATTATTTCTCCCTACAAACTAGGGAATGTTTATTTAACACCTTCAGATGAGGGTGATGCTTTCCTGAGGACCTAATTCTGCAGAAAGCCAAAATAGCAACAGCAGGAACACAAAAACAAAAGTGAAAAACATACATAAATTCATTAAATCAATACCTGCACAGATTGCCGGTTCCTTCCCCACTAAAATAATTTTAAAATAAAGGTTTCTGTTTGTTGCATCCCTCCTGTCAGAGGAATGGGCTCTCTCCTGTCATGTGTGGTGAGTGTGCCCTTCAAATTATAGAGTAGAAACTGTCAGGCCGCAGACGGAATAGTCGCTTCCCGAGAACTGCACATGGGTGTCTCTCATGTGACATGAAAGCTGCCTACAGATTTGCCCCCTTCCTCCCTCTCCCTCAGCCTCTTCTTTTGCTTTAAAATGACCTACAAAGAAATGAGATGCTGCTGGGTTTTATGTGAAAATGGTGAGATTATTAATTATTTTTATTTTTACAAGTTGAAACATTTCTTTTTCAAGCAAGAAGGTCTGCTGCCACCTGTGTCTTCAGGCTTTATATAGCCGATAAACAGCTCCCGGATTATACAAAAATAACTGCATTTTCATTAGCAACCCCTCACAAATTGCAGTCTGCTGGCAGAGTTGCAAGTGGCAGAGAGCTGGCAGCCAGTTTCAAACTTTCTTCTTTATCTTAAGTCCTGAAAACAAGGCCATGATTCCTCATATTCAGTTGAAATAGAAAATGCTCTGGCTCAGTGCACACCAGGATACTGCAGCCTCTTTCCCTCCCTCCTTGCCCCCTTCCTTTCCTGAGACCAGCTGCACTGCATCTGGGAAGCTCCTAGAGGCAGAGCTGCTCCTACAGGCTGGGCTGCATGCTCCCCACAGTCACATTTTAGAATCAGAGCCTTGTTTCGGGTCATCTTTGACATCGTATTTCTATTTCATAGAGCCTCTTCTGAGAAAGAGAATACAGACACATTGTTGAGATGAGTGTGTCCTGACAGTTTAAAGAGAATAAAAGGAGGGCCCAAAGGTTTTTCACTGGCTTGCCAGTTCCATTCAATACTGTGGTTTGGAAAACTTGGCTGGACAAAGAAAAAGTCTCATTTCAGCAAAGATGATTAATAGGAGAAGTGGGTTTGATCTGATTAATTTGGTTAATATTTCTTGAGGAAAATATTGAATAAATAAAAGAGCACATTCGCTGTTTTTTTTCTCTTTCTCAGTATTTTTATTAAAGAAATAATATCAGATCCTGAAATAATTTTATCAGGCCCGTTGGGCAGTGCAAAGTATTTAGTAAGATGCCCTTCCATTCGGCTTGTATTTCTAGAACTGTAGAGTCAGTTCCAAGGTTATTCAAAGTGGAGGCATGGTTAGCCTCAGGGGCCATTCCACCCCCTGCAGCCACGGAATTTATCCTTCAAGCCTTTGTGCAGTGGCTCACTCCAGAGGAAGCTTTCCAAAGAAGAAAGATTGCCCCATGGACTGGGACCTTGAGACTCTCTCCAGCCTGGGCTTCAGTTTTCTAAAGTGAATAATTAAAAACTATCCCTGCTTATCTGAAAGCATTATTGTGGAAAGCAAATGCCATGATGCTCAAGACTACGGACTGAGCAGCCTCTTTAAGCTGAATCCCTCCCTCTTTGCTCTCTTTACTGCTATTGGGAAATAACTTTTTTTTTCCTGTTCTTACTTGGCTTTCTCGGTACATGTATCGTACCTCTGGTTGATTGGCTCTCCCCTACCAAATCCTCTGTTCAGTAGCTCTGAGAAGGGTCAGTCAAACACTTGGCCTGTTGTCCATGTCCATGTGAGGTTCTGGGAAGGGAAGCGTCTTGAGGTCTCCCTCAGCTGTTTTTTCCTGGCAGCCCCTTGTGAGGGATACACTGACCACTCAGCACGTACTGCTGAGAGACCTTGAAGTGCTCGCATCCTCCGACTCTGTGTCCCACTGCCTCCTGAGACCTTCCTCCATTTCCCTTGTTCCTGTAAGGGGTATTTCCCCCCCTTCCCCCCCCCCCCCGGGCCAGTAAAGAATTGCTGATATTTGGGCAAGGACACTTTTTAGTCTGGAACAGTCTAACGATTTTACGATCAACTAAAAATATCCCAGTTCCCTTACGATTTGATTTTCTTAGTGCCTACTCTTCTCTTTGGAAAGCAGGTCAAATTTCTTAACTAAACTATTTAATTAGAAAAAATTGCTTCAAGGAGTTCATATGCATTCACCAAACCTCTAGCTGAAAGCGTTTGCTTGTGTCATTGCAGACTCACATTTGAAGCCAGTTAAGTGAAATCTAGCTTGTTCATGGAGGGTTACAATTAACCCTGAGTCAGGAATGTGAAGAGAAATTGGACAAAGTGCTCATTTGATTTTAGTGCCTGCTCAGAACTTCAGGGGAGCTGTGTAATGGACTGCGGCTGGCGACTGTGTTACCTATTGGATTTGATGGCTTTAAAAAATAATGGATTCAGATTCAGCAAGGGAGGATGCATAAATCTCACTTGGAAGGGGAGAGAGAATAGACATAGGTAGTGGCTGAAGAGAGAGAACAAGGTAGGAGAGGGGGCACAGAGAGTTAAGAGGGTGGAGAACAGACCTGGGGAGAGCAAGGGTGAGAGGGCAGAAGGCCTGTAGAGAAAAGAGAAACTGAGGGCGAGGGTATCTTTGTGACAAGCTGGAGACCTAAGTCAGGGTAGGCTCCTGGGAGGATATGA
Organism: Pachyuromys duprasi; assembly: GCA_028658305.1. Classification (NCBI taxonomy): domain Eukaryota; kingdom Metazoa; phylum Chordata; class Mammalia; order Rodentia; family Muridae; genus Pachyuromys; species Pachyuromys duprasi. The sequence goes on from CM053767.1 coordinate 32,604,189, forward strand.
GGGGGACTCAAGCAGAGACACCTAGTAGCAGAGGCCATAAAGCCTGAAGAGGACACTTTCTAGCTAGACTAGTCTCCTAGTAGAAGGAGGGCAACTCCAGCCCACCCACAATAACTTCAACCCCAAATTTACCTTGCCTGCAAGATGTGTAGGAAACCATGAGCAGAGATTGAGGGAATGCCCAACCAATGCCTGGCCCAACAAAAGACCTACCCTATCGGAGAGTGCCAACCCTTGACACTATGAATGATACTCTGCTAAGCTTGAAGAAAGGAGTCTGAAAGAGTTGTCCTCTGAGCGGCTCTACCCAGCAGCTCCTCAAAACAGATGCTGCGACTCACAGCCAAACATTGGGTGATGCTTAGGGAGTCTTGTGAAACAGTGGGAGGAAAGAGAAAAGGACCTAGATGTGACAGGAGCTCCATAAGAAGACCAACAGAGCCAACTAACCAGGGCCCCGAGGGGCTTGCTGAGACTGAAGCATCAACCAAGGACCATGCATAAACTGGAGCTAAGCCCCTTACAAAGATGAAGCAGATGGACAGGCTTCATGTGGGTCCTCTAGTAAAGGAAGCGGGAACTGCATTGGACACAGACTGACTTGACAGTTTTTTGATCACTTACTCCTGGTGAGACTGCTATACCAGGCCACAGGGGAAGAGGACAGACATGCTTAGTCCTGATGCAATTTGATGAGCTGGGGCGGATGGGAAGGGAGCTCCCCTTTTCTGAGGAAGAGGCATGGAGGGAAGTGGGAAATAGGGAGGAAGAATGGGGCTGTGAGGGGAAGAGGGATGGGGCTACAACTGGGATGTAAAGTGAATAAATAATAAATTAATTAATTAAAAAAGAAAAAATAATAGTTTAAACAAGTGCTTTAATTTATGTGGCAATATTAAAAAGTATGTAACTTCTATTACTGCAAAACTTGGTCCTTATTTTGTTTTCCATAGCCTAGATCCAAGTCTTTGTAATTTTTATATTTGGATTTTTAAAAATAAACATACTATGTAGCTCTCTTTTTGAAGGACTGTAGAAGGAAATGAGATTATAGTGTTTACAACTCTATTTTAAATGTCAACCCAAGGAAGTAGTGCTCTGTGTGAAACACTCACAAACAAGTCCAGGTGCCGTAACATTCAGCCTTAGTGGAGGTGGAAGATGGCCCAGTCAAATTAGTGGCTGTAGATGTTTGCTTGTGTTCTCACATCTAAGCTTTTACAAAGCAAAGCTACACTCACTCCAAAGGAAACAGCCATGTGACTAACCCATCAGGGTTCCTGTGGAGGGTGTCACTTATGTGGTCACAAAGACCTACCATAGAGGGTTACTTGGATTCGAGTTTGAGTCAATAAAGGTATCAGCTGAAAATGACTAAATCAGTACTGTGGAATTTGAACGGCATGGTCTTTATCATAACTTCGGTTATGATAACATTAATAAAAACCAACACCTGTTAATGTTAGAACACCCACCTTAGTTCTTGCCCTTCCTGAGCAGGGATGGATGGTTCTTCTCCCAGTGGTCACCGTGGAATGGTTTATGCTGTGCTCTGGTTCCGGTTGTTCATGTTTGGCAGCTGCTTGGTTTACCCATGTGTTCTTATTCTTTGTGCTATTTTATTCTCTTCTAATTCATTTGCATGGGAATTTGAGCTGACTAGAGTTCTCATTAGACAGATGTGGAGACACCAATGCCTTTTGGTGTAATGGGATTTCACTGTCTACTCAACGAATATATAACATGCCTGCCCAACAAAGAGGCTACAAAAGTCTCATGGGCCCATCTACATACACACATATATGTGCACACATATACTCATGCTTCCTGTAATGTTTCCACACACATAGTGAATATGAACAGCTAAGATTGATGATCTGCTTTGTTCCCTGAATGTGGGTTTTTTCGTAGTATATGGTTTTAAAAACTGCTTTACTTGCTGGGGAAAAAAATCTGTTCTAGAAATAACTGCTGAGCCTGCTTTCCTATGACTGAAAAAACATTGATTTACAGAGACACTGAAAGCTGTGTTCTAATTGAGGCTACAAACATGTTGGGCTCAAGCTGGAATCCTCACCCCTTTGCCTCAGTGTGGTCTTCAGAAGTACAAAACAGGCTTGGAGTCAGAAGTCAGCCGAGCACACCTGTTCTCTGTTAATTGCGTTTACGAGTAGACTCTAAATAAAATGCTAGGAGGTTTCTTCCCCAATTTGCTGAACTACAATTGAGATTCATAGAAAAGTTTCTAACATCCTTAAGTTTAAAATAATTTCCGACTTACAGAAGACATGAGAAAACAGTGCAGGAGTATAGCTCTCAAGCAGTTTCAGCCAATGGTAATACTGTACATGATCACAGTACATCTATCAAAGAAGTTGACATGGGTACAATACTTCCGACTTGAAAGCCAGCTTAAAAATTATTTATTATTATTGTGTGTGTGTGATGTGTGTGTGGGCTCACCTGTGTCACAGCAGGCATACTGAGGTCAGAGTACAATTCTGCTGAGTTGATCTTCAATTTCTGCTTTTATTTAGGTTCTGGGGTTTCATCTCAGTTCATGAGGTTTTCACCACTTGCGCCTTTCTCACTGGTCATGAAAGACACGTTTTTTTTTTTTTTTAAAAATTTGTTTAGGGAGTACAGAGCTATTTTTAATAAGAAAAACTCAGTAAAATGTTACCCGTTAGATACTGGGGCCTGAAATGTTTCTCAGTAACAGAGAACTCGTCTACATGGCCAGTGTCCTGCATTTGATCTCCAGCATAGGCAAAACCAACAACAAACACCACAAAACCAAACAACCCCAAGCAACCAAGGGGGTGGACAGTTTAGGTTGTTCTGAGGGAAAGTTGATGAAGAAAGTGAAATAATTTTACAATATGTTAATTTTTTTCAAAATCTTAGCCAGTTCTGACCAGCATGAACATTGAATAAGGATGGCAGGGTCGTTCTTTCAGAATGAACACGGTTTTATGTCTATAGAAGAAACCAGAAGCAAGGCTATGAGGACGTTTCTTTGGGAACTCCCTCTTTGTCTTGCAATCTTTAAGCCAGTGACTGTTTCACAAGCTTTTCCCTGTGAAACGCATCATACATTTTGCTCATTGTAGAAAATACCTGTAGTTCTGGTGAAAGCTTAAAGTGTGTGTGTGTGTGTGTGTGTGTGTGTGTGTGTGTGTGTGATAAGATATATAAACAGAAGAGCAAGGATCTGATAGACAGTTAAGGTAAGGTGTGTGACGACAGGGTGGTCTAATTGCATTGGCTCTATGGGAAGGTATGCTGCGAGTTCTTGAGTATGTTCGCTTTAGCTTAGCAACATGAATGCAGTTTGAAAGACCACCACTGCGCTCCTCCACCCCCAGTGCTGTTGTGCCTTCACAGTGTTCTGTGTGCTTGCGAAACCATGAGAAGGCTGATTTTTCAGGTGTTCTCTGTTCATGACTACCCAAGTATTAGGCTCACTGGAGCACAACACAATGATGTGTGTTGCTAACAACGAAATTAATTATCTACCGTTCAAAGCTCCTAATGACTCAGTCTCTAGAGGAGAGAGAAGTTCAGTTGTTGGAGCTTGCAATAGGATTTGAGGCTTCCCATGAATCTTTTATCTACAGAGCAAATATTAAATAGTTGTTCTGATATTAAACTAAAATTAAACATATGTATTTAAATGTTTCCTTGGGAGACATGTTGTGGTTTTCAATATGAATGAGTGATATAAAATGCTAATCTTGAAAGGATTTTCAGGAAAGTGAATGAGAAGTTATCAGTGAGCCATAGATTAAAAAGCAGATTCCTGAACTGCTATTGAATCTGGCAAAGGAGACTTTAAATTGTAATTAGATTTTCCCATTTGTGGACGGGGCATATGAAAGAGAGATTTACGGGAAAAGTATACTTTTCCATTGCTTCTGATAAAACTCATTTGTGCAGGCAAATTGTAAATGCTGGCAAGGGTGATGGTAGATTGTTAGGGCCGGATTCTAATTTAGGCATCCTTCCTTGGCATTCAGCAGTGTCCCAGCAGAGAGTTTGGCCTTAAATCTATGGCTCTTCCCAGAATGGAGACCTATTTAAAAGAACTGTTGATGAGAGGTTGGCTTCTGCATTGATTTTTATGTAGGCCACTGTTGAGGGAAGAAAAGAGATGGAAGCTGGGGAATTCTTATAGGCTTCCCTCCCTTTGGCTTGGCTGGGTCTTCAAGGCCACGACATGAAAAAAGTATGTTTTCCAAGGTCTTTTAAGTATGAGCTCCGTGGTGTGTGTGTGTGTGTGTGTGTGTGTGTGTGTGTGTGTTTGCCTTTGTATTTGGAGTTCCTTTGAAATACTGGACTGTCTCATTGAATTTGCAAGGCCTGATATTACTGCAGTTGGTGTGGTGGAGACCTACTGTGTAGCTCTTTACTTCTGATAGCCAGTGACAGGTGCTATATGGGGACTGTCTCTTTTGATTAGCACTGCATATAGGAACAATTGTACAGGTTTTGGAGAAATTTCTTAGTTTTTCAAAGATAAGCAAGGATTTAGGTTTAATAATAGCCTCTCTTTGGCTCATCTAAACGAGCTTTGAGTTTATATTAGATAAATGATGTTTAATGTAAAAGTAATTCAATTTGAATTAGAAAGCATTAACGGTATTAATTAGTTTAATTTTCTTTGCTGGTGTTAGATGGGAGTTTATCATATTTTATTTGCCTCTGTGAATGCTGATGTCATTGGAATCCTCATGGGACCAACCAAAAGAGGCTGTGCCTGTGACCAGATACTCCTGGTCTTTGGGAGGTTGACGGTATATTTCTCTTCTCTATGTGGAGAGGGTATGGTGGATCCCTCAGTTCCCTGAGCTTGGCAGTACCCCAAACTAGAAAATCATCAAGGTGTGACTGGCTGAAAAATTAATTAAAATTATATACAACAGACGCCTTCCTGAGGTTGTTAATTTCCCATGTGATATTATGAGATTATACTAAGACTATAATGGAATTTAATGGCCAACTGATAACATCCTTTACTTTGCTGCCTTTGTACTTGGTCATGCCTGGGCTCTGATTTTTAATGTGGTCAAAGAGGCATGGGGAGACAGTATTTTACTCTATAAGCAGAGTTCAGAAAAACATAAAATACCGAAAGGATGCGGATCACAACATGAAAGCACTTTCTTATTGTTCACATCAGTTATCCATTGCCGAGTAACACTTTACTTAGTTGCTTAAAGTATCAAACTCTGTTATGGCTCAGCATCTGTGGGAAAGGAATCCAGACATGGCTTAGTGCCTCTGCGCCATTTTTCTCTCATGATGCTGCCATCCAGGTGCTGGCTGGAAGCAGTCTTTTCTGAAGGCTGCCCAGGGAGGACCTAGTCCATTCTTAAATGTGCTTTCTCACAGGGTGTAGTCTTGTTCCTTGCCTCAGTTTCTTGGCTTCTCCACATAGCTCAAAGTGTAAAATCTGAATTCTTTTGGAGTGAACATGCAAACAAATAAGAGGGGGTATAAGATGGGGGCCACCATCTCTTTGTTCTTTAGACTTCTACCCTTTCTGCATTGTGTTTGTGGAATCTGTCTCCAGGTCCAGGCCACACTTAGGAGAGAGGACTGCATAGGATTCCGGGAATCAGGGAATATTTTCAGTCACCCTGGAGGCTGACCACTAGAGTATATTAGTTTTCCCCACTGTAAGAGAAAAATAAACAACTGGTTGATAGAAGGTATCTATAGAAGTCATTAGTTAAGAAAATACCTCTCTAAAGTGAGAGTGCTGAAGAAAATTGGGTTGAGTCCAAGGACTTCTTCTATCCTCTTCAGTATACATTTCCGTTGCTTTTTTGTTCACTGAGGTCCACACCGCTCTTTAGTGTTCCTAATTATCTTTCCTCACAGTAAATGTTCTATTTTTATTTACACAATTCTATGAGGTGATTGGCCAAAAATTCTGCAAAAATCAATTCAGAATGAGATATTAGGTAAAATAGTAATTTAACAAATCCCTTTTTTTTAAAATTTATTTATTTTTATCTCAATCACAGGTTAGGTACTTTGAATCCCAGGCTTAGTCCCCTCCCCCATTCCCTCCTACCCTCCCACTCCCTCCCTCATCTTCTTCTTCCCCGCCCCCTCCAAGTCCACCAACAGGGGAGGACCTCCTTCCCTTCCATCCAACCCCAGCTTATCCTGTCTCCTCGGGGCTGGCTGCAAAGTCCTCCCCTGGGATCTAGCCAGTCTGTCACTCCCCGGCTTGTATGGGGGAGGGTCAAAGAATCCCTTTAATTATCCATGTTACAATCATATTTTGGTGTTGGCCCTTCATCATTCACATATACAAGTACCGAGGCACTACCCCTTCTTGCACTCTCTTAACCAGCTCGTCTCCCTTCTGCTTCCTCTCCATAGCCACATTTATCTATCTCCTTTCTATCAGTTTTTGTTAGTTGAGATTATCGTTTCATATGTGTTTGTATTTGTTATTCTTTTCACTAGAGTTTCAACTCTAGGAGAGCAGAAACAGTAAGGGCAAGGATACTGTCTTTGTGTTGTGTGAACAAGACATATTTGTTCAAAATATGAAATCAGAACAGAATTATGGAGATCAGTTTTGGGCCAGTGAAACCCAAAGGTACTTCCATTTCCTCCCCCGTCTCCTGGAACACTGACCTGGGTTTGTTTGACTTAGATGGTTCCAAAGTGGACTCAAATGGTCTTGGCTGACATATTGGCACTCTCTGCTCTGAAGGTCAGGTGTATCATGGTGTTAGCAGCCACTGCTCTCTTTATAGTCCTGAAACTAAAGGGTCTGTTAGAATGTCTCCAGCTTTGAAATTATGATTCTTGGCTAGCAGCAGCAGCAAGTGCACGGCTCCAGAGGAAGGAACCAATCACCCTATAACTGTCTTCTATTTTTCCAATGATGAGTCTACTTTCGGTGTCATGGCCACAATTTGGGGCCCGTTGAGAAACTGTCAGAGAGCATGGAAAGTGACAGACAATAGACGAAGTATAAGAAGACACATCACAATACATTTCTAGATAACAGTTGCCTATGCCTCAGATTTAAAAACAGAAAACAGTCCTCCCCGGAACAGACTCAAAATTCAAAGTGAAAAAGAAAGGAGAGGAAAGAAAGAAAAAAAAGATTCTGCCCTGTTTCTTTCCTTGTTCTGGTTTCATTTTCACACAGTGAGAAGTGTGACTTGATTGTTGCTTATTGTGGCTTAATACAACTCATCAAGTTTCTTTTCCATTGCAGCAGAGTGGGCTGAAAGCTTGAGGGATTTCTTCTGCAATAATTCCCCAGATCCCATTCCTGGCCAACACCGTGCAGCTCATTTCTATTAGGCAGATAGCCCTCCTTTTTCTTTTTGCTTTCAGACTCATAATTCTGTGCTTATCTGCACTGAACTTCATTTGCATTTATTAGCTGGGTAGGTACTTGAAATATCTAAACCCCTTTTATCTGCCTGCTTTGTTTCTCATTATTTGCTGTCTCTTCCAATTTAGTATTAACTGCAAACTTGAAATGTTTCTTCTGAAACTGTTGTTCAAATTCTTTGCATACCAATGTGGTCCCTTGAAGGGCTGTCTACTGGGATCTGAGGCAGTAACCGCTTCCCTTCTGCCTCTCAGAACTATAAAGCTCACATTTTACTTGTCTCACTTGACTGGCCGAGTTTAAACTGTTCATGCAGGTTCCGGTCGTCCTGTTGCATACTGGGGTAACTGTGCCCCTCCACAGTGGTAGGCAGTGCACCAGGGGCTCCTTGCCTTCACGGAGTACATATGCTTGTTTTGTGGATTTGAGTGCTGTGCCTACCACCCATTCTTCCAGAAATTTTTGAAAGGTTTATTTATTTATTTTGTATATGAGTGCTCTTTTTTCATGCACACCAGAAGAGGGAATCAGACTCCATTACAGATGGTTGTGAGCTACCATGTGGTTGCTGGGAATTGAACTCAGGACCTCTGGAGGAGTAGCCAGTGCTCTTAAGGCCGAGCCATCTCCCCAGCCCTTCTGCCAAATATTTTAAGTTGCACTTAAAAAATGCTTTAGCCTCTCTTTGAAAAAAATATGCGCAAGGACATCGTAAAACTCAGAATTATTAAAAACCCACTTAAAAAAAAACCTTTTATTTTCTTTCTGCAGGTACCCAGCAGAGGATTATTTATTTGTTTGTTTATTTATTTTTTGTATTGTTACACATTGTAATGTGTATTTTACACATTGTCAGTTCTCTTGAGCTTGTTTTTATGTTGAATCAGCCCTACTTTTGTGCTTACTATCAAGTAGTTTACTGGAAACTTGTAAATGACTCCCAGAAAATTCATCAGTCTTAGCACAGTGCTTTAAATGTTCCCAAGAATTCTAGTTTGTCTTCTATTTATTTATTTATTTATTTATTTGTTTGTTTGTTTGTTTGTTTGTTTGTTTGTTTATTGGCTTTCCTGCCTCTATTATAATCCAGAGTCCCAATATCTCAACCTTGCAGGATTTCTTATTGGCTCTATAAAAAAATTAATCTTTTTTAAAATGCATTTTTCCAAGCTCTAATGAGCCATTTCTCAGAATGTTAGTAAATCATCTGTGTGATGGTGTTGGAACTGGGACCCAGGCTCAGATCACTGGGCCCCCCAAACTGAGGCTCTGGCATGAACCTGGTTAGTATGATCAGCCAGATAAACTCCCAAGAGGCAGCTAGCCACTCTCAGTTCAAATACAAGTGCAGTGGAAGGATTTATTGGTTAATCCTGTAATTTTGTCTTCAGCATTAAAATTTTATTATTGCACACAGATAGGTAACAGCATAATTAACAACCTAGTTCACTTCTGGTCTGAATTTTACTTGTTGAGTGCTTGAGGTGGAGCGGAGGCAGGAATTTAGAAACCTTATGTATGGTAAGTGAGGCCTAGCATAGACTCAGGGTGAAGACTCCCTTGCTCTTGGGGCTTAGGTGAGATTAGGACAAACCTGGAGAGTCTCCCACAGGAGGGGTTAGATAGAGACCTCAGGAGTGAGAGGAGGCTGGAGAAAAGGAGACTGAGGAACATGAGAAGGAAGGAAGCAATTAACCATGAGGACGTTGCTGGCTGCTGGACGCTAGATTTGCGAGCATACTAAGACAGGAAAGACTGGTTTCTACTTCATCAATAGCAGGTTTCTTTCGGTGGAAAATGGAAGCAGTGTGTGTGTGTGTGTGTGTGTGTGTGTGTGTGGTGTGTGAAGGGGTGGGGCTATCCTGGTAAGCTAATGAAGATTGGATATTGAAGGGTTGTGTGTGTCTTTGGGTATGGTAGCAGCACTTTGCAGAACAAGAATGAGAGAATAACAAGTTTGAGGCTAGCCTGGGCTATATAGCAAGTTTGAGGCCAGACTAGTATATAGAGTGAGCCCTTGTCTAGCCCAACCCTAAACAAACCATACAAAGCCCTGACCAGCATTGGTTGGATATTCTCTGCTGAGACTTTTGAAATTCTTATAAAGACCAAGGTAATTCAAAGAGAGATTCTAAATGAGGTGAAGAAAGTGAGCTGATTTGAAAGGAGAAAGCATGCTTCCTCATATATAAGTATGGATGATAGATTATAAAGATTATCAAAAATGGGGCAATTGTTTTAACCCCTAGGAAAGTGAGTATATTAAAAGTAGAAGTTGCTAAGGCTTCTAATCTAGTGAGTGGGTACAGTAGGTGTGACATTGCTATGAAAGAATAGAAAGAAAGGAAGTCTCTGCTTTAGACAGGCTGGGTCTGAGGACTAGTAGGATACTCATGGTGGGATGACCTAGTAGTCTGAAATTAATAGAATCCATCCCTGGTTGTATTCAGTGTTAGTCTCTTTATATGTTCTATTTTATTGAATTCTTTCAGTAGCTATCATTTTACTCATAGATGGAAAAATTTAAGCCTGGAAAGGTTAAGTATCTTGTCTAAGGAAGCAAATTAACAGAGGCAGTATCAAGTAACATTTTTGAGTATTGGTGCCACCAGATACTGGCTGAGTCATTCATGGTGATGTTTCTGTTTTTCTTTTAAAATGACAGTATTACTTTGAAAGCTGTTCTTGAGTACTAATCAAGAAAGTATCTGTCAATAACAGTCCATGTTCGGTCATTAGTAACTGCATTTCTACTTCAAAGCAGAAAGGAAGGAAGGTGAGCATTTTAAGAAGGGGTGAGGAGTCATAACTTTCAAATGTTACAGGGAATTAGACTGGCAAAGGGAGGGGGCATGTCATGCGGGTTAGAAACACAAACAGTAGAGTCCGAGAGTTTTAATAACTATGGAAACAGCAGGAAAACATTTCCCCCGGTTGTGCATCTGCTATTAATTTTACATTACAGAGAACAAATATCCATGGTATCAGTTTTCTTCAAAATCAATCAGAGCGAAGTCTGTGAATTATGAATGCCAATACAAGTGAAATGAAGTGCCAATCACTTATAATTCTTGAAAACACATTGCCTTGAAAAAGCATTAACAGTCTTATCTCAGTGAACATTAAACTTGCTGAACAGTGGTGATCAATGAGAGTTTCTGACAAGTGATAAAGGGAGAATGGCTCACCATTCACATTTCCCTTTGTTACAGTTTGCCTCACCCTTCCCCCATCTCACAGTGTAATTTCTCAGAAGCAAGGTTCTTCAGGACCTAAATCCTAAATCAAAAAAAGCCTTTGGATTTGAGTGTCCCTGATTCTCTCTCTCTCTTTTTTCTTCCTTTTTATTTTTTATCTTTAAATTTCTTTGTTATTATCATTTATTACAGTTTATTCAATTTGTATCCCAGCTGTGTCCTCCTCCCAATCCCACCATCCCTCCTTCTTCTGCTCCTATGCCCCTCCCCTAGTCTACTGATAGGAAGGTCTTCCTCCCCTTTCTATTTGATCCCAGCCTATCAGGTCTCAACAGGACTGGTTGCATTTTCTTCCTTTGTGGCTGCTCCCCTAGGGGGAGGTGATCAGAGAGCCTGTCACTGAGTTCATACCAGAGACAGCCCCTGCTTCCCTTATTAGGGAACACACTTGGAGACTGAGTCTATGGGCTACACCTGAGCCTGGGTTTTAGGTCCTCTTCATGCATTGTCCCTCATTGGGGTATCAGTCTCTGCAGAGTCCAAAGGGCTCAGTTTTATTGGCTCTGTTGGTCTCCTTTTGGAGCTCATGTCCCCTCCAGGTCTTTCTATCTCCCCCTTCTTTCATAAGATTCCCTGCACTCTGCGCAAAGTTTGGCTGTGAGTCTAAGCCTCTGCTTCAAAACTTCGATCAGTAGAGTCTTTCAGTGGTCGATTGTGGTAGGCTCCTGTCCTGTTCCCTGTCTTCTCCTGTTTCGAATGTCTATTGCATTTGTCCTTCTTAATGAGGATTGAGTATCTTCCCTAGGGTCTTCCTTGTTATATAGCTTCTTTAAGAGTATACAGTTTAGTATGTTTATCCTATATTATATGGCTAATATCCACTTATGAGTGAGTATATACCACATGTGTGTCTTTCTGCTTCTGGGTTACCTCACTCAAGACGATCTTCTCTAGTTCCTACCATTTGCCTTCAAATTTCATGATTTCCTTGTTTTTAATAGCTGAGTAGTATTCCATTATGTAAATATACCATAATTTCTGTATCCATTCTTCCATTGAGGGACATCTAGGTTATTTCCAGCTTCTGGCTATTATGAATAGAGCTGCTATGACTATGGTTGAGCAAATGTCCTTGTTGTATAGTTGAGCATATTTTGGACATATGCCTAGGAGTGGTATAGCTAAATCTTGAGGTAGCTCTATTCCCAGTTTTCTGAGAAAGCACCAGATTGATTTCTAAACAAAATCCAACACCCATTCATGCTTAAAGTTTTAGAGCAATCAGGGATACAAGGCACATACCTAAACACAGCAAGCCTATAGCCAACATCAAACTAAATGGAGAAAAACTTAAATCAATCCCACTGAAATCAGGGACAAGGCAAGGATGCCCACTCTCTCTATATCTCTTCAACATAGTACTGGAAGTCCTAGCTAGTGCAATAAGACAACTAAAAGAGATCAAAGAAATATGCATTGGAAAGGAAGAAGTCAAAGTATCACTATTTGTAGATGATACGCTTGAGTGACCCCAAAAATTCTACCAGAGAATTCCTTCAGCTGATAAACATCTTCAGCAAAGTGGCTGGATACAAAATTAACTCAAAAAAATCAGTAGCCCTCCTGTATACAAAAGACAAAAGAGCTGAGAGTGTGTGTGCATGCGCATATGTGCGTGTGAGGTTTTAGTTAGAAAAGAATGACCACACTCACTGTGTACTCAGCCAGGCAACACAAAATCCAGGGACATTTTGGGCATAGCTATTAGCTCCAACTGAGTGAGTGAGTGTGTGTGTGTGTGTGTGTGTGTGTGTGTGTGTAACTAAACATTTCTGGGTCTGGAATAGAAGTTATAAGGGGATTGAGAGACTATTCAACCTTAAAAAGTAAGAAATTAAAACTCTAGAAAGAGCCAAATTTGCAGGGCTAGTGAGGGTGTCAGAGCTGGTTCTAGAAGGGTCTGAGTCCCAGGTCCTGCCTCACCTTGCCTGTCAAGTGCCAGAGTCTGCTGTCTTCTGTGGTGATGACACTATTGAGAGAATGAGGAAATAACTAAGAGCTTAATGGAGACTATGACAAGAGTCAAACCCTGGAGGAGAGAGGAAATGAGGTAAACATTCAGTTGTCTTATGGAATAAAAACAAAACTAAAACCAAGCCAAGAGTGGGAAATTATTAGACCCTTTAGAAGGTATTGGTTTAGATCCAGTCAGAAAGCAGAACACTTGTCACTTGGTTTAGTGGAGAGAGGGATGAATAATCTGGGGTCAGAGAGCTCAAAGGACCAAAGTGTCCGAGAGCATGTCCTGAAGGAGGAACAACAGCAGCCACCTCTAAGGCTGGAGAAACAGTGAGAAAAAGGTTGTTCAAATTTAGAAGTCCTGAGATGTGAACCCACTTGGAGAAAGGCTGATGTGCTTCTGGGGTTGTGTGGTGTGAGCCAGGAGTGAAATGCCACCCAGAATCACTGCTGCAATGAGACCCAAGTCACTTCCAGAAGAAACACTATTCCTGAAGGTGATGAAACTGGAAGCAAATAGCCAACAAAAGGTCTTTTCCTCTCCAGGTCTTGTCTCAAGTGCTCCTCATTGGCAGGGCACTGCAGGTAAGGTTTCTGTAGTGAGGTGTGCCGCGCCAAGCTCTGAGACCACAACGCCACCTGTGAAGGGTGACAGCACAGCTGCACAGTGGGCAGAAGTGAGGACTTGGATGCAGTTCTTGTGTTGAGATGTGGTGGGAGAAAGGCCAGGGCTGGGAGTAGACAACTGGGATCTTGGGGAAGGCACTCAGGCTTGAATTTTGTGGGTTTATAGAGTAAGGGGAAAGGTGTGATCTGGATCACCATTATATGACAAGATTTCTGGTGTAGGAGTTCCAGTGGATGTCTGAATCTATGAACAACGCCAAAACCTATGTTTTTTGTTTTTGTATTCACACATGACTGGTAAAGTTCCAGTCATGGAGTAGGAACCATAGGACCCTAACTGTTATTAAGAGTAAATCTGAACAATGACATATAATAATGAAAGTTATGGGAATGCAGTTTCTCTCTCCCTCTTTCTCATGGTATCTTACTGTACTGTGTTGGCCTTGTTTCTTGCTTACTACTAGACTGGGAGATTAGTGTGTGCTTATTCACTCATGTGCCTTGGAAAAAGCCCTTTTCTAGTTTGGGATGAGAAGATGGGTACACGAATGTTGCTTTTAAGAGAGAACATCTTTCTCAGGAGCCAACTGAGAAAGGCAGCAATGAGGCAAGCCTTGAAACATGAGATGGTTTTTATGTCAGAGAAGCATGGCCAGGATTGTAAGGATTATAAGGTAAATATAATGCCACCCTACCCTCCATCATTCTGTATGTTTGCATGCACAATTTCCCCTGTCAGCTTTCATAGGGGAAAATTATGTTCCTTCTGCACTTGAGTCTGCTGTGCTCAGAAGATTGGTATATAACAAAGCATGAATAAGTGTTAAGAAGCTCTACTTATAGGATGCTTTATGAAACATAAAATCCCTGTGACATAGACCATGCTGTGTTTCCATACAGGTAAGAATAGTCTCTCTACAGTTAATGTGTGCTCATCATTGGCATCCTGGACTTGATTGGCTGCAATGCCATGCAGATTTAAACAATGTGTCATGTAGTAAATGGATCTTGCCAGTTATTTGTGTACTAAACCACTAAATATCAGTGATTTACTTTAATAAAAAGTAAAGTTTTTTTTTTTTTCATCATGCTACCTGTTGGTGTCTGTGGGTCATTGGCCTTACTGCCATTTTTTAGCTCTGGTTGGAGATCAGTCTTTGGTGTTCTTCACACACACGGGAAGTTCTAGGTTTGAAAGCAAAGGATCTGTGAAGGATAGATTAATTCTTGCAACAAGGGGACCTGCCACACCAATCCATGCCACAAAAGATCACCCTAAAAACCTCCCGTTGAGTCCCAGTAGACAAAGAAGTTCCAAGAGCAAGGAAAGTTATACCTTTGGTTGGGAGTATCAGCCAGTGAATGTTTAAACTCAAGAATAACATCTTCTAGAGTCTTCATGACAGTGCATCAGCTTATCTAGCTTAGCTGCTCAGTTGTCTCTTAAGTAGTGAGTAATCTAGATACTGCTGTGCATGAGCTTGTAGGTTCAACTAAATTTATAACTAGTCAACTGTAAGTAAAGGAGATTCTTAGATAAAATGGGCGGGTCTCATGAAATCAGTCAACAAAATCAGTCTTAGGAATATAATGTGAAGTCTCCTGTTGAAGGCAAATTCTGGCCTGGGGCTGTAACAGAAATCCTGTTTCTGGCCTTTCAGTCTTTCCAACAGATTGTGGGGTTTTCAGTGTTTTCTGAATCTGTATGTCTATATATGTCTTTATATAGCTACACATGTTTACGTACACATGTTTATTTCATACAATGTTTAAAATAGACACATAAAATGGTACACATTTATGGGGTATCATGTGATATTTTAATATATGTTCGCACTGCATAATGTTTAAGTCAGGGTAGGCATATCTATTACCTCAAACACTTATGACTTTTTGGTACAAAAAAATTCAAAGTCTTTTTTTAAAAAGCTTTTTGAAGCACACTGTATTACTGTTGTCTATAGTGCATTGTTATTATTTACCTATAGACAGTATAACACCAGAAAGTATTTCTTCTAGTTGATATTTATTTATGGGCCTTCTCCCATGCAGTGTTTGTGTTCTCTCCAGTCACTGGTAACTAGTATCCCATTTTGTGTTTACGTTTAGCAAACATTTTTGGGTTCTATATCAGTGAGATAAAGTACTTGTTGCCCTTCTCAGATTATTTTTCTAAAATCATACTTTAATTTTCATTATTGCTTGTCACAAAGATGATTTCATCCTTTCAAATCATTGAGTAATATTCTGTTGTATAAATGTACCACATTTTCACTCACCATTGCTGTTGGGAATACACATTGGCTCCATTTCTTTGTTATATTGACTGTGGGCATGTAGAAATCTCTTCAACATAACCAGCCCTTTGCCGCCTTAGGCTGTATACCCAGTTGCGGGATTGCTGGCCATATGTTGTTTTATTTTATTTTACATTCATTTTTAGCCGCATTATTTATCACTTATTGTCTGCTTTTTGGAGAGGCCTGGCTGCCATTCTGGTGTTCTTGATGTGTTATTTTTCCTGTGTTCCTTTCCCAGCATAAAGCAGAGGTGAAGTATAATGAAGAATACCTTTCTTGGTATTCTAGGAGTTACCTTTAGATGGTATCACTTTAACTTTTAACAGATATAGAGAAAGTAGGGCAGATCCCCAGCCAGACTCCTGTATTAATAGCAGAGCTCAGAGCCAAGAAATTAGTAAATGGAAGAACTAAGTGTCCAAGTGTGTTCCCTAGTAATGGGAACAGGGACTATCTCTGACATGAACTCAGTGGCTGGCTCTTTGATCACCTCTCCCTGAGAGGGGAGCAGCCTTACCAAGCCACAGAGAGAGACAATGCAGCCAGTCCTGATGAGACCCGACAGGCTAGAGTCAGAGGGAAGAAGAGGACCTCCCCTATCAGTGGAATGGGGAAAGGGCATAGGAGGAGATGAAGAAAGGAGGGTAGAACTGGGAGGGGATGAGGGAGGGGGTTACAGCTGGGATACAAAGTGAATAAACTGTAATTAATAAAAAAGTAAATAAACAAAAAAAGAAGAAAACCCACAGGGTCTCCTCTGAAATTCAGTAGTGTAGAACATAAAAGCTAGGCTCTGCTCCTGTGCTTATGCATCTCACCGTTTTGTTTAGAGTGCTGGGGACGGACTTCTAGGATGTGCTAGGCAAGCACTGTAGTCTTGATCTTCATTCCTCGATCCCAGTATGTTATTTAGTTCTAAGTGTGACAACCACTTAAAGAGTCTAGAGTGCTGAGAACATCCAGAGAGAGAGCTTGCCCAGCCTGTGGGAATAACAAGGGGGCAGAGAGCTGCAGATTCTGGACCAGGCTGGAGAGGTATTGTAGACACCTGAGACAGAACAAGATGGGCTTTAGTTTTATTGTTGTTGTTAGTCAAGGTCTCACTATATAATTTAGTATGGCCTTGCAATCCTCCTACCTCAGTCTTCTGAGTGTTGGGAATACAGGTCGTGAGCCCCAGTTTCAAGAGAAATGAATTAAAAAAAAAGTATTTAATTGACTGTTATTAACGTTGTGTTTTTGAGACAGGGTCTCTCTAGATAGCTCTGGCTATCCTGGAACTTACTATGTAAACCAGGGCTGCCCTCAAACTCACAGAGATGCTCCTGCCTCTGCCACAGGAGTACAGGGATTAAAGGTGTGTGCCATCAGCCAGCAAATTTGTTTTGAGACAGCAAAATGTTGTGTTGCCGGAACTCAGAAAGCAGACTGGCAGGACAAGTCCCGAGGGGAGGGGAGGGGACAGAAAATCTGTCACACACTGTAGATCCAACAGGGGCTGCTGTCTGTATCCAGCTGCAGCTGGAGAGAGGAGACATGAAATGGTGGGAAGCAGGGGTAGTAAGTGTTTGTGAAGAAATGAATGAGTGTACAGAGCTGCATTTGTTGTATTTGAGAAATGTGCTATTACAGGGATAGTTGAGCTTTTGATCATTCTATCCAACTGTCATAGTTTTAGAAAGTAATTTCTTTCCCAGTACAGACTGTGGTGTGCGTGTGTGAGTGTGTGCATGCGTGTATGTAGTATGTGCCTACATGAAGATATCTCTCCATAGAGATTTTTTTTTGGTCCTTTTGACCCATTTTTCTACACTTCTTTGGTAATAAAAACAAGGGATCAAGTTTATGATTATAGAAATGGAGAAAACTATTATAGAAAAATGATAACTAATTTAAGAAAGTATGGTGAATGAGAGAAGATTCTTCCAGGTTGGTGATATGATTTTGATTGGTGAAAATATAATAGCATGTTTGCTGGAGTATATCTGACTAATAACATGGTATATTTTAAAGGTACACATTGGGAAATGATCCCTGCTATCAAGTTCATCAGCATTGTCCTTTGTTGCATATTCTTGGTTTCTTCAACACTTCTACTTTCATAAATATGATAAAGCAATGCATTGTGCACTGTTTTTGATGGATGGTTGCATCGTACATAATTACAGCTAATCAAAATCCATTACACATATATTTACTCTCTTTAAATACTTTCATATTTCACCACAAATGGCTGATTGAACATTTCCACATCCATTATAGCACTACATTTCCATTCGTTTACTATTAAGATTTCTTAAGAGCTAGCGTACACTAGTACCGACTGTACCACCTCTCCATGGCAATGCGTTTCTCATTTGCTTGCCCAGAGTTATGAAGAGTTTACTAAACAGTGGTTAATATTATAGCGCATATAATGATATTTTTCTTTCCATTTTTTTCTTGCCTGGAAGTTGGTCATAGTTTAATCTGCATTATCTAGTCTTTACAACTCATTACAAGCAACGAGTACTACCATGTCATTGAATGGGGAGAGTAAGTTATTTCCAGGGCAAGCTTGTTATACAGAGTGAGGTGTTCCAGAGCGCGTAGGGTGTCGATGCTGTTTTCCACTTAGACACTCGTGGACTTAGGGTGTCTTCAGCTCTGCTTTGCCCTATTTTCATTACACATTTTCTTCCTGTGAGTCTGTCTTTTGTCAAGGTGGGAATCATCCTTTAAAGCAGTTCTAGTCAGTGGCTTACATCAGTCTGCTGTGATTTGAGAGGAAGATGCACCCACTGTTGCAAATGGAACTCTTTGACAACTTAGTTTAAGAGTGCTGCAATCATTTAATGTGGGGATTAGAAATTTATAATACAAGGTCCTTTATGCTAGGCATCAGTGTGGTGGTTTGAATACAGATGGGCCTCACAGGCTCCTGTGTTTGAATACTTGGCCATAGGGTGTGTCCCTATTAGGCGAGGTGTGGCCTTGCTGGAGGAAGTATGTCACGATGGAGGCTGGTTTGAGGTCTCCTATGTACTCAAGCTAAGTCCAGTGTGGTTCATCATCTCCTGCTGCCTGCAGATAAAGATATAGAACTCTTGGCTCCTCAAGAACCACGTCTGCCCACACACTGCCATGCTTCCTGCCATGATGATAACGACTAACCTTCTGAAACTGTAAGCCAGCCCCAAATTAAATGTTTTTCTTTATAAAAGTTGCTGTGGTCATGGTGTCTCTTCACAGCAAACAAACAAACACAACAAGACAACCCTTATATAAGACAATGGGTAATAAGTATAGTTCTCTTTCCTGCATAGCATGGGGTCAGCCTGGGAACTGTAGCCCTGCCTCTCAGGGAGTCCGTATTTGTTTACTACCACCGGGACATTAGTATCTCTAGTCACACCAACAATGTCATGTTGGAGACAGGGAAATGGAAGTGGCATCACTTGGCCTGAGTCATCCTGGGTAAGAGCGAAGCTGGGTCTGCCTAGGCCAGCTGGCATTTGCTTGGCCAGCCTCACCATTCTAGGTGTCAAGCTTTACTCTCTTATGCAGTTTCAATAGCAAAAACACGACTAGCCTCCTAAACTCAGCACTTGCATTGTGCTGCCACGTTTGTCTTCCTTTTCTTTCTAAACTCATACTTTTCAGAGCAGGCTACAGATGCAGGATGTGTGCTTAGTAACAAACAGCAGAAAAACAATGCCTTAAACGCATGCATATTTGATATGGTTTTATTTATATGTGATTTTCACAGTATAATCACTTATTTTAATTCCAAGTTCAGATTTATTTCTGATGAGCAACCAAATGAAGGATTTTACTTCAGTTAGTGAAATTTTTTCAGAAAGCAAAAGTAATTGTCTTATTTGTTTATAAAAAAAGAATAAAGAGTTAAATATAATTTCTTGAGAAAAATCTGAGGTCACATGGAGAATGATTTCACCTTTTCTTCCTTGAAGGATAATGAAGGAACCATTCTGATTATGTTTAAATAGATTCTCAACTTTATAGGTCCTGAAAATAGTAATGGACCTCCCATTAAAAGTCACATTAACCCTCTATTGATCACAATGACTTCTGTCTTCTGGAGGTTGGTATCATTTCTTTATACCATATGGGACTTATTACCCTGAGGGACAGTTAATAAGCCCTCTTCCAGACCTGCTTTGCCATGAAGTCTTGTTAAATTCTAAGACTAATAGGAAATGGATTGAGCTAATAAAAAGATACCTTAACAGTGAAAAAAAATCTTGATGATCAACTTGAAAAGGCAATTGGCAATAACATTAAAGGTCAACTGTAAACATTAACTGTGGAACTCATAATGATCTTGATTTTAAATATATAATTTGTTGGTCCTGATGGTTTGCACATGCTTCCACCTTATCTGGATTAGTTTCATGATCAACTATTCACTAGTCGGGACAATATTCATAATAACTAGCAGTTAAGAAATTGCCTGTCAGTTAGCACCAAGTGTGGGTAATTAACTTCCTAAGACACATCTATTGTTGGGTGAAAAATAGACTTGATAAATTTATACCATGTCACACAGTGTGACAGAAGCTCACCCATTCTCTGATTTCAAACATGATACCAGAAGCAGCTGGAGTTTCTTGACAAATATAACCCCAAAATGACATTTACATAAGGCCAATTCATTTTAGAACAGTGATGACTCACTTTGAAAATGTATTCTAACCAACTTGGGAAGTATTCTGAGCTGATGATGGCTACACACTCAGGTAATTTGACATTGTTTGCAGGGACTCTCGGGAAAGTGAAATCTAAGGCACTGGAAGCCTCCGGACTTTCAGTGGCTATTTGTGGATGCCTGGGGAGCAGAGAGAGGAGAAATGTCATTTCTACAATTCGTAATGGCTTGGTTGGCACAAACAGCATGATAGGAATGTAAGAAAAATAGGAAAAAAGA
Organism: Pachyuromys duprasi; assembly: GCA_028658305.1. Classification (NCBI taxonomy): domain Eukaryota; kingdom Metazoa; phylum Chordata; class Mammalia; order Rodentia; family Muridae; genus Pachyuromys; species Pachyuromys duprasi. The sequence continues at coordinate 32,624,631 of CM053767.1, forward strand.
GTTCTTTGATTTTTGGAGCTAAAATGAAAAGTATCCGACGTCTTTTATTTAAAGAGTAACAGAAGCAAACACTGCAAAAATCCCACCCTCATTTCTCCTCAGAGTGCCAGATTTTTTTAAATTAAAAGAATTAAATCAGATACTATTCCTCTTAATAATATTATTGGGCTGCTTGCATGGAAACTAAGTTTGTTCATTTTCTTTTTGAAATAGGTTTACTTATTCTTACGTGTATTAGTGTTTGGCCTGCATGTATGTATACGCACCATGCGCATGCCTGGTGTCCACCGAGCCAGAAGAGGTCACTGAGTACCTGAAACTGGAGTTACAGATGGTTGTGAGTTGCATTGTGGGTGTTGGGAACTGAACCTAGCCCCTCTGCAAGAGCAAGTGCTTTTAATTGATGAGTCATCTCTCCAGGCCCGCTATGGTTGTTTCTTGAACTGCTATATTTTCCTTTGAATAGAGAGCTATGGCCAGAGCTTGATTTTGCTGATGGCTTAGCATGGAGATAGCTTTGGGTATGTTACATCCTGTTCAGTTTTTCTTATCTTTGTAGTGCAGTCACTAGTACCTGCCCAACTTTCTCTCCAAGGCTGATGTCAACTGAGCTGAGATCTATGCAGATCTATGTAGAGAATCGTCGATCAATGATGAACCGGAAAATTCATATCAGAATTTCAGCTGAGCCTGATTTTTGCCTGAAGAATTGCAGTAAATTTCTCCATACATTTCCTTTTTGCCTAGCCTGTTTTGTTTTATTTTTCTGAGACTTACCATGACTGCCAAATATTGTCTCAAAAAAGGACTTAGCAATTACGAAATCTGAGAAGCTAAGTGATCACATTGTCCATAATGTGTTGTACACACTCTTCCCTGTTCTGAGGTATTTTTCTTTTTGTTGTTGTTTACACCTTACTATAAAGAACGTTTGAGGTGAACTTACAAAGAGAAAAAAATTCAATAGTCCAATATTTTTTGGGTAGTGGCTGGTGACATACTACTTGTAGTAGTGAAAAAGCCACATGGCAGGTATGTTCCAGCTGGGGTCAGTTACACAGGATAAGCTCACAGTCATTACAAATAACAAAGTGTGTGTGGGGCGGGGGGGGAGGAGGAGAACTCCATTGTCAAATCTTGGCATTCAAAAACTGACAACAGAGTCATTGTGCTAGAAGAAAAGCACCTGGCCACCTTTTGTCCTGCCTTGAGCCATTTGCAGGACAGCAGCTGAAGTAGCAAGCAGCCTTCAGAGCAGCGCCATATGCAATGTCGAGGGTGCCTGAGGTGTCAGGCACAGTGCGACTCACATTTACTATTCTAACAGTTCTGTCAGACACTCCTGTTTTACAGAGCAGGGAGTGAGGCTTGGGGAGATGAAATGACTTACCGAAAAATATGTAGCTGGCAAGTAGAGATGGCAGGAACATGGGGCCAGGCTGGTCGGTGTCCAAAAGGCCAGACAATTCAGAGCTCTCTGCTGCATCGTCAGCCCCTGAAAGCTGTTAGTGCCGATTTATTTATAGTCCAAGATACTAACTTCTGTGCAACTTCCTGGGTCCAAGTTCTATGCATCATTTCAGATTTATTTCCTTTTGTTTTTCCTACAGGAATAACAAGAAGGAAGAAAGAAAAGAAGGAAGAGAGGAGGAAGGAGGGAAAAGGGGAATTAAGTACCCCCCACACTAAGTGGAGTTAGTTTTTGAGGGCTTCAGTTCTTATTTATCAACAAGATGATTGCACTTTTGTTTAAAAAAAATGATTTCTCGCCTTCTGTAACCAATCTGTTAATCATGTTCTGGCGACTGACTTTTGGCACATTTCCCAGAAACTTTAAGGCGACTCTTGATAGGCACTCACAAGGCTGTACACAGACCCAGCCGATTATTATTCACGGACAGTCTTACACAGAGTTAAACTTGGGAAAACTGCACCAAACACGTCGAGTTGGGCATGAAAGTAGCTGAATTTCCATTTCGTTTGCTTCTTGCTGAGCCTTCAAATTATAAAGTGAAGCAAAGCCAAAAGATTAATACAATGAAAACAAAGATTGGGAAATTAAATGACACGATGCAATTTTCTGCCTCATCGGGCTGGCACCAATAATATGCAGAGGAGAGCCTGCTTAGCTTGGTGAGCTGCTGTATAAATGCGGGGCTATCAGTCTCCTTCTCGAGGGAGACTATTTTCTTGAATCATACAGCCATTGACTCTTCCAATTACCAGATCCCCCACGTGCAGTTCTGCTTTATCTGTTTTTTTTTTTTAAACTCACCAGTCTGCTCTGCACAACATTATTATTAGCATTTACACAGGTACACGCGTTTACGCAATCTGAAATATTTCAGTGATAGCTTCAGGGCATACATAAAATCCTGGAGCCTGCTGCCATGTTCATAATTAAATAACAATAATATTTTAGAAAATGGATCTTTATGGGTGGTTGAAGGCCACAGCGAGTGACCTTTAAATCATACCTATCAGAAGAGCTGGTGGTTGGTGCCTCGCTTTTGTGCTTCTATTGACATGCCACCCATCATGTATCACTGCTGGCCATTGTCAAGATTCATTCAAAGGTGATTTGGGTCATAAGAAGCAGCTCTAAGCCACTCCTAATGCTATTTGAAATTACTTCTCTCACAGTTGTAGTCAAAGGCTGTCATGCCTATACTACCCAAATTTTCTAGGTGAGTCTGAAGTCCTCTGGAGAATTGAATTGTATATTAACTTTCAATTGTCCTTTTAAATCTTCTAAACAACCTGATGCAGTCCATACCAATTGGTCTCCCGTGGAGTGTGGAGCGTAGTTCCTGAACTGAGGATGGCAGGGAACAGAGTGCTCCAGAACCAGTAGAAAGATGATTCTTCCTAAAAATCCCTTCTGGGTCACTTGCAGGCCCTGATGAGGAGCCATCAGAATGGTCACTGAGTTAACCATCTTCTTCTTTTTTTTTTTTTTTTTATATCAATCACAGGTTAGGTACTTTGTATCCCAGGCGTAGCCTCCCCCCCCATTCCCTCTCACCCTCCCCATCCCTCCCTCATCTCCTCCCCTCCCCCTCCAAGACCCCTGTGCCCTGCTCAGTTTGGTTAACCACCTTCTTGACCCTGTTACAAGTACGTGCATGGCGTGTTTGTTCTGGGAATTTGCCTCACAGTTTGGGGGTTTCAGCTCTAACTAAGCAGATCTGTGACTTTGTTGTTTGTTTGTTGTTTTTTATTGAGACAGGGTTTCTCTGTGTAGTACTGGCTGTCCTAGAACTTATTTTGTAGACTAGACTGGCCTTGAACTCACAGAGATTCTCTTGCTTCTGTCTCCCCAGTGCTGGGATCAAAGGTATGTGCCACCATACCTGTCCTAGGTCCTATTACTTTTATTCTGCGGTGGTAGGAGGTAGGCCAGGATCTAATGGCAAGAATGCAAGGTGTAGCAAAACCGGCCATCTCAAGGCTGAGGGTTGAAAAGAGAAAGGAAAAGACAAGACGAGAGTCCCACAATCATTGTTTAGGGAACACTCCCAATGATATAATCCCCAGCCCCATAAGCTTAAAGTTTCCATGACCTCTCAATAGCAGCACAAGGAGCCTTTGAAGAACATTCCAGATCCATCACCCATTCAACTTCTCTATGACTCAAAGCCTTCAAGAATATGTTTGCTCATTGCTTTGAAGACAAATATTTTCTAAGGAGGAGTACATGCCTTCATTCGCATTTGTTTATTATAGAATAGTTAAAGTCAAAACATGCCAAGGAAATATTTACTACGGTGGCTTTAGTCAGCTCTTTATTTGACTAGTGAACCCCATATACCTAGTCTGCTCTGCAATTTTCTACATAAGTTTAGATTTAGACATCAATTTCATTGTCTGGCATGGCGGCACATGCCTATAATCCCAACACTTAGTTGGCTGAGTCAGGGGAATTGCCAGTTGGAGGCCAGATGAACATATAGAACAGATTCTAGTGAGCAGCATACGCTACAAAGTGAAACCCTGTCTCAGAAAACACAAAATAAAATAAGAAACTTGTCCGATCTTGTTTTTCTCTTCTAAGACTGGTCAAATGTCTCTGGAGATAATTGATCTTTGATTTTCTCATTTAACAATCCAAATGCTTAAAAGATGTGTAAAGTCCGTCAAACATAGCAGATTAAAGCCAAAACTGCTCAACAGAATAACATTCAGAAATGGGAAAGGTGGGAACGGATCATACTGAGAAGAACAGAGGGAGGAAAGAGACTCTGATGGCTGTCTGACTTTTCTTGATTCCTTTAACTTTTTCCTGTTTCCCTTAAAGGTAGACTTTTAAATTTTAGTATAATTAGTTTCTGATTCATATAATTAAAACAAACAAACAAAAAAAACAATCACAAAGCAAAAACCAAGCCTTGCTTTTCTTTTGCTATTGCTTGCTAATTTGTATTCTGCGTGTATCCTAAATATGGTTGGGAAGCAGTGACCAAAACCTGGCTTGGACCAGCTGAATCTGTGATTCTCTGATGTGCTAATTTGGAAACACAACGCCACGCCTTGAGCCCAGCCAGCTGCAACACTACACAGCACACTCGGCTCCTCCTTTCCTTCTGAATGAGAATAGAATAAACCACCTCATCACAGGAAGAATACTGCACATTTCCCACAAATTTCTGAAGTGGATTAAGGAATGACATTATTCCACCTTAGTATATGCATGGAAATGTGTCATTCAGGGACCTTCTGTGAGGGCACGGAGACTCAGGATTGCTTTTTGCCTTATTACGACAATGAAAGCTTCAGAGTTCCCACTACCTTTTTCAAGACAGCGAAACACGGGTAAATCTGCACTCTAACTGCCCTGATTTGACCCTAGCCCCCACAACGTAGAACTAGCAATCTTGGTACATTGCCTCACTTTCTGTACCTTGGTTTCCTTGGCTGTGATGTGGGCATGACCGTGAAGCCTTTTTATGGAGTTCTTGTGAACACATATTGAGTCAATACTTGGAAACTGCTTAGAATAGGTTTGTCTTTCTTTTGATGTTTTGTTTCCCTTAAATATTCTTAAACAATAAAATAGTTCAAGAAAAAAAAAACAAACATAACCCCCTACCCCCCCGCTACTGATGTTTAGAAACAGGTTTTCTGGCGTATGAACGCTTCTTTCAATTTTCTCTGTATTTTAGAGATTCTTTTTTTAAGTAATTTATTTATTTTTATATTAAGTACAGGTTATATATTTTGTATCCCAGCCGTAGCCCTCTCCCTCATTCCTTCCCACTCTCCCCATCCCTCCCTCATCTTCTCCCTACTCCCCTCCAAGTCCACTGATAGGGGAGGGCCGCCCTTCCATCTGACCCTAGCTTATCGTGTCTCTTCAGGGCTGGCTGCAATGTCCTCTTCTGGGATCTAGTTAGGCTGCTCCTCCCTCGGGGAGGGGGGCAGTCGACAAGCCAGCCATTGAGTTTATTACCGAAATTCTTGATGCTTTCATTATTTTGGTGGAAGAAAAGAGAACGAATGAGATATAGAAACAGAACAGGATGATTAAGTGGATGTCTTCTCAGGAGAAGGAAAACTGCTGCTGCTTGTCTTCGCATAGTCTATGACTGCTGAACTTAATTATAAAATATATTTTTGGCTCCATCACCATTTTTGGTTCCTTTAAAGAGAAACACAATCCTTGGTGCAGCATGAAGGACAAAAAGCCTATAAGATTTCAGAAATCTAAATGTTTCTGTAGGGTGCATATTTGTTCTCATAAAAAACAATTGTATTCTGAAGAGAAAGAAAACAGGAAATATTTTCTAACTTCCTTGAGCATAGCTAATGATGTCTTCTGTTACTAAAAAGGCTGTTTGTGGGGATGATGGTAGAAATTGCTATGATTCCCTTGGCTCATCTGAATTTTTGCTAAGTCATTTGTCCCTGTGGCCTATAGCCTGACATGATTGTGCCTACTCTCAACCATGCATGAGTGACTTCTACTGAAGTATTTTTCTATAATGTCTGAATTTTTCCATTTCTATCACAGTGGTGAAATTATCAAAACTGTTCTCGTTGAAGACGTACAGCGATAGATAGAACGTAGAACTTATAGCAGTAATCTTTTTTTTTTTTTGTAAATGAGAACATGCTTCAATAACAACTTTGCAAATGATGCCAGTAAAATCAACACTTGCTGTTGGTGTGAATGTAAGTGATGGGTTGAGCTAGGGATAGGCTAATCCACACTCGACTCAGTCGCAGAAATGGGGCTGACTCTGCAAAAGTGGTAGTCTTCAAATTCGTAATGCCGGGAATTCCAAGGTCCGACGCCCCCAAGGTTAATAGTTTATGAAGTTCAGAATTTTATGTCAGGCAGACCATCAATCACTGAAGGGTTTAAGATGCGCTCAGGACCAGGAAAAGGGCCGTTTAGAGGCTATTTCCTCCATTTTCAGCATTCCTGCCTGGCAGGTTGAGTCACACCAGTCTTTATTAAATGATGCATAATTTGGTGATAAATCGGTTTAGCTCTGCCTGTTATAAGTCAGGCCTGAGGTTTCACAGGGGTCAGTGTAGAGGCACCGTGGCTGTTTTATGTCATTAGTTTTCAGTCTGCTGCCATGTGTAACTCCTCCAGCACATGTCTTTCATTAGCGGCCACAATGCACACTTTGTGTGTAAGCATCCTTAGATGGTAAGAGCTGATTTAGAGCACTCCTACCTTGCTTTTATGACAGCAGACTCCATCAGACCCACATGCGCGTGCAGTGCTAGGCTTCTGTGCTGGGGTCAGGCTTATTTTCCATTTGCATTTTGTCCTGCCCAGCCTCTCCTGCCTAGACTTTTTCTCTGAACTTAATCGGTACTGAGCACTGGGTCAGACCCTTCCTCCTTACTGGACATCAGAAAGCTCTTATAATCCCACTTCCTTTATAAAGCTTTCTTTTGCTAAGAGGAAGACGGCAAGTTGTAACTCGATACAAAACTCTGCCATGAACTCCCCAAATGTTCTTGTGTGTACCAGGAGTCACCTCTATGAGTCCCTGAGGGCACACCCAGAAGCTAGCGCTGTTAAACTCATTTTGTGCATTAACCACAGTAACAAGCGCTGTTACAGGCACTGCATTACATGGCTAAAGATCATGCTTTCTGTCCTAGTCTGTGCACCTCGTTCTTAAAACTGTCTTTCAGTGAAGATTAGATTTACTTGGAAACAAAGTAGTGTAAGTGCTACTGGGGAGGCTAGTGGGAATGGGGCTTTAAGTTTGGAACCACGAGGTCACATCTGGCCTCCATTATTCCTTTGATGTGAAATGTTCTCTGTTTTCACAGTTAAAGGGCAGATATCATCATCCTCTCAGTTGTTGGAGTGTTAGATGAAGTTTTACATATAAAGGGCCAAGTGGTGCCTGGCATGCTGTTGGCATTCTTCATCCATTCATTCACTCATTCATTCATCCATTCATTCACTCATTTTTGAAGACCTAATGTGTAGTATTCTTAGCATGGAGGATGAATTGTTGTAGTGGTAAGAGAAAGATACGAGCCCACTAGGTAAGCATGGTCTCCTCGAGGTCAGACAAGCTAAGTGCAATGCGGGAAAGCAGAACTGAAACATGGACTGAAAAAGTACAGAGCAGCTTTGGTGTCAGAAGATCATCGCTGATTATTGCAAGAACGCAGGAGAGAAAGAATACTGCCTTGGAACGAGGCAGCGGGATGCCGGTGATGAGGAGATACAGGAGTCTCTGTACATTCCAAGTGAGAAAGAAGAAGGCTATCCTAGACAAAATGGAATTGAGAGAGGCTCAGAGGTAGGTGAGCCAGTAAACTGTGTGTGTATGCACAAAAAGAGCCTTTGAGAAATGAGAGTCTGGATGTATGATTGGCCTGAGTGACTGAGCAACAGTAGATGAGGTACCAGGAGCCATGTCATGTCAGTATCCTCAGCCATAGCGAGTACCTCACCACCTTTACCATGAAGTGGAGAGTCACTAGCGGATTTTGGCCACAGGAGCAAAATGATCTGATTTAGTGTCTTAACATCAACTTGTCCTGGCAACAGACTCTGAGATGGCATCGCCACCCGATACTCCAGTTAGGTTTTATCAGGACCAGCCTGGCTGCTACACTAACATGCTAGAGCGGAATGGATGGAAAGCAGATGGCCAGTCAGTGGACTATCACAAGAATCCAGAAGAAGGATGATGGCAGCTTTGCCTGCTGCTGTGGCATTGATTCTCCCTCATCCTCCTTTTTACGTTTGAATGGAATGCTAGCAAGATTTTCGGATGAGCTGCATATAGTGTATAAAAGTCAGGGTCAAGGATAATTCCAATGCTCCTTGGCATAAACAACTATAAGGGTACCACCACAGTTAAATAGTATGGGAAGGACAGGGAGATGCAGGTTTGGATGAGGGTCATAAAAATGAGTCAGATATGCCCATTGGATATCCACATGGATATGTCAGGAGGCAGTGGATATATGAATTTGGAGAGGTATTTTTAGAACCCCTAGTGTATATGATGGAATTTAATACCTGAAACTCGATGAAATTGTCAAATATTGTAAACAGGAGAAAGTGGTAAAGTTTCCCATTAAGCTCCATCTACCTTTGGTAATACACTGCCTCCTAGGGAATTTTTTATTATTATTTTCAGCAAGTTGTGTTCATTTTCTAAACAAATGGACAAAATAATGGTCCCCCAGAGATGTTCATGTCCCAGTGTAGAGAACTTCTGAATGTGTCATTTCACATGGGAAAAGCCACCTTGTAGACATTGCCAAGAATCTCAAGATGGGAAGGTCATTCTGGATTATCAGTATTATCACAAGAGGCCATAAAAAGGAAGGCAGAAAGAGAGTTGGTCAAGAAACAGAGGCCTAGTCAAGTCATGTGCTCTGGAGAGGCCATGACTGCAGAGGCCAGAGTGAAGAAGGCAGGCAGTCACTATACACCCTTGAAAACACAGAGGTTTCTAGAGGGAACACAGATTTGCCTAAAACTCATTTCAGACTTCTGATATCTGGATCCCTAAGATAATAAATTTATACTTTTAAATGTAGTAGCTTGTCATGGTGGCCAAAAGAAATGACTGAGCTGAATATAGTTATTTTCTTTAACAGCTAATACTCACTTGTGTAAATGAGCCACATTTTATTTATCCATTCTTCTGTTGAGGGACATCTAGGTTGCTTTCATTTTTTTTTTCTATTAAGAATAGAACATCAACGAATATGGTTGGATAAGTGTCTCTGGTAGGATAAAGAATCTTTTGGGTATATGCCCAGGTGTGGTATCACTGATTCTTGAGGTTGGTCCATTCCCATCTTTCCAAAGAACTGTCATAACCACTAGCAATGGAGGAGTATTCCTCTTACTTCACATCCTCACTAGAATAAGCTGTCTCTTCTTTTATTATTCTCAGACATTTGGACAGGTGTAAGATGAAATCTCAAAAAGTAGTTTTGATTTGCATTCCATGATGGGTGATGTTGTTGAATATGTCTTTAAGTGTCCTCGGCCATGTGATTTTTTTGCCTTTAAAAATTCTGTGTGGATTGGTATCCCATTTTAAAATTGGGTTATTTTTCTTGATTTATAGTTTCTAGAGTTCTTAACATATTTTGGATATTTAGCCCTCTATCAAATGTGTGGTTAGCAAAAAAAAATATATTGTTCCTATTCTGTAGGCTGCTGCTTTGTCTGAATGACATGTTTTTGTTTTTGTTTTTGCCTTACAAACGTTTCCTAGTTTCATGAGGTCCCATTTATTAATTGTTGATCTTAGTGCCTGAGCTGGTGGTGTTCTGTTTAGGAAGTTGTCTACCTTGTCAATGTGTTCAAGGCTATTCCCTACTTTCTCTTCCATCAGGCTCAGTGTATCTGGTTTTATGTTAAGGTCTTTGATCCATTTAAAGTTGAGTTCCTGCAAGGTGATAAGTATGAATCTATTTGCATTCTTCTACACACAGCCATCTAGTTTGACCAGCACCATTTGATGAAGACACTTTTCCAATGTGTATTTCTGGCTTCTTAATAAAAATCAGGTGTCCATCGGTGTGTTGAATTATGTCTGGATCTTCAGTTTTATTCTACTGATCAACATGCTTGGTTTTGTGTCAATACCAGTCTCTTTTTATTACCATAGCTTTGTAGTACAACTTGAAATTGGAGATGGTGATACCTTTTGCATTCCTTTTACTATTTAGGATGTTTTAGCTGAAAATTGTCCTTTCAGTATCTGTGAAGAATTATTTTGGAATTTTTAGGGGATTGCACTGAATCTGTGGATTGCTTTTGTTAAGATTGCCATTTTTATTATGTTATTCCTACCAGTCCATGAACATGGGAGATCTTTCCTTTTTCTGTTAACTTCTTTGATGACTTAAAGTTCTTATTATACACATTTCTCACTTGTTTGATTAGAGTTATTTTATGTTAGTTGAGGCTATTGAAAAGGTGTTGTTTCCCAGAGGTCTTTCTCAGTTTCTGGTTTGAATATAAGAGAGCTACTGATTTTTGAGAATTAATTTTGTATTCAGCTATTTTGCTAAAAGTGTTTATCAGATATAAGTTCCCACGTTTTTTCTATATTATCATATCATCTGCAAGTAATGAAACTTTGACTTTTTTTTTCTAGTTTGTATCCCCTTGATGTCCTTCAGTTGTTTTATTACTCTAGGTAAGACTTCAAGTGCTGTATTGAATAGGCACGGAGAGAATGAACAACATTGTCCTATTCCTGATTTTAGTGGAACTGTTTTGAGTCTCCCTTCAGTTTCTGATGTTGGCTATGGACTTGCTGTAAGGTTGCCTTACATTATTAAAGTGTCTTATTATGTTGAGGTATGTTCCTTGGATTCCTAATCTCTCCAATTCTTTTATCATGAACATAGGATTTTGGATTTTGTTGTGGACCTTTTTTGCACCTAATGGTATGATCATGTGGTTTTTGTCTTTCAGTTAGTTTATGTGGTGGATTTCGTTTATTAATTTACATATGTTGAGCCATCCCTGCATCTCTGGGATGAAGCCTACTTGATCATGGTGAATGTCTTCTTTGAAATTTCTTAAATTCAGTTTGTAAGTATTTTGTTGATTTTTCGCTTCTATGTTCAAAAGGAAATTGGTTTATAATTTTCTTTATTGAGTCTTTATGTGGCTACCTGGCTTTTAGATATAACATAGCAATTCAAAATTGAGAATACAGATGGATAAATATAATATCCCTATAAAAATGTGTAACTCTACTTTCTGTTTTACTGTTTTATTAGAAATGTTTTATGCTTTCTTTCTTATATTAATATGTGGTATAAGATCTTCCCCAAAGGTTATCCAATCAATTTTTGAAAATGCTTAACAGCATTAATGATACTAAAAGGATAATGTGAAGTTCACAAAAATAATGTTGATTGTCATTTTAATACGAATTAGTGAGACTTAGTTCAGTGATTTCAATTGGGGATTCTGGGTGAATAAAAATAGAAACAAGTACTTCCTGGTTTTGTAAATAGCTTCTCTACCCTTAAAAAAGCATCTATATAGGGAAGTGTAACTTGTGTCCTAGGAGAATTGAAATTCTTACATTGTAGGATACTCTGAACGGCAGACTCCATATAGAGCGAAGTGGTTAGGAATATGAATTTCGAATCAAAGAGAGCTGAGTTAAATTCATAGCTTGGTCCTCCTTATATGCTACTCAGTCAGATTGTTTCTCTGTTTTGATTTCCTTGCTGTAAAATGACAGTGACTTCCTCACAGGAACATTTCTTCTATATTGAATGTAGAATGTACACGACCCCAGTATCTGGGACTTGGTATGCACTCAAGATGCACAACTTCAGTGCTGGCTTCATTGTCTCTCCACAGTTAGAGAAGAAGCCGCAGCATCTAGCTGTTTCTTTATCATTTATGTCCCTTTTGCTCTTTTGTTTAATAACCCACTTGTCAAGCCGTTGATATTCTGCTACCAAAACAATCTATAAGACACTCAACCGTGGTGGCAGGCCACTTCCAACACCATCACATCACAGACATGTCACAGACAGCACAGGGGAGGCAGAGTCCTTGGCCTCTAATGGCATACCGTTCACCAGCTTTTCTGCCATAAGTGTGCTCATCTATGAAGTGTCCCATCGCTACATTTGTTATGCTATAGCACCAGCACCAGCCATTTTGTAAAATGCACCCCTCATCTTTTTTGCCAGCTGGCAACATATCTGGATGAATTATTTCAGCCATAATTTACAGGACAGAAACAGGCAAGGCACTGGCTATCGTAACAGTAAACCAAGCTATGTAGTACAGAGTACCTAAAAGACCGCAGCTTACGTTCGTGAAATATGTGACAGGTAGAGTTTTCTCTTTCCCGGGAGGAAAAAAAAATCTAAAAATATGAACAGATTGTTCCTAGGAGAAAAAGTACTTTTGACTTTGTCTTAAATTGGAATGTAGGTGTTTATGTGCAAGTCCAGCTTCTACTCATCCTTAACTCATGCTCTGTTAAAAGAGGGAGTTTCTTAGAGTGGAGCTTGGCAAAGAAAGAATGCTCTGTCTAGTAGCTTGGTGATGGCATCTTAGACTGTAACTCTTTTCTACTCTAAGTTGTTCCTATACTGAGAACACTTATTAGAATGGGGTATGGTTTCTTCCTCAAATTTCTGCATCTTGACTCTTCATGTCAGGGTTTGAAACCCTGACATAGCTTGTAGCTTCAACCTCATGCACCTCCATGATCTCTTTTGCCGATTTACTCTTAGCACGGGAAAATATTTGAACTGCTTATGTCAACTTCAATGCCATGCTGGTCACTGTCACAGCTGATGAAAGCCATCTGGCTTGCAAATGTTTCTACATGGAAGTTGTTGTTTTATGTATAACATTTAAATTTATCCTCAAGACAGTTCTGATGATTAATTTTATCTTTCCAATATTCTTAGCTCCCCCTCTACCCCCCCCCCCTCCATACTCCCATCTCTCTGCTTTCCCTCAGGTTTCCTAACAGAGACAGTTAGGAGCAACTCATCAAAGATAGTTCTTTCAGGACTCAATTTTCCTGCAGAAATTCTCTGTCTCTCCTCCCCTGCCTTACTTCCCTACTGGTGTTCACTGCCCTTTTTGAGTCCCTCTGTTCACATTTGATGGCCTCAGATCCAGGAATTAGGTTAGCAAAGCAAAGCAAAGATCTTTAAAGTGCGATGGTTTTCACTGTCCCTGAGCTAGGGTGTGGTACAGGAAGATGTACAGGTTCTCCCTGTCAAGGCAAAGGAGAGCATTCGTTTACAAATTACAAACAAATGACAGCATTTGTTTACAAATGACAGCGGATTCCCATCTGAGGGACACGGTGGCAGCAGCCATGAGGAATGAGGCCGACATTCCCCAGAGACAAGACATTATGGCTGTATTTGCCAACTGAATGGATAGAATTTCACGCACCTGAGAAGACCGTCATATGCTTCTGAGGACCTATGTGCACGATTCTCATAGTGATAAGAAGCCTCTAGGAATGGGACTTTGGGGAAATCATATTTATTTCTTTATGCTGCAGAGACTTGGGTAACTGTTCAGCTGTCTGCTTCAATTCATGACTTGTAAGAAGTCTTTCAGCAGCTTTTGTTCAGATGCGAATATAATTATACAATTGACTAGCAATCAATATATAAATAATTCACTTTGAACATTTCACAATTAGTTCAGACATAAATAGTGTATCAAGAGCTTCAGCGAGAGGTTCCATTGCCTTTTACTTTTTTTTAAGGATGTATATGTGCATGTATAAACCCAAATGCTTATGTAAGCAAGGGAATCATGGGCTGTGTCCAACCTCAAAAAAAAAAAAAAAGGCTAAAAATTTAATGAACAGGGCAGCCCTGTCATGGATTCTAACTATTTCCTGATGAGATAAACAATGACTCTTAATTAGAAGTTAAAATTTTTAATTAAGATGATTCTGCAGTAATTATCCTCGTTGTCTGCTTCACTGGATTTTAATGAAAAAGATTGATTAGTTATAAAACTAGAAACGTAATTTACCATTCAGGGTTGCAGTGGTCACTGGGGTGAAAGTAATGTGATTAAAGCACACCCTTTAATAAAGTACTGCATACAGAGCGGGCCTGACGCCTCTGAGCTTCATATTTTGGCGTCTTAAGATAAACATAGGTACTTTTTTTCTAATTTTAATTAATTAATTCAATTTACATCTCTGTCATAGGCCCCTGCCTTCTCTACTTCCAGTCCTATACTCCCTCCCACATTACCCTTCCCCCGTTCCTCAGAATAGAGGAACCCTCCTACCCAGACACCCCAGCTCATCCATTCATATCAGAACTGAGTTCATCTTCTTCCTCTGTGGTCAGGTAGGGCAGTTCCATCAGAAGGAGTGATCAAAAAGCAGGTAACATAGTCTATGTCGGAGATATCCACCGCTTCCCTAACTAGTGGTTCCACATGAAGCCTAAGATGCCCATTGGCTGCTTATAAGTAGAGGACCTAGGTCCACACCATGCCTTGTCCTCGGCTGATGCTTCAGACTCCATAGGCTACTCTGGGCCCTGTATGATTGGCTCTGATGGTCCTCTTGTGGAACTTTTGTCACTTCTAGGCTTATTCATCCCTCCTCCTCCCCTTTTCCAGTAGACTCATTATGCTTCATACAGTGTTTGGCTGTGAGTCTCAGTATTTGTTTCAAGCCTTGCTGGGTGGAGCCTCTAAGAGGATTATTCTGGTAGGCTCCTGTCGGCAAGAATATCAGAGTATCATTAATAGTGATAGGGTTGGCTTTCTTTCATGTGGTGGGTTTTAGGGTTAGACCTGGCATTAGTTGGACATTATTTCTTTCAGTTTCTTTATATGGTAGATGACATTGATGGATTTTCATATATTGAACCATCTCTGCACCCCTGGGATGAAGCTTACTTGATCATGGTGGATGATGTGTTTGATGTGTTCTTGAATTCAGTTTGCAAGTATCTTATTGAGTATTTTTGCATCAATGTTCATAAGAGAGATTGGTCTGAAATTTTCTTCTTTGTGTTGAGTCTTCGATTGGTTTAGATATCAGAGTGTCTATGACTTCATAGAATGAGTTTGGTAATGTTCTTTCTGTTTCTATTTTATGGACTAGTTTGAAAAGTATTGGTGTTAGCTCTTCTTTGAAAGTCTGGTAGAATTCCATGCTAATATCATTTGACCCTAAGCTTGTTTAGGGGGTTGGAGGTGGCTCTGGGAGAGACTTTTCCTTAGAAGTTATATGGCTGTTTAAACTGTTTACCTGCTCTTGATTTAACTTTGGTAGGTGACATCTATCAAGAAAATTGTTCATTTCCTTTATATTTCCAATTTTGTGGAGTATAGAAGTTTTGAAGTACAATCCAATAATTCTTTGGATTTCTTCAGTGTCTGTTGTTATGTCCCCCTTTCATGCGTGCTTTTGTTAATGTGGGTACTATGTCTCTGTCTTTTAGTTAGTTTGGCAAGGGGTTTGCCTATCTTGTTGATATTCTCAAAGAACCAACTCTTGGTTTTGTTGCTTCTTTATATGGCTCTCACTTTTTCTAATTTATTGATTTCAGTCCTGAGTTTGATTATTTCCTGCTATATAGTCCTCCTGGGTGTGTTTTCTTCTTTTCCTTCTTGTTCTTGTTTTTCTTCTTCTTCATCATCATCTTTTCTTTAAAGCTTTCAGGTGATTTATTAAGTTACTAATAAGGGATCTCTCTAATTTCTTTATGAAGGTACATATTGATATGAACTTTTCTTTTAGCCCTGCTTTCTTAATGTCCTATAAGTTTGGTAAGTTGTGCCCTCATTTTCGTTGAATTCTAAAGTTTTTAATTTGTTTCTTAATTTCTTCCCTCACCCAGTGATCATTGAGCAGGAAGTAGTTCATTTTCCAAGAATATGTAAGCTTTTTGTTATTTCTGTTGTTGTTGAGGTCTAGCTTCAATATATGGTGATCTGATGAAGAACAATGGGTTAATCCAATTTTCAAATATCAGTTGAAGTTTGCTTTGCGCCTGAACATATGGTCAATTCTGGAGACAGTTCCATGTGGTGCTGAGAAAAAAGTATATTTTTTTGTATTCAGGTGAAAATTTCTATAGACATCTATTAGGCCTTTTTGATTCATGACCTCTGTTAGCTTTATATTTCTTTATTTAGCTTCTGTCTCGATGATCTGTCTATTGGTGAGAGTGGGGTGTTGATGTCTCCAAATATTAATGTGTTGGGATGGATGTGTGATTTAAACTTTAGTAATGTTTCTTTTATGAATGCAGGTGCCCTTATATTTGGGGCATAGATGTCAGGATTATGATGGCTTTTTTTGGTGGATTTTCCTTTGATTAGAATGAAGAGACCTTACCCACCTCTTTTGATTATTTTAGTGTCTTTTTTTCCTTTGTTCTGAAGATTTAGTGTTTTGATTATTATGTGGCAGGAGGAATTTCTTTTCTGGTCTAGTCTATTTGGTGTTCTGTAAGCCTCTTACATGTTTAAGGGCATTTCTTTCTTTAGTTTAGGGAAATTTTCTTCTATCATTTTCTGGACCTTGGAGCCTGGAGTCTTCTTTTTCGTCTATTTCTATTATTTGTAGGTTTTGTCTTTTCAAATCAAGGTATCCTTGATTTATTAGATGTTTTATGTCAGGAATTTTTCCATTTTAATATTTTCTTTGAGAGATATATCTGTTTTTTCAATTGTATCATCAACACCTGAGATTCTCTCCTCCATCTCTTGTATTCTGTTGGTGATACTTACCTCTGTGGTTCCTGATCTCTCCTCTAACTTTTCCATCTCCAGTGTTTTCTCGATTTGTGTTTTCTTTATTGATTCTAATTCCACTTTCAGGTTTTGAACAGTTTATTCGTTTCCTTCACCTTTTTGATTGTGGTTTTCTGTCTGTCCTTGATGAGCTCTATTTGTTTGGTTTTATTTTCCTGTATTTCTCTGAAAGATTTGTTTCCTCTTTATATGCCTCTAATAACTGCATAAGCATAGATTTAAGGTAATTTTCCTGTGTTTCAGCTGCATTAGATTATCCATTATTTTGGGGGGTCTCTGGTGGAGCCATGATGTTCTGGGTTTTGTTTTGGGGTGTCAGATCACCTGGCCTTCAGAAATGGTGCACACTGGTCACCGCCATCTTGGAGAAGGAATTCTGGGTTTTGTTGTCTGTGTTCTTACGCTGGCCTTTAGTGGTTGTCAGTAGCCTTGGCTGTTTGTTCCTAGAACCTGCTGGGTCTCTCAGTCATTTTCTAGTTGAGGATAAGAACCTCCTCAACTAGAAAAGCTGTACTGAAGACTGGATCTGCCCATCTCTGGAGTCTGGAATAGTCTTCAGGATAATGAGAGAGGTTCAGGGAAACATGAATGAATGCTGGTGTTGGGTGGGGGAGGGAGCCACGCTGGGGTGGGTGTTTCAGAATGCAGGGTGCAGGTCCCTTGGAGGGCAGAAATGTTGGCGAGGTGCCCTGAAGGGTGGAGCACAGGCATCTCAGGTTGGAGGCTGAAGGAAATCAGGCGCCTCAGGTGGAAGCTACAGGGTGCGGGGGTGGAGGTGTGACATCAGTCTCAGGTGGCAACTGCAGGGGATCCAATGTCTCAGGAGGCAGCTGAGCTGTGGTTTATAGGCCTACCAGACACCTACAGGCTCCTGCCATTCAGATTCATCTGGGCTACATCATCTTGGATCTGGGATTCTGTATGATTTAATTGTCTACCTGGTCTCCACTGGAGGACCAGTAGAACCATGGTTGGGATGCTGTTCCAGGAATCTAGACACTGTCCTTGGTGGATTGGGAAGGATCTGATGTCCAGATGCTGGAGTGGAGGTTCCCTGAAACTGGGGTCCTACACTCTTTCCAGTTTGAGGAAAGCACAGGGAGCTCATATATCAGTGACTCTTAGACCCTAAGGATGATTGGGGGGTGGCTATATCTGATTGTCACGAACTCCTGGGATGTTCCCTCAAGTCCTGGGAGCACCAAAGTCAGTGTGTTGGGTTCAGCTGCCTGTTTACTCACCAGTTTCAAAGTCTCTAATCTTCTGCCCAGTAGATAAAGTACACACTGGTCACCAACATCTTGAATCTCCAAAACATAGGTACTTCTAAAGCTGATTATTTCATGCAAAACTGTTTGTTGATCACTTAGCTACATGCTAAAATAATACAGTAGTCAGCAGTATGAGCTGTGGAATGAGATATATCTGTTCAAAACTTCAGTTCTTTGTTTAGCAGTCTTGAAAAACATCTTTGAGCCACAAAGATTTATATTGTCTGTGAATGGGATAAGTAATACTTGTGAATATAAATGTGTTTTTGTTTTGATACCAGGTGTGGGATGTGGGACTGATTCAGATGGTCCACAGCAGCAGACTATTTGCCTCATGCAGGCTCTGAGAGGAGCTCTTTGCTAGCTTCGGATAATTTAAATCTGAAGACTCTGGAGAGAGAACAAACGCCAGAGCCCAGAGAGTGCAGAAGCCAAGAGAGAACAAGGCTGCTCTTGCTTCCCCCTTGCTGCTCCTGGTTGCTGTTGTGAGACAAGAAGTTGGAGATCTCCCCAAACAAGGATAGGACTGGCTCCAAGGAATCAGATGACCCTCACCAGCAGAAAGCAGCTAAGAGAACTGCGTTCCTTCTACCACTAACCTTTGCTCCCTCCTACCTGGTGTTGGGGTGTTGGAAGGGATTGGGATGGAGATAAACAAAATGTAAATAAAAGAGTTTCAAGTAAAATATGCCTAAAAAGTGGCTAAAAAGTTGGTAAATCATCGGCACATGTTCTTACCACAGTTCTTAGCACTCAGTACATGCTTCATTGAGTAGGAGGTGTCTTTATTATTGCTTTTATTTTGAAAATAATTCTAAAATTTTCTTATAAGTAGCTATAGGTGTAGATTCCATTCATGTACGAAAGCTTAAACAAAGGACTCCCAAATGTTGACAAGTGCACTAAGGGCTTAAAAGTGACAAAATTAACTGCAAGTGTAGTGAACAGGGATTAGAATTTCAGTAACTGGTGGAACTTCTGGAGACTGACTTTGTCTCTGTTTCTCAGTTTCTCCACCTCTGTCTCACTACTCCCAATAAGTCATATCCTGGAAATGCAGTAAATTGACTCATGAGATGTGCTCATCTTATTTGACTTACAATGAATGTATTTGCCAGCATCAATTCACATTATCACAACTAGTCCCTGTTGTCAAGGATACTTTGGTTGCCATGGGTTAGAGGTAATGAAGAATGTGAACATAGTTTTGGATAGATTACTCCTACCTAACTCCATAAACATGTCCCAACATCGTACTCTTGGCCATGTACTGTAACTATTGAAGTTAGCAACTTTACAAACATAGTGTAACTAGCACAAGTAAATACATTTACAAAAATTTAGGTTTTGTGAGGTTATAGAGAACACAGGAAGTTGGAGACAATGTGGACTCTGGGGCATTCAATGTCTTAGACATCAGGAAACCCTTAAAGATTAATATTATGCTCTGTATTTAATGTCAGGGAGCTTGGATTTGAAAACTGGATCTTTAATTTATTAGAATCATAGTCTTGGGCAAAAAACTTACCAAATGTAATGTCTCTGTAAGATTCACAAACATCTGATGTAAAATATGACACCTATTCTTATATTTAGTTGTCAATTTATTGATGTGAGTGTGTGTGAGAGAGAGGCAGAGACACAGAGAGACACAGAAACATATGCCTGTATGTGCTCAGCAATGGGAACTGAGATATGAGACATATTAATTCCTTTGAGGAGCTTTCAGTTGACAAATGAGTAAGAAGAAGAAACTACAACTTGGAATGAGGAATGTGTTGGATCACAATATGCCTTGAATGTTCTGAAAGCCAGTGAAAGCATTTGATACAGATGTAGGTGGCAAGGTCTATTTTATGGGGAGATTGATAACTGATCTAAAATATGAAGGATGAGTTCATCAGCCTGGGGAGGGAGCAAGGGCATTGTTAGCAGAGAGAACTTCCTGGATAAAGGCTTGGCTGTGTGTATGATAGAGCATAGTTGCTAGGTAACTGCTGTAGCAGAGGAAAACATAAGATTTTTTTTTTGAGGCAGGGGGAATGATAGAAACTAGACAGTTGTAGAAGGCATGAGCATTTGAACATTATACTGATGACTTGAGAGTTTTTATTAGTTCTTTGAAATTTTTGAACAGTGTCTTTTGATCATATTCACCTCTCCCTCAATTCCTTCTGGATCCACTCCCCACTTCTTACCCACTCAAGTTCAATTTGTGCTGACCATATATTCTTGGATGATACCAACCATTAGAGTCTGGTTAACTTATAAGGGGCTTCATCCTCATTTTAAAAATTTTTTTTCTTCTGAGATAGGGTTTCTCTGTCCTAGACTCTCTTTGTAGACCATACTGGCCTCAAATTGATCCACCCGCCTCTGCCTTCCTGATTTCTGGGATTAAAGGAATGTGCCATCATGTCCAGCAGGGACTTCATTCTTAAAAAAAAAACCAACAATTTCTCCCCCAGGAGCTACACATGGCCAATAATTCCTCAGCTGGGGTGGGACTTTGTGTTCATCTTCCCTTTCTGTGTTGTGATTTGGTCTTGCGCTTGCTCAGGTCTTTTGCATGGTGTCACAGTCACTCTGAGTTCTTAGGCACAGCTTCCCTGCTGTGTTGGGAGGACACTGATGCAGCCACTCACCACTCTTTCTAACCCATGTCTGCAAAAGTGCCTGAGCCTTGTGAGGAGCAGATGTCCCATTTAGGTCTGAGTACTTCACAATTGCTATTCTCTGTACCCTGTTGTGGGTCTCTCTGTTTACCACCATCTTCTGCAAATAGAAGCTTTGCTGAAGAAGAGTCAGAGACGTGTTGATCTATGAGTGTAATGATTAAGTCATTAGGTGTTACTTTGATACTATACCAATAAGTTTTAGGTATTATAAAATGGTACCTAAAGGTATGGTGATGCTTATTGTTTAGAAAGATTATTTTGGCAGCATTGCAGAAACTAGATAAGAAATGGAGTTTGGTGACAAGAAAAATTGAGAGTTAGATTTATTATAATATTTGACTTACATATGACAGTTTTTCTTTGCCTTCATAAAATGTCATATAAGCTATGAAATTTGCTTTGAGGGGGTTATAAAATATTGATTTATAGGCTAGGGGTGTGGCTTAGTGGCAGAGTACCAGGCACTGTGTTCAATCTTTAGCACTACCAATAAGTATGTTTGAGGAAAGGTGAGAAGGTCAGCAGGAAAATTTGTTTATGAACAGGTAAGACAATTGAATGAGAAAGCTGCAGCTCTTGGAAGACAGTCCAGCGCAGAACCATAGCCACAGTGTTGCTGTTCCTGGGCTCTGTGTCTTACAGGGTCTCACTCCCTTGCCAGATTTCAGGCTTACCTTTGGCTTCCCACCTTGAAATGCTACTGTTATTTATGGTTCAGACAAGGGCTGAACATCTGTCTGCAGTCATCTTGGAATGTCCAAGATGGATTCCTTTGAATTCTAATGCTGAGACAGTCATCATGGGATCACAAGTAGCATCTAAGGAAGGTGGGTCTGGGAGGGGTCTGGGGAGAAAGAGTGAATATTAACAAAAGACACTGTGTGAAATTCTTAAAGGAGCAATACATATTTATATTTGAATATTTTTAAAAAGAGCTGAGATTTAATTCTTTCCACAGTCTGTAGCCAAATAACGCTGTTGTCTGAATTTATGTGGTTTTTCATATCCGAGAGTTTCTCTTGAATATTTGAGCA
This sequence comes from Pachyuromys duprasi, assembly GCA_028658305.1. Classification (NCBI taxonomy): domain Eukaryota; kingdom Metazoa; phylum Chordata; class Mammalia; order Rodentia; family Muridae; genus Pachyuromys; species Pachyuromys duprasi. Next base: position 32,646,370 of record CM053767.1, read on the forward strand.
CTGAATATACTTTAATCTGCAATACACAATTTTACTCAAGTATATTTTATTTATAATAATATTCTGGTCTAAGTTTACACATTACTACTTCCTAAGTAGACCCGCTCCTTAGGGATAAACGTGGATGGGTTCATTGATGGAAGAGGTAGGGCTGCCAAGCCCTGGAGAGCTGGTGGCACCCTGAGGACTGGGCCAGGAACAACTCACAGTAGCTGTGCAAAAGCTGAACCTCAGCACCAGAGTTCAGATTACACCACCCCAACAGCTCATCTAGATTTAACTAGGAGTTCCACGTAAAATCAGCAGGCCCTACAATAGGGTTAATGAACAATGTTCACCACACTGAGAGTACCACTGCTCTTCAGCTGAAGGCACAAGACGTCACAATGAACAAAGAGATGGTTTACTGCTAAAAATAGGTTTTTAAATAATGGTTTATTTATTTATTTATAAATAATTTATTTATTTTAATAAATTATACTTTTTTCACTTTGTATCCCACCTGTAGCCCCCTCCCTCATCCCTTTCCAATCCTCCCCTCCCTCATCACCTTCCATGCCCCTCCCCAAGTCCACTGATAGGGGAAGTTCTCCTCCCCTTCCTTCTGACCCTAGTCTACTAGGTCTCATCAGGACTGGCTTCATTGTCTTCCTCTGTGGCCTGATAAGGCTGCACCACCCTCAGGGGAAGGTGATCAAAGAGTCAGCCATTGAGTTCATGTCAGAAAAAAATCCCTGTTCCTATTACTAGGGAACTCACTTGGAGACTGAGCTGCCATGGGCTACATCTGAGAAGGGGTTCTAGGTTATATTCATGAATGGTCCTTGGTTGGAGTATCAGTCTCAGAAAAGACCCCTGTGCCTAGATATTTTGATACTGTTGCTCTCCTTGTGGAGATCCTGTCCTCTCCAGGCTTTACTATCCTTCCCTTCTTTCATAAGATTCTCTGCACCCTGCCCAAATTTTGGCTATGAGTCTCAGCATCTGCTTTGATACCTTGCTGGGTAGAGTCTTTCAGTGGCCCTCTGTGGTAGGCTCCTGTCTTGTTGCCTGTTTTCTCCCTGTTCCAATGTCCATCCCTTTTGCCTTTCTGAGTAAGGATTGATTATCTTACCCAGGGTCCTCCTTCTTGCTTAGCTTCTTTAGGTGTTTAGACTTTAGTATGTTTATCCTATATTATATTCATAATATCAACTTATAAGTGAGTATATATTATGTGTGTCTTTCTGCTTCTGGGATACCTCACTCAGGATGATCTTTCCTAGTTCCCACTATTTGTTTGCAAATTTCATGCTTTCCTTGTTTTTAAAAATAGTTTTTGATGTTTCATAATTAATATTTGTTGCAAATATTATTCACATTGTCAGTATAATTATTTGATGTGTTTGTGCCAAATATGAAAACCTCAATGGCCAACTTATAAAACCACTTAAAGGAACAGTGTATGAGACAAGTTAACTGTATTTACCTTCATTACTGATTAAGGTTTTCTTTCATCAATCTAATCTATGATCCAGTACAGCCAGTAGAGGCAGTGAACAGCTTTTGCAACAAATATGTTAAGAAAAAATGGAGACAGGCTCTTTCTATGTAAATTAGGTTGGCCTGGAACTCTCAGAGATCTACTTGTCTCTGCCTGCCGAATGAATGCTGGGATTAAAGGTATGTACTACCATGACCAGACTTGTTAAATGTATTTTTTAATTTCTTTATCTAGAAATGTAAACCTTGAAACAAATTTCTGAGTATTTGTATTAAGAGATCAGAATATGATAAATATAACGAATTTGGGAAAAAGATCAAATACCATAAACCAATAAAAAGGGCGACATTATCCTGATAGTGAAAACTGAAATAGTCATCAAGTGAAGCTTTTATCAGTGTGTGCTTGGGGGCATGCAGGTTTTATAGCCTGTTAATAGGCTGTGTCTAATGTATTGACTATTAAAGGAGTTTTTAAAAATTGGCTGGTTGGGGCTGGAGCTATGGCTCAGCAGATAGTACTGCTACTGATCTTCAAAGGCCTTGAGCTTGGTTCTTCACGCCATGTCTGGTGTCTCACAACTGCCTGTAGCTCCAGCTCCAGGACATCTGACACTCTTGACTAAGTCTCTATGGACACCTGCACACATATGTACCCCCAGATTCATAGGCATCCTTCCATGTAATTAAAAGAAGGCTTTGAACAAGTCAGGTGATAGTTATCAACTTCCTTTAAAAAGCACCTGGGTAAAAACATTTAAAATTTAAACAATGTGTAGTGTAACTATCAGCTAAAAATTACTACTGGAAACAAAACAGCAACAAAAAAATTCTGCTGGTAGAAGCAGAAAACATATACAGTAGCTATCTAAGAACCTAAAAGTAAAATGGCATATGCATAAATGAAGTTAGAGTAATTGATAAACATTAGGAAACATGTTTCTTCTGCATTTAAAAAATTTTATTAATTACACTTTATTCACTTTGTATCCCCCTGTAGCTCCCTCCCCCCTCCCAATCCCTTCTTCCCTCCTCCATCTCCATGCATGCCCCTCCCCAAGTCCACTGATAGGGGAGGTCTTCCTTTCCTTCCTTCTGATCCTAGTCTATTAGGTCTCATCAGGAGTGGCTGTATTGTCTTCTTCTGTGGCCTGGTAAGGCTGCTCCCCTCTCAGGAGGTTTTAACAATTGATTCCCATATTATCTTCAGATATAATGAAAGATGTGTTTCAGTAGCCACTTGTGAGAGGTTAAAATGATTCCAGGATTTTTAGGAATATTGACAGCAAATGAGTATGTGTGTGTGATCGTCTATGTTGTCAGCTTAGTAATGTGACTAAGAATAAATTTTAGTTGCTTCTATTCAGAAAGAAACAAAATGAGCGTTTGTGAACCTTGTCTTTGGGACTCAAAGGGAGTTATAACCAGAAGTGGGTTAGTCTATAGTCATCATAGTAATAACATCAATGGAATAATGATGTAGAGTAAGATACCTTACTACCATATTTCCATCTTTTGCCTCCTCAGATTTACCTAGTATGAAAATGTCTCAGAAAAACAGAAGCAATGATTTAACTAGAACCAGAATAAGCATCTCTTAATTGGAAAGTCACTCTTTTTATATTCAACATTGGGACAACAGCAAGACCATCAGACACATTGCTCAATGATACAAATGTTTGCTATTTCACCCATTACCTGTTTGATGACCATTGCTCTTTTTTTTTTCCAGGCACCTTTCTTGGTGCTGGATCATATGATGGCTCAGGTGCTGTCACCCATGAGGCATGCTCTTTCTTGGGTGGTGTGATGTGGGGGAGATCATTTGTAAAGAGCAGTCATGATATCCTAAGAAGGAAACATTGAAGAGGCACATGATAGCTTCATATGCCACAAAAGGAAGCAACTCTGCTATAAATAAAGTTCAGACATACTAATATTGCATATGTACAATGTCCACCATCATTAGAACTGGTTCTATATTGACGGAGACAGGCAGAGATCACCCCTCTAGACGTAAAGGTAGGCACCCAAGAGAAGAAAGAGTGATAAAAGTGATCCTCTACTTAAAATTAGACTACAAACAAAAATTCTAAAACTCATAAAAGATGCGATGTTATGAAAGATAGCCAAAAATAGAAGTAAATGAAAATCAGACAATCAGAATTTGAACTGTTGAATTGTATGATTAGTAAACTTGTGTTTAAATTTTAGAGAAGTCTGAGAAAAAAATATTTAAAAGGATTGTTAGAAGAATGAAAATATTATACAAACCTGGGCTGCATTAAAAATTGCATACTGGTAGATATGAAAAGGATGCAGTCAACTATCTTGGAAATAGAAATGTGGAGCATGAAACAATTCTGCAACACACTAGGCAGAATTTAGAATTGACACAGCCAAAGGAAAAGAGCTAATATGAAGCATAATTGCGTGGTCATTTAGCATAGGCAAGAAGAATATTCTTGAGAGAATAGTTATCAAACATGAAAGACCAAGCTAGATTCTTCAATATTCAACAGAGGTGTTACCAAGTGAGGAAGAGAGGATGGAAGAAATACATGGGTGCATTAGGTCACTGCGCTATTTCTGTGAAGAGACACCATGACCAAGGCACCTCTAATAAAAGGAAGCATTGAAGTGGGGGTTTTCTTACAGTTTTAGAGGGTTGGTCCTTGATCGTCATGGTAGAAAGTAGACAGGCAGGTCACTGAGAGCTTTACATCCTATTAGCAGACAGCAGGTAGAGAAAGAAGCTAAGTCTGCTAAGCCCACCCCAGAACACACCACCTCCAAAGAGGCCACTCCTAATCAGTCTTTGGTAGCTAAGCATTCAAATCAACGATCATATGGGGGCCATTTTCATTCAAAACAGTACAATGGGCAATAATTGTTGCTAATATTTCTCAAATTTAAGATTATCACCCATGATTAGATGTAAACTCAATATAAAAAACAAAAATAATTTGTTTTGGAAAAATAGCTGAACTGGGTAAATCAGAACAAATGAAACACAAGTTATCAGGAAAAATGAACAATTTAGTTGCAAAACAATAATTAGACTATTAGCACTTTTCAAATCAAGGGAAACAATATATCTAGAAGTACTGAAGAAAAATAAATCAATTATATGTAAAATATGCAAAGATGAAAACAAGTTAAAAGAAATTGAGTAATACAGAGTGTAAAAAGAAACCACAGTCACTAAAAGTTTTCTTTGTCAAGAAAAAAAAAGTGGATGCAAAGGGAAGAGGAAGATTAGATTTGTTCCAGCTGGTGTGGCTGGAGACATGATGATGAACATTAGAAGACAATGAACACAGAAGCAAAATAAGTTGGCAAATTTTATAACCTATTGCTTACAAATGCTTTCTTTTTAAACAAGGTTTATTATTTTTAGATTTTTATTTTATTTTATTTTATGTGTGTGAGTGGCTTGCATGTATGAATACGAACTATGTGTGTATCTGGTACCTGCAGAGGTTAGAAGAGAACATGGGATCCTCCTGAGATTGGAGTTCTAGGCGGTTGGGAGCTGTCATGTGGATATTCAGAACCCAAACCAGGTCCTCTGCAAGAACAAGTGCCTCATCCACTGAGCTGCCTTCCAGCATTAAGTGGGTGGAACTGAGCTCTGGTCTTCCACAAGAGCAGCAAGTGCTCTTAAACACTGTGCCATTTCTCCATCCCCTCAAAATGTTTTTCTTTTTGTTGTTTTATAAAATGGATACAAATGAAACAGTAAAAACAAGATCTGAAGTTGTCAGTATCAAAGTGTACTGTAGTAATTTTACAAATTAGGAAAAAAAGTACCAACTACAGGTTTTTTGAGAATTTTGTGGTTAACTTTCAACCTTACCATGCTAAAGTGAGTCACATCAGTAATAGCAGTATATACTGAAGTTTAACAACAGAAAGAAAAATTAGAATTATAAAATAGCTGCCCAACAGAAATCAAGATATAAAAAAACTGAAATAAGAAAAATAAAAGCATGAATTATGCGATGAGAGTCCAAATACAGCAGTATTGCAATAATCACAATAAATGTGTATTGAATAAACTGTGTTTCTCCATGTGGGTACCCTAGTAAGGGGAGCAAATGGCTGTCTCTGACATGGACTCTGTTGTCCAATCTTTGATTACTTCCCCCGGGTGGTGGTGGGGTGTCAGGCCACAGAGGAAGAGGATGCAGGCAGTTAATGAGACTTGATAGGCTGGGGCTAGATGGTAGGGGAGGAGGGCTAGTGAGGGTAATAGGTGGGAAGAGGGAGGGTAAGACCCGGAAGAGACGAGGGACGGGGCTACAATCGGAATGTAAAGTGAATAAATTATAAAAATAAATAAATTTAAGTTAAAAAAAGAAGTTGAATTACAGGATATTTATGAGTTACTTTCTAGGCTAAAACATCATGGCCACAGTATCTTCTTAAGTGTTAACTTGGCTTATAGTTCCACAGGGCTAAAGTCTGTGATGCTGCAGTAAAGACATGGTGGCAGAAATAGCTGAGAGCTCAAATCCCGAACTGTAAGCAAGAGGTAGCGAGCATACTGGAAATGGCCTCAACTTCCAACCCCTGCCACCCTTATGACACACCTACCTCCTTCAATGAAATCACACCTCCTATTAGTTCCACCAGCTGGGGGCTAAGTATTTAAACATAAGACTATAGAGGGCATTCTTATTCAGAGTACCACAGAGTGGTTATAAAGTTCAGTGATTTGAACTCTTGACAGAGAAATATCAAAGCAGAAGGACACTGAACAGTTGATGCGATAGGAAGCCTCCAGACTTGGTCTACCATCAAGCAAAGACATGTGCAAGAGTGGGACATGTTTAAGGTTTTGACAAACGTCATGCCAGCCTTAGGGTATATCGGGGGCACCATCCCTCACAAGCAGCGTAGGTCTTTGTAGTTGTGAGATTCGGGTGTGATGAAGCTTAGCATCAACCTTGGTGGCCACGTAATTATCTTCACCAACACTATTCCAAACTGAGTAGCCTATCATGGAGCAAGATTTAATTTGATGACTGTAGTTAGCACAAGGCTTTACTTTGGAATTCACTGTTTGGCAGTAAAACCCAATACAGGGGCAGTAAAACTTCATTGCCAGGCCTGAACCCAGAGTTGAGGACTGGAATAGCTCTAGAGTCAGGTGGAGACATGCATATGGCTCAATGTATTGGACTTTCATATCAGTAAATCAAAATGTCACTTTTAAGACTGCAGCAGTTTTGAACCACAGTCCATCTTAATAATAAAAGTCCATCCTCATAGTAATGTGGGCCTTGGTCTGTCCCACGAAGTGTTACGTTTGTCTTGGACGATTAGGTCAGGTTACAACACAGTTTAATGGCATTGGTGGCCGCAGGAGTGAAATGGGAAGGCTGTTATTTCCCACAAATATTACTTCTGGGCTTATTCAGCTTCAGAGAGAGGCTTGTGTGTGGGGAGATGAATTATCTTTTAAAAATGTTTTTAATTAAAATAGAATTACATCGCCTCCATCTTCTTTTTCTTTCTCTATCCCCTTCCAAACAATCTTTCTGCAAATCCCTCCCATGCCTCCCTACTCTCAAGCTGATAGTCTCTTTTTATTTGATTATTTGTCACACACACACACACACACACACACACACACACACACACACACACACACACACAGCCTATCCAGCCCCAAGAGATGCATCTGCATCATAACTCCTACATTTATGGCTCAATATGGAAGATGGGGAGGAAAGGTTGTAAGAGCCAGAATACTAGGAAGTCTTCTGTGAAACAGTTTTTCCTATAAATGGCTGTTTAAACAAAACCTGAAGAATAGATCAATAACATGCTAACATGGAAGGAGGTAAATTTCATGAGATCCCACACCTGGACAAAACACTATAGTCAATTTTGACTTCTGGGAGAAGGAGAATTAGCCTCTCCCAGGGAGGAGCTCTTTATTTATTGTCCAGTGCAAAGCGGTCAACGTTGAAACCATATACACAGAAACAACAAAAGCAGACTCAGTAAATTGTATTAGTTGTTCATTTTAGATTGCTCCCTTGCATTATTATTGTGCTGGATAGGTTTATGTCAAGTTGACACAGCTACAGTGTTTTGGAAAAGGACCTTTAATTGAAGAAAAGATATCACCATAAGATTTTCCTGTAGGTTATTTCCCACAATTTGATGTTAAGTCATTTTTACTGAAGACAACACTTACAAATCTCATTGAACACAGAGAAGACAAGCTGGTACCTAACAAGAAGCTTTACCCCTACGACTAGTGTTCATGGTACCGGAAGGTACTGCGCATGATGTTGGAGGAGAAAGGTGATCATCAATATTTCGCAGCTACAAACCCTGTGACCTACAACAGTGACTTGCCTGCAAAACATATTGGTGTAACAGTGGCACAAATGTTATAGGAGTAGTCAATCACTTTTTGATTGGATTTAAGGCCTACTCCATGAAATAGTCCCATATCTGACACCACTACAGTGGCTAAGAACCCAAGACTAAATAAGTCATGGGCCGAGGGAAAAAACTAATATAACTATTTTGCTAAAGAAACATAGCAAGAAATGACTTCTGCTATCCCCTTGAGTGCCTTGTTTAACCCTCATCACAGTATCTTATTCTTTGTGTTTATAGGAACTAATACAACGTCACATAATTGGACAATGTTTGGAACACTCAGCCATAATGGAATGTCTTCCTCAAAGCCCTACCCTTAAGGCTCGGGGATCTACGTGAAAGACCAGGCAGAAAGATTTTAAGAACCAAATGTGATGGATGACTCCAAAGAGACCGTGTTTGCCAGATACAACAGGACTGACTATCTCACAGAGGCCATAACTGCATGCACAATGCCTACATAGGTTCAACTCAGAAAGAGTCTAAGTACAGAAAGGAGGAAATAGGCAAAGGCTTCCACCTACAACAAAGCGGTTATCGGTAATTGACCCTAACTGGCAAAGAAAAATCAGTTTTTTTCCAATGGAGTTTCATTGGGCACATCAACCACACTTCAGGGTAGGCCTCTTGTGCAGGAATAGTTGGCCAAGCCAAAAAGAACTCAGTGATGTTTTTGTAGACTTATTTCATTTTGCTTTGTTAAGGCAGCTTTTTTCTTTTTTTTCTTTATTGATCTTTTGCTTGTTTATATTTTTTGCTTGTTTTGATTTGTGTATATATGTTTCTTTTTTGTTGTTGTTTTTGTTTGCTCCAGTTTTTAAGAGGGGGGAGAACATAAAGCTGAGTGGGTGGGGAGGTACTTGGAAGAATTAATTGGTGAAGAGGGAGACTATAAAAATATATTGAATGATTCTTTTTTTTTTTCAATTTGGCTGTAGGCAAATCTGTAGTGCCTTTTTTTTTTTTTTTTTTTTGATTAATGATTGATCTGGTATGACTCAGCTCATTAAATGTGGTGCTACTTTTCTGAAGGTGGTCCTGGGTTCTGTAAGAAAGTAGGTTGAGCCAGCCATGAGGAGCAAGCCAGTAAGAAGCATTCTTCCATCATCTTCTGTGCTTCAGTTCCTGCCTTGAGTTCCTGCCCTGACTTCCCTCAGTGATGGAGTAAACCTGAAAGCAGTTAAGGTAAATCAAACCATTTATTCTCCAAGGTGCTTTTGGTCATGATGTTTCATTATACTAATAGAACCTTAACTAAGACAATTCTGAATAGCACACCACTGATGGATTTGGGACAAAGCTAGACTTGGATTGCCATCCACTGCTTAAACATTGACAAGGCATTAATGAAGGGTTAGTTAAAAACTTGGATTCTGGGCGCCATCTAGTGCTAGAATTATAAAAGTGACTACAGCTACAGAGAAACGCAGCCTGTTGACACTTTTTTGGAAAGCAAGGCGAAGAGTCCAATTATAAGGGCTGGAATAAATATATCAGCACTGAATCTATTAATGCCCAGGTGATGTCACTCACTAACAAGCATTAGAAAATTTCAGGAAATCATGGATTCTTATAATAGACATAATAAAGTGGAGAAACCAATCAGGTGGTCACCAGTAGGGGTGAGCCCTCTGGGAGAATGCAAAGCAGCTTTTTAAAGGAAACGGAATAAGCTTTAAGAAAACATAGAGAAGCAATTCAGTTTTGTACCAGAGAAACTTAAGCAAAAGATACAATGATTAGACAAAGTCAAATAAAATCCCTTGAGCTGAAAAAAATATACTAGAGAAAATTAAAAGTGCAATAGAAGCCATCAGTAGGACTATCATTCAAACAGAAGAAACTTAGTGAGCTTGAATATAGGATTTTTGAAATACAAAGCTAAGAGAAAAAGAGAGAGAGCATGAGAGAGAGTGAGAGAAAGAGAGGAGAGAAAGGAAGAGAGAGAAAAGAGAGACAGAAGAAGGAAGCTTGTCTCAGTAGGGAGGAAGGTTGGCATAAAGAAGGAAATGTGCTTTCTACAGGCTAATTTACAGGGAAGATGGAGAAAGCTCATCTGGTCGGTTTTCTGGAGTGGCGGCACAATGAACAGGGTTCCACTATGGAACTATTAGGCTTTGGAAGTGGATATATCTACCAGGCTGATATCAAAATCATGTAGACTTACCTGCCTGTTTCCTGACTGCTGAGATTAAAGACCTGAAAAAAGAGAAGTGATGAATAGAGATTTGAATGGTGCAGGGTGGTCAGAAGTGGTCAGAAGTGGAAGAAGCATGAACAACTGTGACAGAAAATCAACTGTCAGGAGGACAAGAGTGGAGAAGGGCATCCAGCTGGGATTCAGTTTGAAATGTGTGTTGAGAAGTTGTCAGACCCTGAATGTATGCACTGCTAAACTGGACAATAGGGGAGAAAAAGAGAGAAAGGATTTGTGGAGATTTCCTTTCTACAATCCAAGCAACTGGACAAATGGAATTACCATTCTATTGGGTTGAGAAGTAGGGAAGATTTAGCTGTTGGTGAAGAAGTGAAGGAGATCAGTTAAGCTTGAGATTCCTGCTACCTCAGGGGAAACATCAAGCCAATGGGACATTGTATAAGCCTGAAATTTGTGGGAGAGTTCTGGGTTGGAGGGACAAATTGTCTAATCATTTGGCATTTGTAAAGTACTTCATGACTTTGGAATCTCAATGTGAGATGAAAGGTATCTCACTTGTTTTGGCTTCTATGATAAAATATTATAGAAGGAGAAAAAAAAGATGGTAATTTCACAATTACAGTTATGATCAAAACTCGCTTTTGTTGGTCTCATCATAATCATAAGGCAAAAATCTATAATAGGACTCAGAACACATTGGCAGAGTAAATAATCTAACTACAAACAAAGACTTTGTAAGAGAGTGATAGAAAAAAGGAGCTACAATAAAATTAGAGGACAAGTCACACATGGCTATAGTAAAACTTTATCAATCAACAATGTCAACACATTGAACTATCGAATTAAAAGATATAAAATGAACAGGGAATAGAACAAGATCCATGTATATGTCACAACGAACTTATATCCCTAAAAGATAACACAAACTGAAAGTGAAGGATAGAGAATGCCATAAAATATTTTATGTGGATGTAATTTTAGGGGACTACAGAAATGGCCATTTTTACATTATAAAGTAGGTGTTAAAATAAAAATGATAAAGAGAAAACAAAGGCCATTATATGTTAATGAAGGGGTTTGTTCAATGAGAGAAATAACTTTCTAAATATATTCATGTTAATTACTAGAGCACAATATACCTAAGGGAAAGAAAAAACCAGAAGTCTGGGACTTAAATACTGTACTCACAGCTACAAATAGGTCACCAAGATTAAAGTAAAAGAAACAAACAGCAGATAGGCTGGGAATGTGGGCATGGTGTCTTATCATAGCTTTAGAAAAGCAACTGACACAGCTCATAAGAGAAAAATTTTATAGCAACCAACACACATGTCAAATTCAACAAAAACAAAACAGAACAAAACCAAACCCAGCAAGACCTCTGATAAGTCTATCACTGTACTGAAAGGAAAGAGAGAAGGGAGAACAAATGAATTCAAAGTTATTAGAAAGAAGGAAAATATAGACTAGAGCAAAACAAATGGGACAGAGACTAGGATCCATAAATGAAAAGATATCTATCTGTCTGTCTGTATGTCTATCTACCTACCTGTCTAATGATAGCTCAGGCTTGCAACCAACTCCCTACATAGCTCAGGATGACCTAAACCTCTTTCTCTTGCCTCTACTTCTCCAGTGCTGGGATTCTGGGGGCACAACACCATGCTTGGTTTAATGCAGGACTGAGCTTATATGTGGCATAATTGTAAAATCTAAACAAAACAAAACAACAACAACAAAAACATTCACTGTGATCAAGTGAACGTCATTCCATGGGTTAAGAGATGGTTCAATACATACAAATAATAAATGTAATGCTGCTTGCCTAGCATGCATGAAGACTTGTGTCCTATCCCCAAGACTGCACAAAAGTGCACATGCCTGAAATTCCAGCATTTCAGAGACTGTAGCAGCAAGGTCAGAAGTCCAAGGTCATTTTCACTTATACTGCAAATATAAGGCCAGCCTGGGCTGCATAAGAACCTACCAAAAATAACCTACCAAAACCAAAACAAAGTATAATATACCACAGTAAGAAGATGAAAGAATCACATGATCATTTCTACAGGTACAGAAAAGGCATTTGATAAACTCAAGCATTCTTTTCTGATGAAGCAGAGTGATTAGGACATTAGGGGGAAACATACCATCATAATAAAGGCAATGCATAATAAACACTTAAAAATTACACCACGCAGGGAAATCTGGAAGCTTTCCCCCCAAAAGCTGGACCAAGTTTGCCTATTTTCACAGCTTTTACGTTACACAGTCGTGTAAGTTCTAGCCAATCCAGGGGGAGAATTAAGTAAAAGAACTCTAAACTGAGTAAAAGGAAGTTAAGTAATTAATGTTTATAGATAAAATGATTTTCTGTACAGAAACTCACGAAAAACTTCACGAAAATAAATGACCAGAGCTGTTCAGTTCAGCAAACACAAAGACTACAAAATCAGAGTAGTTGCTGCACATTTGTAGAGAATCATCTGAAACAGAAATCAAGAAAATAGCTCCATAGCTCTGAGGACAAATGTGAGAAATATGTTATTTGAAAAAGGTGAAAGAACTCTACAATGACTACTACTAACACATCCATAACACAAGGAACACACACACACACACAAAATCAATAGTCAAAAAGCCCTTCATTTAAAATTGTATGGTAGAGCTACATAAACATCTGTCAAAATGTTTATGTAGCTCTACCATAAGAGAGCTACATAAACAGCCCAAGATATATATGAAAAAATACTCATTATCACTAGTCATCAGGGCAATGTAAGCAAAAACTATGATGAGGGCTGATGAGATGGCTCAGTGAGTATAGCTACCTGATGCCAGGTCTGGTGACTGGAGTTTGATCCATGGCACCCTACATGGTGGATGGAGAGAACCAATTTCTCAAGCTGTTCTCATACCTACACCTTAGAGAAAATGGAATCTTGTATGTTATTGAAAAAGTAACAAAAACAGCAATGACATGATCCAGCAACTCCATCCCCTTCCCAAAAGGAATGTATCAGAATAATGAGAAACATTCACTTCTGTGTTTACTACAGTGCCCTATGTAAGTATTAAGAAATAGAACTTATGTAACCAGGAACTGATGGATGGTAAAGCAAACATACTGCGTCTACAGGGTAGAATATTATTAAGTCATAGAGTGAATGAAATACTGGGGTTGGGGTGGTGCCTCAGTTGGTAAGGCATGAGCGTGAAGACCTGAGTTGGAACTTCAGTAGCTGGTATGGTGGCATCCAAGTGGATCCCTGGAGCTCATTAGCCAGCCAGCCTAGATGAGTCAAGAAACTCAGTGAGAGATTTTCGCAGAAAATAAGGTGGAGAACACTCAGAACAGGTAAGAGCTCTGTTGGGGGAGGGAGCCTTACAGTAGAAACAGAAAAATAGGTTTAGGACTCATGGAATGTAATCACCTGTTAGCACAATCATGATGGGTGAGCCTTGTAGAGGTATAACCCCTAGAACTATGTTTCCTGAGGATTTCATGCTGTTATGGAAACTCTAAGAGGTTTTCCATCCCCTACCTGGGCAGTATCACCGAAACTCATAATACTAATGTGTGATCTCTTTCAGGAATTCTTGCTGGAGTAGATTAATGGTTCAACTACCATCCTTGAAAAGAACCTAGAGATGTAGATTGTTAGAAAAGACCATTACCCTTAGGAAGACTTTAGAAAAATAGATTATTTAGCAAGGTCAGGTTACGATGTGTTTGTCAGTGGCTCTGATGTAGCAAATCTTAGGAAACAATCTGAAATTCAGAAAAGTACACTCTTTTTTTATATAACTTTTTTATTAATTACACTTTATTCACTTTGTATCCCCCATAAACCCTTCCCTCCTCCCCTCCCAATCTTACCTTCCCTCCCCCTTCTCCATGCATGCCCCTCCCCAAGTCCACTGATAGGAGAGGTCTTCCTCTCGTTCTTTCTGATCCTAGTCTATCAGCTCTCATCAGGAGTGGCTGCATTGTCTTCCTTTGTGGCCTGGTAAGGCTGTTCCCCCATCCGGGTGAGGTGATCAAAGAGCAGGCCAATCATTTCATGTCAGAGGCAGTCCTTCTTCCCATTACTATGGAACCTACTTGGACACTGAACTGCCATGGGCTACATCTGTGCAGGGGTTCTAGGTTTTCTCCATGCATGGTACTTGGTTGGAGTATCAGTCTCAAGGAAAGACCCCTGTGCCCAGATTTTTTGGTTCTGTTGCTCTCTTTGTGGAGCTCCTGTCAGCTGGGGAATTTTTGAAGTTGGTGAGCAAGCACAATATCCCAGTTAGCATTAGCTGACTCTCACTGAAGCTGGGCTTCAAGGTGATTTATTTCTTGTGCCCATTTTTGTCTTCAGCTTCCCGATATGATTTAATAAAAATTGTTAATGAGTAGATGTTCAGCTTGAGGATTTAAAGCAGAAATGGCTGGTTGTTTTTATATAAAAGTTTAGATTTGTGATTATTTTAAGATTTCTAAAATATTACATTTTAATATAACTCCTTCTTTCTTTATAATGGCAAATTGCAGCCTACTAGTAAAGAAAAGCTGGCTGAGAAATTACCTTGCTTGTTCATGCTTTGTTAATATAAAATAAGTTGCTTAGTTACAAATGTACACGGGTTCTTGGAAATAATTTGTTTTTCATATTTGTTTCTCACCCATATTACATAAAACATTTGATCAGGTGAGGGTATTGGGAAACAGGTTTTTCTTTCATATACTCATTATTAATTGTTCACTTAGAGAAAAATATAATGTAATTACATTGTGATTTTTGTACTGCTTGAAAAATCTTGGGATATATAAGCTGTGGAGGAAATAATGAAATTGGATGGAATCTTTTCCACCACAAAGATGTGTATATGTATATATGTATACATGGTTGGAGTTTGCTCCTTGGAGGTTTGCTCTATGTATGTGTGTGTGCGTGTAAAGTTGGAGAAACTTTTTGGAACCTGTCTGCTAGATGCTGTCTTACTTCATCATCAAGGGTAAGTGTGTATGTGTGTATTCTATATTCACCCTATAACAGAACAGCACACTAGAACTTTACAACACCCGTCTAACAATGACTAGGCACTCCCTTGATTAACCTTTTCCTGTCTTTCTACGTCCCTCCTCTTTTGAGTTCTAAAACTTACATTCTACTCTGAACTTCTGTGACAGCAACTTTTTAATTAACTTGTAGAGTATACACATGAGGAAGCTCATGCAGCAACTTGTCTTCCCATGCCTTGCTTACTTCAGTTAGCATAATGATCAATTATTCTGGCTGTGTTATCACAAACTCCTCAAGACTTGCCACCCCATTCTTTTAAATGGCATAGATAATTCTTTAAGACAATCCAAACTCCCAGTTGTTTTAATTAAGGTAAACAAAATCATTTTAAAAGGTATTGTAGACAAGGTAATATAAAAACAATGTTATTTTTTTCTAGAGATAACCCAAGAAGAAGGTCCCAACTTTCTGAAAGATGCAGAAGGTGTGGCAAAGGCCGAAACTGGACTAATGAATGTAGATCAACAAAGGAAAAACAAGATAACACCTTTTCAAGAAATGTCCCAAGAAGCCATGATACCAAATTTAAATTGGCTGTCTCAAGTCAATGTCAGAAAAAGTCATCCACAGAACAATTAAACAACATTACTCTACATACAAACCTTAATAGTCCAGCTATCAAAGCCAGAACAGCTTTAACAGATAGATCAGAAAACTCAGGAAAGACCAAAACCCAACTAACCTGGCAAATTGCTATAAAAGAAAAACCAAAGTTAAAATTACAATTAGATGGGAATAAAATTAAAGGCTTATTGGATACAAGAGCTAATGCAACAACTTCACAAGACTCCTGGAATCCAACTTGGCCATTTAAAAAGGTATCTATACAACACCTAGGATTTTGGACATTGTCTCAAGTAAAACAAAGTAAATGCATAGGACAAAAGAGTAAAATAGAAAAATTAAGATCTGAATGTAGACAGTCATAAAGTATGCGTACACACATACATACATATATGCATACATACACACACATATATGGCAGGTAATGTAATTTGCTTTTTTCTCTACATGGGAACAGTTCTGAGACTGACTAGAACACATAAATGTTTCCATCCAGAAGTTTAGCTATGCGTAGCCAATAATTCTTTTTGGCTACAAAATCCTCAAGACTTATCATGACATTCTTTTAAATAGCATACATAAGATTGGTATACAATCCAGAATGGCTTAAGAAAGACACATATTTTTCTTCTGATCACGCAAAGAACATAAAGTGATCCTTATTTGGTTTTGTGCATCCTACACATATCATACCTTATAAGACTATATATTACTTGGTGAGAAATTATATGTTTTCAGAGCAAAAGAACTAGACACTGGTGACGTTGGGTCAGCCCTGACAGGGTTCATCCTGAAGAATGCTGAAATGCTGACACAAGATATTCCACCATCCTACACTGTCCTGCCTCACACTGCTTCAGTTGCTGTCCAAGTTCTGAAGCTTGCTTCCAAGACAGCTTCAGAGAAAGCTGCTGTTCCCAATTGGTCCAGCCTTTCAGACTGTTCCAAACAGGACTTCACTTAGGCTTAAAATTCCTCAGCATTTAGAGACTAGACCACAAATGTCATTGCTAACTTAATTAACCACTTTTCCCAATTGTTGGGATGCACCAAAAGAGATCCAATGTCCCAAATCAGCAGCAATCAATGTTTTTTAAATTATTTTTTATATTAATTACAGTTTATTTACTTTGTATCCCAGCTGTAGCCCCCTCCTCACCCCTTCCCAATCCTACCCTCTCCCCTCATCTCTTCCCATGGCCCTCTCCAAGTCCACTGATAGGGGAGTCCTCCTTCCCTTCCATCTGACCCTAGCTTATCAGGTCTCATCAGAACTGGCTGCATTGTACTCCTCTGTGGCCTGGCAAGGCTGCTCCCCCTCAGAGGGGGGTGGTGGTCAAAAAGCCAGCCACTGAGTTTATGTCAGAGACACTCCCTGTTCCTCTTACTAGGGAACCCATTTGGACAGTGAGATGCCATGGGCTACATCTGAGCAGGGGTTCTAGGTTATATCCATGAATTGTCTTTGGTTGGAGTATCAGTCTCAGAAAAGCCCCTGTGTCCAGATATTTTAGTTCTGTTGCTCTCCTGGTAGACCTTCTGTCTTCTCCAGGGCTTACTATTTCCTCTTTCTTTTATATGATTCCCTGCACTCTACCCAAAGTTTGGCTACGAGTCTCAGTATCTGCTTTGATATACTGCTGGGTAGAGTCTTTCAGAGGCCATCTCTGGTAGGCTCCTGTCCTGTTCCCTGTTTTCTCCCTCTTCCAATGTCCATCTCGTTTGCATTTCTGATTGAGGATTGATCATCTTACCCAGAGTCCTCCTTCTTGCTTAGCTTCTTTATGTGTACAGATTTTGGTATGCTTATCCTATTTTATAGGTCTAGTGTCCACTTATAAGTGAGTATATACCGTGTGTGCCTTTCTGTTTCTGGGATACCTTACTCAGGATGATCTTTTCTAGCTCCCACCATTTGTCTGCAAATTTCATGACTTCCTTATTTTTAATTACTGAGTAGTATTCCATTGTGTAAATGTGCCACAATTTCTGTATCCATTCCTCAGTTGAGGGACATCTGGGTTGTTTCCAGATTATGGCTATTACGAATGAAGCTGCTATGAACATGGTTGAACAAATGTCCTTGTTGTGTACTTGCGCATATTTTGGACATATGCCTAGGAGTGATATAACTGGATCTTGAGGAAGCACTATGCATAACTGTCTGAGAAAGCACCAGATTGATTTCCAAAGTAGTTGTACAAGTTTACATTCCCACCAGCAACGAACAAGGGTTCCCTTTCTCCACAACTTCTTCAGCATGTGTTGTCACTTGAGTTTTTGATCTTATCCATTCTGATGGGTGTAAGGTGAAATCTCAGGGTTGTTTTGATTCAAATCTCTCTGATGATGTGTTTCTCTGTCATTCTATAATCTTCTACAGAGAATTCTCTGTTTAGCCCTGTACCCCATTTTTTTTGGTTGGATTACTTGATTTGTTGCTTTTTAACTTCTTGAGTTCTTTATACATTCTGGATATTAGCCCTCTGTCAGATATAGGGATGGTGAAGATCCTTTCCCAGTCTGTAGGCTGTTTTTTTTCTTAAGACAGTCTCCTTTGCTTTACAGAAGCTTTTCAGTTTCATGAGGTCCCATTTATTGATTGTTGCTCTTAGATCCTGTGCTGTTGGTATTCTGATCAGGAAGTTGTCTCCTGTGCCAATGAGTTCTAGGCTCTTTCCCACTTTTTCTTCTAACTGATTTAGTGTGTCTAGTTTTATGTTGAGGTCTTGATCCACTGGGACTTAGTTTTGTGCAGGGTGACAAATATGGATCTCTTTCCTTTTTCTGCATGTAGACATCCAGTTAGACCAGCACCATTTGTTGCAGATGCTGTCTTTTTTCTATTGTATGGTTTTGGCTTCTTTGTCAAAAATCAATCTTAAGAACAACACCCCATTCCCTTAGGTTGGGATGGGTAGATTTTGGTTATTCTTTTGGGGCTGAATGGATGTTTGTTGTCATTCAGGGGAAAAGCAAGGTTTAGAAACTTAGTGATTTTTCTATTTCATTTTCGTTTCTCTACCCTTCTTTTCTTCTTAGGTAAGGGGAAGAGTGTTGAGAAGAAGAAAGGGGAGAATATAGGAATAATACAGAAATAATAAGATATAAAGATAGGTCATTGAATCTACTGTTCAAATTAGAGCTATTGTCATTCTCAAATAAGGTTAATTTTACTTACATTAATATAGACTATTGCATATTGATACAGATTTAAAGTTTCATTGGTATAAATCTTGGTATACTGATACAAATTTAAGGTTAACTTTGACACACACACACACGCACACACACACACACACACACACACACATATATATATATATATATATTTCAACTCTTATGTGAGGTTTGGACTTATAGAACTCACCTATAAATTTAAGGTTTACTTCTAGTTATTTAAAAACTGCTATTACAAACTGTTTAGGATAAATAAGGAATGCAGATTAGCAGTCAGAAAATGAAACTCATGGTTATATTAGATACTAGTTTAGTAACTACAAAATGTTTTCTAGATTGACAGATAAAAATAACTAAAAACAAATAATTCAGATAAGATAGACAGATGGTCTTCAAAAACCTCAGAGATCTACAGAATATGGCATTTAAAATGTTTTTATTATTTTAAAGACTATTTGACAATGAGGCAAGTCAGCTCCTGTCAACACTTTCAGCCTATCTATGCATCAAAGAATCTCCATTAGGAGATAACTTCAAATGTGGTAAGCTAGCCACCAGGCAAAAAGTAATGCCCTACTCAACTGAAGACAGAATGCTGTTTGATATGGGCAAAAATTGATGAGGGAAACAGATTGTCTACTTCTGTCAAGGCAAGGTAAGCAAGTCCTTCATAGTTTCTGCATCAAAATATGTCTGTCAGTTATAGTGGGCCAGAAGGCTAAATATTGATGCTCCAATGTTATAGAGGAACTTTGGGTGACTCTCCAGGCAGTAAACTGTTTCTGTCGTCTCTATAGTTGTGGAAGCTGCTTGCTTGCACTTCCTGCTTACTCAGGTAATAATTTTATTCCTTCTCAAGTCTCTGATGGGATTGAAGACTAGATAGTTAATAGTTTTACAATTAAGCTCAGTTGCTTAGGAGTTAAGATGTTTTTTTTTTTTTATGTCCAGATAGATAGATTTAGGTTGATAGAAGATATGATAGAGATTGATTTAGGTTCAGAATTTTAGACTCACCGAGATAGAAGAGATGATGTTTTCTTCATGGTTGCCAAATGCAAAGGAGTAAAACACTATGAATGTAACTTTTATATATGGTTTTTCTGATTGTTTCATGGTTATTCTTGTATGTAGTTTAATGTACATGTATATATTAGTATAGATATATCTGTAAAGGAAGCCTTTTACTAGACTAAAAGGGGGAATTTTGGAGGAATGTCTGTGTGGATAAAAGAGCTGTCAATAAAGATCTGATTGGCCAATTATCTGGGCGGAAGAACAGGGAGTAGAAGGTGGGACTTCCTGGTAGGAAGAAAGGCACTCTGGGAAGGGAAGAGTGAAAAATGTTTTTGCCAGGAGACACAATTTTAATTTCTGCAAGCAGGGAAAATGGCTGGCATATGCTCATGCTTATCTTTCCAAGTTTTTTATGGTGGAGGGTCTTACACAGCAGAGACAGTGTCTCCACTTGGACACAAGGCATGCTCAGGTGTGTTACAGTGAAGAAAGTGTCTCCTCAACAGAAGGCACAAGTGTTTTTTCCCCCGGTTTAAGATGTGCATTCTCTCATCTCCGGATTCCATTTTGTTTTCTTCCTTTTTTTAAAAAATTCATTTTTATGGATTACAGTTTGTTCACTTTGTATCCCAGCTATAACCCCCTTCTTCAACCCCTCCCAATCCTACCCCCCTTCCCTCATCTCCTCCCATGCCCCTCCCCTAGTCCATTGATAGGGGAGGTCCTACTCCCCTTCCCTCTGACCCTAGCCTATCAGGTATCATCAGGATTGGCTACATTGTCTTCCTCTGTGGCCTGGTGAGGTTGCACCCCCCTGGGGGGAGGTAATAAAAGAGCAGGCCAATCAGTTTGTGTCAGAGACAGTCCTTGTTCCCATTCCTAGGGAGCCCTCTTGGAGACTGAGCTGCTACAGGCTACATCTGAGCAGGGGTTCTAGGTTATATCCATGAATGGTCCTTGGTTGGAGTATCAGTCTCAGAAAATATCCTTGGTATTTTGGAGCTGTTACTCTCCTTGTGGAGCTCCTGTTTAATCCAGGTCTTTCTGTCTCCTCCTTCTTTCCTAAGATTCCCTGCACTCTGCTCAAAATTTGGCTATGAGTCTCAGTATCTGTTTTGATACCTTGCTGGGTATCTTTCAGAGGCCCTCTGTGGTAGGCTCATCGCCTGTTCCCTGTTTTCTCCCTTTTCTGATGTCTGTCCCGTTTGCCTTTCTGAGTGAAGATTGATTATCTTACTTAGGGTCCTCCTTCTTGCTTAGATTCTTTAGGTGTACAGATTTTAGTAAGTTTCTCCTATGTTATATGTCTAATATCCACTTATAAGTGACTATACACCATGTGTGTCTTTCTACTTGTGGGATACCTCAGTCAGGATTATCTTTTCTAGTTCCTACCGTTTGCCTACCAATTTCATGATTTCCGTGTCTTTAATTGCTGAGTAGTATTCCATTGTGTAAATGTACCATAATTTCTGTATCCATTCCTCTATTGAGGGACATCTGGGTTGTTTCCAGGTTCTGGCTATTATGAATAAAGCTGCTATGAACATGGATGAACAAATGTCCTTGTATACTTGAGCATATTTTGGATATGTGCCCAGAAAGACAAAACTCCAGGCTAGAGACTGGGAAAGGATCTTCACCAACCCTATATCTGACAGAGGGCTAATATCCAGAATATATAAAGAATTAAAGAAGTTAAAAAGCAATAAATCAAGTAATCTAATAAAAAATTGGATACAGAGCTAAACAGAATTCTCTGTAGAGGAATATCGAATAGCAGAGAAACACTTAAAGAAATGTTCAGTGTCCTTAGTCATCAGAGAGATGCAAATCAAAACGACCCTGAGAGTTCACCTTACACCCATCAGAATGGCTGAAATCAAAAACTCAAGTGACAACACATGCTGGAGAGGTTGTGGAGAAAGGGAATCATCCTCCATTGCTGGAGGGAATGTAAACTTGTATAACCACTTTGGAAATTAATCTGGTGCTTTCACAATTAGGAATAGTGCTTCCTAAAGATCCAACTATACCACTCCTAGGCATATATCTAAAAGATGCTCAAGTTTTCTTCCTTTTTTGGGGGGGTGGTCTTTTTATTTTTATTTTATTTATGTATTTATTTTTTTTGAGACAGGGTTTTTCTCTGTAACAACCCTGGCTGTCCTGGACTCACTTTGTAGACTAGGATGGACTGTGAACTCACAGAGATCCACCTGACCCTATCTCCTGAGTGCTGGGATTAAAGGCATTAAAGGTTTTGCCCTGCTTCAGGATTTTATTCTTGTAGTGGAACTGACTGCCTCTGCAGGTGTCCACTTTGGATCATTTGCATGTTCTCTTTGGGACTTGTAGTCAAGAAAAACTTTACAAATGTGTTAGTATCCATGATGCTTGTTTGGCAAGGGAAAATAATACTTTGACTCTGACCTCAGAGACTCATATCTTTTTCCAGCATTCCTGAACGGGTGGGAAGCTGACTAGATACACTGCAGGTAGAATGAAATGTCACGCTCTTCATAGTTCCTGACTTCAATGATAAATACGGAAATAACATTTAGCTTTCCAAAACTCATTAATGATAAAATGTTTTAGTCGAAAGGAATCAAAGGGCTTAGTCTTTTAAAAAGGAACTAGCTTCATCTAATGAAGAATATACACATCAAAAACCTATAGCCAACATTTATACTGGTTAAATTTTAGAAGTATTTCTACTGAGTTATGCTGTTATTACTTGTATCAAGCTTTTATTGGGACACAGGACAAAAAAAAAACAAAGCATCTAGCATTTAAAAGTTGAATGTGAAGTTAATATTGTGATTAAGGAGAAAAACATTTAAGGAAATCTATAGGCAGATTAATAAAATAAAACAATGTTCCACAAGTCACCCAGGCGTTTGAGCTGTCTTGGGAGACGGAGAAGGGTGGAGAGCAGCTTCCCTTTGAAGGATGGCCTCTACTGACACACAGTTCTGCACAAGGTCATTGAAGCCTGCTACTACTATCCCTTCTGTTTCTAAAACACATCCCAGCTTAGTAGAAAATTTTAGCATAGGTCTTTTGTGTCTCAGAGGTATACTTAGGTGGCTTGTGAATTTGACCCTAAGTAAAAGATGGTTTTATGAAAACATTGTTCAAGGGTATTGAGGTCCTGAAGGATCAGTGAGGAAGTCTTGGAAGATGTGGCTGATTTTTTCCTGTGCTACTTTTTCAAGAACAGTGGTTGAAATTAAATAAAGTTCAGACTTGAATTCAGTAGACACCAATGGAAAATCTACAATGCATTTGATCACCACAAGCAGTGTTTTTCTAGAGAAAACACATTTTTAACAGGGTAAAGTATGAACAGTCTTCACAATTGTAATGGGTTATAGTAAGATTTAGCCTCTGTTAAGAAATATGAGCTGTCACTGGCTTCATGGTTTTGTAGGACACCCTGACACGTCTTCATTCTCCGAGATGAGAAATTCATTTGTAAAACAATTTCAGTGCAATGTTACAGAGGTGTGTAGACCTTTCACCTGGCTCCTGATAATATTTGGCTCATTTTATGGGATGTAAATAGAGAAAGATGTTTCTTTCTGATGTGTTGACAGTGATATGCAGATTGGCCTCCTAAAGTCTTTACCTTTGTGAAATGGCCAGGTAACATGCCCAACACAGCCATCTCTCAGTTGCCTCATTCATCTGAAGGGCTGCCAACTCTTCTGTCTGAGGGTCCTTCCAACCTTTAAAGAAGCTATGAGTTAGTCTTAGCACTTGATAAAGATCCAGTAAAAGACAGGCCTTCAATTTCTCTTCACTGTTAGTCCTTTGGTGGAGGTCGAGAGAAGAGGGAAGAGATGCTGGATAGCGAATGGTTATGTTCTGATTATGATCTTGTCTTTCTATCCCTTTTCTATATTTTTAATTTTGCTTTCATTTGAGCTTAAGGGTTGGCAGGGGGGACAGAGCTTTTGTTTTATCAGATACTTGATTATTTATATGAAATGAGATTTTGTTTCTTTTATAAAATTCCAAATGTCTCACAATCAATTGATGTTTCAAAATTCAGAACATTTTATCAGAAGTAGAAAGATTACTTTTTTTTGGAAACTTTTCTATTTTAAAAACAAGATGTTAGCCAGATGTGGTGGCATACTCCTTTAATCCTAGCACTCATGGAGGCAGAGGCAGGTGGAGGGCTGTGAGTTTGAGGCCAGTCTGGTCTACAAAGTAAATCCAGTCCAGTTCAAAAAACCAAACCAAACCAACCAACCAAACAAACAAAAAGCTATTGACAGATGATATTGCCTTTGTCATCCTTGTTTCCTCTTTACTTGTCTTCCTTCATGAGGAGGCTCTATTCTGTAGTTATGTCTCCTGGACCTTCGCTATTAATAACTTTCATGAATGTACAATTTTAACCATTTTCCCCGGTATTCTGATTTCTTGATTTAAAAATCCATAAAATATACTTACTCCTGGATCTGCTTTTCTA
The DNA here is from genome assembly GCA_028658305.1 of Pachyuromys duprasi. NCBI lineage: Eukaryota > Metazoa > Chordata > Mammalia > Rodentia > Muridae > Pachyuromys > Pachyuromys duprasi. The sequence continues at coordinate 32,670,728 of CM053767.1, forward strand.
TGTTAGTATCTTGTGTCTTTAGTGTACTTTGGTACCATTTCTGTTGTCTATGATTGATTAGCCTGTAACTGCTTTACATGAAAAAACAACTAAGCATGTAAATATCAATAATATGAGCAGATAGTTCCTTAGGTTTGTATCTTAATGCCCACTATCTTCTGTTGTAGAAATGTTTTTATGAACTTAAATTTTCAGTTATTTACACATGTTTAGTTTTGCCTATGACAGCTTTATTATATGTCCATATTTTAAGTCTTCTTTATTCTTGAGGACTTTATACATGTAGACCCTCATTTCCTCCCTCCAAATCTCATCATATCCTCCTTAATATGTCCTCCTTCCAATTTCATTTCTTTTTTAATCTTTACTTTTTTCTTTCTTCCTTTCTTTATTAATAATCCTTCAGTCCAGTTATTGCTTAAAATATGTGTGTTAGTATGGGCTATCCACAAGAATGTGGAAAACCTACCATTTGCCATATCTTTAGTAAAGCTTATTCTCCTTCAGCAACTCTGAATTGGCAATAGCTCTTTGGTGAGGGAGTGGAATTGGAGATCATTGAACTCATGTATGCTGGATTTTGTCTGGCTTAATCTTGTGGAGGTCTTGTGTAGGTAATCACACCTTCTGTGATTTCAGAAATTGATATATGTGCCATATCCAGAAGACCACATTGCACAACACTTCTTTACATTCTTTGGCTTTACATTCTCTCTATGTCTTATTCTGCAATGTTTCCTGAATATTGATTGATGATGATGGTGTGTGTGTGTGTGTGTGTGTGTGTATGTGAGAGAGAGAGAGAGAGAGAGAGAGAGAGAGAGAGAGAGAGAGAGACAGAGACAGAGACAGAGACAGAGACAGAGAGAGATAAATGTGCCATTTAGGACTGAACACTCAGTCTCTTCTTATTCTCAGCACTTTGACCAGTTTTGCACCTCTCCATTGACTGTTGCCCACGGATAAAAGAGGTTTCTCTGACCAAGGTTGAGAGTAGGTTTATAGGTATGGGCATTAACATTTAAAAGAAAATCTGACAGCATGTTTATTTAGAAAAGTAATAATAACAGTTCTGTCCCAGGGTTTATTACCTCTACAACCACAAGATCTTGGCCAGCATTATAGTACCAGGTATGTAGTTTTCTCCTGTGGAGCAGGCATCAGATCCAATTAGAAAGGGGTTGGTTACTTCTTAACATCCATGCCACTATTGTGCGAGTGAGCATATCTTGCCTGGCAGGTAAGACACACAATATTAAGTATTAAGGGTCCAGCACTGGGTAAGACTAATGATGTGCTCCCTGCTTCAGCAGCCTGTATAACACTATGTATGGCATATGAAAACTTTCCAGCAGAAAAGGAAGTCACCCAATGGTTTGAGATCTGTTTCTTTATGTCCTGCAACCAAAGTGTGCTGTTTTAAGCAATGCAGTCTTACCATGTATTTATGGTTTGTAATCATGGACAATGGAAAGAGCCTGTCTTGTTTTGGAGACTTCTATGACCTCCTTGACCCATAACTCTTAGGGGGTATTCATGCCTTGCACTTTAAGTTTCATTTAATAATCTATTTTCTGGGAGCAATATTGTCCATCCATCCAGTTGAATTCTTTTTTAAAATGTTTTATTTTTGTAATTATCTTTTTTGCACCAAAGACAAAAATAATTTTTTTATATTAATCACAGGTTATGTACTTTGTATCCCAGCCGTAGTCATTCCCTCATCTCCCTCATTCCCTCCCAACCCCCTCCATCCTTCCCTCATTTCCTTCCTGCCCCTTTCCAAGTCCACTGATAGAGGAGGACCTCCTCCCCTTCCATCTGACCCTAGCTTATCAGGTCTCTTCAGGACTGGCTGGAATGTCCTGTAATTATCTTAATAACTAGTAGGTTCTATAAGTATTTTTTAAAAACATCCCACCCACTTCCATCCCTTCTTCATGCCTCATGATCCTTTAATCTTTAAATGACAATATTCTTCTCTCTTAACTTCATTTTAGTTTTATTCTACCATTACCCCAATTATTTTTATTAATTATTCTATGAGATAGGAGGCTTTCATATGGCTTTTTATATATCCTTGCTTTGGGTTATCCCTTCTCTCCATAACTTAGTTTCTCCTATACTTCATGCACCTCCTTGTTTAAGCTTTTCTGCACCCAGTAGCCCATTTTTCCACTTTCATTTTATTTGCAATCTGCTATCCTTTTCCATAAAAGTCACCCCTTCTACAAAGACCCTTTTTAAGATTTTTGGCTTCTGTTTTTGTTCTAAGTGAAATATTCAAAACAAAAGATTAAAGTTGGGATATGCATTTGGGAGAAAAAACACATGTGGCATTTGTTTTACTGGGTTATAATTATTCCAATCTCTCTGTGTATATATACATATGCATATATGTTATATTTCTATATGTGTTTAGTTCTACCCATTTACTTACAAATTTCATGATATCATTTTTCTTTATAGATGAATAATATTCAATTTGTATGTATGTACCACATTTACCCTATCTAGTTATCTATTGCCAGCCATTTAGATTGATTCATTTCCTAGCTATTGTGAATTAAAAAATAATGATCATGAATCTTTGTAGTGGGATATAAAGTTTCTTGTTTGGTATATGCCCAAGAGTATTATAACTGTGTTTTTGGCACTTCTATTTTATTTTTCATTTTTTAAGAAACCATCAGACAGATTTTTCAAAATTTCTACACTGGTTTATACTTTCACCAACAATGTATAAGGGTTACCTTTACCATATACATACTTGTTGTCATTTGTATTTCTAATGATGGCCGTTCTGACTTAGGTGAGATTTTTTTATATAAAATAATATTTTTTCCATTGAATGGTTTTGGCTTCTTTGTCAAAAATCAAGTATTCATAGGTGTTTGGGTTTATTTCTGGGTCTTCTATTCGGTTCCATTGATCCACCTTTCTGCTTCTACACCAATACCATGCTGTTTTTATTACTATTCCTCTGAGGTACAGCTTGATATCAGGGATGGAGCTACCTCCAGATGATCTGTTGTTGTGCAGGATCATTTTGGAAATTCTGGGTTTTTTTATTTCTCAATACAAAGTTGAGAATTTTTCTTTCAAGATCTGTAAAGAATTGTATTGGTATTTTGATGGGAATTGCATTGAATCTGTAGATTGCTTTTGGCAGAATGGCCATTTTTCACTATGTTAATCCTACTAATCCATGAGCATGGGAGATCTTTCCATCTTCTGATATCTTCCTTAATTTGTTTCTTCAGAGACTTGAAGTTTTTTCAAACAGGTCTTTCACCTGCTTGGTTAAAGTCACCTCAAGGTACTTTATTTTATTAGTGCCTATTGTGAAGGGTGTTGTTTCCCTGATTTCTTTCTCAGCCCTTTTGTCTTGGGTATACAGAAGGACTTCTGATTTTTTTTTTTTTGAGTTGGTTTTGTATCCAGCCACTTTGCTGAAGGTGTTTATCAGTTGAAGGAGTTCTTTGGTTGAATTTTTGGGGTCACTCATGTATACTATCATATCATCTGCGAATAGTGAAACTTTGACTTCTTCCTTTTTGTTTTGTATCCCTTTTATCGCCTTTCGTTGTCTTATTGCTCTAGCTAGGACTTCAAGTACTATGTTGAAGAGATATGGAGATAATGGGCAGCATTGCCTAGTCCCTGATTTCAGTGGGATTGATTTAAGTTTCTCTGGAAAAAAGACAGCATCTTCAACAAATGGTGCTGGTCCAACTGGATGTCTACATGCAGAAAAATGAAAATAGATCCATATTTATCACCCTGCACAAAACTAAAGTCCAAGTGGATCAAAGATCTCAACATAAAACCAGAGACATTAAATTGGTTAGAAGAAAAAGTGGGGGAGAGCCTAGAACTCATTGGCACAGGAGACAACTTCCTGAACAGAACACCAACAATCGATAAATGGGACCTCATGAAACTGACAAGCTTCTTTAAAGCAAAAGACATAGTCATCAGTGCAAAATGACAGCCTGCAGACTGGAAAAGGATCTTCACCAACCCTATATCTGACAGAGGGCTAAGATCCAGAATATATAAAGAACTCAAGAAGTTAAAAAGCAACAAATCAAATAATCCAATTAAAAATGGGGTACAAAGCTAAATAGAGAATTCTCTATAGAGGAATATAGAATGTCAGAGAACACTTAAAGAAATGCCCAACATCCTTAGTCATCAGGGAAATGCAAATCAAAACGACCCTGAGATTTCACCTTACTCCCATCAGAATGGCTAAGATCAAAAACTCAACTGACAACACATGCTGGAGAGGTTGTGGAGATAGGGGAACCCTCTTCCATTGCTGGTAGGAATGCAAACTTGTACAACCACTCTGGAAATCAACTTGGCGCTTTCTTAGACAATTAGGAATAGCGCTTCCTCAAGATCCAGCTATACCACTTCTAGACATATATACAAAATAAGTTCAACTACACAACAAGGACATTTGTTCAGCCATGTTTGTAGGAGCTTCATTCATAATAGCCAGAATCTGGAAACAATCCAGATGTCCCTCAGCTGAGGAATGAATGCAGAAATTGTGGTACATTTACACAATGGAATACTACTCAGCAATTAAAAACAAGGAAATCATGAAATTTGCAGGCAAATGGTGGGCTCTAGAAAAGATCATCCTAAGTGAGCTTTCCCAGAAGCAGAAAGACACACATGGTATATACTCACTTATAAGAGGATACTAGACATATGATATACGATAAACATACTAAAATCTGTACACCTAAAGAAGCTAAGGAAGAAGGAGGACCCTGGATAAGATGATCAATCCTCACTCAGAAAGACAAATGGGATGGACATTGGAAGAAGGAGAAAACAGGAAACAGGACAGGAGTCTACCACAGAGGGCCTCTGAAAGACTCTACCTAGCAGTAAACAAAAGCAGATGCTGAGACTTATAATCAACCTTTGGGCAGAGTGCAGGGAATCTTACAAAAGAAGGGGGAGATAGAAAGACCTGGAGGGGACAGGAACTCCTTAAGGAGAGCAACAGAACCAAAATATCTGGGCAAAGGGGTCTTTTCTGAGACTGATACTCCAACCACGGGCCATGTGTGGCTAAAACCTAGAACCCCTGCTCAGATGTAGCCCATGGCAGCTCAGTCTCCAACTAGTAAGGGGAACAGGGACTGTCTCTGAAATTATAAAGCAATAAATCAAGCAATCCAATTAAAAAATAGGGTAAGCGGCTAAACAGAGAATTCTCTGTAGAGGAGTATAGAATGGCAGAGAAACACCTAAAGAGATGCTCAACGTCCTTAGCCATCAGAGAGGTGCAAATCAAAATGACCTTGAGATTTCACCTGATACCCATCAGAATGGCAAAGGTTAAAAACTCAAGTGACAACACATGCTGGAGAGGTTGTGGAGAACTTGGAACCCTCCTCTATTGCTGGTGGGAATATAAACTTGTACAACCACGTTGGAAATCAATCTGGTGCTTTCTCAGACAATTAGGAATAGTGCTCTCTCAAGATCCAGCTATACCACTCCTAGGCATATATCCAAAAGAAGCTCAAATACACATCAAGGATATTTGCTCAACCATATTTGTAGCAGCTTTATTTGTAATAGCCAGAACCTGGAAACAACCCAGATGTCCATCAATGGAGGAATAGATACAGAAATTGTGGTACTTTTATACAGTGGAATACTACTCAGCAATTAAAAACAAGGAAATCATGAAATCTGCAGGCAAATGGTGGGACCTGGAAATGATCATCCTGAGTGAGGTATCCCCGGAGCAGAAAGACACACATGGTATATAGTCACTTATATAGACCTATAAAATAGGATAAACATGCTAAAATATGTGCAGTGTATCAAAGCAGGTGCGGAGACTCATAACCAAACCTTGGGCAAATTGCAGAGAATCATACGAAAGAAGGGGGAATTAGTATGACCTAGAGAGGACAGGAGCTCCACAAGGACCAAATACATCTATGAGACTGTTTCTCTAAACAAGGATCATGTATAGGTATAACCTAGAACCCCTGTTTGGATGTAGCCCATGGGAGCTCAGTAATCAAGTGGGATTTCCCTAGTAAGGGCAATAGGAACTATTTCTGACATGAACTCAATGACTGGCTCCTTTACCTTCCCCTACCCTGAGAGAGGAACAGTCTTGCTAGGCCACAGAGGAGGACATGGCAGCCAGTCCTGGAGATACCTGATAAGCTAGGGTCATATGGAAGGGGAATATGACCTCCCCTAGCAGAGGACTTGGAAATGGTCAGGGAGGAGATAAGGGAGGGAGAGTGGGATTTGGAAGGAATGAGGGAGGGGGCCATGGCTGGGATACAAAGTCAACAACCTGTGATTAATATAAAAATAAAATAAAAAACTAATATTAAAAAATAAAAATTTAATTAAAAAATAAATAAAAGAATAAATGTTAAAAAGTTAATTAATTAAAAGAATATTTCAGTGTACATTACATTAGTAGTAAAGATCTTTTATGGTAAAAAAATAAAATAATATTTTATCAATTCTCTGGAATTATATATAATATGTCATATGGTAATGTAGACTTGTATTTCCCTGATGACTAATACTGTTGAATACTTGAAAAAGCATTTTCCAGCCATTTGTATTTTTTTATTTTAGAATTTTCTGCTTAGTTACATAGGCCATTAAAAAAAAACAAGTTTTTTATTTTCTTTATTTTTAAACCATGAAGTTCATTCTGTCCGTGTATTCTTGGATTTGCAGCATTTTCTAGAGAGTGGTCAATGCCTCAGGGGCCATATCCTTAAGGAAAATAGGTTCTTCCTCTCCCAGAAGCCATCACCTTCCAATGGCCCCTTAGATAGGGGTGAAGTCTCCTCTGCATGCTGGGATGTTGTCAGTCCTGAGCCTGTGGCAGTCTTGTGCATGCTTAACTGCTAGGAATTCATATGTGTAACTGTCCTGTGTACAATAAACACTATTTGGTCTTAGTCATTTATGGTTCATCAGATCTTTCTAACTGCTTTTTCACAATGATCCCTGAGCCTTTAAAGGCGGTGTGATATAGATGCCTTGTTTAGGGCTGAGTATTCTGTAGTATCTTATTCTCTGCTCTTGATCAGGTGAGTGTTTCCATCTTAAACATACTCTGCTGCAAAAGAAGCTTCTCAGATGATGACTTGCTGATGCACTAATCCAGGTCTATAAGTCATTAGGAGATTAGTGCTAAGTGCACTTAGCAGAGTAATATTAGTGGATTCCCCCTAAGGCCCATGACTTTTCTAGTTACAGGTCCTTAGCCTGGATAATGGTGGTAAGTATGGGTTTCAACTTGTGGAGGAGAACTAAGCTTCCATACTATAAACATAGATAAATAATTTGGTATGTTGCTCATGTTGTAAAAGGCAGGGTAGGCTGAAGTCAGCTGCCAGATGAGACTGTTCCTTTCTAGTAACATCTAGTGCCTTCCAGGCTAAAGTCCTCTGTTAATGGTGATTGGATAGTATATTATATGGTATAGGATCTTGGAGTGATTAGGTGGTCTATGTAAGGACACATGCGAGGTAAATGACACAAATTTGATTTACAGCCAAGGCTATGGGATTCCAATTCCTTATTATACTTTATCTGCCATTTACAGATACCTGTGATGATAACTACACTGCTTTGTAAGTATAACTAATGTGTTTGTATCTTGCTAAACTAAGGACAAGGATAATGTCTTGGATATACTCAGTATCCAGCCAATAATAATAATAATAATAATAATAATAATTATGTACACAGTAGATACTTATTAAATTGTTAAATAAAGTGAATGTACTAGACATATCATATATATATACATATATATATATGACTATTTTCTTATAATTTCAATTTAGATGAGGATTCTGAAACTCAGACTGTTTTTTGTAAACTTTACCTAGTCTGTTTATTAGCAGAGTCAGGCATTTAGAATCAGTCTGTCCTTTCTTTTATAAATATTGGCTGCATTTGATGCCTTTATTTGTAAACCAGAGAAGATAACATTTGGTTTAATTAAATTAAATAAAATAAAATTTTCTTTGGGAAACATGCTTTTGGGACTTTTTTCTTTCTTCTGTGTCTTTTCTTAGATATTAAATTTTAATAGGCTTTGTTCTCTAATGTATGGTAGATCTATCTGCTCATTCATGTTCATTACTGATTTATTCACTATTACCAGGAAATAGAAACAGCCTAGATGTTATCAACTGATGAATGGATAATGAAAATGTAGAATACTTGTACAGTCAAACACTATTCAGCTGTTAAGAAAAATGAAATTTTTAGATAAACAGATTGAAGTGAAAATAATAATTCCTCGTGAGGTAGGCCAGATCCAGAAAAACAATATATTATGCTTTGTCTCATTTGTGGATATTAGCCTTTAACCTTCAGCTGTGTGCATTCCATTTTGGAATATGCACAGAGGTCAGAAAATTTGTTAGGGGTTGTGAGAGAGGGATTTCAAAAAAAAAAAAGAGAGAAAAAGATGCACTGATGTAAAGGACTAAAGGGAAATAATCTCCTAATGGGAAGTTAGGAAGGGGCTGGCAGAGCAGATGAGGAAGTACAGAAAAAAACAACAGTAAAGAGATTTTAGAAAAGTCACATGGAAATCTACTGTAATAGACGCTTCCTGAAACACACATACACACACACACACTCTCTCTCTGTCTGTCTCTTTGTCTCTCACCTTCTGTTTCCTTGTGATACTAAGAAAAATGAAAGTCATAGGCAAACAGATGGAGCTGAAAGAGTTTGAACGCAGTTGCCTATTATGGAGTGACAATGTCCGTATTTGACACCACAGGATAACAATAAAAAAACTCAGTGCCAGGAATGGGTTACCTGTTGGCCAGGAAGATCCATAGACCCACAAACATTACAGGCTGTTGCCAATGTTGTCAGTTACCATTCGGAACCTGACAATATGAGCCTATTGCTACAAACACCCCGTACTTAAGTCATAGAACATGGAGAAATGGTACGACCCTAGAAGCTTCAGTCCTTACTGGTTAGGAATGTGGAAGAGTGTCATTAGCTAGGCACTTGCTCAACTCTTAAGGGTACATACTATGTTGAAAGTATTGTGAGATCAGCCTGTTCTTGCTCAACTCATTTCAAGAATTAGTTTTATGAATGTGGTTGGCACGTTCATAACCTAGCTCCTCCTTCTTGACACTTCCGGGAATGCCTGTCTCATGGGATTAGCACAATTAGGATATAATGACTTTAGTGCAATGCTAGAAATACTTGGTAAAAAAGCTCTGAGCTACCATGGATCTGCTTTTCTGCTCTATGGCTTACATAGGTGATGACTATTGATGACAAAGGCATCCGCCTTTCCATCCACATTGTGTCAACAGGCTCTTCTGCCTTTGATTTTGGATCAGTTTGACCAATGTTTCTGTCCGTCTTTTCACTCCATCAAGGGATTGAAGTAGTCTGTACATTGTTTCTATGCTGTCCAGAGAAGTAGCCACAGGGCACCCATGACGACCGAGTACCTGAAATATGACAACTGCAATTTGAGAAGTTCTTTAACTATATAAAATATAAGGTAAGGACTTGGAACAAGAAAGGATGCAGTATTCTTCATTAGTACTTTTTTCATACTTACATAGTAAATTAGATTAAAATAAATATATCATTGAGATTTATTTCACTATTTTAAAATGTGGCTATGAGAATAAAAGGTACTTGTATGTCTCACTGCAATTTTGTGGAGCAGCACTGTCTACCAATTCTTTTCTCTAGGTTTCTCATAACCACACTCCCCCACATCCTCTTTGGTCTTATGTATGTGAAACCCAGGGACAGCAGAAATGGGGTCTCGGTGGCATGTTTCTGGGCTCTACTACCCCAACTATGTAGGCATAAAGTTATTGTGTATTTCAAATGCTGATTCCTGTATTCCCACATCTGGTTACAATCCTTGTTCTGAGAATCTCCTGTCTCTATGTTATATAAATACTGCTCCCCAATTGTCCCCTGATATGCCAATAAAGCAGCTTATAGCCAGTCACTGATCATGGGAGAGAATAGGGCTAGACTTCTGCCAGCCAGAGGAGGAGGGGTTAGAAGAGGAAGCAGGGGGATTCAGCCATGGGCATATGTCCAGTAGGGCATATGCTCCCTATGCTGATAGAGAGCTCAACAAGAAAAGCTATGAAGTGCAAGTATCTCTGGGATGTATGCTGGAAGGAAGCCAAATTAGCTTAGAGGGGTAAGAATAAAGTAATAACTACTCAGTCCTTGTTTTGTAAAGCTTATTATTAAACAAATATAAAGGAGTCTCGGGTATTTGTGTGATAGCTGGGTTAAGAGAGAAACTGAGAAACAAACACATTTTATAAAAATATGTTAACACTATTGAGTGAACAGAACGAGGCCACTGTGTCCATTTGATACCGCCACTGGGAATGTTTCCCACATTTCACTTAATTGCTCCTCTTCTAAGAGGCAGACTAAGCCAAGGCAGTGGCACACCAGACTGTTCCTCCCCAAAAGAACTTCCCTGCCAAATTCCTCTCTTGGAACAGGTATCTCTTTTTTTTTTTGCCTTTTTTTTTTAAGGTGAGGAATATTTTTTTAATTCATTTTTATATCAATCACAGGTTAGGTATTTTGCATCCCAGGCGTAGCCCCCTCCCTCATTCCCTCCTACCCTCCCACTCCCTCCCTCATCTCCCTCCTCCCTGCCCCCTCTAAGTCCACCAACAGGGGAGGACCTCCTCCCCTTC
>CM053767.1:32681981-32703339 GCA_028658305.1 Pachyuromys duprasi
CTTGATCATGGTGTCTCTTCACAGAAGTAAAAATGTAACTAAGACTCCCTGTCTTCATTTTCTAAGACTGGGCTTAGAGGCATGGTGTCATGTTCAGACAATATTTGTATGGATCTCAACTTCAGTCCTCAGACTTGTTGGGCAAGGGCTTAACTGCTTGGCCATCTCTCCAGTTTCCATGTGTATCCTATGTGTATGTGGGGAGGGGGGAGGTCATTCTTATTCAAACAATCACACAGGGGATGCCCACAGTAAGCTGGCTAACAAGGGCAGACATACTGGGGTACTCTGAGTTTAACTGAGAACCCCTGCCTCAATGAAAAAGGTTATGGAGAATGAGTCCCAGCACTAACTTCAGTTTTCTGCTTTCAGGCACACACCTGTGTATACATACTCAGTCACTAACTGCATACATGCATGCATACATACATACACACACAAAATGAAAAAAAAACCATATGGGAATGTGATTCTCCAAATGAAATCATTAAAAAGTAACTGCTGTGGTCACAAATATTTAAAATAAAAAAGGCTACAGGAAATTATTAATATTCAGTCTTTATTACATGTTCTATGTGGCTGTTTTGCTGTTGAGTTTTGTGATAAGTAATGAAGCCCTGAAACACTGCCTCTCTGGAGCTGACCTTGTCTTGTTAAAGTTCTGGCAGGTTGGTTATTGAATGGGTTGGCTTCACCTGAGCGCAGCTCATTTTTCAGAGATGAAACTATCAGGCCTCCTTGCCCTGGTTTTGGGTTTTGCTATGAAAATTGAATTGCTTTTTCCAATTTGGATTTTCATTTTCTGATTTTGTGTTAAAGCGTCACAAACATTCTTACTCTTTTCTCTTATCATTTATTTTTCTTTCAGCATTTTTTCCCTCAAAATATTTACAAAGAGCTTTAACCTATAGGGAGTATTCAAATATAAAAAAAAATGCCACCCAACACAATTTTAGTGGTTTTCAAATAACATAACACTCAGCTCCCCCATCAAGGTTAACAGCCTCTATTAAAGCATGCATCGAAATTGCCAATTTAAAAGCTCGTTTAGTGCCTTAGACTTATTTTGTGTAATAACATCCATAAGAGTTGTTTAAAGTATGCTGATATATAATGTTTAATTTTTAGAAACAACTCACAAGCAAGCAGACCCAGAAACACATATTTACCCAAGCAATGGCTAATTAGTAGTTACTGCTTTTCCTTTGTAGTCTTTTATTCCCACGGAAAAATTATGACATTTGTCACCATTTCCTTTTTAGCCAATTTTTTTTTCCTCAGGATTTGGAAAAGCATACATTCTCTCCAAGAATTGTGTGGAAAGCATTCCTCTTAGAAGCAGGGATGCAGGGGCTGGCAGAGAACAAACATGCAGAGCTGCTGATGATCTTGGGGCCAAAGCACCTGCTTGCCAGCCCCGAGGAGCTGGAGAGTCTCTGAAGAGAGAAAGCAACTTCTGAATCTCATTTAAGTCCTGGTATCTTCCAGCAGCCTAGCCATCCCTTTAACAAATCAGCAGCACACTTAACAGTTTGGTGAGGACCGGAGGGTATTTCCTGCATAAGTTGTTCTGAAGTTTAGTGTTACTGAAACTTTGAATTGAAATACACGATCTAGTTCAACTATTTTATTCCATAGGTAAGTTAAGACCCAGGGATAGAAAATGGCTTGTCTGGAAACACTTGACATTTCAATTGAGATTGATGAAACTTATTCATCAATCTCTGTACTAGGTATATGTCCAACAGAAGTGAGATCAGAATGTCAAGAAGACATTTGCACCCTCACACTCACTGAATTACTATTTCTAATAAACAAGAAATGGAAATGACCCAGTGGTCCATCAAGTAGTGCACGGATAAAAAAATGTGGTACATATAGATAGTGGAATGCTATTTAGCCATAGAGTAATGAAGTCTTGTAATTTTTAACAACATAGAAGAAACTGGAGATAACTTTTTGTTATGTGCAGTAAGTCAGAAAAATTTATTACTATTCACCCATAAGAAGACTAAAACTCTGCTATATTAGCTATTTTTCTATTGATGAAATAAAAATACCATGAATAAGGTAACTTACAAGAGGAAGGGTTTACTTGGGCTTACTATTCTAGAGGTGCAAAAATATATTTTATTTTCCCAAAGTAATTGCCAACTCAGAAGCTTACTGCTGAATGTTCTCTAGCTCTTTCTGAACTCTGGCCGGCTGGATCAACTCAGCTGTTCTCTCAAAACTCCTCTCTAAGCTTACTGATTCAAATTGGCTACTCTCAGCTTCTTACTGAATTGCTCTGCTTGGCCGCAAACTAACTTTGACAATATGTTTTAATCTTCTGGATCCTTCTTATTCTCTGGCTTCTACTGTCTTCTCCTGTGTCTAGTTTGTTCTCTCTCTGCAATCTTTCTCTGTACAACTGCCCTGGTAAAACTGAGCTCCATGAACTGAACTGCCACAGTCTCAATTTCACTGTACTGCCTCTTAATGGAATCCCACTCACTGATTGATCTGACCTCAACTCTTCTAACTCCTGTCTTTCCTATTCTCTTTTAAATAGACTCACTTTCCTGTGTTGTTCTCATAAAAATTGGGTGTATCCTAGTCTGCCAAACCTTCCTCTGATTCATCACTTTGTCTGTCCCTCAATTAGACATCATTGGTCAGGATTAAAGGTGTATGCTAAGGGCATGTCTATATTCCAGCTAGATCATACAGACCTAGAGGCCTTTGGATGTGATCAGAGCAGCCAGGTCCTAGATTGAAATTCCTCTACACAGAACAGTAAGAGACCATCACCACCCTGGCATCAAATAGGCATGGCAGCTAGAGCAAAGAACTGAAAGCTCCCATCTTGAACTGCAAACACAAAAACATAGAAAGCAAAAGCAAACAGGGTGAGACCCAAAGTTCTCCAAGTCCACCAGCTATGACGTACTTCCTCTAGCAAGACTTGAACAGTGCCAGCAACCTGGGACTAAATGTTTAAATACCAAAGACTATGGAGGGAACTTTCTCACTCAGATGACCACATCTGTCATTTGTGACATAGATACAACTGTTGATCATTATGTATAATGGGATGAGCCAGGAAGAGAAAGCCAAGGATTACATGATCTCTCACTCATAAGTAGAATCTAAAAAAGATAATAGGATGGATATTGAGAATAGAGGTTAGTTACCAGAGACTTAGGAGAGTAGTAGGAAGGGAAAGATGGTGAAAGTTCACTATAGTAACAAACTCTGTTCAGCCATTGCTTAGAAAGTTGACTACAGATAATGATAACACACTGTATATTTAAAAATCTACAAGACAGGATTTTGAATGCATTCGCTATAAACAAATGATAAACATTTGAGAAGATGTATTTAACCTAAATTAAATATTACATGCGGTAAAACATTAAAAGAACTGTAAATAAATATTTATAGCCTTTTTTTAAGGTATTAGTTAAAAATTGAAAAATATGGGGGCTGGAGCAATGACTCAGTGGTTCAGAGCACTAGCTGCTCTTGCAGAGAGTCTGGGAAACCAGATTCCCAGCACCAACATGGTGGCTCACAAACATCTAAAACTCCGCTTCCAAGGGATCCGATGATTTCTCCTCACCAGGCACACACATGATACAGAGGAATACATGCAGGCAAAATAAAAATAAATTAATACATATATCTTTAAAAGTAGTTAATGTGGAAACCAGTTCTATGCTAACTAATGTACAGGGCTATATAATATGTTTTTAAGTATAAAGGATGAAACTATAATGTCTTTTGTAATATTTATACTAATATAGAGCAAATGTGCTAATGTTCTTTTCTCCACTATTATGTTACATGACTTATTTAATCTTGGTTTTGTGCCTGGAGACACTTGAAAATGACCTAAATTCCACGGTAAGGATTTTATATGTGTTTCTCTATTTACCTCAGCAAGTAATCATGAAGGCTTCAGTGTCATTAGCCTCATTTTGCAGATTAGAAGCTGAGAAACTGAATTGTTAAGAAATTTTTCTGAACCAGTGAAATGGCTTAGGGAGTAAAATACTTACTGTCAAGCTTGATGACCTGAGTTTGATCCTCAGAACCCACATGGTGGAAGGAGAGAACCTACTCAAACAGTGTGACAGGTGCACTGAGGCATGTGCGGGTGTTCACACTCACACATAAATTCACACACACACACACAGACACACTTAGAACACACACAACACACTCTTACACACTCACACACAAACCCACACATACACACTCACACACACATCCACACAAATAAATTTGTGTGAGCATTTAAAAAAAAGGTGGGAAAGCTGCGGTTTGGGAGGTCCTGAACAAACTACATCTTATGCTAAGCAAGCTTATTAAGAAGTAGTTTCCTATATAGTATTTCCAGGGGGGAAAAAGGGATGTAGTCAGCAGAAACCATTAAACAATGACACAGAGTCAGTGCAAAATTATCATACAATGTAGCTCAAGAGAAAGACAGGGTATCCCAAGGGCATCAAGGGCATCAGAAGCTAAGCACACAGCACACAGGGACTTATAACTACAGCCTCATACAGTGAGAAAGCTGGTTCTCAGGATCCGAAGCACCTTCCATCCCCATGGCCTGGCCCAGGCCAGTACTGACACTGCAGGTTTATTTCTGGTTTTAGACAAAGAACTACATTCCTCCTCTATATATCAGGAGCTCAGGGAGAGCCTTGGGTCTGTCCAACCCTCCACAGAAAGTCTTGATATTTACTAATAGTTTTTCAGGGTATCATCTTGTCATGCTGGCTGATGTAAGGGTATATGGTGGTTCTTCACTCACTGTGGAAGTTCTGAACAAACTAGAAAATGGGCAAATTGTTCTTAATATTTTAAATAATTGATTGTATTCCCCCTTTGGACTCTGTGAAATTCTCAAACACACTGTTAGCAAAGAAATAAAAGCTATTTTGTACAATCTAAGTTCAAGGTGGCTTGGAAGAAACCAGGAAATAGGAATATGACAAACTACCAGTGAATTTAAATGACTGTGAGACCGTTATAAAGCAATATTGATATTCTGAATTCTAAGCTCCACATTAAGGTCACAGTAATAGCTTAGTGTTTTATGAGCCTGTATGGTATTAGTGACATCATCTCTTTAATCTTAACTTTGCCTCAAGCAGAATAAATCCTAATGCTGTAAACGGTGTGGTAACATAACTGTCTTATTCAGTAGAGATTATTTTTTCTTCTAAATGCCGCTGATAGTCTTCAGTGGCTCCAAACAGAAACAAAAAGTAAGAGAGAAAAACAGATACACTGTTGCGTTCTGCTGAAGTGTGAACATTTGTAGAATGACCTATATACACACGATTTTCTAGTGTTGCTTGTGCACTGAGTGGTTGTGCATTGGTGCATAAGCAACCAGGACAACTGTGCAAGGTTGCATGGTTAGGTCATTTAGTTTCCAAATTGTTGGTGTATGTTTGCATGCTATGTTTGTACTCTTTAAAACAGGAAGCAGGCATGGGGGTCAGGAAGAGGGAGGGACGGTGGGACCTGGAGAAGATGAGGAAGGAGGTTATAGCCAGGATATAAAGCAGATAAACTGTAATAAACAATAATTGCAGTACAATATAAAAAAAGAGAAAAAAGGCTTAGCATTTCTGCAAGAATGTCAAGGCTGGAGGGATGAACAGGCCCTTGGTCAGGGCTGGAGAGAGGAGCAGGCCCCTTCTGGGGTCCTGGTTTACTGGAAGCAGACAGTTCCTCTAACCATGTGCAAGACAAGTTTCAATAGTCAGGATACAGAAACATCTCAGGGAGTAAGTGGTCCCTTTAACTCCACAAAACGAAGCAAATATTAAGGAAATGGAATTCATTGAAGAGATTATTCTTGACTTATACTAAGAGTATACTATTTCATTGTCCTGCAGTATAAATAACATGATCCATGCTGAGAAACGTGCTACTTTGTAAACAAGAAGTTACACTACAAGAGAAACTCAGGTACATAAACTCTGAATTTTCCTTTCAATTCTTTGTACATGCCTGAATAATGTTTAAGCTTTAAGTTTTAGTTTTTGGGTTTGGAGAGATGGCTCAGTCAAGGCCCTAAGTTTATTGCCAAAAGGACAATCCTTTTGTGTGTGTGTGTGTGAATGGACTTAATTCATTGAGCAATAGTAACTGAAATAGCAGGCATAGGCAAAATTCCTTTCCCAATGAGGCACGTGCTTTTCTCTAGGTGCAAAGTTCCATTTGCAAAGCAAATATTCTCTTAGTCTTGGTACTTAATCACCAGGAGGTGGGTTTTATTTTTTTAACTTCAATCTCTGCCAGGAAAAGATTTATTTTGTTTAATTTTGACTGTGAGTTTTTCAGGTTTTATGTTCTTGATTGTATTTAGTGGGAGGCATGCCATCTTTTATTTTTTAAACAGAAAAAATATTAATAATTTGGTCTTAACCTAGCAATATATACGTTACACTTGAAATGATCAGTTGCCTGTAACAGCAAACCCATAAGTTTAGATATATGAGTGAAGAGTTTAGATACACTTCACGTAAAATAATGTGTGAAATATCAGAAAGGCAAGCCTGGGGAAATGATTATAATTCAGCATTAGAAAAGTAAGACATTGCAAATATGTCTGGGATAAAGAAGGAGGTTTACATAAATCAAAAGGGAGGTCCCGTCTTGGCCAAGTCTATTCAGCAAAGTGCTGAATTGGTTTAGAGGCAGAGGAATAAGGATTGTGGTGCTCACATAGACAAGATATGGGAGATGTGCTCTTGTGGGACTATGGTCATTTCTACTGCCTCAGAGTGGCCATAGGCCTCATGAGAACAGCCACCTCCTTCTGTCAACCAGGATGCTAGTAGAATAGAGATGGCACATTCAAATAAGGATCACTCAAAGAGAATTATCTTTAGAGCCCATTATAAAGGTGTGAGCTGGATATTAAAATGATACAGGACTGAGCAGGTGTCCAGAGTTATAGAAGTTTGCGCCACGTTTGACTTAAAAAGCCTTAGGGTTGATCTGGTTATCAGAATCTGGAAGGGGAGTCATGGAAAAGACTCATGGACATATAGGGAGTCTCAGCCAGTTGGAGGCAAATTCAGAGAGTTAGAACATGAGAATTATACCTAACTGCACTCTCCCCATTCTGATCTCCTGCTGTCATTTCCTAAGCAAGACTCTACTGCTGTCATCTTTTCCTGCTAACTTCTGTCAGAAGGTCAAAGGCAGAAAATACCTCAAGTGTTATACATCAAGGGCCATTCAGTTTTGGCCAATGGAAGAAAAGTCTCTTGTGAATGCTGACAGTGGGAAAAGCATTCATTTATTTGTGAGTCTGAGAGTATGAGTCACCAGGCTAGCTCTCTCAGTTGTGCACTTGTGCAGATTCCACATTGCTAAGGCTTCTGAGGTCTCTTGGGGAACAGAACATTGAATCTGGTCTTACGTATTCAAATCTTAATGTGTGTAACCTTCTAGATTATAATAGGAGAAATGCAGTAGACCTTGCCTCACATTTTTTTCTCAAAGCATCTCACACCTCGTTACGTTTTTGAATTCTTAGCACTTGACCCAATAAAGCAAGTACAATCAATGTAAAGATAATTAATAATGTGGTTTTGAACTATAGTGTCTTAAATTCATAAAATATGGAATTACTTCACAGGTATTTTCACCGTGCCTTCAAAAACTTAGAATGTGAATTGACTTTTATTTTCACATTCTAAATGAAAAATTCAGCAAGGTACCCACTTCTTCATAAAATGCTACTATAATGTACTCTGCCTTAATGACACCATTGTAAATTAAGAAGTTCAGAAGTCCCCCCTTTGACTGCTGCAGTCATTTAAAGTAGCATTCCTGACACTGAACTGGAGCAAAATTATGACTCCATGTTTTAGATATTTATGGGTTATGAGTAAATTTTCAGAAGAATTTACTACTCTAGCAAAAAAAAAATCAAAGCCTGAGTCTTTTTTTGACCTTATTAATGTAAATAATACATAGGAAAAATACAGAATGGGGTCCATTTATCAACTCTCACCATCTGCATGGTGCTGTGCTGGGGATGCAGAGATGTGCTCACTGCCTTCCTGTTGCTCAGAATCTCATGAAGAGAGAGACAAGCGAGGAGGCTACCACCGCACACTCATCAGAAATATAAGGGGCCTGGTCAGAGGACCTCATGACTCTCCTTATTCTGGAATCGGTGGCATGAATGTTAGAGTTTATACCCCAACGGTGTCGTAAACTGATGCTCATTTTTTTTTCCAGCTCATTTTATTTCTGTCTCCAAGACTGGGTAATTTCTATGGCTCTATCTTGAGCTCACTGATTTTTTAATTTTTTTTTTTTGGTATGTATTTAGAATTGTGTTGTTGAGCTCATGCATTGTTGTTTTACATTTTGGCTACTTTGTGGTTTTTTGTTTTTTGTTTTTTTTTTTGTAATTTAAACATTTCCATTTTGTTCTATTTAAAAAGACATCTTAATTATATGTGTTTAAATTATGTTATATAATGTTTGGGTATATATACACACATTGTAGAATGGTGAAGACAAACTAGTTAACACATACATCACCTCATTTTTAATTTATTTGTAGTTGAGAATAATAAAAATACACTATTGCACAGATGAACTCATGGGGATTGTTTTAATAGCACAAGAGCTGCACAAGGGGGTAGGTGGGCTTAAAGTCTCCCTCCTAGCTTAGTAGCTGTTGGCAATTGATACCTTCTGGAAAAGGGAGAATCAAATTTATCTAGCAGGCATGGCACCTGCTAGACTGAGCACACTATACAGGCAGCACAAATTGGACTTGGTAGATTAAAAACAAATTTGGCAGGCCCAGGGGTCTTTTTTGAGACTGATACTTCAACCAAGGACCATGCATGGAGATAACCTAAAACCCCTGCACAGATGTATCCCATGACAGCTCAGTCTCCAAGTGGGTTCCCTAGTAAGGGGGACAGGGACTGTCTCTGACATGAACTCAGAGGCTGGCTCTTTGATCACCTCTCCCTAAGTGGGGAGCAGCCTTGCCAAGCCACAGAGGAAAACAATGCATCCAGACCTTAGGACACCTGGTAGGCTAGGATCAGATGGAAGGGGAGGAGGATCTCTCCTATCAGTGGACTTGGGGAGGGGAATGGGAGTGGAAGAGGGAGGGAGGGAGGGTGGAATTGGGAGGGCATGAGAAAGGGGGCTACAGCTGGTATACAAAGTGGATTAATTATAATAAATAAAAATTAAAAAGTTTGTGGATAGAGAAGGAGGAAGTGGATCTTGGAGGTATTAGGGGAGGAACATTGTTATTATGATCAAAATACAGTACATAGAATTCTTCAAGACCTAATAAAAGTATTAAAAATGTCTACTATTTTTAGCATTTTCAATACCTGGTTACTAACTACAGTACAATGTTGTATCGTACACTTTTAAAATTTATTCCCCATGTCTTTCAGAAGTGTGTCTTTGACCTAGATCTCTTTAGTCCGCCCTTCTCCTAATCTCTGCTAAACAGCATTCTACTCCTACTTTTATGACTTTAGCTTTGTTAGATCCCATATTACATAAGTAAGATCATAAACTTTTTTGTATTTAAAATTATTGTTATTGTTCTCTCTCTCTCTCTCTCTCTCTCTCTCTCTCTCTGTGTGTGTGTGTGTGTGTTTGTGTACACACAGGCTAGTGTGAAGGTAATGCCATACGGCTCATATAGAAATCAATCAGGGTGTGAACTAGAAATGATCATCCTGAGTGAGGTATCCCAGAAACAAGAAAGACACACAGGGTATATACTCACTCACTTATAAATGGATATCAAACATATAATATAGAATAATCATACTAAAATCTGTACACGTAAGGAAGTTAATCAAGAAGGAGGAACTTAGGTAAGATGATCAATCTTCACTCAGAAAGGCAAATGGGACAGACATTGGAAGAGGGAGAAAACAGTGAACAGGACAGGAGTCTACCACAGAGGACCTCTGAAAGACTCTTTGCAGCAGGGTATCAAAGCAGAGGCTGAGACTCATAACCAAACTTTGGGCAGAGTGCAGGGAATCTTAGGAAAGAAGAGGGAGATAGTAAGACTTGGAGAAGACAGGAGAAACTCATTTGCATTGACACAAATAATAGAATTTTGAGGTGGAATACTATTCTATTGTGTATGTATACTATGCTTTTTTTAAAAATACATCCATCTGTTTCTGGTTATGTTGATTTGTATCTTGGATATTGTAAATACCATTGCAGTGAAATTGAAGGTTTAGAGGCCTCTTTGAGGTACAGATTTCATTTCCGTTGAGTATATACCCAGTAGTGGAATTACTGGTAGTTTTCTTTTTAGTTTTTGGGAATTACCCATATTGTTTTATACAACAGAATTATTATTTCCCATCCACAAAGTACAAGGATTCTCTTTTCCTTATATCTTCTTCCACACTTACTATCTTTCTGTAATTCTGTCTATTCTGACATTTGTGAGCTAACACCTCTTTGTGGTTTAGTTTGCATTTCTTTGATGACTACACAATGTTAAACATTTCACTAATATATTTGATGGCCATTGCCATGTTTTGAGAGTTAGCTTTTTTTGACCATTATATTCCTTTGAATTTCTTTGAGAGCTCTGTTCATTTCCTCTTTTTGTTTTAAATTCATTTTCCTGAGTTTCTGCTGAATTAAAATATCCATTAGTTTTTGGTGTTTCTGGTGGTCCCATGGTGTCCTGATTTTTGTTGGGTGAGTTGTTACATTGACCTTTGGCCATTGCTTATATATAATCATCTCTGTTTCTTTCTCAGTCTGACCTTTGGACTGGTCTTACTCTGGTGTCTGTAGAATTCTTCAGGAAGATCAGTGGGGACCAGTGGTTTGAGAGTGTGTGTTGTTGCTTCAGTTGTTCTTGTGGGAAAAGAAGCCACTGGCGCAGAATCGTAAGTGTGTTTGTGTATGTGTGTGTGTGTGCTGTGGGTGGGACATGTACTCTGTTGTGGACTCTCTGATCCCGGCCCTGAGTTCTGTGCTGGAAGCTGGGAAACCTGGAAGGCTGCACTCTGCTCCCTGAGTTGGGGAGCGCTGTCTGCTTCCTCAGCCACTACCCCCTCAGACAATGCTGGAGATTTGTGGTTGGAGCGTGCAGCCTGTGCTCCTTGCAAGTTGCTGGGTGCACTGCGGGCTGCCTCCTCTGCTTCCATGCTGGTTGGGATATCTCCGTTGCTGCCTTCCTGCTGGGTGGTGTATCTCCCCCACTTCTGCTGCAGGCTTGGCTATGTCCGCCGCTGCTTCTGCCCATTAGGGAGAAGTGCCTGGGAATTGATTCCCCAGGAGAAGTCCATGGAGATGACCGCGGTTGACCTGTGTCCTATTGGACTCAGATCACATTTTGTGCCTCTTCTCCCCGGGGTTCCTTGTATGGTTGTTTTGGGTTTTACAGTCTCTCTATTCACCAATTCAGGGACAACGAAACCCAGGGTCTAGTGCTCTGGGTCACACAGATCTGTCTGTGATGGGTAGCTGGTGCTCAGGAGGTCTCTGGGCTGGCAGCTCGAGCACCCACCAATCTAGGAGACCTTTTCCAGGGAGATCCTGGGTACCCTAACTCAGTCCCTGTTTGCTTCCTTCCCTGTGGGTTTTTTTCCTGACTGGGCACCCCAGGCTCTGATGTTCTGGGGGCACACAGCTTTTCTGTGGCAGAGAGTTAGGCTTGCAGCACATCTCTGTGCTTGGGGGTGGTGCCTAGTTCAGAGATGGCAGTGCATGCCCACCATTCTTCGAGATCTTTTCCCTGGAAAGGCTGGGTGACCTAGGTCAGTCCCGTCTCCTTCCTTCCCTGTGGGTTTTTCTCGAGAAGGGGACTCCCAGTCTCTGGTGTTTTTTGTGCCCACCGTTCAGCCTGGGAAGGTGATCAGGGCACGCAGGGGTGTGATTCTGGCCTGTGCAACTGGAGATCTCTTCCAGATTCTGGCTGGGTGTTCTGGGAGTGGACTGAGCTGGTTCCTGCACCTTGGGGCTTCCTCTCACCTGGGAAACAGGATCGTTGTTGCTTTAGGGCCCACAGTTCAGTCCCTTGGTCGCTGTACCGAAAATGTTGTTCTGCAGCTCAGAAGCAGCGTCCTCCTGGCGCCGCCATCTTGTCCCACCTCTAGCTTTTTAAGTTCTATTCCTATTTCAAAAATGAGATATTTTTTCTATTGAATTATTTGATTTTGTCATATTTTTGGATATTAACAAAAAGTAAGGTTCAAAAATATTTTTCTTCCACATATTTACTTGACAATTTTGAGTTTTTTTTTTTTTTCCTTTTTGACTTGCAGAAGTAATTCATTCCTATTTTTTTTCTGTCTCTTGTACTTTTAGGGTTATACCCGAATGTTTATTGCCTTGACTAACGTCAGTGAACATTTTAACCTATGCTGTTTATTGTAGCTTTAGCATATCAGGTCTTAAGTTCAAGTCTTTAATCAGCAGAAGTGGACTTCTATGAGTGTTGTTGAGCAATATAAGGCAAAAAAGGTAATTTTATTCTTCTGCATGTGAAGAATTTCCAACTATTTAGAGGGAAAAAAACCCCTCTCTTTTCCTTACTATGTTTAGGAAGCAATAAAATAACTATAAATACATGGATTTATTTCTGGGTTCTATTATTTTATGACAGTTGAAACAAATTTAGTGACATTTAGTGACAAATTCAAAATAAGTTTAAATAACTAATGAATAAAATTATACACAAATACGTGAATATTCAGTGCTCCTCCATACGTATGTTATAGTGTGTAGTTTGGTATTCTTTTGGTACTCTTTTTAAATTTATTTTTTATTAATTACAGCTTATTCACTTTATATCCCCCCTATAGCTTCCTCCTTCCTTCCCTCCCAATCTCACCCTCCCGTCCCCTTCTCCACCCATGCCCCTCCCCCAGTCCACTGATAGGGGAGGTCCTCCTCCCCTTCCATCTGATCCTAGTCTCTAAGGTCTTTTTTAAAATAATTTTTTAATTTTTTATATTAATCACAGGTTATTTACTTTGTAACCCAGCCGTAGCCCCCTCCCTCATTCCCTTCTGATCCACCCTCCCTCCCTCATCTCCTCCCTACCCTTTTTCAAGTCCACTGATAGATAGGGGAGGTCTTTTTCCCCTTCCATCTGACCCTAGCTTATCAGGTATCTTCAGGACTGGTTGCAATGTCCTCCTCTGTGGCCTAGCAAGGCTGTTCCTCTATCAGGTCTTATCAGGAGTGGCTGCATTGTCTTCCTCTGTGGCCTGGTAAGGCTGTTCCCCCCTCAGGGTGATGTGATCAAAGAGCAGGCCAATCAGTTCATGTCAGAGACAGTCCCTGTTCCCATTACTATGGAACCCACTTGGACACTGAACTGCTACAGGCTATATCTGTGCAGGGGTTTTAGGTTATCTCCATGAATAGTCCTTGGCTGGAGTATCAGTCTCAGAAAAGACCCCTGTGCCCAGATATTTTGGTTCTGTTGCTCTCCTTGTGAAGCTCCTATCCCCTCCAGGTCTTTCTATCTCCCCTTTCTTTCGTAAGATTCCCTGCACTCTGCCCAAAGTTTGGCTATGAGTCTCAGCATCTGCTTTTGATACTTTTGGTACAATTAACTGAGGGAGCATAGGCTGTTTCCGACTCTGTTACCTGTGTTTGGGACCCTTTCCTCCTACCTGGCTGCCTCCTTTAGAGTCAATAGGAGAGGATGTGCCTAGTCGTACTGAAACTTAATATGCCAGGACTCGTTGATATAAAAGGAAGGCCTCTTCTTTTCTGAAGAGAAACAGAGATGGAATGGATGAGGGGAAGTGGAAAGAAGTGGATAGGTGGAGGTGAAGGACTTGGAGGAGAGGAGGGAGCAGAAACAGCTCAGAATATAAAAGTAACTAACTAGCTAGCTAACTAACTAACTAACTAACTAACTAACTAACTAACTAACTAACAAGAACTCTGAAGATCTGAGAAGTAAGTGGAGACATGTAGAAAGAAAACCAGAAGGGTCACGAAAGCCAGTGGGAGATGACATTTAAGAACAAAGCAGTGGGCTACAGTGAAGGCTACTGTGGATGCCAGCGAAGGAGAGAGGTGGGAACTTCAAGCTTGACATTTTAAAGGTAGGAACACAAGTGAAATTTGGCAATATCTGGGATGTAAAATTCATTGTAGTTGGATACATTGACAATAATGGCGAAGAAACGGTGCTATCAAAGAGGAAGGTGTTGACAAGGCTTTTAAGAATCTGTCCATGAAGAAGTGGCAAGAGCTCCCAGAACATAGAATTGACTTTATTTCTTTTAGGTGCAATACTCTGAATTATGTTTAAATGCTGAAAAAAGAAATAAAAAATTAAACTGAAAGAGAAGTTGACTTCTTGGCCAAGCAAGCAGGTGGAAGAAGAAAATGAATTTGAAGTATAAATAGGGAGTTCAGTCTTAGATAAAAGAGGGGTGTCATTTTTTTAATGGGATGAAGGGATAGGATAAAATAGATTTATGACTATTTAGTAGCATATAATAGAAGTTCTTGACTAATGTCTTTTGTTTACTACATAAAATAGGAGGTGATATCATCCTGAGATCAAAAGGTACACGTGTCAAAAAACTAGAGACTTGCAGGAGGGTGGATTATTGAAATAGCCACTGTAAGAAGCCTTTCTGGGGAAGGTGTTGGAATCTAGCTCATTGATAGAGTGCTTATTAACACACTTAAGGTTTGCATTTGATCCTCAACCCTAAAAGAGACAGAACACTTTCAGAAGAGCACAAAATCCTTTTGTCCCTCATGGTTTGTATTTACAACATTAAATGTGATCTTTTAAATGAAGGGAAAAAAATCACTTCTGCCTGAAATGCAACATTTTTAAAATTTAAATTTAGTTTTCATAATTTATTCCTTCATCTCCTCCTGGTCCCAACCTCCTGCCTTCTTCCCCCCCTCTTCTCCTCCCCTATTTCTCAGAAAGAAGGAGCCCTTCTCCCCTACCATCTGACCCCAGCCTATCAAGTCTCATTAGGATTGCTTGCATGCTCTTTCTCTGTGGCCTGGCAAGGACCACTGCCCCCTATCACAGCGGGAAGTGAGCAAAGAGTAGGCAACAGAGTTCATGTCAGAGATTTCCCTATGTTCCCCTTACTAGGAAACTCACATGGAGACTGAGCTGACTGTCAGCTACACCTAGATACCCTTATCTAGGTTTTCTTCATGCATGGTCCTTGGTTGGTGCATCGGTCTCTGCCCAGATTTGTTGGTTCTGTTTGTCTTCTTAATGGAGTTCCTGGCCACTCTGGGTCCTTCTAGTCCTCCACTATTTCCTACGATTCCCTGTGCTCTGCCCAAAGTTAGGCTATGAGTCTTAGCATCTGCTTCGATCCCTTGCTTGGTGGAGTCTTTCAGCGGACACTTATGGAAGGTTCCCATCCTGTTCCCTCTCTTCAACCACTTCAGGTGTCTATTGTATTTATCCTCTGAAGTAGAGTTAAGCATCCTCCCTAGGGTCCTCTTTGTCATTTAGCTTCTTTAGGTCTGTGGATTGTAGTATGGTTATCCTGTATTATACGGCTAATATCCGTTTATAAGTGAATATATCCCATGGGTGCTTTTCTGGTTATGGGTTACCTCACTCAGGATGATCTTTTCTAGTTTTCTCCATTTGCCTGCAAATTTTATGATTTCCTTGTTTTTAAAGCTAAGTAGTATTCCATTGTGTAAATGTACCACAATTTCTTCATCCATTCTTCAGTTAAGGGACATCTAGGTTGTTTTCAGATTCTGGCTATTATGAATAAAGCTGCTGTGCCCAGCTATACCACTCCTGGGCATATACCTGAAAGATGCTCCACCATACTACAAGGATATTTGCTCAACTATGTTCATAGCAGTTTTATTTAAATAGCCAAAATGCAACATTTAACAGGATCATGTTATTCTAATTTGTTTTCCTGTTGCTCCTTTTATTGAGATGTATAAACCTTAATAATCTGATCTAATAATTTATACCTGTGATATAATATTCAATTTGCATGGAACATGTATCTAAATAATAATATAATAGAGTTTTTTTCTTTTTGTTTAAATTTGATTGGCTGGTTTTGTCTACAAAATTTTAGAATGTACTTTAATTGTGCCAGGCACTGAGAATTTAAATAACTTAGTGTATTTTAAATACTTTTGTGTTTGAGAAAAATGTCTAAAAGTTAAATAAGTCCAATTTATGTCATTATCTAGCATTAAAGAAATTGCCCAGTGAACTAAAGCAGAATTTTAACAAAAAAAAGGATAAAGGAATACTGAAAATATGAAATAAAATTCACACTTCCTTGTCCTGTCTGTATAACTTGTGTCTTATGTAAGAAACTTCAGTGTTGGCTAATATTCTTCTGCTAATAAAAGTGTCTCAGACTGAGAAAACAAACAAAACAAACAAACAAACAAAAAACAATAAGAACCCAACCTAAGTCCTCACACACTTAAAAAGAACAATAAACAAACAAAAACAAAATCAAAACAGCATTTAAATATAAAAATAATTTTAGGTGTATTTTTATTGTGTATTTTTTAAACATATACAACATTTGCAAAATTTCATGTTGTTAAAATGTTCCTAGTCTAAATCTTACGATAGTAAAAATATGGCAGTAGTAACTGTAATGGAGGAATAGGATGGAGCTTGACATTCTTCAGTCTTGAGGTATTTTCTCCTATGTCCCTTGCCATATAATTTTTCCTTCTAATTAATGTCTATAAAGGTCTAAGATTCCTTCTATTTGTGATTTTTTTTTTTGCCAGCTACAATGCACACAGGTGAAATTTTAAAGAGGAAGATTGCTTTGCATATTAGCTTTTACTCATTTTAAAAACACATTAAACAAAAACACCCAACGCCTTCTGTAGGGTTGGATTTGTAGATAAATGCTGTTTAATGACTTTATCATGAACACCTTTTTTCTCCATCAGTGGTAATGGAAAGTTTTGCTGGGTATGTTAGTATGGATTAGCATCTGTAGTTGCTTAGAGTCTGCAGCATATCTATCCATGATCATTTTGGCTTTTAGAGTCTGCATTGGAAAAATCAGGTGTTGTAGCAAGAATTCTGGAATTTTGGTTTCTTTAAAAAAACAGAGAAATGTTATGAGTATGTTTTCATTTTAATCCCAGGTGTGGTGATATAGGGCTGCTTCATAGCAGCTGACTGTGATTTGCCCCATGCTCTAGCAGAGGCATAGTTTTGCCAGTTGCAGATAGTTTCTGCAATTGTGGTATTTAGAATTCTGGGAATTCTATATACCCAGTATATAAATGCTAGGGTCCAGACAGGTTGTTTGTCATTCAGGGGAGTTAGTTGTCCTTTGTTAGTAAAGTTCAAAGAAGAGACAAGAAAAAAGAATTAGATTCAAGCATCTCCCTTCCCTCTTTCGTGGCTATCTAGTGATAGGGGTGAATCCAGGAGGATAAAGGGTAGAAAGAAAAATAACCCACAAAGTACCAAATACCAGCTACAAGATACCAGCAAAGAAATTATATTCGAGAATCTCCCTCTGTCTTTCTCTCTCTCTTCTCTATCCTTCTTGCTTTCCTATCTAGTGATAGGGAGTGAAACTGTCAGGATAAGGAATGGTAAAAAGATGTACCCACAAAGTAGCAAAGAAGAGCTACAAGTTGTAATTTTAATACTTCTGCCTTTATCTGTTACTTGGTCTTTTCTCTTGGAGTGTTAATATTCCTTCTTTGTTCTGGATGCTTAGTGTTTTTATTATACGCAAAGGCACTCTCTCATCTGGTGCAATCTATTGGGTATTCTGTATGTTTTTTGTACCTTTATATGCATCTCCAGCCTTAGGTTAAGAAAATGTTCTTCTATGGTTTTGCTGAAAATATATTCTGAGCCTTTAAATTTGGTTTCTTCTTCCTCTAATCCTCTTATTCTTGGGTTTTGCCTTTTCATAGTATGCCAGATTTATTTTCTGGATGTTGTGTGTCAGTCAGCAGTTTGAACATTTTCTTTGACTGAGGTAGAGCTGGTGCCTACATAAAAGCTCCACTCCGATATTCTATTGTCTTTGGTATGAGAAGGTATTCTGTAGGCTACCAAAAAAGAAACATAAACACTAACTTAGCCACAAATCCTTTAATTTATGATCTGCCCTGCCTACAACGTATGCGAAGGCCATGGTGACACAAAGCTGTGGGAGTCACCAAACAACATTATTTGACTTAAGGCCTACTCCACAGAGTGGAATGCATAACTGACACTGCTTAGGCCAGCAAGAATCAGAGACTAGAGGCCCAGAGACCTAGAGTAAAGCCAATCATACTGGTCTAAAAAAAAGTAACAATAAAATGATCCTGAGTGATATGCTCTTTTACTCAAAATCTGTGCCTTAATCATCCATCAGAGACACAGTAGAAGAGAACAAATACAGAGACCCACAGACAGACATTATAGCTACACACACACACACACACACACACACACACACATTTCTTTGAGTATATGGCTCTAAATGTGACCTCTCTATCAAATCTCTCCCCTCAGAGAACAGAGACCACCACAGAGGAAAAGGCCGAATAAGTGTAGGAACTAGAGGAGAACAAGGCCCTCTAAATCAACTGAGCAAAGGTCATCATGAACTCACAGAGACTTGGGCAGCAGGCACAGGGCCTGCACAGGTCTGTATCAGGGCCTTTGCATATATTTATGCTTTCTGTTTAGTACTTATATGGGACTCCTGAGTGTATGAATGAGTAAGTTTCTCATCTTTGTGCCTTCTCTTGGGGTCTTTTTCTTCTGGTTACTGGGGATCCTACTACAAGTCAAGCTGAACAGCAAACTACACTGAGGCATCTCCTGAGCTTCTAGGCTCCAGATTTCTGTTTTATTGGTCTATTCTTTTTCCTGTTAGAAATGGCACATGACTAGAGCACTTCTGCATTGGACATAGGCCTATTGGTGTCAACGTTAGACTGTATTTGTTGGTTTCGTCTCACATGTGAAGGAAGTTCTGAGGGTAAAACTTCCCTTGCTGTACTCTAGGCTTTCTTTAATCATGGGATCTATGGTCATTTACACAACAAGTCAAGTCACGAAGTCAGGAGATAGCACAGTCTCATCCCAGAGTCACTCAGAGGTGATGAATGACAAGCCTTCAAGCCTTTGGTGTAACATGACCCCAATTAAACCATATTTTAAAAGTGGGAAAGAAAAAGAATGAAAAGAGTAAAACACCAGGAGAGTCAGAGCTCAGACTATGTATTGGGAAGAAGTAGGAGACTGATGAGAAATATGTAGGGAGGTGGAGTATTTCTTGAAGCTGAGGGTATTTACACATAGGATTTTTGGGAACCTGAATAAAAATCAGATTGTGCAGAGTAAATTAAAGCCTTTCTTAATTTTCCAAAAGCCAGTAAGAAAAGCACAGAAAAGGAATCCTTCTTTGATGGTAGATTTGCTGCTCATGGGCCAGAGAAAGGAGGAGACATGGGAGACAAGGCAGAGCCTTTGCCGGAGCCTCAGGTCCTCACTGAGTAGTGACCTCACAGGCTGTGGAGGACTGAGGTCTCTCATGAAGACTCGGAAGAAACTGGCTCAGTGCTGCGGAAGAACAATATGAAAGACCAACTCAGCATTTCCGTGTAGAAGATGAAGCAGAGCAATTGTTTTTAAACACACACACACACACATGCACACACACACACACAGACACACACACACACACACACACACACACACACACACACTCCTCAGGTCCTGGTTTTAATTTTTTTGGTGTGAAGAAATTGTGTTAGGGCTGAAATAGTATTGAGCAAGGTAGTTTTGTTTTCATCAATACACTGGTTGTTTTGAGCAAGCAAAGCTTTTGTTTTGAAGAACAAAATGACAGTAATGGGAAGCAAAAGGTGCTCCCTTGCTAGGATAGAGTCCATGCCTACATCTTTCGCTTACAGCATGCAAGACTGAGCTATGGTAAGTCACTGTCTTTTCTGTGCCTCAGTTTCTGCCGCTGAAAGGTACAGGGTAGCATGCTAACATTGGTAAAGTTTGCAGAAACTCTCAAAATCTCTACTTTTAGAAGAAAATGGGGCAAAGCATTTTACACTTGATTTCTCTTTAATTTAGTGTAAAATGCCAGAAAATTAAGGTTGACATTATTTATCATGACTTACCTTCACTTGGAATGCGAGAAAAGGTTATTACAGTGCTAACACAATGTAAAGTGACATTTCCCTACAAATGGCAGGGTGATCAGAGTAAAGAAAATAAGTACACAGGAGGTATCTCAGCCATCTTAGTTCTGGACCGTGCAATCGTAGCAGATAAAGGGCTGAGAAATTCATTGCTCTTTGAGTCAAAGTTTAAAAAACATTATGCCAGAGAAAATGTTCATTTAAATAATTTATTGCAGGCAGAAAAGTGATTCAGATAGAATGCTAGATATATATATATATAAATATATATATTTAACATTTTTATTTTATATTAATCACAGGTTATGTACTTTATATCCTAGCCATAGCCCCCTCCCGTATTCCCTTCTTATCCTCCGCATCCCTCCCTCATCTCCTCCCTGCCCCTTTCCAAGTCCACTGATAGGGGAGGACCTCCTCCCCTTCCATCTAACTGTAGCTTATCAGGTCTCTTCAGGACTGGCTGCAATGTCCTCTTCTGTGGCCTAGCAAGGCTGCTCCTCCCTCATGGGGCGAGGAAATCGAAGAGCCAGCCATTGTGTTCATGTCTGAAATAGTCCCTGTTCCCCTTATTAGGGTCCCCACTTGAATATTGAGCTACCATTTGCTACATTCAAGCAGGGGTTCTAGTTTATATCAATACATGGTCCTTGGTTGGAGAAACAGTCTCATAAGAGACCCCTGTGCCCTGATCTATTTGGTCTTTTTGGAGCTCCTGTCTTCTCCAGGTCTTACTAACTCCCCTTTCTTTCGTATGATTCCCTTCACTCTGCCAAAGGATTGGTTATATGTATTAACATTTGCTTTGAAACACTGCTAGGTAGAGTCTTTCCGAGGCCCTCTGTGGTAGGCTCTTGTCCTGCTACTTGTTTTCTCCTACATCCAATGTCCATCACATTTATCTTTCTCAGTGAGGATTAATCCTCTATCCCAGGTCCTCTTTCTTGTTTATTTTCTTTAGGTGTATAGATTTCAGTATGTTTATCCTATCTTATAGGTCTATATAAGCGAGTATATACCATGTGTGTCTTTCTGCTTTTGGGATACCTCACTCAGGATGATCGTTTCCAGGTCCCACCATTTGCCTGCAAATTTCATGATTTCCTCCTTTTTATTGCTGAGTAGTATCCCATTGTGTAAAAGTACCACAATTTCTGTATCCATTCCTCAACTGAGG
>CM053767.1:32703839-32729915 GCA_028658305.1 Pachyuromys duprasi
ACAGGAGCATGCCAAGGAGGACCTCTGGGGGGTGGGTCAATGTAGCGATGTATCAGAGCAGATATTAAGACTCGTGATCAAGCCTTTGGCAGAGGGCGAGAAGTAATGATAGAAATGGGGGAGGTTGGTGAGACTTGGGGAGAACAAGAGCTCCACAAAGACCAAACTGAGCAGGGCACAGGGGTCTTGTATGAGACGGTTTCTACAATCAAGGACCATGTGTGGATGTGGCCTGGAACCCCTGCTCAGGTCGGACTGAAGACCCTATTCAGGGAAACAGGGACTGTTTTAGTCATGAACTTGATGGCTGACTCTTTGACCCTCCCCCACACAAGCCGGGGAGTGACAGACTGGCTAGATCCCAGGGGAGGACATTGCAGCCAGCCCTGAGGAGACAGGATGAGCTGGGGTTGGATGGAAGGGGAGGAGGTCTTGGTGGACTTGGAGGGGGCAGGGAGGAGGGAGATGAGGGAGGGAGGGGGAGGGTGGGAGGCAAGGAAGGAGGGTGCTACGCCTGGGATGCAAAGTACCTAACCTGTGATTGATATAAAAATAAATAAATTTTAAAAAAGAAGCATTAAATATTAGTGTTTTTTTGTCAAACTGTAAAACTTCTGCTTACAACAAGGAATCCAAATCTCTTTATCCCCCATTTTGAAAAATCTTTCCACAATTGTTTTAATCTCCCTTACCAGGAAACACTTTCGTTTCTACAAAGTCCAGCTGCCTTCTCAGTGCTTAAGTGACTTGAGTGACTCCTCCCTGCTTTCCTTCGTACCAGATTCCTTTAAAATGAGGCACTCATAAGACACTTTAGCCTTATAGGTTTAAATAAGTGAGTATATATCATGTGTGTCTTTCTCCTTCTGGGATATCTCACTCAGAATGATATTTTCTAGATCCCACCATTTGCCTGCAAATTTCATGATTTCCTCATTTTTAATTGCCAAGTAGTATTCCATTGTGTAAAAATACCACAATTTCTGTATCTATTCCTCAGTTGATGGACATCTGGGTTGTTTCCAGGTTCTGGTGATTACAAATAAAAACTGCTACAAACATGTTTGGCAAATGTCCTTGTTGTGTACTTGAGCAACTTTTGGATATTCCCACCCTGCAAGGCAAGAGCAGCTTTGCTAAGCCACAGAGGAGGACTTTGCAGCCAGTCCTGAAGACACCTGATAAACCTGGGTCAGATGAAAGGGGAGGAGGTCCTCCCCTATCAGTGGACTTGGAAAGGGGCAGGGAGTAGACGAGGGAGGGAGGGTGGGATTGGGAGGGAATGAGGGAGCAGATTCACCTGGGATACAGAGTTAATAAAATGTAACTAATAATAAAAATAAAAAAAATATTAAAAAAAGAGCCAATGTGGAGAAAGACATAGCAGCTGTGTTAGGGTAAAACCAAGTAAACTTCTTGTGCAAGGATGACCCAAACTAGCCTGGTTTGGGTCTCTGAACATGGTTTTAGGCAAAGAGCTGCCATGTTGAGTTACTTTTGTTTCATGCCAGTGTTCCTTTGTGTGATATCAACATTATTCTTTGTTTTTAACAACAGGGTTTGGGTGAGCCTAAGAGAGAGAGCAGGGTTGGATCGGATACATTGTATCATGTATAAATTTTTATATACACATGTATAAGTATACATGTATCACATATAAATTTTTCAAAGAATAAATGAAAATAACTGAAACTCGGTGAGAACAGAAGAAAAAAAATATTTTCTTGCAAGCTAATGTGGTTGGCCAAGAACACTGATCCACTGAGTATGTGTGTATGCATGTAGGTTCCTTCCATTGATAAATTATGCCCATTGTCTTCTGAAATTTGGGGTAGCCTCATGGAGCAAGAATTCCATAACAATAAATCTTAATGGCAGTGCACCTTGAAGGATGTAACCAGCTACACATAGGTACTCTCACTTCTGTTAGGTCCTCAGCCTTCACTGTATTCCATGTTTTCAGATTTAGCATTCCTCTGGCATAGGAGTACCGCAGTTAGTTAATACAATTTTCTGTAATTAATATTCATTCTTAGGTTGAGAGCTATGGAAAAATTAGCTTAGGTCCTATAAAAAGATGTTTATTCTGGTACCAGAATAGTTAGTCCCATTTGCATGTGCAATAAAATAATTTTGCCTTCTTTCCAAAATAATTTTCAAATTCATAATTAAGATAAGTATGGAATAGAAAATAAATCTACCTACACTTAATATTTTTGATGTGAAATATTGACAGTAACTAAAGCAGGCTCAAGTGTTCATTCTGAGTTATAGTTCATTTTGTATATGTTAACTGAAAAATCTGTCATGTTTGTAGAATGGGAGTGAAGAGGAATGAAGACAAAGAAAAAGACAGCAACATTTATTGTGAGCCTGCTATTTGCCAGAATATTTATGTCAGTTTATTTCATTTTCCTGACCACTCTGGATGGCAGGTGTAGCCTTTCAATTAAAAAATGAAGGAACTCAAGGCCAACAAATTAACATAACAAGGTTGTTGTTTAGTAAGAGGAATATAAAGATGGCAGAGACTTGTTTAAACCAGGTGTGTGTCCTTGCTACCTGCATAGAAAAAGAAGCCAAGGGGTGCTGTTTGAATGTCCTGCTGACATCATTCAAGCCTCAGCAACTGCTTGTTTAAAGAAAGACCCCAAACCAGGTTCTGTAAGATGTGTGACACTGGCTTCATGGTTTTGGTAAAGATGCCATATATTCAGATGCTTGCTAATGACCTTGGAATTAATGACCTAGTTCATCCATTAGTGTTCATTTTCATATCCTAGATATAATCACTAATTAGAGCAATTATTTTGGTGTCATTATTGGTGGAATGGAAATACTGTCCTGTTGAATATTCACACCCATGTCCTTAAACACCTTCTCCAGCAGCATGAACATATCCTTGTTAAAGCACAAAGTTACTTTCTAAATAGACTATGATTCCTTGAGATGGGATCATGTTTCGTTTACCTGTGCTGCCTGGGCACCCACTGTATGAGCTGGTATCTGACAAGTGTTAAGTAAACATTTGTTGAATGAGTTAAGGGATTATTGGAGCAAGACAATTAAAATTAAACTAAAATTAATCAGACTCTAAAAAGATGTTTTTACCTGCTTATACATACATTTTTTTTGTCGACAACATATAATGTTGTTGTAGTACTCTTTAACAATTAAAAAGGCACTTTTCTCTGACTGTCCAATTTATTAAATTTTTGCAAGTGCCTTTTTAGAAATGTATTCTTCTTAGTTCTTATTTTTTCACAAGATTTTTTAAATTATTGTTATTTATTACAACTTATTCACTTTGTATCCTCTGTGTTCTCCTCCCAACTCCACCCTCCTTCCCTCTTCTCCCCCTATGCCCCTCCCCTAGTACACTGATAGGGGAAGACCTCCTACCCTTCTTTCTGACCCTAGCCTATCAGGTCTCATCAGGATTGGTTGCATTGTCTTCCTCTGTGGCCTGGTAAGGTTGCACTCCCCACAAGGGGCAGTGATCAGAGAGCCAACCACTGAGTTCATTTCAGAGACAGCCCCTGTTCCCCTTACTAGGAAACCCACATGGAGACTGAGTCTATGGGCTACATCTGAACAGGGGTTCAAGGTCCTCTCCATGCATGGTCCTTGGTTGGGGTATCAGTCTCTTCAGGGGCCCCAGGGAGAAGTTTTTTTTTCTCTGTTGGTCTCCTTTTGGAGCTCCTGTCCCCTCCAGGTCTTTCTGTCTCCCCTTCTTTCATAAAATTCCATGCATTCTGCCCAAAGTTTGGCTATGGATCTCAGCCTCTGCTTCGATACCTCTCTCAGGAGAGTCTTTCAGAGACGCTCTGTGGTAGGTTCCTGTCCTGTTCCCTGTCTTTTCCTGCTCAACCATGTTCATAGCAGCTCTATTTGTAATGGCCAGAATCTGGAAACAACTTAGATGCCCCTCAATGGAGGAATGGATGCAGAAATTGTGGTACATTTATACAATGGAATACTACTCAGCAATTAAACACAAAGAAATCATGAAATTTTTCAGGGAAATGGTGAGAACTAGAAAAGATAATCTTGAATGAGGTATCCCAGAAGCAGAAAGACACACATGATATATACTCAGTCATAAGTGGTTATTAGACATATAAATATAGGATAAACATACTGAAACCTATACTCCTAAGAAGCTAAACAACAAGGAAGACCCTAGGGAAGATGATCAATCTTTATTTCTTATTTTTGTTTTAAAAATTAATTTGACTTCATTTTTTTTACCTTTGTTTTGAGAGACAACCAAAGTCTGTAAATTTAAAAGAAAGCTCTCATTTAACCTCCTTGAGTGTACTAGAATTCAGGTGCCTTAATTTGTGAGTTTAGATAAAGCTACAGAATCTACTTTATACTTTACACATGCTAAATTGTGTTTTTATATAACAGGTTTCAGACGCACTACAAATTATTTTCATGAATTACAGAACTTGTAAATAAAATCAGTATACAGTTATCTGAAGGTTCCTTGTTTAGCACCTTATCTCAGGTAGAATGTCAGTCATTAAGAAAATAAAGGATAATAGATTCTGTTGAGGATGTAGACAAAAGAAACCCTTATATACTACTGGTAAGAATGTAAACCAGTCCAGTATCCTTAGAAATCAGTGTGGATAGTTCTGAAAGTACATTTACTATACAATCTAGTATAGCTTTTGGTAAGTACCTAAGAACACAATACAGAGATACTTGCACATCAATTTATATTTCAACACTATCATAATAGCTACATTATAGAAGCAACTGAGGTACCCAACATCAGATGAATGAATAGAAAAATGTGAGATATTTTTACACACATATGTTTATATATGTGACTTTTTTCAGCTGAAAAGAAGATGAGGTTATCTTGTTTGTAGGAAAATGGGTGCAAGTGGAGGTGATTGTATTTAGCAAATTAAGCCAGTCTCAGAGAGACTAATATTGTATGCTTTCTCTCATTCATGGTCTTAGGTATTCTGCAGTTATGTAAAATCAAGGATGCATAAATAGGAAAGAAGCTGTGCAACTCTAGGAGAACAAGAGGACAGCCAGGAGAGGGAAATAGGGAGAAAAAGGAAGGTAGAGCGATATGGGGGAGCAGATGCCCACCTTATAGTACATTCCTGTGTGGAAATAAGAACACTTCCTGTGAGAGTTAACTTAGCAGGGGGAAGATCTCATTTTGACTTAGGGGTTTGGAGGTTTTAGTCTGTGCTTGGTGGATCCCATTGTTTTTGGGTGATACATCATGGAAGGGAACACACAGGGGAGCAAGGTGCTTACCTCAAGGCTGCTGGGAGATTCAAAGAAAAGCAGGAAGAGGTTAAGATTTCCCACTTTTCTGAGATGGTATACCTGCATGACTCAAGGCCTCCCACCAGGTCCTACCCGCAAAGGCCTCCACCAGCTCTCAATAGCACCATGTGTGGGGGACCAGATATTCCACTACCCAGATTCAAGCTATAGTACTAATCTTTTTCTTTGGAGGGAAAACTAAAGTTTATTTGGTTATTTCTTAATAGAAATAGCACTAAGAAAACTGTAGCTGTGCTTTATAGGTTGATAATTTTTAATAGATTAACAGTCTAGAGTCTTTTAATATTGGTCTTTACTTACTTGCTATATTTCTTTTTTTTTTTTTTCAGCTGTAATGTGCTGTCGTGTCAGGGTACAAATTTACTTTCCATTCTGTTGTTAACCCTGAGAAGGAAGTGCTGGGCTGATGAGGAAGCTGAACCTTTGGGAAGTTGTGCTAATCTTTAATTTACGTAAGCAGAGACTGGCAGGCGCATGACCACTTCATGAACTCCTTCAAAGCACAGCCATGTACTTCATCGCCATGTGATTCTGTGCGCTGTGAATGTAGTCTGTGAATGGATACTTACTATAGATGCACAGAAGAGAACACTATTGTCTTCTCATAGACAAGTACATAGACAAGTACATGCATGATTATTTTCGTTAGTCAGAAAACAAGGGCCTGAGATTTTTCTGTTTGGCTCGGCTTGTACTTTCAAGCCTTTTGTATTGTATAGGTCATTTTTTTTTTTCTTCAAAAAAGTAGTGTACTGGGAAGACATTGAGTGAAGAACCTTGGCTGTTTTATCAGATAAGATGCATTCTGCAACAAATATATATATATATATATATATATATATATATATTTTGGTAACAAAACAGCTCAGAGAATAATGATGTTTATTATCTCACATAAGTGGAAGGCCTGAGATAAAGTGCTTTCAAGGTCAGACAAGCTAGTAGTTCAATAAAGATGTTAAGAGTGCAGACTTTCACAGCTTTCTCATTTGCGGTCCTTAGAGCACTGGCCCTTCACCTTATGCATCACCTTCACTGTTGAAGGTGGCTGCAGCAGCCCCTAGCACCGTTTCAAACCCTGAATCCGGAGAAAACGTTCTCAGCTGTATCTTGATTTTAAAGGAAGGGAAGGCTCCCAGCCCCCAACCCCCCCGTGCAGTCTCTTCATGGCAGCTTGGCTAGTGTTTTAGCATGAGCATCTTAATTAAAGTCAGTCCCTCCAAGGGGATTGTTGTCAGCAACACATAACCGTTGTGCTGTCTTTAACAATCAGAGACTATTTTTTTTTTTTTCTCTCTGACTGTTCAGCTAAGTAGATTTTGACAACTGTATTGCATTCATTATTAGGAATATATTTCTTTTGTATCTCCCTTTGTTTTAAAAATTAATTTGATTTCATGATATTTTGCAAGGTGACCAGGGCTACACTAAGTGGTGAGAGAAAACTCTTTATTTTCTGTGTTAAGTAGAATCATTATTACTGTTTTAAATTAACGAAACTCTAACGTCTCCTCACCCACCATCAGCACTAAGGCCTGTCAAGTGCTCTATATTCTCCTATAGCTTGTGGCTACCAGAAACTGAACTAAATCAGTATCATTTACAAAGAGCTATGTTTGTGTATTTATGTATTAGGGCTACTGCTTTGAATTACTCCCAAGTATCAATTAACACCTAAAAGAACTTTATTTCCACAGCAGAATTAATTAAATGAAGATTTTGCTCTGAGAGAAAATTGTTACATGTATTGAAGTCTACATGATTGGGAAACCACTTTGATATGGAGGTAGGAATGTAAATAGCTTCTCTGGCAATGAGGTTATAAAGAGAACTGTTGTGAAATGAATCAGACTGTTAACTGTTGACAGAGCCAGACACCTTTTAATCAAAGTCTTCTGCTTTTATCTTTATCCTGGCAAGTGCATGGCCACTGGGGGATCTAGTGTCTGCATCTCCTTTCAGGTCATGGAGAAAGTGATGAGTGGAGGATCTTCATAATGAGCTGCTCCACCCACAAAAGCCGTGAGGAAGGATCGAGGAAGTATTCCCTAGTCTACTAACATTGAGAAGTTGATATGATAAATTGAAAAATTCAAGATAAACCTTTTAGGCAGGGTGATTTTCCATCCCAAGTATATATATTATTAAACTCTGCAGATAATACTGTCTGCTGCATGCAGAGAGGGATACTGCACAAGAGGAAGGCAGCTTTTGCTTCTGAAACTCATTATTGTCGACAACAATCAATTACTTTTTACAAATGCACATACGGAAATAATGGATTATGTTCTTAGAGTAATTGGGATTTAAAAAAAATCCCAATTACTATAGAATACTCCCAAATAATTTTATACATGCTTCTGATTTAAATTGTGCATTAATTGGCTTGGGCACTATGTCAGAATGTCTGGCAGTAATGATAAAGCTGGGTGAGCAATCTGGTAATGAAGGGAGCTGGACAGAACGGCTGCAGGAATGGAATTTGTCTAGAAGCTCTAATTTCCACGATTTATTAGGGGAAACTCTCCCATGTCCCAAGCTGAATATTCATTTATCTCAATATATTAACTAACTTGTTCACATATATTTTCCAGGAAACAAACAAACAAACAGATCTGAAAAACAAAATTATGTTTCTTATATTAAAAAAATAAACCAAGAAAGATAAAGAGGAAGATGAGTTACTTGATGATATTATAGGCCTCCAGACCTTAGCACAACTGACTCCATGATGGAAGTATCACTCAGGCCTTCGGACCCATCATTTGGCAGCAGCACTTGCCAAAACTAAAACAAAGGCCTAATCCATGAAAGTCCATAGCTCTGGAAAAATCCCTATATGCACAAACCTTGATTTCTGCCTTCTGTAATTCTTATTCTGACTAACTATTCTTGCTAATAGACATGTTAACCAAGTATATGATTTTTGTGCTTAAAAACTCACCCAGACAAAGTCTCAGGAATGAACTGGGATCATGAAACCCCACTGTAGTTTCCAGATGGTTAATAAAGACTTTTCATTGGCTTGAACCTGTGTCTAAGTAGTCTTTTCTGATGGATACCTCACAGCAATGGCGTGTGTGTTTGTATTTAAAAACATGGATCTAATTTCAAAAGAACACTAATTATTGAGTAAATCATTGTGCATAACATTAAAATGTTGGAAAACATTCTGTTTTTTTTTTAAAGTAGAATAAGTTATTATTTTATACTATGAGTGAGTTTGTTACAAAAAGGAAATTCAAGGATGATTACAAGAAACCCACAACTGATAAGGCTGGATGGAAATGATATATGTTTGGGTAATTACGGCTTAATCATATAAACATATATAGTTTTCTGTGAAAACACTTTACAAAGAAAGATTTTCCTGCTCCCCTTCAGTTGCTTCCTGTTCCTGTACAGTTCTCCTTTCCACTGTACCACTTCAAAACTTATTTCCATTGTAACGATGGCATGACTTCACTCTAGACTTGTTTATAACAGTTTTCTAGTTTATTTCATAGTTTGGTTCAAGTGAAAGAATTAGTGAAGTTGATGGAGGCAGGAACTTCTGTGCCCAGTTGTACCTCAGCAGCTACACCTTGGCTCATTCTTCACCCTCTTGGTCTGCATTCGGTCCCTCTTCAGTTTGTTTCTTTGTTTGCTCTAGATATTACAGTGTTTACTGGTGTCTTGAGCATTCCCGTTCTGTTTTCTTGACATATGGTAAGATTAAGTAACACAGAGTTCTGCTCTGGAGACAGAATCCTGGCTAAGAGTTGCCCACTACCACCATCTCTTTGTAGGGATGTATGTACAATTAATTTATTATTGTGTCAGATTTGGAATTTGCTTTTGGCAATTTGACCAGTTTTATAACATTTTTTTCTGCCATTATAATAAAAATAGGAGGCATTTCCATTTTCTAGCGTCTTCTGTTCTTTAGTCTTTAAAAATATTTCTTCTGTTTTTGATACTGTAGCATTATTACATAAATGCCTGCTTTCCCTTGATCCTTCCAAACTCTTCTATATACTCCTCCTTACTCTTCTTCAAATGTATTGCCTCATTTTTCATAAAGTGTTGTCTCTCTCTCACAAACACACACACATTCCTAAATATAGAAGTACAACCTACTCACTTTATATAATGTTGCTTGTATGTACCTT
The DNA here is from genome assembly GCA_028658305.1 of Pachyuromys duprasi. Lineage (NCBI taxonomy): Eukaryota > Metazoa > Chordata > Mammalia > Rodentia > Muridae > Pachyuromys > Pachyuromys duprasi. The sequence goes on from CM053767.1 coordinate 32,713,313, forward strand.
TTCAGGGGTGCATGTTTGGAACTGGATAACCAATGGTATGTTCTTCCCTGGGGAAGACTATTTCTTCCACTCTTAGCATTCATTAATTGCCTGTAGTTCTTTTTGTAGGGTTGGAGCCTTGTGGGATTTTTCCTGCCCACTTTGGTATTTCTACTGTTGTTCTTGTTTAGATCATGCTGAGCAGACATGTTGGTGAGATTTTGCAGGTTTATAGTTTCTGACATTGCTTAGAATCAAAACCTCACAGCAAAATCCCTGATCCTTTAGCTCTTACAATCATTCCTCTCCTTCTTTCAAAGCAGTCCCTAATGGTCCTCTGTTTCTGGGAGACGATAAACAGTCATATCTGGTTTATAAGTCCAGTCAGCCCATCTGCCTCTCTTTACCACTAGTTGAGGTAGTTCACGTTTCAGGTTATTATGAGGGGTTTACGAGCTCCTGCAATTGTTTTGATTGTTTGTGTGGCCAGATGGACTACTGTTTATTCTTTTTCATTCTTCTCAGTATCGGGCATTTGCTCATTCACTGTGGTGGATCTTGATTCCTCCCTAAATCTCATTTGCTCATTGCCCTTTCACCCTCTTCTCTCCTGTCCTCTTCCGACTGGGAGTGCTCCTTTTTCTACTTTATGTACAGTATTACTTTCAGTACGTCCTGCAGCATTAGTGTGGTGGCCACAGATGGTTTTAGTTCATGCTTCTCTTAAAGTTTCTTTACATTTTATCAGTTGTAAAACATACCTTTTCAGTATAAAGCAATCTTTGTTGGCAGTTATTTACTTTCATGGCTTGAAATATATTATTCTACTCTTTCCTTGGCTTTTAGAATGGAGTTAATGATATCATATATTTTTTCTGATGTGCTTTTCTTTGTGGGTCAGTTGTAATTTTTGTTAAGAAATTAAAAATAAACATCATTCCTATTAGCCTAAGTCTAGTTAGAGCTGAGTTTCCAGTTCTACTCCGGGTGCATAGAAATAGTAGGATATATAAATATAAATGCAAGCAGAATGTCAAAACATTTTAAAGATGAAGCAAATCCTAGAAAACCAACAGAGAGAATTTGAAAATTTCACCTTAGAATGACGTTATTTTGCCTCTAATATTTTACAAACAAACAAAGAGGTATTGAGAACAGCTACTCCTTTTACAAATTTGTGGGTTTTTAGTTAAGTGCCTTCTGATATGTCACAAGATTTCAAAGATGAATGGAAAGTTGCCAGAGCCCTATATTTGTGTCATGTCTCAAGCAGCATTCTAAACTTAGGTCCTGGTCAAATGGCCCTTCAGCAAGGCTATTGCAATCATGTGAGGTCTGTTCTTGGCCTTTGCCTTCAGGTGGTAATACTTCCTTTGGGAAAAAGAAATAACTCACAGTATAATCTGCCAAGGCCACAACTTCTTCAGTATTTCAGGTTGTCCTTTCCAAAGTATAAGGTCAAGGAATAAATCTTCACCACAGAATGTCATGAATGACATCAGCCAGAGTCTTTGTGAAAAGGAACTTGGCATTGCACAGATATACAAACGAAGACATAAAACCCAGTCATAGCCTATATATCAACCTTGTCATAAAGGAAAAAGTAAGACACTTGAGAAAGGAGAGCATTTTCTTTCCAGCGGCCTTAATATTTCCTTCTATTCTTTACTAGTAGATATGTACCTGTAAACAAGAATATCTATGAATACAGAATATTTAGTCTCAAGAAATGCCATGATTTGAAAACTTCATATGTGTGTGGCTTTTTTCCTCTTAATTTCTTGATCAGAAAGTTTTGGGGTGTCTCTATTTTCAATTTTACTAGACACTTCCCAGTCTGTAAGTATGGCTTACTTTCTTGATTAGGAATTCACACACATTTGGCATTGAGACACCCAGTAACCAGTGAATCTTGACCTTTACTTTACTTGCTGGAAGAACGTGGGTTTCATGCAGTTCTTTTAACTTTTGATAAGTGAATGAAAATGAGAAACCTGGTAACACAGACACAATGCATTGTGAACAGTCATATGTTAGGAAACTTGGTAGGGCTCATGCAAAGAAGACAGGAAGCTAAATCATCCCAGCTCAGTGTGACGCTTCAGAAGAGTATTTGCTCCAGAAATAAAGCTAAATTTACTTATGCCAGAAAGGCCTATCTCAGGAGCAAAGTCACAGGGCAAGCCTATTTCAGAACAGGGATGGAGTATTTTCAGTATCAAAGAAAGTCTCTGATAGTCTTTTTTTTTTTTTTTAAGCTTAGTGCCTTTTACTCAGAATAAGGTCCCAGTGGATGGTGAGAAAATGGATGACTGAATGAAGAAATTCTTCAGTTAAACCCATCCATGAATTAGTGTTTTGTGTATGTTTCAATAAATTGAGAATACTTTTCCAAGTTCTTTGCTAGGCTTTAATGGTTAGCTCCCTCTTTGCCAGTGTTTCCCAATTCGTGAGTTGCAAACCCTTTGGGGGAAGGTTGAATGATTCTTTCACAGGGATTACCCGAGAACAGGAAACAAACAAACAGCCAAAACACCCCAGAGATATTTACATTATGATTCATAACAGTAGTAAAATTACAGTTATGAAGTAGCAATGAAAACGATTTTATGGTTAGGGGGTCACCACAACATGAGGAACTGCATCAGGTCACAGCATTAGAAAGGTTGAGAACCACTGCTCTGTACTGTGTTTACATGATCAATGGTTTCTATTTAATTTTTAGAACATGTGTATCTGGTTGGGTACTGGAATGGCAAGAAGTAGACCATTCATAAAAAGAAGTGTATCATTTATATAAGACAGCTTCACAATGGTTGAAAACAGAATCTTCTGAGATTATGTTGTCTCTATATAGCATTAGAGAAAGCTATTCCTTTCCTCTCATTATGCAGCTTCTTGGCTGGCGCTCTGGGATACAAAGTACTTGGAGCTTAAGAGAGCACACGGCAGCTTGAGTCGGTATTTTCAAATGAATGTACAAAAGAATAACAATAAAAACAAATAATAAAACTTTTTTCTTGGCATTTAATTCAAATATGCTATAGCACAAATGTGTTATTTGAATTCTTTTCACATGTAATTAAACTACACAGAGAGAAGAATCTGGCAACTGAAGGCCAGGGAAGGACAGATAAAAGAGCAGGCAATTCCTCAGAGCATTTTTATCAGCTTGCCATCATCCCCTCTGTTATTTTGATAAGAAGAAAAAAAAGGCTAGTATTTAAAGGTCTGCTCGAAGGCTCCATATAAGTGGATAAATGTGTTATTAACTGTAGGAGCAGCAGTTTATTTTCAAACTGTACTTTATGTTCTTAAAAATATACTAATAATTTCTAACACTTGGAAGACAGCCACCTGCAGAGCTTTTCTGGTGGCTTCTGACCTGCCCTACATTGCTAATAGAGCCAATCTTACTAACAGGGTTGATATCACATGAGTTTCTTCCTTCTCACAAAATTATTTAAAGATGTGTCTTTAACCACCCCCACAGTGCCAAGCTCCTCTAGGAATGTCAGTCCTCTGTCATTAGGAGAATTGTCTTAGATAATGTCGTGCCATCTCTTGAAATGTTAATCTTTGTGCTTTCTTGTATGTGACCCTTCCTTTGTTCAGTTGTAGGTATTTTCATTGCCCTGAAGGGACGGAGCTTTACTGCACAGGTGAAAAGAGGAAAGTTACAGTAGGAACGATACTTTTGAAAGTTCAGTCTTTTGATAGTTTAGATTTTGTTGAGAAAAGGATCATAGAAATTCTGAGGCAGAATTGATGTCCTTCAGTGCCCTGAATTCAGCGAGCTCTGTCTGAGCTACCCTTAAGGATGTGTCTTTATTAATGTCTTCAGGGCCTCAGAAGGATCCTGACATTGCGGGTGAGAAAGTCTCTGGGTCCCCAGAAGGACAGAGATGGCTACAAAGCAAAAAATGTTTCTAGTAAGAGTTCTTTGAAGTGTAGAAAATGTATCCATGTTGTATAAGCCTGATACTGGCCATCTTTAGCCTTCCAAGTCCAGGATGAAAAATCAGTCTCAACAGTGACTCTTGCTTTAACTGGCAAAGGGGATATCTTAAAATAAAAGCAAAGATATTCCATTTTGCAGATAAGCCTTCGAATGTAAAGGAATTGTTTTTCCAAGATTATGATGAACTTTCAGTGGCCAAAGGGAAGTCATCATAGACCCAGGAAGGACACTAGGTCATTTCTACTCACAACAGAATTCTGGTTCCATATGGAACCAGGAACCCATCCTGTATTCTATCTTTGAATAACTTCACCAAGATGCTGATCCATTTACTGTTATCATCTCCTTGTTAAGACCTTTTATTCCATCCATACCCCACCACTCATCTGTTCTGTATATTTTCTCTGTAGCAATTACAGTGCATTATGGAACTGACAGCCCTGTTCTGTAGTTGTAGTTTGAGTAGGAAGAACTCTCAGAGGCTCATAGAACCAAAACAAGCGATTCAAAAGCCAAATAAGAACACAACAATGACACCAGAAACAACAAACCAAATCTTAACTGTTGTATTCTCATTAGAGGTGGAAACTGAGAAGTAAGTTTTACTCAATGGCACCGTCAATATCAGAGTTAGAAGAGGGGAAGGGGAATCCCAGTGGGATGAAGCTTAGGAGTGATATTATGAGAAGGTAATATGTCTTCTGGAGAAGTACTGAAAGATGCTGAAAGGGCCAGACTAGCCTCATGAACTCCATTTTGAATTTTAGGCTCCTTGTCAAACTAAGCTCTCTCAGTACTTTTCCAGAAAGCAGGACTCAGGCGGAGATGAGGAAGCGGCCCGGACCAGCCTTGTTGTAAAAGAGTAACCAGGCCTGTACTTGAGGGATACCGTTACCTGGCAACCAACCCAGATAGCCCCAATTCCCCTTCCAGATAGCCCCTATCCTGTGACCAGAGCCACATAGCCCTGCTTCTCAGCACCCCCTCCCCCTCTAGAGACAGCCAAATCAGCACTTAGCAGGACATTCCAGGTGTTGCTCATGAACACATATTCTCCAGATGGCCAGGCCAGGATGGACCAGTCTTGGTGCCTAAAATAGACCAATCATTTTAAAGGGCAACTTCCCTATAGACCCTTTACCCAATCCAGTAATGCCAAGACATGTAACTTCCTGCCTGCCTGTGCTTTTTCCTTTAAAAACCGAAAGCTTTTGTTCCTGAGGGCATCTCCCATTTGGATACAGGCAGCCCCAACTTGTGTTGGCCTGAATAAACCTCTTGCACTTTGCATGGATCTGGCCTCTGAGTCTCCTTCATGCACCTCCCTATTAACTGGGTCCCAAACTGGGTACAACAATTCAATTTTGGGAATAGGGAACATGCTTACTAGACTATCAGAAGGAATACCTAATAAAAAGGTTCTTTGAATGAGTAAACTTTAGTACCAGGTAAAAACCATCAGTGAAGAACAGCTTGCCATGCAGTTGAAGCTCTTTGAAGGGACGGGCACCTTTTTCCTGTTGCATTTCAGAGAGTGCAATGGTGGCAAGTATGTTAGCAAGCATGTCAAGAAGGGATAGTGTATGTGGAATTGGAGCATGGTGGATGATAGGCAGGCAGTCCTTTCCTATGCTCCAGAGCCTCAGTTTCAGCTCCTGTGGAGAGATAGGGAAGGGAGGGGCTGCGTCATTGCCCTATCTCCTTAGCAATAGGAAGGGGAGCACAGATTTCACCAGCCTAGGGGATCCCTAGGAATAAAGAGAAAGCAGCAATGTTACCGCTTCAGTTTTTGGAATTCAGTGTTTCAGCCAGCTGCTAGATTTCCTGCGCTGGGAGGAGAGCCTGCCTCAGGCTGCTGCTGGCTTCCCAGGGGGCAGAGCTGTGCCCTAGGGAGGAGCCCCAGGCTCAGGAGAAAAGGTGCCAACCTAAATGTGCTCACAGTGCTTTACATCCCGGACAAAGTTGGAGCTAGAGATAAACAAGGGCTCGGAATGCTAAGTCAGTCATCAGACAGCAAAGGGAGAGCAGGCAGGGACCCACAGTCAACTTTGGGAGGCATCTCAAGGTTTTGTTTTAATAATCTAGTGACCATGAAGCATGCTATCAAAAGGGAAATAGCAGCTCTTTGTACAGCCTTGCCTTCAGATACAACTGGAAATGTCAGGATATGCTTTGCTCAACGGAGTGAGAAGAGTGCAAGTAGCACCCAGAGGGGCGGGGCTGGAGATGCTGCTAAAGAGCAGCTTTCATTAAACTGTAGATAGTGTTTGACTATCAACACCACGGTCTTCTTTGAGGCGTCTGCTTGTCTCCCCCTCCCGCCCCCGGGCTGAATTTCAGGGAAACTTACCAGAACCACATATGGACTTGCCCCAGCTTGGATTGGTTGGACAATGTGTGAAGATGTTGGCACCAGTGTCATGGTGGCTGGGGCAGTCGTGACTGACTGCCGTTCCTGTGTCATGTGACACTGAGTGCCATGGTTTAGTCCCTGCCTACTCATTTAGGTCTGACCCTTTCTAGCTTTCAGCAGCTGAGCACAGTATAGTTGGCCACAGGCATAAATTTCTGGTCTTTGCTTTGCCTATTTCTGGTATGACTGTATCAGAATTAACCTCCATCTAGTTTAAAGTGCATCTCTCTGATCATGGAAGTCGGTGGCCCTCTGGGTTGGTCCTTCACAGAGTCATCACACCTCCTGTGGCTTGTCTGTCGTTAGTGGCTACCGAGGTCTCTGGCTTTCCATTTCCTCAATTATGCTCTCTTCCCCTCAAGCAGTGATTGCTAAGGATGTCTTGCGATCATGTGCTCCCTGCAACTTCTCAAAACTTTATTTGCTTAACGTCTAATGAAATGTTTATATTTGGACCATGCTGTGAAAACAGATATATATTTTAAAAGCCTTATTGAAAATCACTGTGGAAGACCAAGATTTCCTGTGGTGTGAAAATACTTCTCTTTCTGTGAGAAAGAGAGGAAGCATCCCGCAGAGTGCTGCAGGTGTTCTTGCTTATTCACATCTGGATGTGGCCCCGGAAAAGACCAGCACAGCTTTCCTTACCTCAGTGAGGAGGGTCCATCCATTCAGAGAGAGAGAGAGAGAGAGAGAGAGAGAGAGAGAGAGAGAGAGAGAGAGAGAGAGAGAGAGAGAGAGAGAGAGAGAGAGAGTCCTGTGCATATGACCAATACACATTCAAGATTTTAGCCCAATCCTTTTCCTTGGAGGAAGGAGGGGTCCAGAATGGGAACAGGCTGCCAGTAATGTTAGTCTGGGAAGAAGTTTGAGGTACGGACAAGGTGAAAAAATACCCCAGTTTTACTATTCAGACCAATCCGTGGACAGATATAGAGTGAGGAATATATTTTTGTGCTTTGTACATTTTATATTTTTCTTACTTAGAGTGAATGTGTGTGTGAGAGGTGGGAAAGGAGAGGGAGAAGCAGGGGAGAAGGAGATTGTTAACTTTAGAAATATCCAGTGTTGCCAAGTACAAGAGAAATATTTTCTTTCTATATTTTTGTCAGAAAACAGGGGTATCAGCATGGCTGCAATGCTGGATCCTGGGCCAGAAACAGTTTCTACCTAGAACTCTGACCAGAGTGGTGTCTTGGGTATATCAGCTGCTTGCATGGTACATTTCTAGCTCTCATTCATTCCAACAGATTTGAAAAATTTCAGGTGTTGTGTGCCAGTGTGTGTGTTTACTAAATGACAAAATAGAAACTTTTTCTTTTTCAGAAAGTAGCCTAGAGTATATAAACTTAAAAAAAATATTATTACTGTTTTTTAGGTTGTAACAATTACATGATTTCTCCCATTTCCCTCTTGTCTCCTTTCTCTCTTCCAGCCCCTCATAAAAACCTCTTAGCTCTCTTTAAGATTCACGGTGTCTTTAATAAAAAGAGGAAGTGTCTCTCCCTACATGTCCACACACAACCTGATCTGCCCCTTCTGCATGCACCAACTTGTCTTCCAGAGATTCAGTTCCGATGAAGATTCCTTCTGAGAAGTATGCTAATGGGCTTCAGAAAAGAGTGAAGTTCTTGGTGTGTGGACAAAACTCGTTTGTATACCTCTTCAGAATGTCTATTTAATGGCAAGAAAGTCCACAGCTTACATGATTCGGATTCTGATAGGGGTTGTAGGCTCCCGGTGATGGAGTACTGATTATCAGCTGTTTGGAACCTTTAACACGAGTGCAGCAAGGGAGATAAGACATGGAAACAAATGGTTTTCAAGGTTGGGAAAGCGTGTTTAGGGCATTTTGAGACAGGGGGATGCCCTTGGGTGACACACAGCTTAAGAACGAATGAGATGTGCACAGAAAAGCAAATGAAAGAAGTGAGTTCAAAGTAGTTAAGGAATTCCAGTTATGCAAACCTTAAGTTAAACAATATAAAGATTCCCAAATGGTACTAATGACTAAGTACATTTTGTTCACCAGGTATGAAAATCTTCAAAATAGAGTGGATCCGGGTGGATCACTGGCCTTTGCCATTAGGCTGCATTTGTCTCATTTGACAAGCACACACTGGCCCTCACTGTCTCACACTGCGGCCACGTTCTGTCAGCTGTCATAACACCTCACCTAGACAATGAGCTGGGAGAGTTTTTGCCGCAGTGCACAGAGATCAGAATCTAAAGCTGAGTGGTTCTGACCAACTTTCTCTTTTTTAAAAAAATATTTTTTTAATTAATTACAGTTTATTCACTTTGTATCCCAGCTGTAGCCCTCTCCTTTATTCCCTCCCAATCCCACCCTCTCTCATCTCCTCCCACACCCCTCTCAAAGTCCACTGAAAGGGGAGGTCCTCCTCCCCTTCCATCTGACCCTAGCCTATCAGATCTCATCACGACTGGCTGCAATGTCCTCCTCTGGGACCCCGTAAGGCTGCTCCCCCCTCAGGGGAAGGTGATCAAAGACACTGACCAACTTTCTGTTCTCCATGTGCAGTCTTACTTGAATTGTCACGCACTGACCACTAGATGGCAATCCTACACAGCTGAGTCCTGCAGTCACTGCTGTACCACAGGCTGCCTGGGCTCCTGTGAAACCCTGGAGAGAGTGAGTGATAGCTAAGCGTGATGAATGAGCTGATGGAAGGGCCAGAATGTCAAATAGAGTTGTCTAAAGAGACTTTCAAGAAATCAAATCGATGATATCTGAGGTGACAAAAAGCAGGAAGTGCTTGTCTGCTTTCCACATTTACATTTTTTAAAAATTGAGATGCCTCAGGCATGACTGTTGCTGGGCCACATATACGGTACATAATTAATATAAAACCTGAGTTCATTCCGAAGCTGCTCCTTTTCTCTTGTTTCTGTCTTCCTTAGTCAGGCTCCTATTTTCTAGGCTCCTGGGCTGAGAGCTTTCTGAATCTTGGCTTTGACTTTCTAGCCTCCTTCCCCTGCTATAGAACCACATCTTACCGCTCATTTTGCTTCCTGACTCTATTCCTCTTTGTCTCAATGCTATCACAGTTGTATTATTAAAATAATAATTACATAAAATTAATGAAAACAAAATTGATAAGCAAATAAATATTTAATGGCAGCCACATAAAGATCAGAACAGTAGCTGTGCAGTTGGTCTAGCTAAAATATTTTTTCTCAGTCCTCTAAAGGAAGCTGACACAACATGTAAACTACAGTCTACTCACAGCCGCTTATTCCCTCCTTCAGAAAGACCTTCCTGGAGCTCTACTTCAGCTCCTGCTCTCAGAGGATGTGGGATAGAAAAGGGTCCTCAAGGAGCGCTATGCATGGAGCAGCATCTCCTCACTATCACCCAGATCAACCAAAAAACGAGTTGGCCAAGAATGACATATGTTAGGAAAGAATGAACAGGGTTACATGGTGGCAAAGAGTAAAATGCCATTTTTAACTCTTTGTTGGCATCGCAGGCATTCTGAAATTTACACTGGCACATGGTCTAGCTTAAGTCATTATTATTATTTTTTTTACTGGTTGATCTGGGTGATAGTGAGGAACGGAAGAGTTTTTGGAGAATATGTTAAGAGGAAATATCCAAAAGCAGTCAACCCAATAGCTGGTTTTCACCAAGGATGTTGCCTTTCATGATGGAATATTAAGGTGAACAAATTATTCTTTTCTCATATATTTGTTGACACTATGCAGAAAATTGTTGTTTTAACAACAAATTACTGAAAATTTTCAAAATATTTCAGAGCACAAATTACACTTCTTTTTTCTTATTGCACCAATACCTCCCAAACTGGGTGAAATTTGGGCCCATTTTTACATTTCAAATCTGAAGTTTAAATCAAGCATAGCAGTTGATGTTTGTGTTCTTAGGACTTGGGAGGCTGAGGAAGGAAGACTGCTGGGAGTCTGAGGCAAGTCTATGCTACAGAGTGAGACTTTGTCTAAAAAGAGCAAAATAAATAAATTAATTAATAGAAAATAAAAATAAACATTCTAAAAGTTGAACGAAACTAGCTTTTTCCTTCCTTTCTCTTTCCTCTCTCTCTCTCTCTCACTCTCTCTCTCTCTCTCTCTCTCTCTCTCTCTCTCTCTTTTCTTTCTGCTTCTTGTCAGACCAGAAAAAGGCAACTGTTTGTTCTGACTATGTGCTTAAAACAGTTGCTTCAGAACAATTGTCTTATCTTTAGAGCTCAAATTTAGTATTGTTAGTAAAACTCAAATTTAGAATTTGGTCTAAGATGTTTTTTGTTTTGAAGAACAGAGCGCTGACACACAGGCTTTGGAACTCAGCCAGTACAGGTTTGAATTAGTCCCCCCAATTCCTGCATTTAATCTCATGAAGCATTACCCCTTAACTGCATTCTGGGAGGAATAGTAAATACATCAGAACCATAAATACACTGGTCTTGAAAGTGCATTAAGCTGGCCATCTAGAACAGTGTCAGAAAAATTGAGTGTCCCCAGGGCTGAGCTTCTCCCTCTGAAACCAGTGTCATTGAAGGAGAGGGGCCAGGCTGAGAGGTATCTCAGACTATCTACAACTCACTCTTTCCTCCTGGGAGAAAATCCTAAAGATGCTCAGAAGAATGGTGCACAGCACATCTACCACGCATCTCACTACCGTGCCTGAACACAGTGATTGCTTAAATAGTTCAAAGAAAAAGTTAGAGACATCACCCATGTTTGCTGAAAACCGTTTTACTTGTACCAAGTTGATCAAAATGAACACCTAGCTCCCCAAGGTGGTTTTTAGTTCTTTATCTGAAGGACACTCCCTCAGGGAACCCAAAACAACTGCTTCCTATGCTGTATGCTGTAGAAGATAATGGTAGCTGCTACCACTATTAACAACCTATGTTGCTGAAGTGATTTCGTCCTTAGTCTCACAAGCTGCCTCTGCATTAGTATCTTAGGATTTTTTCCCAACAAGCAGTTAATCATTTTTTCATTGCTGTGGAGCTGAGCTGAGCTGAGCTGATAATTACGAGACTGCACAATACCTCTACTGTAATGATGTGGAAAAGCCTTTTTTAGTGAACATTGGTCAAAACTATATTTATCAAACAAGATAAGGTGAAGCAATTCTTTCTCTGTTCACCTTTCTTTTCTGTTGTAATTCTTTGACATGTCTGCGGGCATTTAACATTTGATTAAGGAATTCATGAGGAGTCTACTTTTAATAGGATTTTCAAAGGAAAATGTGGAAACTATGGATGATATGAATAATAATAAACATCTGAGTTTTATTTATAAAAAAGTACTAGTGTTTTATTTTGTTTTTATTTTTTGAGCATATTTTGGTCTGTTTCTTTTTCTGAAACTGGATTTTATTTGAAGGCTTTCCTTTAGTTTTAAAAGCAGCCAGTATTGCCAGCAGAAATTGCTGGGGTGGACGTGAGATTCTTTCACATCAGCGCCTGGAACATTTTCCATGCCACTAATCCCCAGTGGGTGCATTTACCTACATTAAATGGAATATTTCTAAACATTACCATCTCCATCAAAGTTATTTGATAGATCACTATTATTTATTGATACTGTGTAAGTCTTTCTGCCGACGTAATCTTAATAAGTCATTACAGGTCCACTGGGTAAGCTGTTTTTTCCATTTCCCGAGCTTTAACGCCTGTGCTGTATAGATTTGGCATTTAATAAATCACTGGAGAGCCAGCAAACACATTATATTCCTGTAGTCGAGGCTGTCTAGACAAAAGTGCATGGAGAGATCTTTCCACTCTAAGTAGCGGGAGAGCATTTGTTTGCCACAAATTGGTTCTGAATCAATTGCTCAGAAACTTGGCATCTCCAGGCTTGCTTGGATGCAGGAGGAGGGCAAGACTAAGTGCTGCATGGGGTGCTGTTCTGCCTCCTAGTTTAATTGAATAACCGAGCAGCAATGCCTAAGAAACAACATTCCTGTGGGAAAATGGCCTCAAATTTTCTCCTTTTCAGAATCAAGAAATACTATATCAGCCTTTCTGTTCTATGGCTTTTATTTATGAAAATATGTGAAGGGGTTTTAGGGCCAGGAAAAATGATACTCTTAAGGGGTGTGCAGAAGGAAAAACAAGAATGTTTCCCCAAGACAGGCATGTACTGTAAACACACATGCATGTTTATCTTGCTTCCCACTGTGAAGTGTTGTAGTTTGAGAGAGGATGAGGGAGAGGAAGGGACCATGGAGATGGAGAGAACATTTCATTACTGAGGCATTTGAAGCAGAGCTAATTGCATTTGTGAGGAAAACTTTCTCAAGAAGTGGTGTGCTCAGGTTTAATTTTGTTCTTTCAAGTAGGTTACTATTGGCTTAATAACTATTGTTATTGTATTCTGAGATTAACATATGGTTCATTTTATCTCCTGAACTGATCATATTCTATAACTTATTCTGTACAATATATTACTTATTTTTAATCTATCTGCATTCCTATCCTGGTTTGGCAGCAGTCAACATTCATATTAAGTTCATTCCACAGAATAGGTCTCCTTAAATTTAAGATGATTTCTGACCAAAAATTGATAGTAGATCAAGTCACTTAGTTTTTAATGGCACAAATAACATAGAAATTGGATTACATATCTTAATTTATTAGCATGGTATTTGGACCCTTCAGTAGGTTTGAATTTGTTTGGTTCCATCTGTGCATTAAATGAGCAACAACTATCATGAGAAAAGGCCCTACCTTACAGCAGATTCAACTATGTACAGGTTTGTTATACATGGACATGCTTTCTTTTCTTTTTTTCCTATCTATAATATCCTCTTCTGGATGTTATTACATTTGGATTCAAGATTCCCCCCCCCCTTTTTTAAATTTCAAGATATGTGCATGCTGAAGAAACTGTTAGACAAGTGAATATCTTTGGAGGATAGGATTGGGTGACTCCTCCATCACTGGAGAACAGAAGGAGTGTTTCTCATCATGAACACTGAGGTGCTCATGACATTTAGGCCAATAAAGGTATTAGCATTCCACATCCAGCATAGATGGTTTTCAGTAGTGACAGTAGGGTAATTCCTTTTCACTTCTTCAGACTTCCATCTCATTATTTTTTGAAATGATTATATACTGTCACAATTGAGGTTTTGTGCTTTAGATCTTTGATTTTTTTTTTAAAGCAGCCTTTCAATCTGAAATCATGAATGCTTAAACTATGTCATCTTCTAGTAAGGTATTATACCAATAGTCACCTACTCTGTAAACATTACCCAGTACTGATGTGGCTGAGTGTTGGGCTGGAAAATGCAGTATTGTTATTTCCTCTGTGTTAAAATAGTCTTGCAACATTCAGGAGGTAAACAGAAGTTCCAAGACTGGAGAAGCCCCTGAAGCTCAGAGGATTCACAAGGGCCTTCCTCCAAGTAGTACCAGTTGCTGGAGCGAGAAGAGTAATTGGTGAGCTGCCTGCAAGAGACACCAGCGATGCAGCTCTTTATGAGTCAGCACTTATGCTGACAAGATTTTTTTTTTCATGGTGTATCTGTCTTCAATGCCTCCATACTTCCGCAAGTAACTCCTCTACCACACTTCTGTAAGTAAATCAACGAACTCCTTGGTCCTCTAAACTAGACATGAGATGGAAGAACAGAATCCGAGGCCAGATTTGAATAGTTTCTTTAGTCTGACTTTGATGCCTTGCCTGGGTTGAAAAGATGTTTGTTCAGGTCTTCCCAGTAAAAGTTACACTGCAGATGATTACACACGTCAAGCGGAGGAAAGGTGCTAAAAGGCTCCATTTCTCTCTGAGCGACTCCATGACAAATCTTTCTCCCAAATAAAGAGAAAGGTTCTCAGACTAAGTCTGATTGGCTTAGTTTCTGCAGTCTGTATGACATTGGTCAATAAAAATTCATGGACTTGGAGGGGGCGGGGAGGAGATGAGGGAGGGATGGGGAGAGTGGGAGGGACTGAGGGAGACTGAGGGAGGGGGCTACACCTGGGATGCAAAGTACCTAACCTGTGATTGATATAAAAATAAATAAATTACATTAAAAAATTCATCCAAAGGGGCTGGAGAGATGGCTCAGCTGTTAAGAGCACTGTCTGCCCTCCCAAAGGACCCGGATTCAATTCCCAGCGCCCACATGGCAGGTCACAACTGTCTGTAATGCCAGTTCCAAGGTATCTGACACCTTCACACTAATGCACATAAAATAATGTTAAATAAATAAATAAAAATAAAAATATTTTAAAAAGTCATCCAACCTTTGGAAAGTGAAACAAAGAAATAGAAAGTTATTTCTGAAAGAATTTTTTGGGGACAGAGAAAGGCAAATAAAGGTGTAAAGATTCTTAGGGAAAATCTTGTATTAACCTGTAGCATAGTCCATTTGCTTAAACCAGTTTTTTGATTTGTTTCAGTTTTCTAATTCAAATTCCTTAAGTAGAGATATTTAATAATTAATGTATATTTGCTACAAGGAGATGTTGAGTTTTAATTCTTCATAATTAATGGTTTAAATAAATGTATTCTATTGCCAATAGTAAGAAAGAAAGTAACAATTTTATAAATTTATTTTTCTTTAAGAATAGAAGAGAAAAAAACTGGAAGAGTATTCCATGATAAGAAAATATTTCTCTTAGAAGTAAAATCCAAGACTACTTTGGAAAACATTCCCCCCCCCCCCCCATTTTCCATATGTCTAGAGCATAAGGACGTCCAAAATAAATTCAACCTATGGGCCATGCTAAAAAGGCAGCAGAACCAAAGAACTTTTATGCATGATTGGCAAATCTCAAGAGTGCTAATTTAAAAGAATGCTAATAAGCAAAGATGTTTCTTCGAGTTTGGAATGCTTACCTAAAACTTGCAGCTGCCAGTTGGAGCTGTGAACTTTGTTCTAGCTCTGTTGATGTCTAGCTTCCTTTTCTTTGGTCCAGATGTATCATTGCTGGGAACACAAGTGATGAGATTTAGAGACCCTGGATTATATGGATGTAGCTAGTTTGGAGGAATGGGATACCTCACAGCCTTATTTTTGCACACCTCAAAGACTCATACTAACACTACATTTCATGGAAGAGCTGTTGTTGAATGAAATTGGTGCCAAGAATCACTGAAATTATATCCCAGAAAGGTAATTAGATGTTTTTGACTGTAGTAATGACATTTAAAGAGTAGATGACAGTTATACAACTGCTTCAATACACATTGACTTACTTAATTTTCATGATACGCAACCAGATTAATTATGAATATTATCCCTAGTTTATAGTGAATGCAACAAGTTAAACAAAAGAGTTTGTTGGAGGTTGTGCATAAGAATTCAGGGCCAGGCTTCAAATCTATTCATTTATCTCTCTGTCTGTTTCTAATTGCCACGCTGTAACACTGTACTGTCATCTCGCCAAAAGAACAGTGGGTGAAATGAAGCAAGCCTTACACAGTGTATGGTAGGGGGTATTATTTTTTGGCCTTTGTCTATTTAATATTTTTAACTTTTTATTATCACTATCATTTATTACAATGTGTTCAATTTGTATCCTGGCTGTGGCCCCCATTCCTGGTCTCCTCCCAATCCTAACCTCCCTCCCTCTTCTCCCCCTATGCCCCTCCCCTAGTCCACTGATAGGGGAGGTCCTCCTTCCCTTCTATCTTTCCTTAGCCTATCAGGGCTCATCAGGACTGGCTGCATTGTTTTCCTCTGTGGCCTGCTAAGGCTGCACCCCCAGGGGAGGTGATCAGAGAGCCTGCCACTGAGTTCATGCCAGAGAAAGCCCCTGCTCCCCTTACTAGTGACCTCACTTAGAGACTGAGTCTATGGGCTACATCTGAGCCGGAGTTTTAGGTCCTCTCCGTGCATTGTCTTTGGTTGGGGTATCATTCTCTTCAGGGGCCCCTGTTGGTCTCCTTTTGGAGCTCCCATCTGTAGGGGGTATTTTTAATAAATTAAGTACAGAGTGGTTTCAAGATATACAGAGTTGACTACAGAGCAATAGTAATAAAAACTGCATGGTATTGGCATAATAACAGAATAGTGGATCAATGGAACCGAATAGAAGACCCAGAAATGAATCCACACACCTATGGAAACTTGATTTTTGACAAAGAAGCCAAAACCATTCAATGGAAAAAAGACAGCATCTTCAACAAATGGTGCTGGTCCAACTGGATATCGGTATGCAGAAAAATGAAAATAGATCCATATTTATCACCGTGCACAAAGCTAAAGTCCAAGTGGATCAAAGACCTCAACATAAAACCAGACACACTAA
>CM053767.1:32730415-32824360 GCA_028658305.1 Pachyuromys duprasi
CCCTGAGAAGACATGATAAGTTGGGGTTGGATGGAAGGGAAGGAGGTCCTCCCCTGTTGGCGGACTTGGAGGGGGCGGGGAAGAAGGAGATGAGGGAGGGAGTGGGAGGGTGGGAGGGAATGGGGGACGGGGCTATGCCTGGGATTCAAAGTACCCAACCTGTGATTGAGAGAAAAATAAATAAATTAAAAAAAAAAGAAAAAATTATGATACATTGAGACATTATAGTGAGCTAAGGAAAGCTATTTGATTCTGGTCTGTCCTGGAACCAATCTCTGCTGCTACTTATTTACTATGCCAAGGTCTAGTCCCTTCTAGTAGATTGCCACGTAGACTGATACTTTCATTCTTTGTGGGATAATTCTTCTACAGCTCTTCTTTTTAACAGTTACCTATACATGTCTATAAATTTTAAGATATACTTGTATTACGAATATGAATCTAAGACAATATTGTATTGTTTTCATAGCAGATAAAGCCAATACTAAAAAGTTTATGTATCATAAACTTAAAAAAAAAAGATATACAGAGTTGAAAATGGTGCTCGAAACATTTGTGGACCAAAATGGCCACATCTCATCTCTCTGTTTTGTTTCTTACAGTGCCGTTTTTAGACAACTTATATTCACTTCAGTTGCTACATTTTCCTTTTGCGGATGGCTGAAAATGGTCACCGAAGCCCGGCTATACATTAGAATTCAGAAAGTTACTCTTGTTTGAGCTCTAGTGGGCTCCATACGGCTCAGTCATCTGAAAGGAAGGCAGAGCGTGTGAGTGGCAAGGAGAATGGCATTCTTAGAGAATGACTTCATGTAAGAAGGCACCACAATGTCTACTGCAAAAAGGCATACTGAAGAATTGAAGGGCAGCAATGTTTTCATTAGACCATGTTGATCAGGCACTACTGATATTGTTGAGCAGACCCATGTCTGTTCTTTAGAATGTTGCATAAAGATTTCAAATCCCTCTTATAGCCATTCAGTTGAAGTCATGCGGCTTACTTTGGAGAGTGAAATGCCGGTAGAGGTACTGTGTAAAATTTAGCCTAGGGTTCTTCATGTAGTCTTCATCTTTCTCTCTTGTAGTCTTTGATTATCAAAGTCCTGACAGATGGAATAAATTTGGGCTGGAGCAGACCTTCATATTCCAATGATGGACATGTAAGACTGAGAAAGAAAAAAGGCATTGCTCTTCAAACCCATTGAGATTTTAGGGTAATTTGTTTCCACATTTTGACAAACACACCACAGGCTAATTTATATAAAATTGTGGCAATAACAGACAAAAAAAATCGGGCAAATATTCTCTTTCTTGAAAGCCCTGTTCCAGTAGAGATTATATTGAACACATGGATTTTTAAATAATAAAATAAAATATTATAAGATAAAACAAAACCTAAAGTATTGGAATTTGACAAAAAACAAAGGGAAAAGTGTCTACAAGAGGGTATGAGAAACACCTCCTCTCATTAGGACACTCAAGAACCTCATGAAAACACAAAACTGGAAGGATAAAAGGAGAGTATAAAAAGAAAGAAGGAGATACATCAATAAAAAATAAGACAAAATGAAAAAAAAAGAAGCTCTGACATGACATCATGAGACAAGGAGCCTGCAAAGATATGTTGGGTTCAATTTCTGTTGACTATCTACTGCTGGGCATTGCAGCCTACCCGTAAGAGTAATTTGTTTCCCCAGGGAGACGCCATGGGAGGAAACTATATTTTCATTTGCAAATGCTTATTAGTTGGACATTGCTTCTGAGTTAGGGATGAGAGCATGTGCCCACTTCCCCTTTCAGTTCTAGGACCCCATCCAGTGCACACCCAGCAGGCTCTGTGCATGCCACTTCAGTCTCTGTGAGTTCCTGTGTGCAATCAACCATGTTTCTTTAGAGGCGCTTGTTTTGCTGGTGTCCTACATCTCTTCTGGTTCTTCTATTCATTCTACCTCTTCTTTCACAGGGTTCCCTGAGCCCTGAGGGGAGGGATTTTAGGGTAGAGTGTTCCAAGGTCTCTCAGTCGCTCCATGATGTCTGACTGTGAGTCTTTGTATTTGTTTTTATCTCCTTGCAGGAAGAAGATTCTGTGAAGTTAGCTGAGCAAGGCACTGATCATTAAGTATAATTTAATCTCATCAGGAGTCATTTTATTGTTAGTTTATTTATTTGGAACAGTATTATTCAGTTTTACCCTAGGTCCATGGGCTACCTAGTCTCTGGTTCTTGGTCACCCAAGCAATGCCAAGTTTGGGTTCTAGCTTATGGAGAGGATCTTAAGTCAAATCAGATATTGGGTAGATAATCTCTCAAGTGTGGTGCTACCATTTCCCTAACATATCTTGCAGGCAGGACATCATTGTAGATCAAAAGGTCTGTGGTTGGGTTGGCGTTTATATTTTTCCTTTGGTAGTGTGCAGAGTGACTTCCTGTACAAAAGACAGTAGAGTGTAGAGGTGAAGGCTCTATGTAGTCTCCGGCTTGACCTCTCAGTGCTCAGTGGGTTGTGGAAGTGTTGTCTTCAGCAGTGGGGACTTGTCATTGGTATGTGGAGAGCAATCTGTAGCATCGTCCATAGATTGTGTTGTTTGGGGCTTCCCATGGGACCCTTATGGCCATCTGCTCCATTCAATTCCAGTCTTGGTATTGGAATCTTATATATTTTGTTTGTTTTGAGATGGGGTTTCTAGGCTACAGTCTACAGCCTAGTCTTCCCTTGAACTCACAATCCCCCATCCCCTTGGGGTGCTCTATAATGCCATTCACCTAACTATTACTGAGGATCTTTTTTATTCTTTTGTTTTCCAAATAGCTCTTTGAAATCACGTTTTACACTTATGACACATCCCACTTTGAACCAACCATAGTGTAACTACTGGTGAGGTGCTCAAGCTCTCGTAAAGAACCTCTCACCCATGCTCATGTAAACACCTCGAAATGTATCAGATCACACGGAATAGAAGACATGAAGACTGAGGGGGATCAGCAGGAGCAGTGGGAGGAAATATAATGAGCGCGAATATGATCGAAATGCTTTTTACACATGTCTGAAAACAGAAAGATGAAACTGTTATGTATAACCAACCCAAGAACAAGACACTGATATACTGTGGCAGCTGCATACCCACTGAGTGCCCTGCCCTGTGAGTCTCTGCATCTGCCTGAGGATGCTCTTTGGTCTTTTCTTCAACTGGTGTATCACTGTGGCCCCAGCTTCCCTGTGTAAATCCTCCATAGATTTGGGGCATTGCTTAGCAAATAGAGATTGGATGTTTAGGCATGGGGTTACTGCAACTGCAATTTTATAAAAAGTATGAGCTACTCCTGGTCTTGCTTATATGACCCAAAACGTAGATGACTGATAGTCTTAGTGTTAGAATGAGGTATCCCCCAGAGATGCTGTTGATTAGCATCGCCCCAGCAGAGAGATGGGGTATTCTCTTTCTACCTGTTTGCCTTTTCTTATCCTCTGCCTCTTTGGGTGGTAGGTGTGATTTTATTGTACTTCAATGGAGTGAAAGGGGAAAGACTATTAATAATAAACCTGAGAGAGGAAGAGTCCAGTAAAGAAAGTGAGAACAATCTGTGAAAAAAGCCAAACCAAAACAGTGTTTAAAATAATCCTCTAATGGCTTCTTCAAACCAAATTTAAATCCTTATACAAAACAGTAATTTAAATGATTCATAGGAAAAGTCAAGTGAATTTATCCAATCATCAGTCAGTATGCCAAATGATGGTGTTAGAAGAATTGCACATCAAAGGGGAGAATCAAGTTATTTCACATAGCAACCGGGTTGTTATCCAAATTGAATAACCAAAATGAGAAAAGTTAGGTCCTCTGCAGCCGTAAATCAACAATAGTGGGCTCTACTGCATTTTTAATTGGCAGCATCTCTCCTTTCATACCTCCAAATATGGATCCAGGAAGCGTCTCTTTAGCTGCCTGGGCATTTTTATAATGCTTATCATTATAAAACTGCAGAATCAAGGGAGGTAAAAATGGGACCACAAGAGACAAAAGCTTTTGTGAGGATTGTAAATTATATGCATTAACGTCATTAAGCCATTAAAAAATTCAATTTCTATGTGGGTTTAAGGCCAATTTTTAAAGTCAACTACCTACCAATTAATACAAAAATAAATGTGGCTGCTATGGGAATTAGTCTTCAGCTTTGAGGAAGATTTGTTTGAAATGTCAAGGGTTTGTCCTAATGAATACTGGGGTCAACAAATGTTTCACAGCAGAAAAGTGAATATTTGTGAACGTAACTGAAACATATGGTCTTTTATAGAAGGCGGCTGTTTTGTGATACGTGGACTTAGAAGTGCTTAATAATTTTTGATACTTGTTTTGAAAATTGGATGAAATTGCTATCACTGTTAAAACAATCCTCTTGAATCTACCTGGGTCATGTCCTGCAGAAACAGAGCTGTTTCTTTCCAGCAGACCCGGAGTACTCCCAGGAAACAGGAGCACTCCCATGGGTGGGGCAGAAATCCTTCCACTGCTGCCAAAGGCCAGGAGCGGCTCTGGCAGCGTCCTGCCCCCTCTCTCCCCAGTGTGCCAAGGTGGTCAGAGGAGACCTTCGTATATGTGAGGAGAGGTCAAATGGGACGTTTTCTTACAACCTAAAGATTCCAGGCCAGGCGTTGCCTTAGTGTTAAGTCAAGTACAGGTCATTCTGTTTCAGAATTATAGGACTATTCAAATCAGCAGAAATGGAAATGAGCTATTTTCCTATACTGTGTGCCACTTCCAACACTTCCCTTCAGGCAGAAGGCTTAGGGCAGAGAAGCCAAGAGAGTAAGAGGCTGGAAGAGGACCTTCCTGATGATTCAATACTTCTATTCAGTTTCTCATGTTGTGTTAGCTTCCAACCGTAAATTTATTTTTGTTACTGTTTCATAATGTTAATTTTGCTACTATTGTGCATCAGATTGTAAACAGCTAATATGCAGGACGTCTGTGGAAGGGTCGTTCAACCTCCAAAGGGGTTGAGACTCACAGGTTGAGAACTACTGATCTAGGGGCTTCGATGGCTGTCGTGGAATTGTCCCTCTCAGACACCAGATTTTAAGGAGAAACTGTCTGATTCTTAAATACTTACAACAAACTTAACTATAAAAAACCCCAAACAGAATGGAGGAAAAGCAAGTAAGCCAGCAAACAAACAAACAAACAAACAAACAAACAGAAAACTTGAGTGTTACAAATGGAACCAGGATGTGAAGTGGGTACAGATAGATTTGGATTACATTATGTGATTTAGAGCTTTGGAACATCTATTAATTAAAGAGAGAAAATTTCCATGGCCACAGTTTCCTGTTTAGAAAAGAGTTTGGGTGGCCCTTTAAGTAGAGCTTAGTTACTCATCTGTTTCTGTTTTATACAAGTTCTGGTCCAGGTCCACCTTACTTTGGATGAAGTATTTTCTCAGCTGCGAAATATTCTCCAGAATCTTTAATCATTTAAATGCTCTTCTGAATGTAGATTTTATAGTAAAGTGATCTCTAATTCCTTTTCCCTGAAGCCATCTCCCACGTATTTTTTAAAGCTCATCAATATAAATGTTCATGTCTATCTTATTTGTTTTTCTTGTTTAGAAGGGGAAAAAGGAGATTGATTGCAAGGGTCATAAACATAATGATGCATTTAATGAAAGCATGTATCTTATAGATAAAATAAACTTTAAAAAATAACTTGAAGCTAGCACCAAAATTAATGGACTAAAATGACCTCCAGAAAGCAATTTCTTTATTCTTAGGTCATTTAGACCCTTTGCATATTTTTATATATTTATTTTAAAATTTATTTTTCAAATTTTCATTTTGACTACTTCATCCTAGCTACTCCAGAACTCGCATAAAACCTAAAAATTTCAGATGGACCTATTTACATACTGAAATTTATATAACTTATGTTTTTTTTAGCAGTATAGAATCTCATTGTTTTAGAGAAGTACTTACACGTTTTTAATTACATTTTTATTTTTTTATAATCCCTACAGTTTATTCACTTTGTATCCCAGCTGTAGCCCTCTCCTTTATTCCCTCCCAACCCCACCCTCTCTCATCTCCTCCCACACCCCTCTCAAAGCCCACTGATAGGGGAGGACCTTCTCCCCTTCCATCTGACCCTAGCTGATCAGATCTCATCAGGACTGGCTTCATTGTCCTCCTCTGTGATCTGGCGGGGCTGCTCCCCCTCAGGGGGGTGGTGTTCAAAGAGCCAGCCACTGCGTTCATGTCAGAGACAGTCCCTGTTCCCATTACTAGATAACCCATTTGGAGATTGAGTTGCCATGGGCTACATCTGAGCAGGGGTTCTAGGTTATAGCCATACATGGTCCTTGTTGGAGTATCAGTCTCAGAAAAGACCCCTTTGCCCATGTATTTTGGTTCTGTTGCTCTCCTTGTGGAGCTCCTGTCCCCTCCAAGTTTTTCTATCTCCTCCTTCTTTCATAAGATTCCCTGCACTCTGCCCAAAGGTTGATTATAAGTCTCAGCATCTGCTTTTATGCACTGCTAGGTAGAGTCTTTTAGAGGCCCTCTGTGGTAGGCTCCTGTCCTGTTCCTGTTTTCTCCCTCTTCCGATGTCCATCCCGTTTGCCTTTCTGATTGAGATTGATCATCTTACCCAGGGTCCTCCTTCTCCCTTAGCTTCTTTAGGTGTACAGATTTTAGTATGTTTATCCTATATCATATGTCTAGTATCCTCTTACAAGTGAGTATATACCATGTGTGTCTTTCTGCTTCTGGGAAAGCTCACTTAGGATGATCTCTTCTAGAGACCACCATTTGCCTGCAAATTTCATGATTTCCTCCTTTTTAATTGCTGAGTAGTATTCCATTATGTAAATGTACCACAATTTCTGTATCCATTCCTCTGTTGAGGGACATCTGAGTTATTTCCAGATTCTGGCTATTATGAATGAAGCTGCTACAAACATGTTTGGACAAATGTCCTTGTTGTGTACCTGAGCTTATTTTGGATATATGCCTAGGAGTGATATGCTAGATCTTGAGGAAGTACTTATTCCTAATTGTCTGAGAAAGTGCTAGGTGGATTTCCAAGTTGGTTGTACAAGTTTACATTCCCACCAGCAATGGAGGAAGGTTCCCCTTTCTCTACATCCTCTCCAGCATGTGCTGTCACTTGAGTTTTGATCTTAACCATTTTGGTGGGTGTAAGGTGAAATCTCAGGGTCATTTTGATTTGCATTTCCCTGATGGCTAATGACGTTGAACATTATTTTTTAAGTGTTCTCTGACATTCTATATTCATCTATAGAGAATTCTCTATTTAGCTTTGCATCTCATTTTAAAATTAGATTATTTGATATGTTGCTTTTTAACTTCTTGAGTTCTTTATATATTCTGGATCTTAGCCCTCTGTCAGATGTAGGGTTGGTGAAGATCCTTTCCCAGTCTGTAGGCTGTTGTTTTGTTCTGATGACAGTGTTCTTTGCTTTACAGAAGCTTTTCAGTTTCATGAGGTCCCATTTATTGATTGTTGATCTTAGAGCATGTGCTGCTGGTGTTCTCTTCAGGAAGTTGTCACCTGTGCCAATGAGTTCTAGGCTCTTCCCCACTTTTTCTTCAAACAGGTTTAGTACATCTCATTTTATATTTAGGTCTTTGATCCAATTAGACTTTAGTTTTGTGCAGGGTGATAAAAATGGATCTATTTTCATTTTTCTGCATGTAGACATCCAGTTGGACCAGCACCATTTGTTGAAGATGCTGTCTTTTTTTCCATTTAATGGTTTTGGCTCCTATGTCAAAAATCATGTATCCATAGGTGTTACACTTTTTTTTTTAAGTTGACATTCCTCTTTTGTGCTGTGTGTAAGTTGGGCTGTGTTGTAGGCCCTGAGCTTCTTGTTTTCATGTATATTGCAGTGAAGGAAAGACCCTAAGAAAATCAAATTGCTTTTAATTCAAGTCTCGATTGGACCCTGGAATCAGCCAGGCTCTTGAGCATTGGTAGTTCCCCATGGGGAGATGGTTGCATTGCTGTTGGAAGAACCAAAAAACTGACTACAATAGCAAGGCTACCTCTAAATTAGCAACAGTGTGAGGGAGAGTGCTATTCACCCAAGGAATGAATGAGTAACAGGAGGGTGTGAAGCTAGGAGCTGAGGCTTTCCAGTGAGAAATGAAGCCCTGTCCTACAGCTTGCCACTACCTGCCATCATCAACCACTACCAGCTATTACCTGCCACTGGGCAATTCTACCAGAAGACAAAAAAGAACCTGGGAAAGTTATGAAGCTTATGGAAGTAATGCCCGGAGAAATGGTCTTTTCATTTTTACACATAGGTCATATTTTTACGATTAGAATAATCAGGATTTACTAATTCATTAGCTGCTTAGTGCAAAGAAAAGTAGAGAGTCAAAGATAATTTCTAGGTTTGTCACCTGCAGATTTAGTGGGATGGTACTGCTAGTCACTGATGTGGTAAAAGCCCAGCGAGGGGGGAGATATGATTCACGAAAACAGAATTTGTTTTAGAATTCATTTTAGTTTGCAAATCATTACAAATGTAAGATGCCCATTGGAGTTTTCATTGAAGATAATGTATAAGCAGTTGGCCATATGAAGTTAAATGTCATGGCCAGAGCTATCAGCAGATGAGACCTATTTGTTGTATTTGTCACTTTTCCTATTGCTTCTATAAAATATCATAAGAAAAGCAATTTAAAGGAGAAAGGGTTTATTTTGACTCACAGTTCAAGGTATAGTCATCCATGCTAGGGACGTCATGGCAAGAGGAGTATGAACCTGCTGGTCACAATGCATGGGCAATCAAGAGTCAGAGAGCAATGGCTGCCATCACTCAGCTAGTTTCCTCAGTCTTCTGCAATCTAGGACCCAAGACCAGGTTATGGTAGTGGCCTCTTTTGGACTGAGTCTTCCTATCTTTCTTAACCTAACCAAAATTCCTGTTACAAATGTGGTCAGAGGGTGACCTAATATAAATTCCCCCCCCCTTCCACCACACAGGTGTTCTAAGAGGCACATCTCCTAGGCAGTCCCAGATCCTCTAAAGTTGACAACACCTGAGCATCATACCATCTGAGGGAGAAGAGCATAGGAAAACAAGGAAAGAGTCCATCCAATTATCAGAAGTTACAGGAACAAGGGACCAAGAAGGGATTCAAAGAGAAGGCTAGTCAGTCAGTCAAATGGAGTCTTGTTCCAAAAGCTCTCAATGTACTAAGGAGACTAGCACATCTGGCAGTGTCAACTAAGAACAGGACAGGTTATTAAGATTAGGATTATTATATATTTGAAAGGAAATAGCACTGGATTAGTTCATGGCAGGGACTTTCCGATCATTATAAAATCTGATTTATTGAAGTGATCACAAAAGAAGTTCCATTGAAGTGGCCTGAGGACAAATACAGGAAAAGCTACAGTGGTTTTGAATGACATGAATGGAGTTTGGAGTGGAAGGATGTTCTGGATATTGGTCATATTCATGGTTTATTTATTTTATTTTCCTGGGTATATGCCATGTGTGTGGTATAAGTGCATGTGTCCCTATAGCGCATGCTTGAGGAGGCCCAAGGAGACTGTGGAGAAGCCTGTTCTGTCACTTTCTGCCTTACTTCCCTGAGACAGGGTCTCTCATGGAACCTGGAGCCTGGGCAGCAGCTAGCAATCTTAGAGAGCACCCTTTATCTGCCCCCAAAAGTTGCAATATTTTATTTTCCAAGTTGTTCCAGGACCATTATTTTATAGCTGATATTGCAGGCGCATGTTAGGCATTCTGCAGGGGCACTGGTGGTCTAAATTCAGGCCCTTACACTTGCCCTCTCTCTTATCCAGCACTTCTCCAGTGCTGTATCGATATATTAAACCCTCATGGGCCCTTAGGAAGACCATGGCAAATTCCTCTAAAACTGAGCAAAAATGATTTTCATTTTCCAATTTTACATACAAAACAGATAGCAATTAGGTAACAAAGGGAATAATGATGACGTTCTCATACATCCCTGTACTCCAAAATTGTGCCCCTGACTCCCCTGTCTGGGAAAGCTTTTGCAGGCTATTTTCATAAGAGTGACCTGGAAGGAAGACACTGGGCCTAGAAAAGAGAAGCAAAAGCCTAGACACTTGCAAGCAAATCCTACCCTATATGCTGGCTTCTGGAAGAACCACAACGTTAAGAGCAAGAAGATGGAGTCTAAAGAGCATGAAGGGCCACGCTGGAAGAAAGCTGGGAGAAGGGAGAATGGGCTATTCAGGGTTAGCATGGGCAACCAAAAAACTGCCAAAAGAACTTTAGCTGAGGTGAGTATGATGCTCATACATTGCATACAAAAACAAACTGTTACTTTGCATAATTATCATATGCTAATAAAACCCTATGGAAAATAAAAGTTCAGAAGCATTGAGTTGAGATACATCGGAGCATTTAGGAAGGGTTAGATAAATTGAAAACAATGAAAGCGAGGTAATTTTGTAGTAGAGAAAGTATACTATACAAGAAAGCAAAGATAACTATAGTACATCTGACTCATCTTCTCCAATGAATATTAATGATTTATTTAATAAAAAATGTTGAAATAGCTACCTTTTGACAATTTGGGAAGTACAATATTGTAAAGAGGTAAAGAAAACACACTCATTTTTAATAAAAGAAATAGATGTCTAAAATTGATAAGTCAGCTTATCATAGCATAGCTTAATATTATTATTTAGTAAGAGCATGATCAGAACAATAAATTATCATGAAGGACTAAAAGTTGTTGACCCGTAATATAAGAACACAGAATGGAAGAAACCAGGGATACATTTTCTTTCAAATTTTTATCAACTTTGTAAGTGTTCTTACTTCTTAAAAAAATAATAATTTTTGTTTCCCTAGTCTTTTTAAAACACCATAATATATTCTTAAAAGACAGCTGGTGAAATATTGAGCTGAGACTTACTTCTTTTTTGACAATTACTGTATTTTTACCCCATTTCAACACCTCTGACAGTAGCTGTCTCTGACTTTCCACCCAAGCTTTGACTTTCAGTTTTGCATCCACACAGAGACAGATAATTCTTTAGCCTTATTCAGTGTTGTAAGAGAGATAGCTCATTGTTTCATCTCTGCAGCACCCAATGGTCACTCCTTTCCAAATTAGCTGAATACTGAATTATTTAAAGTTGTATCTAGGATATAGAGTAAAAAGTTCCCTTTTAACCAACCATCCTATTTTCCCTTTTTATTTATTTTTTTTTCATTTATTCTTCTCTCACATAATACACCCCAGCCACAGTTTCCCCTCCCTCCCAGCCTCTCCTACATCCTCCCCTCTCTCCAAGATCCACTCCTCAGTTTCCCTTCAGAAAAGAGCAGGCCCATCAGGGACACCAACCATCCTATTTTTCACTAAGCCAGGAGATGTATATTATTGTTTATATTTTTCTGGCCGCTTCTTTCTTCGTCTTGTCTAACTAACTCTCAGGCAATCTGAACAAATTGCCTCATTTCACAAGTGGGAGGATTTAGTGTTCAGGGATGCATTTGGTGGCTAAACTTCTAGGGGGTCATAAATGTTCCCAGTGAGCTGTGTGCTGATTGCTCTATAGTAGAAACAAATGATTGAGAATGCCTCAGCTTCCTCAGGAAAAAAAGCAGTATTTCCATGTGTTATATTGTTGCCCTCCTGAGCTTTCATGACAAATTTGTCTCTAAGTTCCAAGTGATCATATGTCTCTTTCCAAGGGCATTTGGTATTGTTAGTGGGCATGTTCACAGCTCTTTCTTAGGACAAGGTTGTCTCATGCTAAGCAGTGTTCATACTGTCCTGGGAATCTACAGGCAGATCACTGTTCCATGACTAGATATGGTATATTTATTAATTCACTGTGCAATTATTTATTGACCACCATTTCTGTGCATGGTTCTTTCCTAGTTGGGGTTATAAGGAATGAAGCAAAATATGCTCTAGTCTAGAAAAGCAATAAGCCTTTCACAAGAAGTCCCACAGACAAAATGTCAAAATGATGGCAAAGGGAACACAAGATTTCTATCTCAGAATAGTAAATCTTCTGTAGTAGAGCTTCACATTTCAGAAAGCTCATAGCTCAGAAGTTAAGGAGGATTGCCTTCCAATCACAACTCCATATTGGTTCCCTGTCATCTAGAGCAAATACATAATCCAATATTTCAAAGTAATTGAATTTTAAAAAAGGCAAATTGGTATCAATCCTCAGAAATATGTTTGGTGGCTCACCTCCTGTTCCTCACTTCTCAACTCTAGCACTGGTCAAGTCAGAGTACTAGAAATCCGTGGCTGTGGAGTGTTAGCTCTGGAAAGAACTGCCTTCAAAGAATCAGGATTTAACTGGTTCCTTTTTTCTTTTTTTCTGTTTTTTCAAAATGGACGAAGAACACCATATGCCTTGTTCTTTAATAAATCTACAATTGAAGGATAATGATTAATTTAATAGTTCATCTAACAAGTTTAATATAATTTCAAATTCCCTTTTCTTTCTTTCTTTCTTTCTTTCTTTCTTTCTTTCTTTCTTTCTTTCTTTCTTTCTTTCTTTCTTTCTTTCTTTCTTTCTTTCTTTCTTTTTGGCTTTGAGAGACAGGGTTTCTCTGTGTAGCCTTGGCTGTCCTGGACTCGCCTTGTAGACCAGGCTGGCTTTGAACTGAAAGAGATCCACCTGCCTTTGCCTACTTGAGTACCAGGATCACAGGTGTGCACCACCCCCCCTGCTCAATTTCAAATTCTCACTGAACACCTGGTCTATAGTCAGTGCTGAGTAAGTTTCTGTGGCATGAATGAATAGATTAATAAAAAGTAATAAATATCACCACCAAGTATTGGTTGACAGTAGTTACTAACTGCCTGTCTTTAAGTTATAAAATATTTTAATAACAGAATTCTTTAAAAAATTATTTGTTTATTTTCTCTCGGACTGTGTGTGCACATACCATGGCACCTGTGTGGAAGTCAGGGTGCTGGTCTTCTTGTTTGACCACATGGGTCTTGGGGCTAGGAGTCAGGACATCAGGCTTCATGGCAAGCACCTTTTCCCCTGAGCCTTTTCAACAATCCAATAAAACAAATTGTTTACAAACCACTATTGCAGATTGTTCACCTTTCTCTCCTTATGCTCAGTCCATAAATACAGCCTCACACCTTACCGTCTCTCCCCTCCCTCACGTCCACTATGCCTGTGCTGTGCACAAGCAGTCCTTCTTGTTCATATTACCTTTTGGAGATTAGACTATGAGAAATAAAAAGCATGTACTTTTCATTTTTATATTCAGCTATTTATTGTGCTAAGGGATTGGCTTAGAACCACTTTCAGCTGTTTTAGGTCCATGTCTTTAATAAGCGTCACCGACACTTATCAATAGTTCCGAGACAAATAACAATTTGTCCTTTCTATGTGGGAAATTCTATTATTGAGCATAAGTGTTCGCAGGTTATTTGCTCTTATTTCAACAATGAAAATTGCACCATATATTCCATGTATGTTCAGCCAATATTTAATTGGTTTTCTCTGCCTATCTTATAAATAGAAACACCTAAGCTGATAATAAAATATGTAGCTATCTTGAGGATGGAGATTGCAGTCAAACTCCCACTTAAGCAATTAAAGCTCTTACCTTCTTGCTCATGTGCTGTGTGCAAAGGCTGTTCTCATGCTCACAGCAGCTCAGCTTACACTTCTTTTTTCCTCTTGCCCTTTCTTCCATTTCTCAAATACGAGTTCCTTCAGTTTTATTAATCTAGATTTTGGCCATTTCTACTTCAGAATTCTTAAAATGCTTCCAGCTGAGCAGATGGCTTCCTAAATTTAAGGCAAGTAAATTTTGCTGCACATAGCCAGCAATCAATGTGCCTCACATTGACAAAGATGACACATTTCAGATGGAAAACAGTTTAGATCCTGAGGTGCTCTTCTGACGTGATGTGGTTTCTTTCCATGTAGATGCTGAACGTGAAAGTAAATGATGGCTTAACATCCATTAACAACCCCTTGTAGTTGACAGGATGTTTTCACAATGCAAAGCTAGCAAGTAAAAACAGGATCTTAAGGCATCCTTGCCTGTGATCTGTGCGGCAGCTTACAGAACCATAGGTGCATAAATCCTTGTAGAACTCTGGGATTTTGGATTCATAGGTTCAAACATTTTGTTCTCTGACTTCAACCACATTATTGGGTGAGTTTTAAACACAGGTTTTATTATTTATCTCAAGAATATTGACCTATGTTTGGGTAGTAAAGGCAGGTAGAATCTTCAGGAAAAAAATTTAATCTTCAGGGATTAAATTAGAAGTTTGGAGTTCACAAATAAAAGATTTTGTTCCCCAAGCTTCTTACAGCTTTGAAATATGAATGGTTTTCAGAGTTAAGTAAGGGAGATAATTTAGAAAGTTTATCTTGTTCCAATCTGCCCTCTGGGAAAAATCAAGATAACTGCTTTTCCTTTATTTTGTTGGGTTCAAGCAACCATGTGAAAAACTATATAATCACCAAGTAAATATTGACCATGCAATTATAGGTAAAATATTATGTTATGACAAAATAAATAGCAAATGTTATTTCTGCTTCCTGAACTACTCTCCATCTCCTGGTTGTGTCCCAGCATTGAAAATCAAATAATGATTATAATATCTTTCAATGATATGTCTGATTATTATACTTTGTACAAGAGTTATATTGCAAGTAATGTTTTCTAAATCACTGTTATTTATGTGTCAGCTTAATCTGGTGTTCTATGTAATTTCTTACATGGATAACCAAAATGATATTCTCCATAATGTGCTATAGCTTTAAAAAGACTTTTACACTTGCTTCCTTTCAGGAGGGAACAAAAAGATTATTTTTACAAATTTAAAAGTTCTAAAATTGAGAAATAGTGGCAGTTAGTTCCTGCAGCTCACAGAGTTGAACCTGCCAGGTGGAGGTCTGTGTACCATTTTCTGGTTCCTTGGCTAGTTACATTTCCACTTGTTCATCTGCCACTTGCTTGCAGATCAGCCAGTGTGTGTCAGGCTTTTTGCTAAGGGGCAGGAGACATGCTACAGCTTCAGACTGTCCATTCTTTGTGAAGAGAAGGCAAGGAACTGGTGGGGCTAATTGCAAGCCTATTCCAATGATCCGAAAGGATGTAGTCTAGGCAAAGCACCTGAAAAGAAACACAGGAATGCCATTGAGAACATTTCATAAGAGGGCTTCTGGTCATTCATCTTTCTTATTGCCTCTTTCTCAGCAGAATTATTAATTATGTATAAGAATAGTGCCAGCCAAATAGGAGCTTATTGATCTCAGTCAGTGAAAGGTATGAAAGTCTGGAGATCTGGGCAATATCTCCACAATGTAACCACGGTCAGCACTCTCCTCATGTCTAGTTCCATCAGCTTTCCTAACGGTGGAGAAAGCTTCAAGGCTACTGACCTGACCACTAAGTCCTGGCCCTTCCCAGCCATTACTTTTGCAAATAACAGGAATCCCTGTTTTGGAACTCAGTGGAGCTAGGTTATCACTTTAACAATGTGGTCTTCCACTCTATTCCTTCTTTAAGGAAATGGCTGCAAATAGCAAGAAGGACCAATAATTGTCACGTTCATGGAGAACTGCTTTCCACATCCTGTGGCACTCGCATTATGGAACCTCTGTTTTCTGCATCCAGTAGGTGGCTAATATGACCAGCTAGTGTACTGATATATTTTAAAGGTCACCAGCTTTTTAAAATTTTTTATATTAATTGCAGTTTATTCACTTTGTATCCTAGCTGTAGCCCCCTCCCACCTCCCTTTCCAATCCCACCATCTCTTCCTCTTCTCCTCCTATGCCCCTCTCCAGGTCCACGGATAGAGGAGGTCCTCCTCCCCTTCCATCTGACCCTAGCTTATCCAGTTTCATCCGAACTGGCTACGTTGTCCTCCTCTGTGGCTTGGCAAGGCTGCTCCCCCATCTAGGAGAGGCAGGCAAAGAGCTAGCCACTGAGTTCATTTCAGAGACAGTCCCTGTTCCCCTTACTAGGGAAACCCACTTGGATACCGAGCTGCCATGGGTAACATCTGTGCAGGGGTTCTAGATTATATCCACGAATGGTCTTTGGTTGGAGGTATAGTCTCAGAAAAGACCCCTGTGCCCACATAGTTTGGTTCTGTTGCTCTCCTTGGGGAGCTCCTGTCCCCTCCAGGTCTTCTTATCTCCCCCTTCTTTCCTAAGATTCCCTGCACTTTGTCCAGAGGTTTTTTTTCTGCTGTTATACAATGCTAGTTAGAGTCTTTCGGAGGCCCTCTGTGGTTGGCTCCTGTCCTGTTAGGTCACCAGCTTTTGAAGACTTTGGTGAGATGATTTCATAATTCAGACAAAAAGGTCCGAATAAAGAGCAGTGCTTCCCCAATACTGATCAGAACAAGGTTACTAGAAGGATTTTTTAAAAATACAAGAGTTAACATGGATGTCAATGATTTAGTACTTGCTTTAGAAACACCATGTCTGAACCATTTTATTACATTTTCAGTTTTCCTAGTAGCTCAAACACGGCACATTCACTCTGTCAAAACATTAGACTGAACATTAGGGTCTGAAGGTGTGAGCATCGTGTGTGTGTGTGTGTGTGTGTGTGTGTGTGTGTGTGTGTGTGTGTGTGTGGAGTGTTAGGGGGAAGCTAGTAACAATAGTAGCAGTGGCAGAGTGAGGACATACACCAATGTCCCAGAGTCCTCAGAGACAGCAGCCAGGACCCAGCATCTCTGAAGTGCATGCACAGACTCTTACAACTGGGCATTGTGATAGTGATGGTTGAGTCTGGTCAGAATTATGCCCATTATTTTTGGTATTCTCTTGGTCACATTGTTTGGCCTTCTTAGTCCTCCATGGGGTTATTGGGCATCATTGAATGAACCCTGATTCAAAATAACCAGTTACCTGAGCTTCCTTCAGTTCATCACTATGACTGACTCAAAAGAATAATGTAGTTTTGTATCTGCCTGAACGCAAGAAGACTGACAGAGAAACAAAGTATGACTTTGTTACAAGGTAACTGTAAAAATGATGCTATCTTTAAGATCTAGTAGAGTTTAACAGGGGGCCCAAGTCAGCAAGCTGAACATGAAGTATTCTGAGACATTCCAGCAAAACATCTAGAAGATTAGCAATAACAGAGTCAGAAACCCACAGGAGAAGTTATGGTTAAGGATACAAGAAGCTGATTAAATAAATAAATGAAAAATTTCAAAATTAAAAAGCAATGAGATTCAAGTAATAAAAAGCCTTAACATTAATGTATATACACATTATATATATATACATTATACATACATACATACATACATACATACATACATACATACATACATACTCTGAGCTAGTCTAAACCCAAGAGATTTGAACTGGTTGGAAGCTTAAGGAGAATGAAAAAGTGTGTCCAGTGTAGATGATTTCCACCTTATTAAAAGACAGGAAACGTTGCTTAGGATAAGGATGCAGATGAGTGAATGCATTCTGCTCCCTGGTACTTCCTCATTTCTCTTTGGAGCTGAGTCTGTAACTCAGTGGTCAGCATAGCTCCCGTGGAAAGAGAAATTCTTTGAGTCAGAGGAGGCCAGGACTGCATCTTTCCTATTTCTATGCTGCTAGGCTGACAGAGATCTCATTCGATGTGCTAGGGCCTACCCACCATCACCCTAACTGTGCCACACGAACATGCTTTCATGTTCTGTTTCAAATGCATCAGTGGGCCTACAGCAAGCCTGGCTCTGGTCCATCAGAGGGGTGTAAGCATTTTGTTCAGCTGAAGTAAACAGATATCCTGACACTGGAAGATAAGGCTGCAGTAATCTGCTTAGGACCTTGTTGAAGCATTAAAGTTCGATTAATTACGAGGAGCACAAGAGCCAGAGCAAAGAGCATCTCTATTAAGCCGGCTTGGGCAGCACAAAAGAGAGAAGTTGCAGTGACCCCGGACTTATTTGTTGGGGATCATAGTTTTTCACTGTGATTCACTAGCGACAGTTCTACCAGCCTGTTACAATTTGCTAAAAGTGCTAACTTCTGAGACTAGATGTAATGCTAGGTGTAAAATATGGAAGCAGGCAGCTAAGAGTATATTCTGAGCTGTCCAATGGCAGAGTGGTTCAGTATTATGACCATTTTTGGGTGAAATACCTTGACTTAGTATAGTAAGATTTCATCTTTGCCTGGTGTTACTATACTGTCTAAGGATGTTTCTTGATTTAATTCCCTGGAGAACTGCTTGCAGGTTTCCCATCACCAGAGTGAATTTGAATTAAGTTTCACATTTTGACAATGAGTTTGAAAGTGTTTGGCTATGTATTTATAGTATGAGCTTACATCTAGGCTGCATTTCCCTGGCTTTTTTGCAGTTTCATGGGGACATAGGGAAATAGGGTAGACCTTGTCTATGAGAGGTCTCAGAATCTCACATGGATGAATCCCTGTATTTGTGGAAGAACTCTGGGTTCTAAATATGGTGTGAAGAGGCACCCTCTTAACAAAAACATCTGCACTCCTCTGCTTTATTGGGATAAATAAATTTTTTGTGTGTGCGTTGAGCCACTGTGATGTTTTGGCTTATGTGTCATCTTAAATGAAGTAGACTTCTGTAAAAATATCAACAATTTAAGGCTTTGTTTGTATTTATGTTGACTCTGTGAAGTTCATTCAGTGTTTGGTAAATCACAGCTCTCTAGTGACAAATCTAATTAATCACCTCAAGCTCTTCCTGTCAGAACTGTTTACGTTCTCTTCTGACTCTGGGACTCCATGTCCCTGCAAAGCCTTTTCTTTATCTTCAGGTCCAATGGTCACTTGGATTTAATTTTATGGTATAAGAGAAATGAGAGCTTGACTTTTAATTGTGAGATTTAACCGCCCGTATAAGGCTTTTCAACTGTAAGCTTAAAGGTGTATGCAGAGCAAAAGGACCTACACTGACTGGCAGACTGAAGCAGAGGTTGTCAGTACACAACTGTCATAATCGCACAAGCTATCATCCAGTCACAGGGTTGGATTCACTCCCTAGTCCGACAGTGTAAACTTTCTAAAGATGATTCCCACAAACATGACTTTAAACTCTGTTTTCCAAACTTGGTTTTAGAAAGCTAATGTTATCAGTCCATACATTCATTAAACTAGAGATTGACAACCATTTTCTGCAACGGGCCAGGTGATAAATGTTTTTAATTTTGTGGATCAAATAGTCTTAGTGGAATCTATTCAATTGTGTTCCACCCTAGTAAGCCATAGAGTGTAAGTAAATAAATAGGTATGGCTGTGCTCCAAACATTTTATTGTATGTTTTTAAAAAAACTTTTATTTAATCGCTTTACAGCTTGATCCTAGCCCTCTCTCCTCCCAGTCCTGCCCTCATGCTCTCTTCCTCATCCCCCCTTTCCTTTTCAGAGAAGGGGGAGGCGCTAAGAGGTACCAACTCAACCTGGCCCCTCAAATCACAGCAGAACTAAGGGCATCCTTTCCGACTGAGGCCAGACAAGACAGCCCAGCTAAGGGGAAGGGATACAAAGGCAGACAACAGAGTCAGAGCTAGCCCTAACTTCCTTTGTTAGGGGAGCCACATGATGACCATAATGTGCATCTGTAACTCATGTGTCAAGTAGGTGAGGGGAAGTTATCTGTAGTAGTGTAAAGGCCTGCGGTAGATTTTGCATCTAGATTGAGCCAAATAAAGAAAGGATATTTCTTTTGTCCCTTTGGTATCTAGTTTACTAGACAATGCTCAGATAGTATGTAACTCAGATACCTGGACGGATATGTTAGGAAGGTATATAGTTTGTATTTATCTACTGCACCTCAGCAAAGCTAGAAGGTATAGGGGAGTTACTGTCTGGATTTAGTGTAGTGTTTCTGTAGAAGAAAAGCTAAACTGGCATATGATGCACTGTTGGCTGTAGCGTGACCTTCGACAGAAGAACTGTAATGACTTCTCTGAGCCCCCGGAAGATCCTTCATGTAGACAAAGCCAATCTTACTTAAACATCATTATGCCTTGCTTTGGTGACAAAGTAGCTCAAAGGGTGTCAGTCTTCCTTCTCCTTGCCTTTATCTTGAGTGTCTACCACCTGCAGTGCAGTAAGAGCAGGTGTGTAGCAGAGGCTAACAGCATCCTGGCTCTTGTCTTCATGTGGCATATGTTCTTTGACTTGAGTTTCCATTCTTCCTTAAGAACATACACTTATTTTAAGAAGCATTCTAATGGATTGTACATGTTTATATGAGCTCCATGAGTCCTTATTTGGAATGAGGTTGGGGATTTAGAAAGAGACAAGGGTGTGTTTTATGTACCTAGGATGCAATGGAATCTAGTCTACTACTTTATGTTTGCAGAGGATATTTATCTAGCATTATTGATCCATCACTTTCCTTGCCAGATTTTCTCTTAAAAATGAACAGCAGGTCTGGTTTCACTGTTCTTCAAAGTACACAAGAGCTAACTAGTTCATTATCAGTTCCTGTATTATTTACTAGTTGACCATAGCTTTTTTTCTGAAGAAACTTAAACATCACAAAAGATCCTGGCAGCACTTGCGCAGTAGGTCCAGTGTTTAGTTTTGAGCTCAGTAATGATTTTGAGCACAGTAATTCTTGCCATGGGTCTTGAGATTTTAATGCTCAAACAGAGCCTTTATTGCAATAATCAAACTCAGGAAGCTATTGACAAGGCAGTTACAGGACTTGAATTAAGGGCTCTGAATTTGGGACTTCTGAAACCAGATATAGGGTATTAAATGAGCTTTAGAGAATTTGAGAGATATTGTAGTACGTATACTATTTTATATGACATGATACACATAGATTGTTTTCTAAATGGCATGTATGTTGTTTTCTACAGCATTCTCAAAGGATATCAGGATAAGACAGCTTAATGGTCTGTGCCAGTGCTTTTAAAATTATCTATTTATGCTGAGGAAACAGTTTCTTTTTATTTGTAATCTAGGCAGACCATCACTTAAAGATAGCAGGAATGAATTGCTAGAAAAAAGGAAATGTGGCCATTGCAGCAGGGTCCAGTTGCTGTATAACTTTCTAAACGCCTACTGTGAGGTTGTGTATTTACCTAGTCACAGAGATGTAATTGAATATTTGAGTAGGATTTTGCTAAGAAATGATATAGATAACATGGTCAGCTACAGGATTTTACTCCAGAAAATGGGAAGACAATGTGAAGATGTCTTAAGGAGTTCCTAGATGCATCTAGTTATAGTCACAGCATACTCCAGAAATCAGCCAAGCTCAACCCCATGGAGCTATGGAGATATGCTTTGGCATTCCGAAGTACAACACCAGCTAGAATTCGCACTGTTGGTGCAGTTAGCTGGAAATCTCTCCATCTTTTGGTAACCCTTACTGTGTTATCAAAGGCAACCAATTGAGCTACATCAGGAATTCCAGAAAAGTATTCAGAGGTGTTCAAAGTAAAACAGCCTTCTTGACTCTGGCTCTTATTTTAGGGTGCTTACCAACTATTTGATTGCTGATTTCAGATGGAAGGAATCTCGAAGAAAATCTTAGACTTTTCTAGAGATCTTTCTCTAATCCATTTTGGTGCAATAATATTTTGGACAATGATACAACCTTAATTTTGGCAGGAAGACAAATGTTACTTGATTTTCATAAAAAATCAAAATTATTTTATTTCTTTTTATTATAAACAAATGGGTTTTCTTTAATCAGGTACTTATAAAACAGATTTCAGGGACTATTTGATGACTTTAGTCTTGGACAGTCACCAGCCCTACCATCAAAGCAACATTGAATTGGAAATTAGGAAGCAGATAAGCAAGTAGAACAAACTCATTTGTAACTGCTCCTGAATTCTCCCCTCAAAGGCATGGAAAACATGGGAGTAGAATCAGCTAAGCATTCTGGGAGCTGGATTGCCAGTCAAGGTGAGTGTGGTCATGATAGCTTCTAAGCAAGCAACCACAGGAAAATGAAAGCCCAAATCTGGGGATGAGGGAGTGTGATAGTTGATTTTGATTGTTGAGTTGATGGGGTTGAAAAAACGCTTAGACAATTAAAACATGCACCTGGGTGTGGCCATGAGGGCATTGCCAAAGAAAGTTACTGAGGAGGAAGACCCACCGTACATGTGGTCAACACCCCAAAGGCTGGAGTCCAGAAGAAATATGAGAGGGTTTAGGAGAAAGTCCTTGGTCATTACCTCGGTCTCCCTGTCTCTGTATCTTTCTGTATCTTTATCTCTGTCTATTTCTATCTCTGTCTTTCTCTGTCCTGACCATTATGTCAGCTACCCTACTCTATTGAATTCCAATTACAATGGACTAAAATCTTTGAACCAAAATAAATCTTTTTATGTCAAATTATTTTGCCTAGGTATTTTACAGCAATGAAAAGTCTGATACCACAGGCAGATAGTGATAAATTTTTGAATAAAGACTTAAAGTGAATTCTCTGTTTAGCTCCATACCCCATTTTTTAATTGGATTACTTCACTTGTTGCCTTTTAACTTCTTGAGTTCTTTATATATTTTGGATATTAGCCCTCTGTTAGATATAGGGTTGGTGAAGATCCTTTCCTAGTCTGTAGGCTGTCGTTTTGTTCTGATGACTATGTCTTTTGCTTTACAGAAGCTTTTCAGTTTCATGAGGTCCCATTTATCGATTGTTGATCTTCGAGCCTGTGCTGTTGGTGTTCTGTTCAGGAAGTAGTCTCCTGTGCCAATGAGTTCTAGGGTCTTCCCCACTTTTTCTTCTAACCGATTTAATGTGTCTGGTGTTATGTTGAGATCTTTGATCCACTTGGACTTTAGTTTTGTGCAGGGTGATAAATATGGATCTATTTTCATTTTTCTGCATGTAGACATCTAGTTGGACCAGCACCATTTGTTGAAGATGCTGTCTTTTTTTCATTGAATGGGTTTTAGCTTCTTTGTCAAAAATCAAGTATTCATATGTGTTTGGGTTTATTTCTGGGTCTTCTATTCGGTTCCATTGATCCACCTTTCTGCTTCTATGCCAGTACCATGCTGTTTTTATTACCATTGCTCTGTAGTACAGCTTGAGGTCAACAAGTAACAGGACAGAAGCCTACTGCAGAGGGCCTCTGAAAGACTCTACCTAGCAGCGTATCAAAGCACATGTAGAGACTCATAACCAAACCTTGGGCAGAGTGTAGAGAATCATATGAAAGAAGGGAGAGTTAGTATGACCTAGAGAGGACAGGAGCTCCACAAGGACCAAATATATCAGGGCATGGGGGCCCTTTATGAGACTGTTTCTCCAACCAAGGAGCATGTATGGTTATAACCTAGAACCCCTACTCAGATGTAGCCATGGTAGCTCAGTAACCAAGTGGGTTTTTTCTAATAAGGGGAACAGGAATTATTTCTGACATGAACTCAATGACTGGATCCTTTACCTCCCCGCACCCCGAGGGAGGAACAATCTTGCTAGGTCACAGAGGAGGACATGGCAGCCAGTCCTGGAGATACCTGATAAGCTAGGGTCAGATGGAAGAGGAGGAGGACCTCCCCTAGCAGTGGACTTGGAAAGAGGCAGGGAGGAGATAAAAGAGGGAGGATGGGATTGGGAGGGAATGAGGGAGGGCTATGGCTAGGATACAAAGTAAACAACCTGTGATTAATAAAAAAAAATATAAAAAAGATATGCCAAAGAGGAATAAACAATGAAACGGAGTTTAGAAACAACAAAATCGACCTTGAATCTACAGAATATGGATACTGATTTTTCTTAATAAAAATTAATGGAAAGCAAATCAGCCTGGGATACATAAGACTCTCAAATTATTTATAGCTAGACATGGTAGCACAGCCTATAACCCCAGTACTTGGGAGGCAGAGTTACAAGAATTGCCTCAGCGCACTATGCACAGATCTAGGACAGCCTGGTCTACAGACTGAGACTTGTTCTAAAAGTAACTTAAATATATATATATATATATATC
Source organism: Pachyuromys duprasi (assembly GCA_028658305.1). Taxonomy (NCBI): domain Eukaryota; kingdom Metazoa; phylum Chordata; class Mammalia; order Rodentia; family Muridae; genus Pachyuromys; species Pachyuromys duprasi. The sequence goes on from CM053767.1 coordinate 32,754,359, forward strand.
TATATATATATATATATATAGATATATATATATATATATACCTAAAAAAAAGACTTAAAGTGAAGGACTGGGCAGATTTCCTGAGACTGAAGGTGACATCACTAGATCTTTCAAAATATCTGTAGATCCTTTCCCACATGAAGCCAAAATCTATGAAGGAAGCTCAGCTAGCCTGATACTCTTTTAAAATTCAGGTCACTAGAAAGCTGTACACATGGTCTACATTACTTCTATACAATAAGTAAATGGGATAAAGGCATTTAAGATCTTGAATTTTTAAAAGGCTGGGTGAAGAAACAAACGAATGTGATGACTGCATACTTGCAAAATGTCTACTGAGCACATATTTTTGAATTACAAAGGAGGAACTAGATTTACTGCTTATATAAAATTTCTGAAATTTGGCTTCAATGACATAGAAAAGTAATTATGTTCTTATTTCTGTTTTAAAATTTGGGAAATTCATGGGGCATTGCTCTAGGGCTATCTTCTGTTTTAGAGCTATTTGGATTTCTAGAATGATCTTTCAATTTATCTTAGTTGCAAGAGTCCAAATTCACAACTTGTTGTTAAGGGGGCTTATGAAGGTGAATAAAACAAGGTCATTGAACCTCATGAAAAAGCAACAGTAGGTTATCTGTAATGAAAGCTGACAAATGGAGTATGAGACAAGTTTATAAACCTGACATTATAAATCTTTAGTTTTAACTATGTGGGAGGCTGATCTGGGGTTCCAGGCATCTGAGTCCATCCTGGGCAAGACAGCCAGACCGTATTTTAAAAACAAACAAAACAAAACAAAAACAGGAGAAACAACACCTACACCATAAACTGGACATAGTGGTAACCAGGAAGATTGAAGGGTTATGGACAGGAAGTCACATTTGAGCTAAAGCTTGTGTATCAGTTTAAGTTGGGAAAGAGATATTCAAGGTACAAGGATATCTTGCATGAGCTTGAGCATAAGAAAAGGAACACAAGAATGTGTGTTACAATAGAAAACAGATAGGGGGCAGTATGGGGAACTAAAGAGCTACGTGTATGTGAACATGCATGTGTACACACACACATACACACACAGACATATTTGAGGGATATGCACACAGACGTTTCATGTGAATGTTTATTTGGGATTGACTGTAAACTCTTGGCTTGATAAGAGTGACTTAATTCTACTTCATTGGCCAGTGTTTCCCCATGTGTTAAACACATCCAGACTTGGGAGTTAACGGTAATTAGAAATTCTTGAAGCTGGATCACAGGTGGCCACATTTTCATCTAGTGTTCTCTACCTGAATCATGACTGATCAGCCTGTTTCCCATCTTTGTTACAAATTCCCACAACTCAATGCTGGGATGAAATTTGGAAGGTATTGAGGAAAAGAGGCATGTGGCTAGACATGAATCCTCTCAGCCCTGAGACCTGATGCAATCCACATGAATTTGTGTCACTCTGGGAAATTAGAAAGTGATTATTTTCAAAATAAAATTGATTTGTCACTTTCATAGTTGAATATAGAAGCAGGTACAGCGCAGCAATGAGGAGATCCAGCAAGTTGTTCCTTGTGATAATACATAGCCCTTTGGTTTCAGAGAACATTGTATAATTATTTTCTACAGGACTAATTTTCAGGGCACTTTTCATTCTTGTTAATTTATTTTCATCCCCTTGAAGTCCAACAGAAATAATTGTTCCTATTTTAGGTATCTTAGCAACTGGCACCCAGTTTAGTCAAATGTATTCTTTAAGACTCTGTGAGACATTAAATGTCCTCTCCGTGAGTGGTGGGGCTCTGTGAGTGGTGGCAGAGGACAAGGGCAATGCTACCCAGTGCTTCTTACTTTGCACCAGGCTTGGCATACTGATTGATGGCATCTGCAGAGGGGGCCAGAGCTGGCTAGGCTCAGAGCCGATACTGCTTTTAGGCCCTGGCTGAAACACAAACTTTGAATCACACTCCAAAGCGCAATTACCCACAACAATTTTATACATCATAACAGTAAAGAGAAAGCAGGAAATGGTTGTAGTAAGACAGAGTGATCTTTTGAGACAGTCTGTGCGGCTCTTAGGGAAAGTCTGATAGCACCATCTTGGGAAGCTTCCTGCCACAGCAAACCGCCACCTCCATTTCACCTCATTGACTCTGGCGCGAGAAAGCATGCCTTTTATTGCGACTATTCTTCAGAGAACCAAAACTGTATTTTTTTTTCCTGATCCCTGAGGGGTCCTGCTTTGGGAGAAACCCAATAAACCTATTTTCCAAAGAACATTCTGATTTCGCTGTATTTTGAAACCTATTTGATTATAATCACAAAGGGAAAGATTGTGAGGTGCCAAGGAAAACACTGACCAGACAGAAAGCCTGCTCCACAGCCAAACTGAGCTCTAATGACTGCACTTTTTATTTCTCCCAGGAAAGAGTAATATAATTGGTCTCTGTAATACGGTAACCAGCTTGTTCAATCTTTGTCCGGTAAAGGACGTTTATTTGGGAGACATGCTGCACAGAATCAACTGGCTTCGGAATAAAGGCTGGGAATAGATTTGCTTCTAAATAAATCTCAGGAAACATAGTGATAAACTGAACAAAGTGGGAGGAATAAGCAACGCAATTAAAAACACCTTATGTATATTTGCATACAATGGTTATGGGTAATCATTACATTAGAACATGTCTTGGGCAGATTTTCTCAAGGGCATTTCTTAGAGAGAGAGAGAGAAAATTTCTGAATTCCATTTCTGTCATAGAATAGAAACGAGACATACCAACATGCTTTGGAATATGCAGTAGAAGGATCACTCGCTCCTCTGAGGACCTGACACCAATATTCATCTTAGCACATAAAAGAGAAAACACGGAAGATGGGAATAGCAGGAGCCGGGGCTGCAAGAACAGCTGCAGAGCCACCTGTAATTCTAACAATGCGCCATCAGCACGCTACTGAATTTGGCGGGAAAGAAATACCCAGCTTTAAGACAGCAATATTAGGGCTGTACTCTCCCCTTAGAAAATGCCAACAGCTCACTGAGTGCGCTGAGAATTTTTAGGGATTTTATTTTGCAAGAAGCCACTGTCCCAGCCACAGAAGTAACATCCCCCAAACGGGATGTGGCAGAGATCATAAGCAGCCCAGGTTGGTACATGAGAGTGAGTCACCCAGCCAGTCCTCAAAAGGGTATTACCTTGGCTGAACTACAAGCAGAGGAATTCAAAAGGAGGACACTGGCCATTTTCGGATTTTTTTTTTGTCATTATAGTAGCCGTTAGTTTGTTGTTTTAAAATTAGCTGTGAAGCTGAGGGGCTTTTGAAAATCTTACTTTGAGTATCATTTTAAACAACGGGTAAATCCTCACCTTTCCATTTGTGATTTTTTTAAAGGTTGGATTGGGCATGTTGAATAACCTGCTCAAAGCAAGGAAAAGCAACTTTTACTTTAACTAGCAAGTCTATTGTAACACACCTTTGTACATTACGACAGGAAAAAAAAAAACATAAATAGCCCTGGATAAAATTGTAAGAATTTGTATTTAAATTTAATTTTCTCTGCAAGTGCAGTTAGCATTTTTTTTCCTACTGATCTCTGACATACTATTTTTGAGGGAGAAAAAAATGTTTTGTTGCCATGGCAACAGTATCCTTCTCTTGCTTTCCATCACAAGCCATAGTTTCTGAGCATAACTAGGAAAATTGAAATGTGGGTAGCTGGAAATGATAAGGCCAGGCATGGTAAGCATTCATCTAAATGAATATTGGTGTCATTGTTCTTGCTCTCACGCGGAGACTGAAAGTTTCAAGGTCAACATATTTGTTCATGGTGTTCACAGCAACACTCATAAAAGATTATTGCTACTTACTGGGAAGACCACTCTTTTCACTAAATGTCTTATTAGCATGATTTCCCGAAGACGGCAGCAAATTAAAACACTCCATAGACAGTTTATTTTATAGTGTTGAGGAGACGTAATACAAAGAAAGGGCACATATTCTAGTTAGCTTTAGGAGAGAAATGATCCACTCCGAGTGTGCCGAGGAGGGAAGGTAGAGAAGGCTGCGAGAGAAACCCATTAAGCTCATTCCATTTGTTTCTGGCTATTCCAAATGGAGCGTCTCTCTGTGATGTCCTTGCAATAACAATATTATTCTTATTTCGTTTGATCTTTTACGGGCTGTGGATATTTCAGCTTGCAGGATAAAATGATATTTTTGCTTTATGGTGAGGCTTTAACACCTCCCTTGCTTTGCTGTGATACCAGATTAGAAACAAACAAAACAAAACAACAAAAACAACCTTTTCCTTTCTTTTTTGCCTATTGGCTCCAAGTCTTACCTCTCCCGTCACATTGCTTTGACCACTGTATATATTTATTTTGGATCTGGAAGCCCTTTGCTTAATGCAAAGTTTGGATGAACAATCAAACTCCATATAGATTAGCTAGGCTTTAGATGGCGTTTGCCTAAAGTAATTACAATTTGAAGGCACACAACACATGAAGAAGGATCTACCATGGCTGTCTACAGCATCCGGTTCAGATATGTGAGGTGCCACCTTGCTGGGGTTGCTGCGCTTTCTGAGCCCAGCTCGTCTGTGCAGGTCCACAGAGAAATGTTCCTGTGGACCACAGGCTGGCCAAACCCTGTCTCCCTGTTCTCCTTTGTCAACAACACATTTTCTGACATTTGGAAAATTCAAGCATGCTTCACATACTGAACCGGTGAACTGGGAGTTTGCCTTCTTGTCCTGGACATCAGGATTCGGAATAATCATTTAATTCCACATAAATATAATGACAGGTCAAGGGGAAATATTCGCTGCTAGTCTTGAACTTGCTCTTAATGTGTGGAGCACTCTGCTTCTACAGTGCTGGCACCTGGCGCTAGGAATTGGCTGTTTATATGGGGGTTTTGGTGGGCCTGACCATTTTTTTCATTGAAACTTGTACAAAACACTTTTGGCTGTAGGTCCCAGTAAGACTCTCATTGCCAGCTCTCATCCACTTGATCTATCGCTTTGGGAATGTTATTAAGCTGTCTTAAAATAGAGATATTATAATGCTTGTTCCAAGGTCAATCTGAGATACACAGGTCACAAGCGCAAATCAGAGCAACACCCAGAACACAGGGTGTGCTTGACGCATTGTTCTCTTCTCTCCAAGAGGGCTGGAGCCGAGTCCGGGAAGTGGGTAGAGTGATTGTTGCTGGTATTATTCTCTTCCTGTCACACCTTCCATATTATAAACTTTATTCAATACAGTGTATAAAGGGGATACTCAAATATTGGTTTGATGTTAGTGGAATTGAAATAATTTGGTCCTTAATTTTTACATCAAAACTACTTCAGCACTTGTCGAAACTCAACATAAATGTGACTATTCAAGACAGTTAAAATGAGTGAGGAGGTAACTTTGGTTTCTTCTGCCACTGGCCTAATAACTCTTCAGTCAGAATAGGGCATGCAGAGGATGTGAAAGGGCTGCTTATTGGATGGCCTATCCATTCCTCTCAGCCTTTGAAGAATTGATTTCAGTTGCAGAGAGATCAATTTTGCTGTGGCGATCAGTATTGATTGTGTTGATGGGCAAAATAATGGATTTGCCATGTCACAGAACAGTTAGTTCTCTGGCTACTTGTGAAACTGTAGTAGCTCAGGAAAACTTGCCTAGTGGTTAGAATCAGAAGATGAAGCATCTTATTCTGGCCCTTTCTCCTCATCTTGTACCTTGAGACCACCAGCTTTACATCTACATGTAGATGCCTCCTGAGTCATTTGAATATGATCCGGGCTTCATTCTCTCTCTAAAATGTCGCCTAATTATCTACACAAATATTATGACCCACGATTGAGTGCTCAACATCTTTTGAACTCTCTCCTTCATTTCCTTTTACATTTGTTTTCCCTTCCCTACTTCCATTCTACTTATGAACTAGCTTCATTGTATTCTTAGGAATCTGTCCTAAATTTCGTGAGGATTTCCCATTCTTTCTGTCAGATATCTTGTCTGAAAGCATTCATTCTATGTAAAGTCCTCTAGATGCCCCTGTGCATTCTCATTTTATAGTGCCTATTTGGTTTCTTTTTTTGATGACTTAGACCTTTTCATATCCTTTCACCTTGGCCAGTAGAACATTTAAGCATATCCTCTACTCGGGAAGACCTTTTAAAGATGACCATTTCACTTTCTGTTCCTTTTTTGGTGTGGCAGAGAAGATTTGTCTATAAAAATCATGGTTCTCCTTCAGAGCTTCAACTTAGCAGTGCCAAAGCAGTATGAGCAGTGGTGTGTCTGCCAAGATGCTGCAAAAGTGAGTATATCTTCGCTAGACTCTCTTCTTTATTCTGTGGTTAGATGAAAAGAGCCTGAGGCCTCAGGAAAGAGAGAAATCCTCAGTTTTAATGACCGCACTGAGGACATACAACAAACAGGAACATATACGCGCCATAAACCAGAAATCTATCTGTTGGCTTTAACCGTTGGAATTTTGGAGGTCCCTGTTGTCACGCCCCTTTCTGTTTTTTTAAAAAAAAAACTTTATTTTTCTTCATTAATCTCAGAGTTCCCATATTTATAGATTCCGTTCAAGCTTTGTTGCTAATTAACCTTTCTTAATTACCCAAAGCCAATTTTGTTGTCTCCAGTCTTGGAATTTCTTCACTACTGGTTTTCTGTATCGCTCTTCAATTCTTTTATGGTAATTATCTTTCTGTGCCAACAAATATAGAAGTCAAAGTCTACTTGGTTTCTAATTACTACTAGACAAACTTGAAAGATGTTTATGTCTTATTCCCTTGAACAGAGCCTAAACCTGTTGAAGGAAAACAAAATAGAATCTTTTGCCTAACTACATTCTCCCAACTGCTTCCTGGTCAGGGGATTAGTACATGGTATTATTTTCATTTCTTAGAGTTGGGATTGCTTTTTTTCTGAGAATGAATGTGCTATTTAAATTAGATACATTTAATATTTTAATGAAAGTTCCATGGACCTGTGGCACTAATAACCAGTGAAACGGCCACCTGTTGAACTGTAGAGAGGGATCCATTCATAACAACTGTGGAAAGCAGGTGTTGTGAGCTCCCAATATTCCATCTCCTGACTGGAACATAGCTAGGAAGCAAGAGATAGCACCCCTATGCTATCTGGATAGCACCCCTATGCTATCTAAATGGATCCCTTTAAAACAGAGTATTTTGATGTTTCACATATTTTTTTCTCTCTAAGAAAAAATAGACACTAAACACAGAAAAAAGTTGGTTTTTAACTTAGACTTTTAAACTATCATATTACTTTCTATTATTAAAAATGAAGTAGGTGGTAAGAAACTTGATAATATGGAAGACTAATGCTTTATTTCCCTGTCTTATGATATTTAGATACTAATGTTCTCCTTTCAAATGACTAGATAATGACTCAAATTGCCTTTTTATCTTTAACAATATCAGTACATTTCTCTTTCTTTTTTTATAGGTTTTTCATTTTTACTTTTGTTGTTGGCTGACACTGAAGACTAATTTTGTTTTCTTAAAAAGAGAAATTGGAACTTTTGTGGTATAAATGCTATTAGAAAAAATATAATTTAATAATGCAGAGACTACAACCGAGTCATGAAAGACTGAACAATGGAAACTTTTGCTTGAATTTTATAAACTACATTTTTCAGGTGTGTATAAAAAGGTACAGAAATGTAAAAAATATCTTTATAATAAAATTGAATAGTGGTGAAGGTGGAATAAAAAAGTAGAATCAACCTTACTGTGGCTATACTGCTCTAAAATACTAGCAAAACTGTCAAAAAAGAAGTCAAGCTTGCTTGATTATTAGGCCATTAGGATAAAAAGTAAATTTCAATTTCTGTATTTTATTAGGATAATAGGAAAATTATGGATCGAAGCAGAGTCATTTGGTGGTGGAATGGGCTGAGCAGTTGAATGAGTATAATGATGTAATAAGAAAAAAGATGGAGAGACAGCTAGGTGCCTGCCTATGAACTGAGCTCCATATAAGGGGGATTCTATTCATTTTAAGAAAAGATGTGTCCTAATCATAAAAAGGCAAAATTCAATTTGGTGCAGAGGGTAATATTTTTCTCTGAAATATACTTTGATTTGATTGAGTTTATGGCATGCTTTAGTCAAAATGTTAAGGTGCTGATTGTACAGAATTTATGTGGCTGGTGATATTTTGACTAAAATTGTTTTCTATTTATCTTATATAAATTTAAAAATTGCCAAAAAATGCTGACACAGTTATAAACTAGTAGCCACTGAGAGTACAAAGCATGCAGCCAGCACTACTGTTTGTCAGCTTCAGCATGTTCTGAGGACATGGGTGGAGAGACCACAGTGGCTGCTGGACAGAAGCATCCTTGGGACTCAAGCTGCAACAATCATTTGGGAGGAACCATGTCAGTCCCTAACTGATTCTTGTCAAAATGAACTAGTCTTCTGTGCTTGAACAACAGCAACAACAAAAGAACATTTGGACCCAAAGCCATATAGCCATATCACTGTGGTTTGTTTTTTTGTTTAATCTGGAGGTTTTTACTAAATATACTGTCTGCCTCTCGCTCTACCATTTATGGAAACATCTATGCGCGCGCGCGCGCACACGCGCGCGCACACACACACACACACACACACACACACACACACACACACAAACAAAAACCTCAAGCAAGAACAGTGAACTGCTATTTTGTTTTCTTAAAAATCTCTATTCCATGAAACGTGGACATGCCATTCACTCCTGACTAATTACTAGCCTCACAATGCTAATTTTATGTTTGGATAGTTGCCAAAGTCTTTTCTTTTTTCTGTTAAAAAATACCACCATGTCACAAGGAAGCTGATGGAGGAAACAGGAAAGTAGACTGTTCATGAGTCCAGAGGCTGCTTCACAAGTCACCATCAGCCACTAACGGTGGTATCATGCCTTCTCTTCTTTCTTACATCAAATCCCTAAGACTAGAATGAAGTTGGCCCTAAATTGGTCAGAGAAGAAAGGGAGGCTAGTAAAACAAAGGAATGCAGCCTTATATGGTTAAAGTCCTTTGGCAGCACTGACAGATCATGAGGGTGCTCTTAGCATTCAACGCACAGGTCTTGTCTAGCTCATGTGGCGTTCATTTTTTTTTTAAGATGTGTGTCTGCTCATTATTGGATCACCTGTTGTGTCACTCCGTCTCAATGCTTCATAAGTGGCTAAGCATGTGGATTCCATATCTTCCTGATGAGTGAGGTTTGAAATAGCCAACAGAAATTTTAAGTCAATAATGGAAATAGATTAATGACAATAAAAAATGTGATTCCCCTTTGTAATACAGCTTAAATTTAGGGGCTTATTTTTGAAAGAAAAATTAGGAAAAGTAGACAGGATTGATTTTGTTTTTAAGTGCAAAGAATTGCGCACAAAGACATGGCCCTACTGTTACAAATGCCGCTTCCAGTGCACCTCATTTCTCTTAGCCACAATTATGAAAATCCTCTTGAGCATTTCAGTCTGTTGTAAGCTGCTTCGCTGTTTCTCACAACAAATACAGCTTCAGTTATCTGAGAAATCGGAGGCTGTCTTCAGCCCTATGCCCAGAAGAACCTGCAAGTACTGTGCTCAGGGTCAATTGTTGCTTAAACTACTTTTAGAGTCTATTCAACATGACAAGCAGATCAATCTTTTCAATTCAGAACTGATGACATTCTACATTTTAGAAAGCATTGCCTGGAGAGTAGGAATTCAATAGATGCTTTTTAGGACCATTTGGTGTTTTTGTCGGTTCCCTTACTAGGGCTTCTCTAGATGCAAAAAGCTAAACTCACCTGGAGCTTTAAACAGCCATCTTCCTCTCAACATTTACATACTACTGCAGAGCACAACACTCTTTTTAGCGTATCATGATGCAACATGACTAAGAATTGAAACTGATTTCAAGTAGTGTGTGTAGAAATGAAAACTGACATTGTAGGTATGTATATACTTTATTTTAAAAAAACGTATCATACACTGAAAGATTTATTTAAAAAAATGTGAGGGTGACACCATTCCTTCTAGGCCATGACATGTAGGAGGAACACTAACACACTTACACTTATATTACAATTAAAGTGCATTCATATTCTAGCCACTCTAATTATATCTAGACATACGGGTGTGGTAGCTGAGTGTGAAATGTCCTGCATAGGCTCAGGAATTTTTGAACACTCGTCTTCAGTTGATGGCGTTGTTTGGAAAGATGGTGCTGTATCCTGTAGTTAGTACATTACAGGGAGGAGATCTCCAAAGTTCATAGCCTCACCCTGCTTTCAGGTTTCTCTCTGGTGTTTTCAGATGTGATCGCACAGTGCAGAAAATAACTATACAATGGGTATAACAGCAGATCTACTTTGGGCAGAGAATCAAAAGGAAATAGGCAATTGTAAGAAAAACAATCTCAGTACTGTAACAAACTATATAAAATGGCTTAAGACTGCGAGGAACCTCAATGGTAGGGCACTTGCCTAACATACATAAGGCCCTGGATTTGGTCCTCAGTATTGCGCGAGTGTGCAGACTCACACGCACATGCACACACACTATCCCCCAAAACAAACTCCTTTATTTACATCTATATGTAGTCAAGCATGCTTTTTCCTAAATTATGATTTGATATAACAAAAGAATTGAGAAAAATTGAATTTTATTCTCTTTCTATATTATTTTTAATTAATTCATAAACATGTGTCCCTTTTTCAAGTTTGGAGATTGAGTTATGATATCATTTAAAGAATGCACTTAAGTATGTGGTAGAATTAAGTTCAAAGCCATTTCACTTAATACAGTGTCCTTCAGTTCCATCTGTGTCATAGCAGATCACATTTCCATCCTTTTGTGGCTGTATCATCATCCCATATGCATGTATTTTATATTTTTCTCATCTGTTCAGTTGTTAATGTACACATACATTGTTCCCATAGCTTGGCTATTATTGATAGTGGATGTAGGATACTAGGATAGGATGTGTCTCCCCTCACACTGATGTCACTTCCTTTGACTGTAAACATAGTGTTGGGATGGCTGGCCCTGTCAGTTCTATTTAGTTTCTTGAGGAGTCTTCCTACTGCTCTCTAAACTCACAGCACTGTTTATAGTAATGTCAGTGTTGTACCAGAATTCCCTCTCCTCTCAAAAGTGAGTTCATTTTGGTAATAGCCATTGTAAATGGGGGTGAGATAACATTTCATTGTGGTTTTGATTTGCATTTCCCCTAATTATTAGTGATGTTAAACATTTTTCCGTGCCCTCTTCTGAGAACTGCCTAATCTGGTCATTTTCCCATTTAAAAAACAAAAACAAAACCCAAGCTATTTGCCTTGTGCATAGTGGGAAAAAAAACCCTCTGGTTTTTACCATCAGAAAAACCTCTGATTTTTACCATTAAAAAGTTTTAATGTTTTTTTTTTACAAAGGTTATTTTGCTTTGGCTGTTTGCTTTCCATTGTGTTTAAAATGTCAGCAGGAAAGCACTAAGTGTCTGCTGATCTCCCCTGCCTGTGGGGAGATCAGCATGGCAAGCTGGTCAGTGGCAGAGGAGGGTGATCAGCTGCATTTTATTCTCTGCATTGTGATTGGTTGATGATCTGGCCGCCTTAGGCTGCTGAGCCCGCAAAAGGAGCAAGGAGAACTAAGCAGCCACTAAATTTTGAAACATGGAGGAGGTCAGGGAAGCCGGGGTTATCATCTCTCAGAGAGCATATAAAGCATTAAACTTTTTCAGTCGCATTCTTGCTACAGGGATTTTGACAAGAGCATAAAATAAGACCATCACAAATTCATGCTGGTGACAATGATTATAACAGGACTGGGGAATGGCATAAATGTCAACATTTCTTGAATCAATTTGAAGATTGCGATCTTGCAGACCTCTGCAGACACTGTAAATGATTAGAGTAAAATTTCCCCATTGTGATTACATTGCTGGGAGAAGTGAAGGGATTTCAGTATAATGCTTGACAAAAAAAGAGGGTAAAATTCATCGACAGATTCTAAGGAGTAATTCCTAAGTCTCTTGAGGCTTGGTTCTGAACCCCATTGTGGGGACAGAAAACAATGCCAATGTTTTTAGAAAATTCTCTCCTCTAATGACAATAACTCAAATTAATTAAATGATTCATGTTAGTTGAAAAATATCTTACTCAATTCTTATATAATAGTGACATGTGTTATTAAATATTGACATCTGGCATCTCCCTAAAGACAGGTCTGTCTTAAACCATGTCGGCTCATAATAATGTTTTTTTCTGTTGTTTGTTTTGTAAAGTAGCCGCACTTTTCTTTGGCTATAGCAATGAACTCAATTTTCTTTAATCCTGTGAGAGAATCACCAGATTCATGGAAGGCAATATTTTGGATGAAAATTGTATCAGTGGAGATTTAAATATTAAATAAACATAAAAAGCCGAGAACAAACAGTATCCTAAATATTGACTTCGTATTTCAAATATCTTAGGAGAGAGCATTTTTAAAAAGCTTCTTTTGGAGCCTGAGTGAAAAGAACCACTAGGTGTTGCTGTAAGACAGTATCCTATGCAGAATCTAGCAAATGACTTTATGGTCTTGAGATTTCATCGGTCATTATAATTTCCTTAAAAACTCTAAGATTAAATCTGAGGCTTAGAAAATCAGCCTTAAATAGTATCATGATCATCTATTAAAATATGAATTTGTCTGACACGTGAGCCCCTCCTCCTCATCTCTGAGATGCCTTGTAAATGAAAGTCAAATATAAAACCTTACACAATACCAATGTTAGCATTTATTTAATCCCAAATAGCCAGGCTGAATTTGATCACCACAACTGCCTTGTTCTGTATGCTCAATTATACCCCAAAAGATGATTTGCTTGGTAATTACTGTTGTTCCTAAACTGAGGTAATCCTAGCATCAGAGGACTGGAATCTTTCTTTTTATAATTACGCTAAAAACAATCTTACCGGACAGATTCCTCTACTGGACTTTTGGATCAGGGTTGTGTGACACTCATTCTCACTTCTTCTTTCCTAACATTCCAGTAACCCATCTGGCACTCGGTGACACTTGGCATCCACGCAAAATGACTTTTCTTGCTTCATTGATGTTTCTCCATAGTTGAAAATGACTATGTTCTGTAGCCTGGCAAATTTAGACTGATATTTTCCCAAACGGAGATGAGATCATTAGAAAAGCTGTACTATATACATGGGGTGAGCTAGACCAGCTTTGGGGGAGACAGTGAATAAACTGAAGCCTGTGGAGGAGCCTCTGTCCTTCTGCGTTATATAGGGATTTCCAGTTCCACAAAGGACTGAAGGACATAAGAGATATTTCAGTAAACAAAAGATGGGCACGACATTAAAAATGACCAGTCACTCTGTCTTTGGACCAAAGAATTTAGTTTCATATCTTTTAATTAATTATGAAGGAGAAGAGAATTAAATTAGAATGGAACATAATGTCATTCTTTTCCATTTCATTTCAGAAAAAGCTGTTTTAAAAAAAAATACCCAATGAATGTCCTGTCGATCATTTTTCTCTGTACATCTTTGGCTAAGATCAACTATTGAGTCCTTGCTTTGCTGAGAGAGAGGCTTGTTGATCCAGTATTTCATTTATAGCATTGATGGTTGTAGCACAGCATTTCTTGATACAGTTTTCTTAAAGAACTGTAAAATGGGATGTTACAATATGAAAATACTAGATTTCTAAAACATGCCACTCTCAGGCCACTTTGCAGTTGTGTATATCAACCTCATTAATGTGTTTACAGTAAAAATATAATAAAGAAATGCAGTTCTATGTTCATCTTAGGAACCGCTTTTTCTGAAGACTCTTTGCAGGTAAGATCACCATAGTCATGTAGTTTGTAAGGAAACAGCTTCTAGAGTAAAGGATCTTGATGCAAAATTCTAAGTGTTGTTTCCTAGCATGTTAACCCTTTAATGTTTCAATATTTCAGCTACTACACATGGAAACTGGAGGCAGCAGTCCCAAGATACTGCTTCAGAGTTACAAGAAATAAAACAACAGTCCGGAGCTCAGTGTCCACCTGATGGAAAATACTCTGCAAATATCCTCCGGGCTCTGGTTTCTGTGGATCTGTGTGTTTGGTCTCTTGGGGCTTTAGTGTTCCCTAAAAGGGATTGTTGTCAATAACTGAAATTTAGCCCTTCAAAGGCACTAAACACTGGTTCTGTTGTACTTCCGAATAGGGAAACCCTTAAAAACACAGTCATATGTCTCAGATTTGCTGTCAGCCACACAGCCATTTCCAGATACCCGAGGCCAGAAGAATGGAAAAAAAATTATAATATTTTTGCTTTGGAAAAATTTTTGTTCTGGCATGGTTGACAACAGTGAATCTTTGTGCTTCCACCAGGGCACATCATGCTGATGTACTTTTGGGGTTCTTACATTTGCTTTGAAATATTTTACGTCGTTTTGTTTCTTATGTGAACATGAGAGGTTAAGAGGAGAAACAAGGCAGTGTGTACAGTCTTGGGAGAACCATTCTTCTGTTTGGGAAGGAGGAGCTGAGGGGTGATGTAAGGAGATGTGCTTTCTGAAAGATCTTTTCATAGGCAGCGGTAGAGATTTATGTTCCAAGAGAGAAACAGATTTGAACTTCTGAGGGGCTGAACACACAGCCATTCAGAACCATGTTGATGGCTGGTGCTTACAGGCTCTCAACCTAGTGTACTTCAGCTTCTTCAGAGCCATAGACACTCTTGCTAATCATTCACATTACAATCATGATGACAAAGTGGGTCTATCCAGAATAGTATCCACTTTCAGTGTAATTACCTACATCTTACTAGCTTTCTTGTAGGCTAGAAACATCTCTTTGTCTGAATTTTCTAAAAACAAAACAAAACCAAAAAATAAAGAAAAAAAGAGGAAAGTAGAGGAAGCATGATGGCTAATGGTTACTTCAAAAGCTCCCGAGAGAAAACAAGGATTTTACGAATGTGTTCTCATCAATGTCACCCAGACTCATTGCAGTTTTTGTTCTTGTTTTGGATGATACCTGTGTCCAGGATGTCAGGATGAAGGAGGTTTGTCAGCTGATACTTCTGAGTAGTGAGCTGTTATATTCTTGTCTTGTTGGAGCAAGGGTGAGAGATTTGAAATTCTATGTTTTAAAAGAGAAGACACTGCCATTGCCCAGAAAGACTGAGCCTCTGTTTTAGAGGCTAGCTTCCTCTCTTTTCTGTCTTATCAAGCCTCAGAAAACTTCCAGGGACTGGACCCTTCAAATTTGTTTTCACCAGTGACTTTCCTTACATGATTTCTTTTTATCATTGTGCAATTAAAAAGAAATGCTTGGCTGGTGTGATCACTTAGTGGATAAAAATAATGCTTGGCAAGCCTTATGACTTGAGTTTGAGCATCAGTACCCACATGCAGAAAGGAGGGATCAACTTTCCAAATTGTTTTCTCACCTACACATGCTCCCAAACAAACAAACAAATAAACAAACAAACAAAATTAAACAGTAGTACCCATTTTGTCCATGCATCCAATTCATTTGCTTAAAACATTTCAGCTGCATAATGATGAACTTGTTACACTTAACACAGAACTCTATGGAGATGAGAGGGGGAGGTGCAGTGAAACTGTCTGTTCAGTTCTACAGATGAGGCAGGGATTTCAGGTCATCTGTGAAGGTCAAGGATTTATGTGGTGGTAAGCACCTGCCACTCCATTCCCATAGCACTGCCTCCCAAACAGCCACTTCTCCCATTTGGACTCATGTCCTTCATCAGCCTTTTCATTCTCAGAAAACCGTCCTGATTCTCAGGAGTTCCTCAGTCTTTTGAGTTCTGCTCTGTCCCAACTCTTCCTTCATATCAGTTGAGTGGACAAAGTTGTCTCTTCCCCTACTAGGAACATTTCTCTCAGCCTTTGTTCTATGTACTCTTCTCTTTCTTCCCTCTCATACTTGGATGTGACCCTAAAGCTATACATATTGGAAACATAACTCCCAAGCCAATAGTGTTGCGAGGAGCAACCTTTCTGAGGAGATTAGACACGTTCCACATTAATGAATAGACTAATGATAGTATTTGGAGACTTAGATTTCCTGGAAGGTTGTTTCTGAAGTGAGTTGAGCTCTTGTAGCCTTTTGCCCTGTGATGTTTTCCTCTCTGCAGTGAGATAGCATGACGTCTTAGCTGGACGCAGTCCTGTGCTTTTGAACTGTCAACCTCTAGAGGCTCAAACCATAGTCACCTCTGTTATCAGTCTTTCTCTACTGAATATTTTAGAAAACATGTGCTTATCTGGGTTCTATTGGCCAAATCTTGGTCAATTTTGGAATCAAACTGTGAGATTAACCTACAGAATAAGATAAGATTAACCTATAGAATAAAATAAGAGATCATAAATACAGAATGATCTAAAATACACAAGAAAACTAGTGTAGAAAAAGCTATATATTAACCTTTAGAAGGTTAAATTGAATTAGAAAACCAGAATGTAGCAGATAACTTAGTAATCAGTTTAGACAAAGATCATATATGGATACTAAATGTAGCAATAGAATTTGTTGACCCTTACAATAGAGGTATCTTTGAGGATCTCTGTGCAGATAATGGCTGAGAGGTATTTCCTTCAGTAGAAGAAGAAAGGTGCACATACTTTTAAAAACAAACTCCTACTCTTGCTCTTGCACACTCATGCTCTTGTGTTAATGATGCTCACTGAGCCACATACTCACATGTACACACACATGCACACACATCGACACGTACACTCATACAAAAAGATGTGGAAGAAGAAGGGGGTAATTGGAAAAGGAATAAGTTAAGAGGAGTAAATATGATTGAAATAAAATTATGTGCATGTAAGTGTCATATTGAAACACATTATGGTTTACATACACTGATAGAAGCATTCAAGTAAAAATGTGAGAAGTAGTCGAATACTATTTTAGCAGTTATGGAGAATTGACACAGAGCATAGGAGGAACTTAATAACTTTACAGCAAAGCACACAGGCCAAAGCGACCTTCACCAAAGGAACCCAGTTGATAGTATAAGCTGCGGGCAGACTCTTTCTGTGCCCCCTGACACATTGCAACACAGAGCACATACCTCACCTTTGTTGTGTTTTTATGTGCCAGTGCATAAGCTGAATCAACTCAAGAGGAAACCTCAGATAAATTTAACATAAAGTACGGCCGAGAGAGATGAATGACCTGCATTCTTTACAAACTGTCACAGTTGTAGAAGGGAAAGAAGATAGGCTATGCCGAGCTTCCAGTGAACTAAAAGCTTATGCAGTTCTAACACTGTGACTGAGTTTGGGATAGATTTTTAAAACAATTTTACTAAACTTTCATTAGTAGACAATAGAAAATAATTTGCTTGGTATGATATTGTTATCTAAGCTATAGACCTCACACAAATTGTTTTAGTCTGTCTTCATGGTACCTATGTATGTATCTTACTGTAGTCTAGTTGCCTCCTCTAAGTAAAATTACTGGCTTCCAGGTGACCAATAGTTTTCCAGTTAACAGAAGCTTCTCAATGCAAATATTTCATTTATTTATTCCTATTTTCTGTATGCAAGCATTTTTTGTCTTCATGAATGTCTGGGTAGTAGTTGCATGTTTGGAGCCCATGGAGGCAGGAAGCCCATAATGAATGTGAATTGTCAACAAGGACCAATGCCACAGACCCACAGGAATTGACATAGCCTCCCTCCTAGTGATGCTCAGAGGGATGACAAAGCCTTCCTCTGTTCCATGTACAAGTGTTGACTAGTGATTGGTCTGTGTATGCAAAACATAGCAACTAGGAGCTTCCTCCTCCAGAATGACCGCAACCTGAGACACCCCTCCCTTAGAGACCTCGTGCTGAGACTGGCTGATCCCCCTCCCCACTTCTCTTGCTGATGTTCATGGTTGTTGCTCGTTGGTGTACCTTACACACCACCTTACACACGTTTCTGCTTTTCTGCATGTATGCCTTTATTCATTCCCTTGTTGCTTCAGTCAGGTTTCCACCAGGCTATGTTAGACATGGCAATGGAGAAGGCCTGATGTGGGTGTCAGAGTTACAGATGGATGTAAACCAGCATGTGGATGCTGGGAGTTGAGCTTGGGTCCTCTGGAAGAGCAACAATTGTTCTTAACCACAGAAGCATCTCTCCAGCCCCCACGAGACAAATCTTCTTTGCTCTGTGCCATCAATTTACATCTAACAGCTTTCCTGTGTAAGACTCTTCTAATTTGCATGTCTCATCTTTTTCCCTTTTCCCATCTGTCCCTATATTCTCTACTCTCTATGATAAGAAATGACCCTATAGCTCCTGTTTCAACTCAAATAAGTCACAGTTCCTATACTTCTGTAAATCTCTCTCATGTTGATTCTTTTGTTGTTATTTTCATTTCTATGTCTATTGCTTTAGTTTAGCTGCTTATTATCTGACCTGGATTATTTAATTCTATTATGGGCTTTGCATTACAGATCTTTAAAATTAAGAAGTTGTTGAGAAAACAGGGAACAGGACAGGAGCCTATTACCGAGGGCCTCTGAAAGACTCCACCCAGCAGGATATCAAAACATATGCTGAGATTCATAGCTAAACTTTGGGCAGAGTACAGGGAATCTTATGAAAGAAGGGGGAGATAGAAAGACCTGGAGGGAACAGGAGCTCCACAACAAGAGTAAAAGAATGAAAAAATCTGGACACAGGGGTCTTTATGAGACTGATATTACAAACAAGGACCATGCATGGAGATAACCTAGAACCCCTGCACAGAAGTAGCCCATGGCAGGTCAGTGTACAAGGGGGTTGCCCAATAATAAGAACAGGGACTGTCTCTGACATGAACACATGGGCTGGCTCTTTGATCACCTCTACCTGAGGGGGGGAGCAGCCTTACCAGGTCATAGAGGAAGACAGAGAAGCCAGTCCTAATGAGACCTGATGACTAGGGTCAGATGGAAAGGGAGTAGGACCTCCTCTATCAGTGGACTGGGGGAGGGGCATAGGAGAAGAAGAGGGCGAAAGGGTGGGATTGGGAGAGGGTGAGGAAAGGGTCTATAGCTGAGATACAAAGTGAATAAACTGTAATTAATAAAAATTAAAAAAGGAGTTTGTTGACTGTGTTTCCATCTCTGTATGCTGAAACTGTTGAGTAAATTTTCTTTTTCTTCTTTCTTTCTTTCTTTCTTTCTTTCTTTCTTTCTTTCTTTCTTTCTTTCTTTCTTTCTTTCTCTTTCTCCTTCCTTCCTTCCTTCCTTCCTTCCTTCCTTCCTTCCTTCCTTCCTTCCTTCCTTCCTTTCTTCTTTTTTATGAAATAAGTACCCTAACTCCAATGAAAGTGTAAGAGAGGAGATGGCATCGTGAACCAAAGCCAGGATAGTTCCTGGCCTCAGTATTGGGTCCAGTTTGCATTCTCATTTTAGATTTTAAAACTGCACGTTGGAGAGGCAAGCAAGCAAGGTTTCACAGAAGCATTTGTTGAGGTCACCAAGCTGTTAAGGGTAATAGCTCATTGTTTCATTGTTATTTCTCCAGGTCGTTCTTTTCCAGGTACCAAGTGACACTGTGGTTGGCAAATAGGCAGTACAAGCAGTGCTTTTAGTAAATCACTAAATAAATTAATAAATAGTATCTAAAAATTGAGCCTTTTTCTACCTTACTGTACTTCAAAACTTTATCCGAATGATGGCTTTAGGAGGTAGGAAACTTGGGGAGTGATTAAGTCATGAGGGTAGATGTTTAGTGGGTGGAATTAACCACCTTTCTCTTTCCACACAGTAAGAGACTGTCAATCCTTGTGGGGCTACTAGGTTCCAGTTGGTGGTCCCACACATGTGAATACATGTGGATACATGAGCAGCACAAATAGAACTTGGAGGACTATTAAAAAAAGGAACAAAACAAAACCACAACAGAAACAACCAGTGGAAAAAACGCTGATAAGCCATAAAACAGGAAATGAGCTTGCATTAGCCACCCAGTCTCCTTAATCATGGAATGACTGAAGTGAGAAAGGAAAGCCATGTGGCTCATAAACTTCCCAGTATAAAGTATTTTGTATAACCTCCTAAATGATCTGAGAATCATCACATCCTGGAGATTCAATTTCCTAATTTGCGAAAAACAGGCTTACTCATGTCCACGCAAGGCTGTTTGTGACTATCAGATGAGGCAAGGAATCAATGGTAGCTGTAGGGGTTCTGTTTATGTTAATTGCTGTATCTCCTACAGCTGACCTACCCTCACAGCAGTGCTCTGGTTACGCTGGACTTTTGCTTTTGCAGAGTACATTCTGCCAGAGTGCTGGGAAAGAGTGAGAGTATACACAGGTAGAAGGATTCAGAGCAGTCTACTGGTTTGGTTAAAAGGTCTTTCTGTGAGCACAGGAATCTTCAAATGTGCTGCCAATGTCTACCAGCATTAGGCAGTTAATGACTGTGACAACTGTATTTTCAGTTACAACGAAAATAAAGCATTCAACAAGGCACCCCCCCCCTCACCTTTTGTGTAAAAACAGCTCTTTAGCTCCTCAGCTTCCCCCCATCCGCTGATGAGTTTACCAAGGAACAAACATGCCTTGGTGGAGATGCTGTGAAATCAATCTATTAGGCATCCCCTTTGAGCAAAGATGAAGGTGGGAGGCAGAAGCTCTGTTAATGCCTTGTCTTGGGCAAAACAATGCCCTGCACTTGCTCATCTACTAAAGCCCAGTCATAGCTCTCGGTGCTATGCTTGCTGAAAAGGCTGAGTGGTTATTTTGCTGAATGGATGTTGCAGCCCTCATGTCAGGTTTTATATAGCTAATTTAATTGTTGCCATTGGCAACAGTGGGGGGGCATATTGGCTGCTGATGCCATTTATGCTGCTGAAACAAAGTCTGTGCCAGAATTTCCATTAGAACTCTCTGCTCAAAAGAGTACTGACTGGATAAAAAGGTGAATGGCATGGAATGCTGCACATACATGTGCTTCTTCATTTATTTAACAAGTATTTGCTAAACAGCTTCTATGTCCAAAGCTTATAAATTATTAACAATTATGGTGTTCGAACTCCATGGGATTAGATGCACTGGAAGACAAATGATCAGTACACAATAAACATCAACACAATTCCTAATTGGGACTAAGAAACAAGCAGCTGCAGGAAGAAGTTTAACTGAATGAGGAAACTACAGCAGCACGGAGTTTGGTTCAGGTAATCTCAAGTCAAGATGTTCAAACTCAAGCAGTGTGTGGGTCCTAGGCACATGGGAGATGGTTTGGTGTGTTCAAAGAGACAGTAGGTTAGTTTGGTTGGTAGCATTGGTTGCTCATTTCTTAGTTCACAAATTTATAGTGAAGTCAGTGTGTCCAGCTTTACTATTTTATCTGGCATCCTTTAGAGTCAGGGAAGAGGCTATGGACAAAACAAGCCATTGGGTTCATTCAGATTAAAGAAAATTCGTGAAGTGATGGCCCAATGTGTGTGTGTGTGTGTGTGTGTGTGTGAGCTTTGAGGGGAATGCAAGGAAGGACAGAGGTCAGTTCCGTGAGTCTATCTTGGATGTTCACGATGAAGAGGTGCTATAAATTGAATGTAAGCAGCAGGGTAGATGCACTGAGGCTGTGGCTAGATGTACAGACAATAAGCAAGTGGTGGCTGTGAGAATGGACATCTAGGGCAGTCAGGCGTAAACACTTGCTAACAGGAAGTCCACGTCAGTTACCAGCATGGCAAGAGATGAATAAAAGCGCAAGAAATGACTCTCACATGTCGGTGGCAACTAACAGCTGTCTAATTGGATGCGGGGTGCACTCAACAGGGGGAAAATCATACCTGGTACTGCAAACCTAGCTTCCTAGCGATAGTGACAGTACGGACCTTAGGAAAGACTCTACTAGCCACTTTGCTAGAGCAGCTTAAGTCCTTACTTCATTTAAAATCTTATCCTTAGAACCACAAATAAGTGGAGTTACCTCTTCTCTTCAAAGAGGTTTTTCTTTACAGCAAATGACTAGCTGACCTCGAACACTCCCCAAAAAAGTTATTTTCGATTCGTGTTTCTTCTCTTGAAAAGTGTTCATTCATTCCACTAGCTCATTTGTGGATAGGCAGTTTTATTTCTTGGTGTTTAATTTTTGCAGTTTCTTTCCAAGTTCTGCCTAGTGTATCCACTGTCTGAAGTATGGTTGGGAAACATCTACTTCCTCTCTTTCTGCTCTTTCTGAAGTATGGTTGGGAAACATCTACTTCCTCTTTTTCTGCCCTTTCTGCTCTGCCAATGGTTTCCTTTTCCTTTGCTGTGCAGAACTGTTTTTAGTTTCATGTGGTCCCATCTCCTAATACTCAGACATAGTTTCTGTGTCATTGAAGGTTTGTTCAGAAAGTTCTTGCTTATGCCATTGTCTTGAAAAGTATTCCACTTTCAGTTTCAGCATTTCATATTTTAAATTAGGGTCTGACTCATTTCAAATAGATTTTATGCAAGGTGAAAGATATGGATCTAATTTCATTCTTTTGTGGGAGGGGGTGATTTCCAGCTTTGCCAGCACAATTTGTTTTGTCTGTAAAGTATACTATTAACACAGTATTTGTATTGAATAATGAAGTATAAAGTGTTTGAATGACTTCCCTAATCTAGTTCTATGCTTTTATATGTGAGTTAATTATAATACACTGATTTGATTTAAATAAAACAAATACATAGAGAAACTGAAAAGATGTGCTGACTCGCGATCTGTGGGTAGCTTTATTTCCTCCTAATTTGGTTCATGTATCCCCTGTGCCCTTGCAATTTTCAGTGTAGGCTCTTCAGTCCCCAGCATTCAGCTCTGTCAGAGTCTGTCCTCTCAAAGCCCATCAGCCTTTTGGAAAACTAATTTTCATTAAAATTGTATCTTTGCTCTGTTCCCTAACCCTAACAACCAGCCGATGTGTTAGTTAACAAAAGAAACAAATTCAGTTAAATATTACCTTGGGATAATAGTTTTACCATTCTAGATAACACACTTGTGTTTTAGCAAAGGTTTATTAACAAAGAATTTTATTTAATGTAGCAATTCAAGCCAGAGAGAGAAATACTTTGACATAGAACACACACATGCACACACACATGTACACACACACACACACACACACACACACACACACATGAGTGCACACACAGGTTTATATGGCCTAGATGTCAAACAATGTTGTTAGTGAGTTAATTTACTTATGTGTTACCTCCGTCTTGAAGGTGACCAGATGGTAGAATGACTGTTTTCATTCTGACAAAACAATAGACACAGTAGAAGATCAGGAGTGAAACTAGATTTACAAAACAAAATGAGTTTCCCCAGGTAGTTAATGTTTGAGCTGAACAGCTACTCAAGTCCCGATGTGCGACACAGAGGGTGTTCCACATTTCTCACTCATTGGAGGGGTTAGACCTCCACAGGTCGGTACCACTTTGTCTTGAAGAAGTCTTCTAAACAGCCCATCTAATGTTTAATCATCTTTAGTGCTAGGAAATAACCCATTCCTACTCAGTGTTGGGTTGTGAAAAAAAAAAAAGCTGGATTTGGTATGTTTCTGATTGGGGCAGATAGGCCTCAGGGACCTTCATTCCTTCACATTCATGGAGTGTAGAATGGGCCTGGTGACTTATGTGTGGTAAGAATACAGAAGAGGCAGAGGTATACAGATTGTGGTACTAGATTATAAAAATTCAGTGGCTCCGTCTTGGGAACCTTTCTCTTGCGCGTGCTCAGATTGTTTTCTCTGTGGAAGCAGTGACTATTTTGTGTGGGAGCATCTGGGCAGTGGATGAGCTTTGAGTAGATCGCTCCCTCTTACTTTCCACCCCTCACTTGTTCCTTCAATCCTTCAAAGAGATAGGCCTCAGGGACCTTCATTCCTTCACATTCATGGAGTGTAGAATGGGCCTGGTGACTTATGTGTGGTAAGAATACAGAAGAGGCAGAGGTATACAGATTGTGTTACTAGATTATAAAAATTCAGTGGCTCCGTCTTGGGAACCTTTCTCTCGCGCGTGCTCAGATTGTTTTCTCTGTGGAAGCAGTGACTATTTTGTGTGGGAGCATCCGGGCAGTGGATGAGCTTTGAGTAGATCGCTCCCTCTTACTTTCCACCCCTCACTTGTTCCTTCAATCCTTCAAAGAGGTTGCAGCCCAGGCTGAAAGCTCAGGTTCATCACAAACTCCTGAGCGACCTTGAGCCAGGGGCACCCAGCTAACTTGTTTCCCTGTTCCCATCAGAAATGAAAAAGACAGGTATTTATGCTTTTGCTTTTGTATGTCCTGTTTTTCTTCGTGTTTTACTTGTAATGTATTTTATAACTGTACTAGGAGCATCTTTGAGGCCACTAACAAATATATACCCATCTAAAATCCTCCTCTGTTAGCAAAAGCGAATTTTTACCAACTCTGACTTCAGTAATGATGAATAGCCACAATTATCCCAAAAATAAACTTTCAAATGTTAAAAGACAATAAGAAAGCCTACTGTCTCCCTTCCCACCCATTGTATAATTATATGAAAATATCATGAAGTGTTTGGTGTTTAATCTTATTTGTTAATGCTAAATTTGTTTACCTTTCAAACAATATTACATTGTTAGATTCTCCTAGACCTAAATATTACTATTTATAAAATGCTGTAAGAAAAATGTAGTTGTACTTTTATTCATCTAATTTGACAGTGTCTTAATAAAGTTTTGATTTTAAGGAGATGCTTTGTTCTTACTTACTGGATCAACCATAGAGACTGAGCTCACCCCAGGTAAATTAAAGAGTCTTGGAGGTGATGGCAGAACCTTATCCACTTTATCTACATTTTCTTTGTTTACCTGAGCAAGGCCTTTCTGATCTGGGGATGGCCATGTTCTCAGAGAAGATTCCCTCTGAACTTTAACCAGAGGTCTTTCTGAGAACACCCATTCGATGGCAAATATGTTCTGATTGATTCATTGATCTTGGTCCCAGCATATGTTTTCTGAACAGAACTGAAACTACTCAGTGGGCATGTTGGAGGAGGAAAGCCAATTAGCCCTGGGAGAATCCTGGCTCCATTCTGTTGTCTAGTTCTATAAAGCAACTCATTAAAAATAATACGAGTGCCATGTAAAACCTTCGCAGGGTATTGATTTTTGCTTCTCAATATGTTATATTTGAATCAGAGCCCTTATTTTCTCCACAACGAGGACTGCTATTTCATCTGTGAAGCCAAAGAAATGTGTTTAGTTTGCTGTGTGTGTGTGTGTCAACTGTGTGGCACAGTGACTAATTTCCAAAGGAAAGATTGTGGCGTCTTATATTAACTTTGCCATTTCTTAAAACAGCTGAAGTTAGCCAGGAATCAGATTATAAACAAATGTTTATGATCATTAACACCAAATTGGTCTCCAAACAGATATTTCAAAGCCAAAAATTACAAATACAGTCGGCTATGAAGCAGCACATATCCCATTCTTTGTTTTTCGGCCTTATTTCCCATTTCTCTGAAATATTTTAAAGATGCTGTGCCTTAGCCACCCAGTTCCCACACTTCTTCGATCATTGAAGCCTGTGATCCTCTCAGTGAGCTGAAGAGACGGATGTGCCCGGCAGGCCTGCTTCCCATTCTAGGCTGCGTGCACCGGCTTCTGCTGGAGCCCTGGTCGGCTCGTCCTTGACAGAGGCCATGGACTCAGAATGCTAACTGTTTGCTGTGATGGCTCGGTCAGTGCCGAGGTCACTTATGGCTCAAGGCTCAGGGAGGACCCCCAACTGCTCTCAGAGAGGTCAGCGACCAGCTGTCAGCTGGGAAGAGAGTCCTGTCAACGCCATCTTGGGGGAGTTTCAGAGTGCTGACCCGAGGGGAAGGGGCAGAGCTGCTGCAGGCCTGCCTTCTCTGTATCCTAAAGACAGAGAACAAGCGGTTTGGGGAAACTGCCCTTGCCCCTAGACCGCTCCCCAAAGAAGCAGATGTATATGCCAAGGGGGTGCCGACCCTGAAAGGCAGAATTTCCCCCTTGTTGACTCACTGCCGGATGGTAATGCCTCTGCAGCAGCTTTCCTTTATTAGAAAGGGTGGCCCGGACTTTAAGGCTGCATTTCTTTGATTTCTTATTCTGACTTGGTCTCATGAATCCTTCAGCCTGATGGTAATTTGAAAATAAGAAAATAAATAACTTGGGCTTCTTTGCAGAGATAAAGAGTAGCTTTTAATCTCATAATGTTTTCCTCGGCCATCACCGAGCTTAGCGAAGAGAACAGCCTTAAAAACAGAAAGCTCCGCCGTGATTCTGCAGCGGGTGTTGGAGGGAGAGGCTGGGGGCATCGTAAACAGCAGGGAAAGGCGCGCCGTAAATATGCGGGTAGTTGTTTATTACAAAATAAATTATGTATTGACATGAGGAATTACACCATAATTTTCTGTTTGAGATCGTACCAAAGTAAATTGGTTTCTATCGAAAAGGTCACATGGAATGCTGGCTTTGTGTTCCTGTCATGGCATTGGCCTTATTGGCATTCAGGTGCTCTGCCTCCGCATCGTGCAATCACTGTCCTCTTTCACTGTGTTTACAGATAATCCAGCAACTTTGCAGACCAAATGGCTTTCTGAATACGCACCCACAAAGCATTGAATCAGACAGGCTCCTGCTTAGAGAGTGCTCAGCCCGGTTCAGCCATAAGGCAAACATCAATAATTGCTTTAGAAGGGAAAGTGACAGAAAATTGTTCATAATTTGCCATCACAATAATTAAGAGTAGCTAGGACTTTTGCAACCACCATTTAATTTTTTCTTCTTTAAAATTAACTCTGTTATCGTCACCAACTGACCTGTGGTGAGACCTGTTAACCCTATTGTTTGTCTGTGAGGGCTTCTCTTCCCAGGCACAAATCATTCACTCACCTCCGTGTGGAATCAACTATGCAGTTTGATCTAAGCTATTTTACATTTACAGTAGGGATGTGTGCAAGCTCTGAAAGAGCGGCCCCAATGCTAAGCTGTTTCTGTGCTCTGCTCTGCATGTCTCTTCTGAAACATACTGTACTGTGTATGGCTTAGAACAAATAACTATGAACGCTAAAGCCAGGGGGAAAACGAGAAAGAGAAAGCACTTTAACCATTGTTCAGTGGTTTTCATGCCTGATTTGGTAGGTAAAGGTTATCAGAGAAGTCAGTTCAAGTGTGCTTAGAAAGCTTAATGACATTGCCCAGCTCTTTGGCAGGCATCTGG
The DNA here is from genome assembly GCA_028658305.1 of Pachyuromys duprasi. NCBI lineage: Eukaryota > Metazoa > Chordata > Mammalia > Rodentia > Muridae > Pachyuromys > Pachyuromys duprasi. Next base: position 32,781,561 of record CM053767.1, read on the forward strand.
TGATGGGAGGCAGATGATCAGAAGACAAAAATCAGAAATGCCATCTTTGGTAAATGAACTGCTTAGTGTCATCCTGCATCTTCCTGTGCTTAGCCAACATGGCTGGGCATTCCGTCCTAGATGCCACACTTGAAGCACAGTCTGGGGACTCCAAAATCACATTGCTCCCGGTGGCACGCTTCTCATCTGGCAGCATAACCCACCCCCTGCTTGAATTATTTTCTGTGCTGACCCCCTTTCTTTTATTAGGATTTGAACAATCAAATTTGAAATTTTGAGTAATCATGGTATCTTCTAGGGAATATTAAAAAGCTGGATGCTAAATCAGCATCTGTTGACTGGCTGCCATTGTGGCTGGGTGATGGGCACTGCCCCCACAGTACTCTTTCCTGTAGGTCAGTGAGCTGTGATTAACCGTCCCCAGATTATGAGCATGCTGGCTGGAGAACAGGAAATCAGATTTCTTTCGTAGAGTGTGGAAACCTATCACTGTTAAATGCATTACTTTCCAAACTCAACATTAATTAAGCATCATTTGTTGAGTGCCTAGCATCTTCAAGGTAGTATCTTTCAGGCATAGAGATTTATTGGTGGACAGAACAGTCCATGCAACCGGGGAGCTAAAAGCTGGTGCAAGCAGCCAGACAATGGATTAAGAGGCACAAGTAAGCCTCATAATACACTGGCACAGATGCGTGCCTTGATAAGAACAGGACAAAGTAGGTGTGAGTGGAGGGCTAAGCAAGGCAAGGAGGCCGAGTGTCATTAGTGCACAATTTTAAATAGTTTTTAGCAAGACAGGCCCTGCTGAGGTGACAGCAGTTGGAGAAAGTCTTGCAGGCATTGTAACAGAGGGTTGCTGTGTGCTTGTTATGATGAGAAAATGTAAGAAATAGAAATTGCTTGAGCAAAGGGCCTACGTTGGGAGCATGCCTGGAGTGTTCCAGCAACAGCTAGGGCACCTGGCTCAGGGTAAATGACAGGGTGCAGTAGGAGACGAGGTCACAGAGGTAAGGGAGCACCTGATGGAGGGCTTGGTAGACCATTGTAAGGCCTTTGACTTTTACTCTGAGTGACAGAATTAATTTAATTCACTCCCTGCTTTGTACTCGGAACTCCCATAGCACAGTTGTGCTTATATCTATTTCAGCCAAGTAACACATCATGTTAAACTGTTTGTGTCTTTTTTCTCCTGCTAGACGCTCTGGTTCTAAATGTTATTTTTTCCAATCTCATTCTTCTCTGTACCTGGCCCAGAGAATGAGTACACATTAGAAACACCCCATTATTGTGTGTGGAACTAAATTATGACAATAGCCAAATCACAGTTGCCGGAATCATACAATATTAACTTAGGCTATAGATGAATTGTGGGGCAAATATCTTGGTATCAGAGAGCACTACAAACTCAGTTATGGGCTGGGGGCTTCCTCCTAAAGACACCATTCTTTCCCTAGGCCCTTCTTTGCTGCAAGTTAGCTGCAGTGTCACATTGGCTGTACCTTTCTCTTTAGGGAATCTCTGGTAGTGAAGCTGATGGTCTCATTAGCTAAGGCGGGGCATATCAATGAGAGATGCCCAGTGGATAACTTTAAAAGATGAAGTGGCCTGCTTCATCATATATCAGTTGAGCCAGAAATTGTGAGTATGGGATACTGGGTATGGGCATGTCCAGTAAGCCCATCATAAATCAAAACTGCAATAAGCTAAAAATGGACCCACTCTACCCAACATCATAATTTAGCAATATAGTATACTGCAGAGACTCGGCAATTGCTCTCAATTTTGTATGGTTGACAGGAAGCTGGGGTTGGCTGTTTCTGTTCTGCATTGAGAGAAAGAATAGGTAACAAATTTGTACTCTGGATAAGAATGCAAATTCAAAGTTGCATGTTCAGTTTCTGCTAAGTGCAAATTCCTTTCATATCACCATAGGGTCAGAAAATAATTTTGAATCATGATGGGCTAGTCCTATCTGTATTAAAAAAACTTTTTGGGGGCGTTGGAATGGCTCAGAGTATAAAGGTACTTGCAACTAAGTCTGATGGCCTGGGTTTGATACATGGAATTCATGTGGTGCGGGGAGAGGCAGACATTGAAAATGTAATAAAAAATAATTTTCCATAGGATCCTCATGTTCAGTTAAGGTAGTATTTGGACTATTTAGGAAGTTTAACAAGTGGACCAAATTCTCCATGAACATTTGGACTTCAAAACAAGAATTGGATGGATGATGAAGCCTTGTACCTTCCTTCGTACCCACTATACAGTGGGCATGCTTCCCTAATTTTTGAAATACAAAGATTTGGGAATATAGGCAATTTATAGGCTCCCACTTAGGAAAACCACATTATTCAGTTGTATTTGTCTTGATTTCCTTAATTGGTGATCTTCAACAAGTGTGATTATGTCTACATTCTTTCTTCACAAAATGTTAACACAGGCATTTTAACATACTTTCAAAACATTCACTTTCTCTTTTTTCTTTCTTTGGTCTTACTGCTTCTTTTAAGACAGCATCTCACTCTGTAGCTCAGCCTGACCTGGAACTCACTATGTAACTCGAGATAGCCTTGAACTAATAGATAGTCTTCTGCCATTGTTAGCTTTCTTCTTTCCCTCCACCATGTGGATTCCATGGATCAAACTGAGGTCATCAAACTTAGTTAGAGACTGCTCCCAAGTTTTGGAATTAGAAGCATAAACTACTATACATGGCAATTTTTCTTTATTAATATTTAATTTTCAGTACAAAGTTCTTACTAGAGTAAGACCATACATTATAAGGTTATATGAATAGATAATGAATTTAATTCTTTTATATATTAATTTTCTTTTATTTATTTGTCATCAAACATGTTTGAGTTTTGGCCATACTTTTTTACATCCTAGGAATATAAGGAAAAATAAGACATCTTCTTTCAGCTTATACCTTCTACATGAGAAGAAGGCATATAAACAGATAATGAAAATATAATACATAAGTTTGCCAGGTCGAGAGAGAGAGCGGGTTGGTGAGTGAAGGGAAGGACTTTCAGGATCTAAGTACCATGAACAAAAGGAGATAAAAGAAAAAATGCGTTGGAGTGTAAGATACAAGAATGTGGTGTTAATGGAGATAAGTTTCCAGGTATAGACCACAATTAGATTGTACAGGCTCATGGCACGGTCTAGAGAGGTAGGTGTTATAAATGGGGAAATGATAATAATAAAGAGAAGAATTGGATTGAAAAGTGGCTTTTCCATTTATTGGTTATTTATTATTATGCTTGTATTGAGACATAGCATGTCTTTGATCATCTGCTAAAATGAACAGATAATACCTCACTTACAGGGCTGGAATGACAGCTAAATGAGAATGTGGTAGGTTCTGGAGTTATGCCATCCAGTACAAGGGCTGTTGTTATGCCACTGTAAGTTAATTACAATTCAAATCAATAGTACAAACACTTGCTTCTGAGCTGTGCTAGCTACATTTCCAGGGTGCAATAGCGAGATGTAGCTGGTGTGTATAATGTAGAAAAGGACTCTAAAGTAGGTTATATCTTTACAGAGAATTACACTGGCCAGTACCATTTTAGAAAAGTGTTTCCCTTGCTTTCCCGGAAATCAAGAACATTCTGAACTAAGCAGTTCATCTGTTGATAACATTTATTCACAAAGTCCGTAAAATTAAGTTTGGTAATGCACTTAGATAAAAATGGGATTCCCCTTTGAGATGCCAGTCAAGCTCACAAGTAGCTTTGTGCTTTCTTCATTGGCCATCCTGGCTTGCTGTTGCAGCCATGCTGCCTGTCCTGACTCTTGGTTGGGAATTGCATTTGGTTCTCTTGGAAATGACCATTGTGATAAGAAAACTGCTCCTAAGCTGAGATGAATGATTCCCTGGGGACCTTACCCTGGGATCTGAACTGCATTCTCTGAGGGATTGCCCAGAGCTCTGACTCATGCCATTTCAAATAACAGCTTAATACATCCTGCTCCCTTTACTAAGATTGTGTAACTGAGAGCATCGGGATGACGGCCATTTCTGGTGACAGGCAGACACCTGCACTGAATTCTCAATTCACTTCAACTTAGATCACTTTCCCAGGAAGAGCGCATTGACTTCCAGTTTCTACTTACCTTTATTTTTCTCAGGCAGTTAGCTAAAGTTTATGTACAGTCCTTTCCCATGTGGAACTGTATTTTCAGGCTTAAAAATTTCAAAAAGCTTGTTCAGAGGATTGAGGACATAAATATCGGTTGCTAAATTAAAATAAGTAAGTAAATAAAAGCTCTCTTGATCACCATGGGGAGGGAAAAAAAGGTTCTTTTTGACAACTACCTTGTGCTATTCTATTAGCACATTTTATCCATGTTTATTTTATGTATATAATTGACTTTTACTTGGAGAACAGGAAAGCCATGTAGAAATGTTAAAAAGAAGTCAAGTGAGAGATCATCTGGAAGGAATTAAAACCATCATTGTGCAAATATAAGAAGGAAAGGACCTGGCATGCATTTCCAGGATGTATGCAAATGTAGCAAGTTTCTAGAAGCTGGTCTGTCTGCACCTGCAGACAGAGGGAGTATTGAAGAATTAGAGCTTCCCCTGGATATTAGGGGTGGTAGAATCAAGAGAAATAGTTGGGGGGGGGGGTTGGACAAGGCAGAGGAGTACGAGGTTGTAGAGATGGGAACACAGATGTCTTGTATTATGGGAAGTAAATAAAAAATCCTCACCAGATAAGAATATACGATGTGGGTGAGAAATGTGTGGAAGTAAGTTTAAATGTTCAACCCAGGCTAGGTAAAGGAACAGGCCTTTTAGTGGGTGTGGTAAATAAACTCCAGTTGGCTTATTACATACATTGTGGTGGGCAAGGACTAAAATATTTTAAGCACATTATTTAATATAATTTTCCAACAACCCATTGAGGTAAGCATTGCTAATCATAGTTTACAGGCAAGACGAGGTATAGCTATTAACTCATAGTCATCTTATTGTTCTTTGTACCAGAGTCAGGCTTTGTGAGTGTCTTTGAAATGGGATAATATAGAAATTGAGTTTCACCTGAGATGATAGTCAAGACTTTTTTTTTTAGCTCCATGCTGCCCTGTACTGGCCATCCCTGGCTGTCTTGCATTCATGTTGCCTATCTTAATTTGAGGATTAGAATTTATTTGGTTCCTTGGAAGTGGGGAGTGTGACAAGTACTAAATTGAAACACAGATTTATTTGGTGAACTTACTCTGGGACCTGAACTGTGTTCTTCTGAAGCAACAGACAGATGTATTTATTGTTTGGTATCATGAGATGAGGTGTCTTTCTGACTTGCTGTCTACTGTGAAAGATTCAGGTTTTTCTTTTGGAATATGACCAATTGCATGTGTATGAGTCACCTGACTTATTACCCAGTTGGAACTGAGGCTCTGGAAATAGGATGACTTATGATGCATTGGCTCCTTGCTGCTACTGCTGTAGTGCTAAAGTGCTTTGTCTCTAGCCTGGGGGTCTTATGTCTTCTTTATTCAGCATTTACAAAACTGTAACTAACATGCAAGGAAAATCATTTCTCATAGTGCTGTGGTATCTTTGCAACTAAGGTAATTTCTCAGGTTATCCACAGTTGTTGGGTAACTATAATGTGGTGACTCAACCTTAAAAGGCCTTAGAAGCCAACCAGTAAGTTATGACAGCTCGTGCTAGAGTGGCTGGGAAGGACAAAATGGGTGCTGAAGTAAAAGAGAGGAAACGGAAAGAAACAAAGTCAAAACAGAATATTTGGGGATCAAATACAGAGCATGAGGCAATGGGATATTATAAAAGGTCAAAAGAGATACTAAGATTCTAACATTGAGTGGATGAAAGTAGAAACTAATGAAGTGAGTAGCTGGAACAAGCTCTTGGAAGGAAAGGTGGGAATTTGTTTTAGGAAGTTTGCATTTTTATTTCTTTGAATGAAAAAGTTGAATTCTAGAAAATTCTTTACATAGAATGTTCTGGAAGAAGCATGTGTAAAATAGATTAAAAGGGACTCCTCTCTCTCTTCCTCTCATTTAGAATGGGTAATAGAACTCTCTGGGTATCCGATTGCCGTAAGCCTTTATGAGCTTGCAGACCAGCAAGGGAAGAAAGGTTAGAGCAATGGCCTGGTGCATGGAGGCTGTGCCTTGTTCTCAGGAGGAAAGACCTTGCCTCCCAACTACTGCAAATGCTGTGTGGTCAAAATGCCTTTAAATCTCGTGGTTGAGTGGCTTCAATCTTACCATTGTTATGGATGGATTATGAAAGCACAGAATGTCCTCTAGTAATGACTGCTCCACAGAACCCCTTATGATGACAATGATTTGAATACTTTTTTGTTTATATACCTAGACAATAAAGATGAAAATATTTATTTCCCAAGAAGCAATGAAAAATAAATTAAAAGAGAGGCAAATATCTGCCATTTGAATATCATCATCTCCAAGGCCCCTCTGTTCTAATCAGTTGTCAGCCCAGAATATCACATCAGGTTATATTAAAAAAAACTAATAAATCTCCCAAGAGAATTCAAGTCAATAGAAACTGAGAGACACCGCTTCAAGCTCAGCATATTGAGATCCTTAAGGGAAAAGAAAATTGTTCCGTGTTTTGTGTTCAGAATCATTTGCTGATGTGTGCGGACCTCACCGGCTGTTAAATCTTTTCTTTAGTAAATGGCAAATTATACAACAGCAAGATTTTGTTCCTATTTTGTCCAGGAAGTCAATAGAGGCCACATTTGATGTATCTCTGACTGGAACTCATGTGACTTGAAACATAATAGTACCAGTTAGTGATGGAGTGATTTTAATATTTAAAAATGTGGCCTAGTCATCTTTGTAGATTAGCCAATCCTAAATGTGCAGTGTAGGTATGAGCCAGGTTTTCCTTCCTTCTTTCTTTGCATGTTATCATTTTCAACATGTCTTGTATCTATGGATAACAGGTTCTCAGGTGAAGCGCGGAGTATGTCAGTAAAAGCCTGGTGGAGTGAAGTGTGAAAAGTCAGTCTGAGCATATGCTGTAATGGATTTGACCTCAAGGAGCACTACAGAGGGAAAGTGCAGATAACCATCTGAGCTGACTTCTGAAGCTTGTCATTCTGACTCCAGAGACACAGAGGAAACCGGGAGAGCACATGGATCGGAGAGAACAGCTCAGAGATAGAAAACTGAAGATGGGTCCGATTTTCAAAATCAAACAAGGAAAGACATGTTCCCTTGATCTTTTCCATGTCCATTCCTTGGGAAGCTGAGTGCCCTTGACGTATAAAAAGCAATTTTCAGAACTTGTCAGTTCCAGTGATTTTAGTGTTTGGTAAGTTTGGAGTCAGTATATAAACATGCGGATGCTGTGCTGTCTCTGAGACCTTGGACTCTAAGCAGGTGACACAGTACAGAGGTGAGATGGAGTCTTATCCATTACCCAGGACAAAAATAGTCTAAATAACAATGGTCTATGCATAAGACTCAAGTAGTTTCTATAGTGGGCACTTCAGCTCTTTATGGTGGTTCTTAGAGCTAGTGATGGAGTGTTTGGGTTTCTAAACAGCAATTAAAGTTGGAGGTAATAGAAAATATTTGCATTAGTTCCTTTCCTTGGTGTAGAGTGTTTAAATGCTTGGCAAAACAATGTAAGCAAGGAAAGGTTTGTTTTGGTTCATTCTGAGGGACAAGTATGATGGCAAGAAGCTAACGAAGCTGGTCACTTTATACCCGTGTCAGGAGATAGTTCAGCGGATGCTAGCATACCTCTCATCTTTTCTTTATTCAGCCAGAGACCTAAGCTTAGGATGGTGTCACCTACCTCCAGAGTGGGACCTAAGCTAACCCTGTCGGATACACCCGGAGATAGAATAGAATCACCTAGGTGAGTCTAAATCCAGTCAAGTTGACAGTAGGTGTTAGCCCTCTCAGATTTCTAAGAATTATCTAAGATGGCTGCTCCTATAAAGTGTCAGAGTATTATTGACACAATTTTACCATCTTCATACTGCTGAGAGTACACACCTCTATTGCTGAGACTGAATTGAGTTTTTTTGTTTTTTTGGGTTTTTTTTGGCAGGCTCTGTCTTATATAGTAATTTACAAATAAAAATTAGTATTCATTATACAGTCAGTTGGTCTTAAGGCTGAAGCATGTTGTCATAAAATAGCCCCAGGCTAAGTGGGTTGTATGGAGCCCAGGTCTGTGACCCCGATTTCCTGTTACTCATGTTTACAAACACTGTGTTCCCATAAGCTAGGTCCTGACAAGTACTTTCATTCAGCTAAACACAGGGCATTTCAAATGGTGTTGAAAATGGACTGTAGAAATCTATATGATCTAGATTTTTTACTATAGTATATATATAATCACAAATGCCTACTACATCTTATGAGAGATTCAACATTAGAGGCAAGAGTCCACATGCCATAGAAAACAGGAGAAGGCAGAGATATGTTAATTCCACTGAATTTGAGGTAACAATGAATGTGGTCATTTCCCTTTGCTTTAGATTTGTTTAATTTAGTAATGGAGTGCCTGTGTTTCAACAGGAGACTGTTTTGAAAGTACTTGCTACTTAGCTTCAGCAATACTTGCTTTTTGTCAGCTCACATGAAATGCTGTGGTTATAGCTGCTATGTTGAACAGTTATTTCTAAACATTGCTTGCAGAATACTCCACTGCATATTTTGTGGGTGTAGTTATCAACCTACTGTGATGGCTGTTCCTGGTTGTCAACTTGACTACGTCTGGGATTAACTAAAACCAGAACAGCTGGGTACACATGTGAGCCATATTTTCTTAATTAAGTTGCTTGAGAAGGGAAGACCTATTTTAATCCAGATCTTTTGAGGTGGGAAGATCCATCTTTAATCTGGGCCACAACTTCTAGTTTCAGCTTATGGAAAAGACTTGGAAAAAGGAAGCTTGCCTCCTTTGCCTGCTAGCTCTTGCTCTCATGGGGAAGTTCATTCCTTCAGTGAGCTTAGAGCCTACTTCTTCCCAGACCCAGGTATGACTGAAGACCAGCTGAAACATCCAGCCTCATGAACTGAGTAACTACTGGCTTCTTGGACATCTGCTGCTAAACAACCATTGTTGGGCTAGCTGGGCCACAGCCTGTAAGACATTCTAAAGCATACACACACACACACACACACACACAAGTATAAACATATTCATTTGATAAGTTCTGTCCTTATAGAGAATCCTGAGTAATACACATATTTATGACATCCTTTAGACAAACATTTCTTCACAATTAACTCCCCTGGTGAAGGTGGAGAGAAATGATTCTCACATTATCTTGAATTGTGATCCCCATGCTGCTTCTTGGGTGTCCCCTTCTGTTATGTGGAGTCAGATAATGGCACAAACACATGGCTATGCCAGAAGTGTGACAAGCATCACAGGCCTGGCTGCCCCTGTAAGGAACGTCAAGTCCCAAGCCACCAGTTTTGTGTTTGGGTTTATAAATAATTACAGGCGAAATGCTGACTGCACTACTGTGAACCAGAATTTGCTCTTGCTAAAATAAACAGATCAAACGCGTTAACCTGGAAAAAGGGAGGTTTTGTACAATACTGTCTGTTATGTAAGAGAAGCATCATGAAGGTGAATGTGTTTATGACTAGCACTATGTAGAAAATGCCCCTGAGTGTCTGTGTGTGCGTTTCTAGTTTTAGAGACTCTGGGCAATGGACTGGCAGTATACATAGATGCATTTAAAGCTACTTAAAAACTGATGGTCAGAGTTTTTTATTTGTTCTGTTTTTTTTAGGTCTGAAAACGAAGCTTATTTTCAATCATTATAATTTTGCAAGTTTCGAAACTGCTTTCTTATTTTATGGAATATTCCAAACTAAGTGCAACAGTATGAAAAACAGTCTGTGGGGTGGGAAGTTGAAACCATTGAATGCTTTGAATTTGCCCAGTGTGTCTCAGTGGAAGAAGCTCTTGTGCTAAGTGTGTGTGTGCTCTTCCACTGAGAAAATGCATTGTTCAGTAGCTCTCTGCATTTCTCATTTTACTCCCACGGAGAAAAGGCGCTGTGGTTGCCTATTGCTCTCCGCTGTGAAACATGTGTAGATGGTCTAGTTCAAGGTTCTTTAAAAGGCACAGAGGGAAGATATTCTGTTTCTGCTTATTTTTCTTATTTCATCTACATCCCCTTCATTTAAAAACATGTATTTTTTTGCACATTGAGCCTTGTATGATATGATTTTAATTTTAATGCAGGGAGAACATGAAAATTTTATTAAAGGATTAGATAAGAGGGGTCTGGAGAGACAGCTCAGACTCAATCTGAGGTTGAACCAATCCCTCAAAAGTATGGAGAATAATTTTTTCTGTTTTTTTTTATTAGTTTCTTCTGAGTAGTGCTGAGTTTTGTTTACGCAAGACAGTAATGATACTATTAAGCAACTGAGGTAGATTATAAGTTGAATTTACATTGTAACTTTTGGAAATAAGCTAGTATCCTGAGGCTGAAGACTACTCTTTTGAAAACAGTGTCAGCAAAGGTGAAGTAAATGATGCAGCAAAAAGATCTCTGCAGACAAGACTTTAAAATCCTTCAAAACATTCTGAAGAGTCTTTGATCCCTATTTGTAGGGATTTTTGGGCACTTAATTTTATTTCATAGCTCATTTGTTAAATGGCCAACCACTAAATGAAAAAAAACCTGCTTGATATTTCTAAAGCTGATTTTTGGCAAATAATTTATTTTTCCTTCTTATGCCAGTATTCAAACTTTCTACTGATGGGGGACCTAGCCTTCAGTTAGTGAAGTGAACCTTGCTTACTGTTATGTGAAAAAGGTCTTCTATTGAAAGAAGATTCCTAGCAGCAGAGCTCATAGAGACTGAAGAGGAAACCTTCTCAGTAGACTACCCTCCTAGTAGAGGGAGGGAAATTCTAACCCACAAAATCTTCAACCCCAAATTTACCCTGCCTACAAGATGTGCAGGGATAAAGATAGAACATTTAGACTAGAGATTGAGGGAATACCCAAACAATGCCTGGACCAACAAAAGACCTACCCTATGGGAGAGTGCCAACCCCTGACACTATGAATGATACTCTGCTTAACTTGCAGACAGGAGCCTGACAGAGTTGTTCTCTGAGAGGCTTTACCCAGCAGCACCTCGAAAGAGACCGTGAGACTCATAGCCAAACATTGGGTGGTGCTTAGGTAGTGTTATGGAAAAGTGGGAGGTAAGTGAAAAGGACCTAGATATGACAGGAGCTCCACATGAAGAACAACAGAGCCAACTAATCAGGGCCCAGAGGGGCTTGCTGAGACTGAAGCATCAACCAAAGACCATGCAGGAACTGGACCTAGGCCCCCTACAAAGATGTAGAAGATGGACAGCTTAGGCTTCATGTGGGTCCAGCAGAGAAAGCGAGGACTCCATTGGACACAGACTCACTTGCCAGCTTTTTGATCACATTCCCCTTGTGGGACTGCCTTACCAGACGACAAGGGAAGAGGACATTGTCAGTCCTGATGCAACTTGATGAGCTGGGGTGGATGGGAAAGGGAGTTCCCCTTTTCTGAGGGAGAAATGAGCGGGGAGGGACGAGAAGGGAGGGTAGGACTAGGAGAAGAGGAGGGATGATGCTACAACCAGGATGTACAGTGAATAACTAAATTGACTAACTAATTAATTAAAATATATGCAGCTAGCTTCAGTTTTCTGGGCAGAGAACTGTGATGGTATGTGAGAGTTACATGCTAGGATATAAACTTGGACTTCGGAGGTCCACATGTGCCTCTAAACTGTGAATACAACTTTGTTGGCACTACTTTGATGTACTCTATTGTGGCTTCTTATGCCTCACCTCCTTTCCAACCCTCCAATACTAGGTAGGAGAGAAAGAAAATTGGAAGGGAAAGGGAACATAGACCTCTTTAGACTTAGTTTCTGCTGATAAAGTTGCTGTTTTTTTTTTTGGCTATACAAATCTCAGTCCTTAGAATATCCAGCAATCCAGAGACCCAGCAAACCAACATACACAGCAAATGCATCAGCAGAAGCCTTCTTCCTTCTTCGACCCTCTCCTTGAAGCCTCCCTTTTTCTCTTTGTACTCTGGTATTTATACTCTGTCAGAGTCCTCTGAGTTAAACTAGCTCAAGCTGGCAAAAGACCATGCCTCTCTCCAAGCCACAGGAGGCTCTGTGAATAAACTCAAAGCAGCTCTTATCTCATGCTTGGTATTAGAACAAAAAGCTGTTTTTAAAGAAACCAAAACTTCCACTATACAACTTGAACTAATTCTAATTTCTAGAAAAGAGAATGATGATTAGTACAATAAATAAGTTAAAGTGAATACTGTGTTTGTTGAGATAATCATGTGATTTCTATCTTTAAGTTCGTTTGTTTGATATATGAAATTTTTTGTTTTAACACATGTAGAACTATCACCACAGCTTTGGAATAAAACCTGTTGGATCATGATGAACAGGTGATCAAAATCATGGCAATGCTAGGAAAATACAGGGCTGACCTCCACATAGGAAAGCCAAACTTACAGCCACTGTCATCCTAATCTGCTCTCTTAATGCCTATTCAATGTATTTCTTGAAGTCTTAGCTACAATAATAAGGTAAGATAAGGGAATAGAAGATACACAGTAGAAAAAAAGAAGCCAAGTATCCCTATTTGCAGATGAAATGAGTCTACACATGAGAAACTCTAAAAGAAGCTACCAAAAATCTCTTAGAGCTGATACATTCAGTAAGATGGCAGAATACAAAATTAACACACACAAGTCAGTATCCTTGTCATATAACAATGAAAAACACAGTAAAAAGAGGAAACAATCCCATTCACAGTAGCCATATATATTAAATACTTAGGATTAAACGTAACCAAGGATATAAAAGAACTCTAAGAAGAAATGGTTAAGCTACTGAAGAAAGAATTTGAGGAAGACATTAAAAGATGGAATGAAGTTCATGTTCATGGATTGGAAAAATTATTATTGTGAAAATGTCCATCTTACTAAAGAGCTATCTACAGAGTCAATCCAAATTCAATAAATATTCCAGGCATTCTATACACATATAAAAAAACAAACCTTAAAATTTGTACAGAAATTTGTACAAAACCCTTCAAGGATCCAAACCAATTCCTAAGGAAAAGAATACTTCAGGAGATATTACCACACCTGATTCAAGTTATACTTCAGAACCATAGTAATAAGAACAGCATGCTGCTTTTACAGAAATATACATATATATTGATGAAATAGAATAGGGAAACCATAAAGCAACTCCAGCTATCTGGCTTTGGACAAAGACCCCCCACCCCCCCAAAAAAAACTCACGGGGGAAAGAACAGAAATTGTGCTAAGAAATATGGATTTCAACACGCATAAAAATGAAAAAAACTACATTAATATTTTTTTCTCTTTGTGCAAACTCCAACTCCAAATAAATCAAGGACCTCAACATAAGATATAGTATCATTCTAAAAATTTGATATTACAATAAAAAGTTTAATTTTAGAAAGTCAGAAGTGATTTTTTTCTTGCCAGTGTTTTATTTTAGATTCTCACTGATCTATAGCTATCCAGTAACAAATATTTGTTTGATATCTCCAAGGAAAAGTACAAGTATGGAATATAGTGTTAGGGTAGAGCTGCCTCTTCTACAGAGGACAGCATGAAACCACTCCACTCTTCTAGTCCCTCACCTGCCCAGTGTGGAATAACAACACACACTACCAGCCTCACTCTTCTGAGTTGTACATGAGACATTCACAGCTGATATTTACACATTATAGGAAATTTTATTTTAGTAATAGGAAACAGAGAAAAGTTGTTCAGCAATGCACTTGGCAGTATTTTGTAGATATATCACAATTAATGAGACATTCTCCCTACTTTTTTGGAGAAAAGTATTCTAAAATTTAAAAAAAATGTTAAAATGAGATTTTTCTGTAAAAAAAAAAATAGAGTTGAATCTGTCCATTAACGTGCAGTTGAGATTTCGGAATGTTCATACAGAAATTATCAGTTGCAGAGTTTTAAACCATTTCAGTAACCATTTATTAAGTGCATAGGAGTACACTAGTAGACTGTTTATTAAGCAAATTCGCAAAGAAAGAAAGAGCTAACACTTTAGTGATTAATGATAGATACTGGAAATATGTCTCCACAGACAAATGATAACATTTGCTTAAGAAAAATTAGTGGGGATATAGGGCTGGAGAAATGGCTTCACTGTTAGGAGCTCTTTCTGTTTTCAGGGGACCTGAGTTCGGTTTCTAGCCCTCACATTGGGTAGCTAATAGCTGTCTAAATTTCAGCTCCAGGGGCCTAAATGCCTGCTTCTTGCCCCCATGGATATCTTATATAAGCGTAAATGAAAATGAAAGAAATCTTAAAATAAATTAGCAAAATAAAATGTAAGAATAAAGTACAGGATATTCCTTGAGGAATTAGTACAGAAAAATATTGGGTGTCCTAGATGAGTAAAAATAAATGATACCTAGGTATGGTATGATACACATACATACACACACACACTCACAGAAAGAGGGAGAGGGAGAGAGAGAGAGAGAGAGAGAGAGAACATTTCAGAATTTCTATTAAGTAAAATAAATAGGTTTGTCCATGCAATTATAGATTATCATTCAGGTATTTTATTCTTTGGTGACAAAAACAGTACAACATTATCAGTATATTTCTAGCTTTTGTTAAGAACAGATGTGAATAGGCTGGGCCAGAAAAATATCTTCATATAACTTATAAAATTATTACACTCTCCTTTTCCATCTCCTTTTTATTCTTTTAAAGTTATACAGATGGAGAAGATAAATTTGTAAAAGAAATTTCATAGATGCTTACTTTTGGAATAAGCGCGAGCGTATTGGAATTGTGAAATGTTGAAGTTTTTGTGGAATATGTATGGTAATGGTTTCTGTTACCTGCAACTGACTGACTTGTTAGTTAATGAGGCATGTATGGAAATCAAACACACTGGCACTTTGTTGGACATGGTGTGCGATCCAGAAAATTGTAGGCAACATTGTTGCAGGAAGACCTTGCAATCTCTTCATAGATGACCCATACAACACACACGAAATAATTCTAAATAAAATTGAACTGTGAGGTCCATTACGAGATCAAAAGACTTTAAGAGAGGTGCTTAGAGTGTGTGGCTAGAAGCAAGTGCATGCAAACTGTAATTTACTCGGGCTTTTAAAGTGAGCAAGATCCAGAAATGAGTAGAGGTGAGAGATCATTCTGATGGAAGGGACAAGGTAGGAAGAAAGTATTTGTAGGTGGAGAGGGACTGGGTGTATGTTTGTCTCAGAATGATCTAAATATGGTTCTTACTTTAGAAGCTTTTTAATTTATTTTTTGAGAGATAAGACACAATATAGCCAGCATAGTGAATAAATTTCACAATATTTCACAATATAGTGAAATAAAAATGTTTCACACTGTTGAAGTTTAATTGAAAAGGCGAATCCTGAATGCATTATTTTAAAATTAGAAATGACCTTCTCTATTTACACAAGGAATTTAGAGAGATTAGTCTTATGTGAAAGTGATCCAACTTGTTATTCTTAGCACAAAAAAGTGAACATTAGAGTTTTTCATTCAAAGCTGGGGTTCATCCTGCTAAAGTCTGCTGAAATTCCATGTATGAAACAAGAAGGCAACCTTGATCCTGTGTTCTTAGGATCGTTGGGGTAACTTTTGTGCAGAAGTGAGACTTGATGGTTACCCACTTTGGGAAACATTCTGATAAAATTTGCTGATTGTGAGTATTTATACCTTTAATCCACTAAGATCATTCAGGGCGAAAAGTTCCCTGTGTTGTTAGTTAGACTCTTAATCAAGCAACCGTAGGTTGTCATTAGAAGCAAAGAAAAATGAGTTTTAGATTTCTTTTTATTGATGCACATTGACCTTTTTAACTCTACTGATTGACAAAGTCACCAAAGACACATTCTTTCCTGTGTGGCTTCAGCTGTGGCTCTGTTCCAGAATCATGTCAAAGGTGCTTTGCATTCTGCAGCAGCTGCCATTTTTCACCAGCTGGCAATGTGCTTGCTTGTCTGTTAATGTTTTGAAAGATGATTAATATGTTCTCTGACCCCGTACTGAAAAAGGGGGGCTCCAAATCATTCGCAAATGCACAGGGATGAATTTATGAGCAGGAGGTAGAGTGACCTCCTGTGGCCCCCAGAGTACCCACTTATAAGTAAAATAAATGATGATGATAATGCAGAAAACATCAAGTATAGGAGAAAATACAGTTTAATGTCACCTACCTGTATGAACTTACATTTTTGGTGTTGTTTTTTGCAATTAAAATTAAGGCTTAGAGGTATAACAGACTTTTATATTAAGGGTTTTCAGTGGCTTCAGTTTGTGTTAATAATATAAGAAACATTCCCTTCTGAGCCTGCCCATCTGTTGTGTGGCAGGAATGACCTTTCTTATTTCTTTGTCAATGATAGACACTTTTTTCCTTGGTTTTTATTAAAGAAAGAATTGTTTCGTGGCCTAAAATATGATACATTTTAGAGAAAGTTTCATGGGCTGCAGGGAAAACTATGTATTCTATAGATGTTGCATAGAATAATTTGTAGATGACTGTCAATTCCATTTGACCTATGATGTAACTCAGCTGTAGAGTTCACATGCTTAAATCCATTATGTTCTTCAATTTAATATGCCATAATTTAAAAAAGAGAAAGCAAACGATGAAAAATAAAGTACAAATTGATCTCTTTAACATAAAGCATCGAATTGACACTTGTGTTTGCTGTACAGAGCTTACAGTGGTTCTTAGATGACACATCATATCCCCAAGTGGCCCTTAAGGCATTGGAAAGTGTGTTCACAACACTGAAGATAATATGGTAAAAATGATACAAAACATGTAACCATGAGAAATTTCATACATAATTTAAAAACTACTTGCAAACCTTAAGTGATCAAAATACTATATTTAAAAAAATGTTATGAGTTGGGATGATGATGCTGTTAAAAAATGGTTTCCCTGCAAGTGTGAGGATCAGATTTGAACCCCCAGATTAGGCAGGCATTGCCTGACTGTCATCCCAGCACTTGAGAGGCAGATACAGGTGAGTCCTGAGGCAAGCTGGCTAGCATATGAGACCCTGCAGAAATAAATAAGGAAGAACAGCTGAGGAAGACAACCCATCAGCACCCATCATCATCATGTAGATGGTACACACATCTTCGTATGTACATGTACCCATATACATATGAACTGAATATATACCCTTACGCCTACCACAAACACACACATAAAGAATGAGAAAATGTTTATAGGATAGAATTTCCTTTTTATTAGATTAAGTACTGTGAAATATTTACTGCTGAATAAACTCAAGAACTACTGTATTTCTTTTAATTCATCTTTTAAGTTTGAGTATGTTTTACCTTCATTTTCCTTGAGTTCTAGAAAGTCTTTAATTTCTTTTGTTAATTCTTCCTTGACACAGTAGTCATGGAGTAGAGAACTGTTCAGTTTCCATGAGGATATAGGCTTTCTGTTGTTTTTGTTGTTGAAGTCCAGCTTTAACCCAAGGTGGACTGATAAGAAACAAGGGATTATTTAAATTTTCTTGATTTGTGATAGTGTGTATGCCCAATTTTGGAGAAGGTTCCAAGAGGTGCTGAGAAGAAAGCATATTGTTTTGCATTTGGGTGAAATGTTTTGTAATATCTGTAGGTTCATTTGATTCATAACATCTGCTAGTTTCATTATTTCTCTGCTTTGTTTCTGTCACAATGACCTGTTCATTGTTGATGATGGAATGTTGAAGTCTCCCACTATTAAAGTTTGGTGTTCATGAGTGATTTAAACTTTAGTAAGTTTCTTTTACTGATGTGGGTACCCTTGAATTTGAGGCATATATATGTTCAGAATTGAGATGTCATCTTGGGTAATTTTTCCTTTGATAAATATTAACTTTTCTTTCCCATATTTTTAAATTATTTATTAGATATTGGAATGGAAGCTGACATTCAGCATCACAGTTTGGTCACAGGTTACATCATGGGGTATGTGACAGGCTGCTGCAACAGACAGACGGATACTTTCAGACTTCTTTGACCAGTACTAATGTTTTGGGCATTAAAGGTTTATCTTTCAGATATTAAGTACCACGCCTGAGTTTATCTTTTAGGTTTTGACATTGGATCTAAGCAGGGTGTGTGGGTTTGGATGGGGGAAGGAATCGTGTCTTGTACAAGCATGAACATTTCAAAATCGTGTTAGATATCCTGGGTTTAGGAAAATGCATTTGTAGTTGAAAGAACAAAAGGGCTTTTGTTGTTGTTTTTCTTGTAAAACTGTTAAATTAGGGTGTTCTCTATCTTGAGAGAACAGAGGCAAACCTAAAGATTCTGGTTCTCCTATTAACCACTGTGCATATGGTGCACACATTACTTGTTCCTGTCCCTGCGTTGGGCTTTGTCTGTGACGTATTACATAACAGGACTGAATGTGTGCATGTGGCATGGCTTATCTAAGAATGATACTGAGGAGTAAAATGAAAATTAAAATTTGTTTTTTTTAATTTTGTTTGTTTGTAGCTTTTGTTGGCCTTTGGTTGTCCTGACTAAGCTTATTAATTTTTTAAAAAAACTTATAGACATATTTCATCATGTATTATTCTACTTGTTCATTAACTCAACTGTGTCTGTTTATGGACAACTACGAATAAGTCACTATTCAAGGCACTAAGGAGCGCAGGTTCAGTTACTGTCTGATTAAGACTACTCTAAGTCTTATTACCATGGGAATGAAACTTACAGTGGACCATGGAAGATAATGGGTCTTTTGTTACTCATTGTCATTTTCACTTAAAACTTTGACAGATATTAGAGAAATATCCATTCATTTATTTTATCTACCATCATTTTTTTGGAAAACGTTATATTAGATGCTGTACATTTTTTCCTTGCCTGCCTACATTGAAAGTTATGGACATAGGGAAAACCAGTGACAATCACTTTTGAAGGTTTATCATATTATGTAGACTGACACTGGAGATTATTTATTTCTGATTTAATCATTTTAGGAAGACGAAATTGTGCACCACACTTGTTGGCAACCTGAAAATCAACAATGACAGAAATGGTCTGGCAGCGATAAGGACTTTGTTCTTCAGGGTTTTTTTGTTTGTTTGTTTTGTTTTGTTTTGTTTATTTCTTTGTTTTGTTTTTTGATGCACTTAAAATGTACAGAAAAGTTGTTAAAGTTTCTCTCCATAAACTCACTAATCCATTTGTTGAGTCAGAAGCTTGCTATATAATATTTAAGATGAACAAATGACTTTTTATACCTTAAAATAATGTTTGTGATAAAGGAGCAGCTATGGACACACCCCTGTTGCTTGGAAGGAATGCACAGCCATAACAGCTCAGTTATTTCCAGATCTTTCCATTCTAAGTCATTTGATATTATGTCCTTAGAGTCACCTTAAACAAGGGACACTTGATTGAGAAAATGCCTCTATAAGATTAGTCTGCAGGTCATTTTTTAAACTAGTTATTGATTGGGGAGGCTCAGCCCATTGTAGGTGGTTACATCTCTGGGCTGGTGGTTTTGGGTTCTGTAGGAAAGCAAGTTACACAAGCCATGATGAGCAAGGCACTATGCGGCACCACTTCCCATGGCCTCTGCATTGACTCCTGCCTTCAGATTCCTGCCCTGTTTGAGTTCATGTGGAAATATGAGCCAAATAAACCTTTTCCTCCCAACTTGCTTTGGTCCTGCTGTTTCATCATAGCACTTGTAAGCCTAACTTGGACAGTTCCCTTGTTGTTAAATGCTTCATAGATAAAAATCTCTACCATTGCCACTCCCCCCATTGGTACCATTAAGTATATATATCTCTGGCTCCTTTTCTACATCTTCTTAACTAGTAGCAAATACTACTGTGAGGTGTGTACACTCAATTTCTTTATTTTAAAAAGTTTTGTAACATATATCTGTATGCATTTACCAAACAGTATATCCTGTGTTCTTGTTTTGAAAAACAAAACAAAACAAAACTCTTTTAAATTGTGCATCCTAACTTGGTGCGGTAACACATACTTGTAATCTCAGCACTCAAGAACCCAAAGCAGGAGTTGTGTGAGTTCAAGACTGGCCTGGGCTACTCAGAGAGTTCCTATCTCAGAAGGCAAAGCTAAGTGAACAAATAAAAGCATGCAACAAATGCACAGATCTGTTACATCTGTTTTACTCAGGTGCTAGGACTCACGGAGAACTCTCTGAGCAGCAGGGGCTTTCTCTGTGCATGTGTTTGGCATTTCTGTCACCAATCCCATTTCTTTACATCATGCAGTCTGCTTCTGGGCTTTCCATTCTATTCTCTTGGGTCAAATCTTGTTTTGTAATTGCCTCCTCTAGCATGGCATTGATGTAATCATTCTTTATATGTTTTGGCATCCTACTCGAACAAGAATCCCATTTTGTACTAATTTTCTGATGAGTGTCTTGGCAGTTCCTGAGCTGTTGTTATTCTGTAGAAATTTTTAAGATCAGTTTTTAAAAGCACTTGAAACAGGGTTGGAAATTAATTCAAATTGTGCTCAGATCCAAAATAATTTTGGTGAAAATGAATGCTTATAAAGCGTTGCATTCAATAAGAAAAAATACCCAGGAGGAAATATTAGAAGACTTATTTCAAGGAATAGGGTGATACCAGGTAGTATCAGAGAGGACAGGTGGGACTCTGCTGTGCTCACATGTGGAATTCCTTCCTCAGGGTTCTCTATTCTGCTAGGTCTTTTGACTGATTTATTGAGGTCTACTCAGAATACGTAGAATAGCTTCCTTCATTTAAGGTCCTACATACTATAGATCTTAAAATACTTCCACACAAATACCTTATTTCAGATCTGATTGGGTCATAAGCATTTGAAATTTGTCAATCTGCTACATGAAACTTATCTCATTTTCATAAAGCTCACAAACATGGTAGTTTTCTTTCTTTATATGTATTTTTACATTGTGTGGGTTAGTTTTTGTCAATTGATACAGCCTAGAAATACTTGGGAAGAAGGAATCTCAGTTCAGGAATGCCTTCATCAGATTGGCCTGTGAGCATGCCTATGGGCATTATCTTAATTGCCAATAGATGTAGATGGGCCCTGAACATGTGGGCCTGGACTGTTAATATTGACTGAAATACTGCAGCCCTGAATGGGATGTTTTTGTCAAACCCTTCCGCTAAAGGCTCAGGGATATATGGAAGGGGAGGAATAAAGGTTTTAAGAGCTAGAAGTGATGAATGACTCCAAGGGAACAGAGTCTTCCAGACACATTAGGACCCCTAGACATATGAACTCATGGAGACTGTGACATCATGCCCAAGACTAGAACAAGTTCAAACCACACAGAACCCAAGTGCTTGGAAGGAGAAATGGGTACAAAGTCCCACCTTAACCAAGAAGCTCTTTGCAATTTATACCTGCTTAGAAAGGGAACATAAGTTCTCACCAATGAAGTGTTGTCACTGGGTATGTTAGCTATAGGGCAGGCCTGTGCCCAGGAGCAGGGCAGCACAGATAGGAATCAATGTTCTGTACTTCTTGCTTTGTTTTGGTACTTTTTGTCTTATTGATTTTTTTTTGTGTTAATTTTGACCTTTGAATACATACACATGCACTTGTCATGTTGTGTCTGGACACTATTGCTCCCTTGGAGTCATACACCACCTCTGGCTCTTAAAATCAAATATATGTTTATATATTTATATATAAATATATAACATAATATATAAATGTATATACATAAACAATCAAATATTATTTATATTATATATACATATATATGTATATATATATATTGTTTGTGGAGATAAGATTGTGATGTTGGGGGGTAAGGAGGTGGGGATCATGAAGAATATGATCAAAACATACTGTGTATGTGTGCATGTGTATGTATACATTTATGTACATGTATATATAAATATATATATTTTTAAAATAAAAATGTTTTTAAAAGAACGCTGGTTGAGCAGCTCCTGGGAAAGCATTTTTCAGTTGGACAGATGACTCATCAATTATGTGTTTTTCTCTTAAAAGGCTTGGTGGGCAGAGGTGCTCTAATATCATCCACCTCTGACGTATAAATCATACGTATTCCTGAAGTTCATGTTACAAGCAAAACGTTTCTTTAACATGTTTAGAGATATGGAATGTTTATACTTAGACCCAATGCCATGGTGTGAAGGCCACCAACATTAAGTTCCCTGCTAAATGGTACCATGGAATACTTTACATACTTTGAATTCAATCTGTCTTCACACTGATACTGAGGAGTGTTAGTATCCTGTTTCCATAGTACATGGGATAGACTTAGAAACATGGAGCCCAATTAACCACATACCTAGAAGAATGCAGTACCAGATGTAGGCAGCTGTGCTTCCAGTGCCTGGGTGGAATCCAGAGATGATTCCACTTTCTTAGCCTCTAGACTCCCTTTTATAAATCAACAACAATAATGTCCCTTCTCTAATTTAAAAACCTCACAGCTCAGTCCAGAGTCCTTGGCCTTGCAGTTCCTTTTCTTGGAGTATGGTGGTTGGTCAGGATCAGCTTTTGTTTACACTATTCTAGCCAATAGTTACAGCTTTTCCAGGCCTTGGAGAAACAATGCCATGATACAGATGGAATAAAAGGATTAGTGAAATCCCTGTCTCCTATAGTCACAGAGGGATCCACCTTACAGAGAGATATAAAAAGACACACAAAAATCAAACAATTGGAAGTTGGGCCTGTTTACTTTCAGCAAGGAAGATTGATTTTTACTTGTTCTGTTTGCAATTAATTTACCTAATTTAACCTTTAGAAATGTCACCTTCTCTTTCAACCTCAGTAATAAATATAATTTTTTCCTTGATTTAATTTTAGAAGCCTCTCCATTTACTTTCCACAGCTGGTGCCCTTTTGGGTTGAATTGGTAGAGGGTAGGAGAAAAAGGAAACACATGAAAGGAAGCTTTGAGGATGCATGTTTGTCTTTATTTAAATGTTACTTCTCTAGCACGTTGATGTGTTAAGCATGTGCAGATGTATTCCTCTGTGTTGAGGTACAGGAAAGGGGTTAGGGAGAAAAATAAATCAATGAAAAGTCGATAAAATCAAAGACCATAGTAATAGCTGTAGAGGAGTTAGTTTAAAACAAGAAATTTGGAGGCTGAAAACTGCCCAGTTAGTTGCTTTGGTTCTGACAGTAATTAGAGCATGCTCACTACACCCTCACTTTGGTGTCACAGACAAAGGATCCTCATATTTGCATGCGTAGCCACATCCCTTGGGGTTCTTGCTAAAACGCACTTGGGATCACAGGGTCTGGGGTGGAGTTTGGGATGACTGTGCATGTTTCACAAGCTCCAAGGTGAGACAGTCTGCCTTAGAGTCACAGCCCTAAGCCTTCTGATCTCTGTAGATGGAACCTTGTTATGTAAGGGTAGGAAATTTTAACTTGGCCCTAAATGCCCTTCTTTATTCCTGGACTGAGAAGTGCAAACAGTCCCTAACTGTCCCCTAGTCACCACACCTGGGCACAGCCAATCACTGACTGCCCCCCGTTAGAAAAATCCCTTATCCCTAGACCCCCTCCTGTTTTGCGGTTTTTGCCTTTATAAACTCTGTGATTCTGCTGCTCAAGGCTCTGCATCACCCCCTTGCGTGGGAGCTGTGTGCAGAGCCCTGGCATGCCGGCTACTAAGTAAAACACCTCTTGCTGTTTGCAACAAGCTCTTGTCTGTGAGTTATAGGGGGCTGGCGTCTATCCTGAGGAACGGAGGGTCTCCCCACTTCAGGAGTCCAACAGTTAAGGTCTCTATTATAAAACAAGGAATTTATTTATTTATTTATTTATTTACATTTTTTTGTTTGTTTGTTTCAAGAAAAATTCACGTTGTAATCCAGGTTGTGTGGACTTTACTCTGTTGTCCAGGCTGGCTTCAAACTAGTATTCCTCCTGCTTTGGCCTGAGTGCAAGAATTGCAGGCATGTTGACACATATGAAACTATGTCTACTTTTAAAATATTTGAGTTGGAGGTTAATTTTATATCATGCATTTTTATATAAGAAAGAAAACAAAAATTTGTGAGTTCATGTGAACAAGGAGTTTGCAACTACCGCAGTATTTTTCATTTTTATATTCTTAAGGAGAGCTATCAACTACTACAAATACTGTAGCTTTCTAAGTACTAAAACTCTATATCCATGTGGCCATACATTGAGTGATTAATAGACAGTACATTCAGTCTTTGATTGTTTCCCTTTAAAATCTGTGTCGATGATTGTTGCTAATCACTACCATCTTATGAATGTAAAGGGAGGGAATGAAACACGGTCTCATGTGAGGCTCAAGTGCTCCTAAGTCTACTAGCTGACCCTGAGACTTGCTATAGCAAGTTTCTCATTCAAAAATGAAAATGATGCTTCCTTTGCTCTTCTATCTATACCAACTTGGGAAAATGTGAAGAAATAACATGTTTGGTGACTTGTGACTAGACACAGAGGTGAATTCTTCTCCCTGGCTCTATTCTTTTTTTTTTTTCAAGAATGTGTAGGATTAGATAAAAGTTCTGGAAAGGTTAGGGATACAAGGGAAATACCTCAACATAATAGAGGGAGTTTATACCAACCCCATAGCCAATATCAACTTATATAGGGAAAAACTCAATGCAATTCCACTAAAATCAGGAACAAAACAAGGGTGTCCACTCTTTCCATTCCTAATCAATACAGTACTTGAAAACTTAACTAGAGCACTAAGACAACTTAAGAAGATCAAGGAGATACAAGTTAGAAAGGAAAAAGTCAAAATATTATTGGCAGGTGATAATGATAGCATACCTAAGTGACCTGAAAAGTTCTATCAAGAAACTCCTACAGCTGATAACCATGTTCCTTTAGCAAATAGCGGGTTACATAATTAACTCACAAAAAATCAGTAGTCCTTCTATATGGAAATGATAAAGGTCTGAAAAAGAAGTCAGAGAAACAACACCCTACACAATATCTTCAAATAAAATAAATTATCTTGAAGCATCTCTTACCAAGAAAGTCTTCTGTAATAAAACTTCAACTCTTTGGAGAAAGAAATTGAAGGAGATATCGAAAGATGGCAAGATCTCCAATGTTTGTGAATAGGTAGGTTTAACAGTAAAACTGGCCACTATACCAAAAGCAATCTACATATTCAATGCAATACCCATCAAAATTCTGACACAGTTCTTCACAGATCTTGAAAGGAAAATCTTTAGCTTTGCATGGAGACAGCCCCCCCCCAATACACAAAAAACAGCATAGCTAAATAATCCTCAATAATAAGAGAACTGCTGGAGGTATCACCGCCCTTGATTTCAAGTAGTATTACAGAGCTATAGTAATAAAAACAGCATGGTGTTGGCACAGAAACAGACACATTGATCAATAAATTTATTTCTGAAATAAATAAATAGATAGATAAATACACATACCTATGGGCACTGTATTTTTTTTTATAAAGAAACCAGAAATGCACACTGGGAAAAGACATCATCCTTAACAAATTGTACTGGTCAAACTGGATGGGTGCTTGTAAAAAAAATACAAAGCAATCTATGTTTATCACCCTGCACAAAACTCTAGCTAAGTTTAGGGCTTTTCACTTTTTGTTGGTATGTAGCCGAGAACCCAGTCAATTATTTGCCAAGACTTAAATACAATGATGTCGATGAGGATTATTTTGGGATGCAACTTCTGTGAAATAAGGTACAATATTCAGGCTGGTAGTTGATGCGATGCTTGCTCAGCCAGCGTACAGTATTTTAGACGCTTGTGTTAGGGAAATGTAGCCTGCAGTAAGGTATTTGCAGGCCTTGCAAGTCCCAGAGGTGAGAAGTTATGTGGTCTGCTTGTATGAGTCAGGGGAAAAGCAAGACGGAACAGAATAATTTCCAGAGCTCCACAGGGAGAGGTGGGAAGTAAAAGTTGGCTATGATTGAGGAGATCCAGAAGGCAGAGAAGTGCTTCAGAGGAAAATTGAATGACTCAGCAGGGAAAATATGAGGAGAGGCCACGGCTTTGGAGAACAGTCACTGATTTAATCCTTTCAACGTTTGTGCTGCTACCACCTATAACCCCACATTTTATTCCAAGAAAACATTCCCTTGAGGTAGAAATATGTGTCTCCATCCTACAAATGAAATTAAGCAGCAGAGAGGTTCATTTATTTCTTTCTGAAGTGAGAAAGCTAGAAACTAAATTCTGTGCATTTCTTGTCATACTCTGGAGCCTCTTTTGAGACAGATATATTGGAATTAATTTCTTCAACAAAGTAATAACACTATCTATTAAAACTATTTCATAGATACTTTCTTTCTCCAAAGGAGGGGAAATAAGCCTTCTTTTAACACACTACGTTTGGTCTTCAAGTTTGCTATAAGAAAATTTAAAACACCTCCCTCTCTGGATTTGAGTTTGTATCCTGTGGCTGTCCAATTCTGGCTGCCTCTTAGGGGCTGGGAAGAGTACTGCACTGTGCTTTTGCTGGGGAGGACCTTCCCAGAATATATTCACACTGTTGTGACTAGAGAGTTACGCTATTATGACAAATCTGCTGTGGTTAGGCTGAAATTGTAAAATACAATGAGCAGTGTTTGTGAGGATACTAAAAAAGGCCAAGAGCCAGGAGCTGTCAGCTCACTTCAGGTGCTGAACCCTCTCATGTACCGTCCAGGTAGCCTTTTGTGGACTTTCTCAGCACCATTGGTTGTGCAAGATACTCATTCCTATGTGTTAGTTTTTACTTTGCTTATTTGGCATCTCCCTAGCCTCAGTTTGGTGCAAGCCAGTAGCGTGATGTCTCTGGAAAAACTGCTTGGATGCTGTGTCTTTGCCACTGAGCAGCAATCTCTCTGCGTCCCGTGCTGCAGCTGAGTGTTTACTTATGTATATAGACTGGGGTCTGTCCATGCTCTGGATCTGTCTCTACCCGTACCTTACTTGGGAGAATGAAGGTTGTGCCTCTAGAAGAGCCACTCTGAACTAGGAAGCAGGTTCACATCTGTAACTTTTAATTGCTGGGATCAACATTCTTGTGAGATAAGGGTTTTCCATATTTAACCTTTCCTCTTTCAATATCTGCTTATCTGTCTATCTATCTATCTATCTATCTATCTATCTATCTATCATCTATATGTTTGTTTGGTGTGTATGTGTATGGTTGTGCACAAGTTACAATGCATGTATGGATATCAGAGGAAAACTTAAGGATGGGGATGGTAGTTTGTTCCTTTTACCACGTGAACCCCTGGATCAAATTTAGGCTGTCAGGCTTAGGTACAGGAGCCTCTACCCAGTGGGCCCTCTCACTGGCTCTGAGTTCTCACTGTTTAATGTTAAAGCGGTGATTTTGTTTTTATTTCATGTGTTAAAAGAAATTTAGGTAAAAATGCTCAAAATAAAGAGTAAGATGAACCATTAAAGGTTCAGTTTTAGTAAGTAAATCCCCTGTGACTGGGTGTCCTTTGGAAGCTTGAGTAGTTTTACTGTACATTGTTCTCAGGCACAGGTGAATATGTACCTAATGAACTCTAACGTGCTGTGTACATGGCCCTCTGGTAAACGCCTAGGCTAGCTTGCTCTTCATTCTCTCTTTTCCTGGGCTGGGCTTGCTCTTAGGGGCATCCTCTCACATAAAGGGAACTTGCCCAGCAGGTTGACCTTGATCACTTACTATGCTGCAGGATGTGACAATAAAAGGGAGGAGGAGGGTAGCGTCCTCCTCACCATGCCAACACATTAATCTTTCTTATCTGCCATTGGCATTTTAATTTTCATCTTAGCAGAGATAGAAAGAAATTTGTTTTTTTTAAAATGTTGAGCACTAGAAACTGAAATATGATGACTTATTACTTGCTTACAAATGTGTTTCTTTTACTTTCATAAATGAATTATATATTTAAAAAAATGATCCCATAGTGGCCAGACACAAGCAAATAGTGCACACACCTTTTCTAACAGGAGGCTTTGCTGTTCATACAAGAGTCCTAGTAATCGGTAGGAAAACAATAATTCCTTCCTAATTCTGGACTCCTAGGAGTAACTAACTGCATTCCTAGAAACATAGGACCACCAATGTTTTGTAGTGTATGTTATAATTACTTTGTTTGGAAAACATAAGTAAAATTGACTTCAGCTTTCATTTAATTAATTATTTGCCTTGTAATTTTCTCCTGCCAAAAAAAGAAAGAAATCACATTTCACCCATAAATATACCATGAAAATTCTTGAATTCAATTAGAAGGAAGGTTAGAGAAAAACTTCATTAGGCTTAGACCAGACTTAGACACAGAATTCTGAAACCATGTGTTAGCCACTAAGTGCTTCAAGATACTCCGCCTAGTACAATAATGGCACAAAGCTTGATGGACTAATGGATCAACATCCAACTGGCTTTAAGGCCCACTCCATGAGATGAAACTCATCCCTGGGCACCATTTGGGTGGCCAAGAACCTGAGACTAGATAGCCCAGGGAACTAGAGGAAAACTAAATACTACTGTTCTGCTGTAGGAATGTAGCCATGAAATGACTCCTAATGACATTATGCTATACACATAGATCAGTGTCTTGCTCAGACATCATCAGAGACGCTTCCTCCTGCAGGAGATGAGAATAAATACAGAGACCCACAGCTAGAAAATATGCGAAGAGTAAGAGACTTTAAAACACTTGGGTCCTAAATAAGATATCTCTAGTAATTCCCTCCTCTCATGGCTCAGAGAACCATACGAAGTAGAAAGATTGTAGGAGCCAGAGGGGATGAAGGGACATCAAAGAAACAAGGTCTTCTAAACACAGTCCTATTCTCATATGTTTATTCTTACTTTATCTAATTAATTATCATTACTACTACTTAGATGTCTGCTCGGGATGAGAAAAAGAAGGAAAAGGTGTAGATTTGGGTAGGTGGGGAAATGGAGAAGATATGAGAGAAATTGGTGGGGGCAAACCCATAATAAAAAAAAGTAGAGTACTTTAAAAAAACTATTTAAAAAAACATTTCCAATTTAAAAAAAAGATAGTCTGAGTTATGTTAAAGTTAATTTTATAAAACTGTGTTTGTTTCTTAGTTTCTCTCTTAACTCGGCTATCACACAGATAATTGAGACTCTTTTATATTTGTTTAATAATAAGCTTCACAGCACAAGAACTGAGCACTTATTACTGTATTATTAACCCTCAAAACTAATCTACTCTCTACCCAGTGAACAGCCCTGAGATAATTGGATTTTGTAGTTTCTTGCAGAGCTCTCTCTCTCTCTGCTGGTGCCTCATGGACATCTGCCTGTGGCATATTCACCTAATTCCTCCTCCTAATAGTCCTCCACCTAATTCTTCCTCCTCTAGCTGACAGAATATCCAGCCCGGTTCTCTCCCCTGCTCAGTGGCTGGTTGTAAGTTGTTTTATTGGCATACCAGGGGGCAGCCTGGAAAACCTGGAAGCAGTGTTTACATAACCTTCAGACAGGAGATTCTCAGAACAAGGATTGCAACCAGGTAAGAGGGGGGAGGTACAGAAATCAACATTTGAATTACAAAATAACCTTATGCCCACAGACTTATACTTACCCATCTTGACCAAAGCAGCAAAAGCCTTTGGCATTCAGTACTTTCTAGGTGTTACCATGATATATTTGGTGATGGCTTGTCTAGGGGAGGGCTGGATACAGTTCTTTGATGCTCATTTTTAAAACCTACATTATTTGGGTTGTTTAGGCTTCTACCTCTTTTCCACCAACCCCCTCGCCCTAGGCAAGAGAGAAAAGGTTGGTGGGGAGAGGGTGCATAGATGCCATGACTTCTCCTGGTTGTTTAGGGTCAACGTGTCTTTGGGGAATATACCAAACTCAGTCAACAGCAAACAGAGCCAGCAGTCTCCTCCATGTCTCTGGGCCCGAAGCATTTCTTTCCGTGTGTCTGCTCCAATCAGCCACACTGTCTGTCTCTGGTCTTTACAAACGGCTACAAGCCACAGGCCAACACTGCATGTCATGCCACTCTTTCTGGGCTCTCAAATTTATGTCCTCAGAGCCTTAGACACATCCTTCTCCATGGGGCAGGAGGAAGGCTGTTACCAGCTGGCAAAGCCACGCCCTGAATGAGACAATTAACAGCTGTGGGGAAACTAAAGTCCAACTAAAATCCCACAGTTGGGATTAAAACAAAAACACATTTACACAACATAACTGAGCTTACAAAGAACCCAAAACTTCCATTACACATTCAGTGCAACTGTTCCCCCATATCCATGAGTGCTGGGACCCTGCCCTTTTGCCGATGCCAATATTCAAGAATACTGAAGTCCCTTGTAAAAAGTAGGGTGGTGTTTGTACGTAAGTTCCATGTATTATTTTACCTTGTCTAATTTATTTCCATAGTATTTAATAATACTTAGTACAATGTAGATGCCATACAAGCAGTCCTGTGTTCTTTAAGGGATAATGACAAGGAAAAAACCTGCACATATTCAGTGTACATACCACTTTTGACCAAATACTTTTGTGTCATGGTAGTTTGACTAAAAGAAGGAAATAGTATGAAGGATCTATTGACTTATTGAAGTATGTCTTGCCATGGCAAAAATAGGGCATCAAGAAATTTAGGTAATAACAGTAGCTTACTTGTCTGCCAGTGCTTGGACTTGGAGAAGGTCTAAGTGAAACTTCAGAAATATCAGAAATAACAGGATGCCTTGATTGTGGGATGATTAAATAATAGATGTGTATTTAAAGGGTCACTTAATATTTGTTTTCAACTCCAAATGTATGCTATACCATTATACAAAAAGGGAGCAGTTGCTCCTAAGAACAAACAAATAAATAAATGAATAAATATCAGGGGCTGGAGAGATGATTTTGTGATGAACAACACACAGTGGTCTTGTGGAAAGCCTGAGTTCAGTTCCCAACACCCACATTGTAACTTTCAGCTCCAGGGTACTGACTCATTCAGACTCCACAGGCACCCATACTCCTGTGCACATGCCCCCTCCCACACACACATGAAATTGAAAATAAAGAATAACTTCACCTGACACGAATTAGTTGATCTTAGCTAGAAAAATAGCAACTTTCTCTTCTCTCATTTGTTTTTCCCGTCACCTGTGTTCCCACAACCTTTATAAAAGTTTCCTCAGAAAAATGAAAAGAACACCCAGTAAGATATTCTAAAATGAGATAAGAAAAGCTTGGTGTAATTTAAGTGCAAATAGGTAATAAAAACTGATAAGAAAAATATTAATATTACAGAATTAGAGTGGTAAAGGACAGGAAATGAAATTTCACCAGTGAGAATTCAGTGATCAACAGACCAATAAAAAACATGTGAACTCATAAAAATATACACTGCAAATTAGATGCGATAAAATTTTATTCATCAAATTGATAAACAAGATCGAGAGATTTTAATGTATAATACGAAAAGCAATATTTTATATTTCATATATTTGAAAATGGTCAGAATAATATGCTTTTCAGAAACCAGTAAAACAGGAATAATAAAACTCCTTGAGATCTATTATGGGGGAAAATTCACAAGTCTCCATCCCTAGATGAAAAATGATAGGCAGGAACAAACCCCATGACTGTTTTCTCAGTCCTAAGCAGTCAGCCTTAAACACAGAAACAAATGGTCAACACTAATAGAACTCACAGGACCTGGCATGTCCTATATATCTGATAAATAGAACTCACTATATATACATATGAAAAGTAAGACAATAATTATAGAAAAGATTATAAATTTGAGATGAGGTGGCGAGAGGACAGGGGAAGAACTGGAGGGAAAAAGGGATGAGGTGATATAAATGAAATTCTTCAAAAAGTAAAAAATAATTTTCATTGAATTAATTTTTTTTAGTCTGACACGCTTAGGAGTTTTCAATTCTTAAGATTTTATTTTTGTTTTACATTTTATTTAAGTTGTGAGTTTCTTGTTATTTCTCTAAAGTTCAGGAGTTAAGGATGAAGAGTCAAGAGCTCCTGCGTTGCTGAGCTCAGATAATGTGCAATGAGACACCCTTTGTCCTGGACACAGGAACTCTAGGAGTCCTTGGTGCTGATTTCTTCAAATGAAATTGACACAGGCGTGTAGAAGATTCCAGAAGTGTAGCCACTTCACGTTGGTGTGTCCAAGGAAATCAACGTGTCATCAGCACGTCAGGCCCTGGCATTGTAGATAATGTGAGAAATCTTATACTTGTGACATGGTCACTGTGTCCTGGACTTCTTTCTTTATCTAGCTCAGGCATGTGCATGCCTGAGAACAGCTTGGGTCTCCCAAGATCTTGTCTCTTCCGTCTGCAGCCTACTGTAGAATCTGCTAGATGTCAGACATGGGGTTGAGGTTCCCATTGTTGCTTTGACTGAGTGCTCCTTTCATGAACTCACACAGCTCTCTCCACCTGCTCTCTCAGCTCATTACTGTCACCACACACCCTTAACATCACACACATGACTCATGTATTATTCATGGACAATGTGTTACTCAAATGTGGTCTCAATGACAGTCACTATGTTGAATGTATAGAGTCTGAGTAAGTTTATGTATATTTATGGAATGGGTCAGAATAATTAAAATCATACTGGAAGGTGAAGTAGGATAGAAAGGAATGTGGAGCAAAGGCACAGGTAGGCTGTGTGTATTGGTTGCTGGGTGACATGGGAAGCTGTTTAACTTTCCTGAACTTCAGTTTCTATCTATTCAAGACACAGGTGATAATCTGTCAACTTAAATAACGGGAATGAAAAAGACCAATAAAAGAGAGAAAGAGAGAAAAAGAGAGAAAGGTAAAGTCATTAGTGTTTCCAAAATATTTTCTTGCATTCACTTTTACTTTTCTCATTCCCAGGATTTGACTTTGTTTTGTTTTTGTAGATTACCACGAGTCTGTGAAAAGATAAGACTGCAACATTGGCAAACGGACATGCACACATACAGAGTGGGGGTCCAATACCATATGTGGAGACCATTCCTACCCCAAATCTAGCATTTTAAAGGCTTACTTTATCTGTAATTATGTGCATATGTCCATGTCTGTGTGAGGATGTGAATATGAGCAGAGGTGCCTGTGGAGGCCAGAGGCCTCTGGTCCCTCTGAGTTGGAGTTACAGGTGGTTGTGAGCTTCTCCACGTGCTGGGAACTGAACTGGGGTTTTGCATAATCACAACGTGTGCTCTTAACCACTGAGCCATCTCTCCAGCCCCTAATCTGGACCTTTCAAATGAGATTTAGAAAAGGATCTCAATATTAATTTACAAAAATTAAACCCAGAACATCAACAATTCATAATATAGTTTAAGGTGCAAAATAACTTTGGGAGAGCATTAATCATTATTCTTCCAATCCAAATTTTCAAGATATTTACCCCACATTTTATTCATTATTTTTATATCATACATAGTCCCGGTACTCTTTTCAGTGAGCCATTCTTCATCTGGGCATTTTTATTATACATTCTGATTCTTAACCTTGATGGTTTTGAATAGAGCTATATAAATTTGCCTCAAGATGACATGAAATATTACTACATCATCTTCTATACAGGTTCTTAACACCAAATCGTAGATAAAACAGGAAGCCATAAGCATGCCAAATCAGTGCTTGCGCTGGTGGGATAAGATTTTCATTTTCAAAGATTTAGACATTATTTTCATATTATGTGTATGAATGTTTTGCTTGAAAGTAAGTTGATGTACTATGAGCATACCTGGCACTGTGGAGGTGAGAAAGGCCATCTAGTTCCCTGGGGCTAGAGTTACAGGCCATTGTGGGTCACCATGTGGGTGCTGGGATTTGAACCCAGGTACTCTGGAAGAGCAGTCAGTATTCTTAACCATTGACCTACCTGTGTAGCACCCAGTATTTTGTAAATATGTTCCTACATTACACTGAGTGACTAGGGACTAGTACACTGAGGGACTTTTCTCATTCATGATTAAGAGTTTGGTAACTGATAATGTTGGTTGCCATGCCTAATCTTCATGTACTTTTGATAGGGTAATCTAAGTAAATCTGTTTAAAAAAACTTTCTCAAACATTTCTCTGTGATAAGCTACGTTTTAACCCATCTTAGCTTTCACTTGACACTTTTGTTAAGTTTTAATGTACAGAAATAGGGCTTTCCAATGATACATTTTATCCTTTCTTTTTTCCTTCTTTCCTTCCTTCCTCCTTCCCTCCCTCCCTTCTTTTCTCCTTTCTTTCTTTCTTTCTTTCTTTCTTTCTTTCTTTCTTTCTTTCTTTCTTTCTTTCTTTCTTTCTTTCTTTCCTCCCCTTCTCCTTACTCCTTCCCTCCCACCCTTCAACCTTCCTTCCTCCCTCCCTCTCTTCCTTCCTTTCCTCCCTTTCTTCCCTCTCCTTCCCTCCTAATCTCACCATTCCCCTCCCTTCCCTCTCTCATCTTCCTTTCTCTCCCCCAACCCTGCTTTTTTCTGTTTTCACCAGAAAGGTTCTCCCTAAGGATCTCTGAGCAGCCTGGAACTCTCCATGAGCCAAGGTTGGCCTTGAAGAACTCAAGGCGATTTTCTTGAGTCAGCCTCTTGACTTCTGGATTGTAGGCATGAACCATCATGCCAAGCTTTGTATTAAGTCTTAAACCTTTGAATTCTAGAATCTCCCTCTGCTTCTCTCAGTCATTTATAGACTGTCATAAGTGGCCAGCTGACCATCCTACTTAGTTATGTGTTGACATTGCTATCCTTCCTCTGACTGCATTCAAGACCATCTGTAATTTTTTCTTTTGAAGTTTTAAGCTCTTTCCTTTTTGCATGTATGAATTATTCTAACATCTCTATTTGCTTCTGTGAAATTTCATTTCTGGTTTCTTTCTACCTTGGCCTCTCCTTCTAATCGCTACACATTCAAAATCTTATTGCATTTATTTTTTTGTGTGTGAAAATGAAGAATGACACAAACAAATATTTTGGCAGTAGGTGCTGGTCACTGTGGCTACTGGACTAAGTAAAACAAAAACAATTTACTGAACACATCACCTTCTTATTTTCTAGAACAATGAATGGTATTACAATTGAAAATATAAAATAAAATCATCAAAAATAAAACTGTGGAACACACATTATATGTAGCCTGTATAGTCTACAATGAATTTTGTTTTGCCTCTGCAAAAACCATTCAGCAGTGCTATTCTAGAGGGAAAAGCCAAGAACCTTGAACAATAGACAAATGTATTACTATAGGACAACAGAAGAGGGTTGGCCGAAAGGACAAACTAAGAACTGTAATGCACTGCTCTTGTAGAGTTAGTCGACATTGTTGTCCAAATTAGATATCCTAGATTTGTCCCTTTTCCATGTGGGAACCACTAGTGTGGTTATTCCATGTCTGCTTTCCATATTGAAGAACAAATAGCTTGAGTGGCTTACTTTCTCCACAGGTTTCTAAAAACTGAAAATGCACTTTGAACACCAAGAGAAAAACATGTCAATCTGATATCTTGAACTGCAAATTGGGAGTAATGTCATGATGGACTTTGGGTTACCTTTGGGGGCTTGAATGAGAATGGCTTCCATGGGCTCATATGTTTGAACACTTGCTCCCCAGTTGATGGAACTATTTGGGAAGGATTAGAAAGCATGGTCTTATAGGAGGAGGTGTACCATTAGGCTGTGAGTTTTCAAAATCCCACACCATTACCTCTTCTCTCTCTCTCTCTTTGCCTCACATTTATGGAGGGACATATAAGCTCTCAGTGCTCTACCACCATACTTGCCTAATGCTATGTTCCCTGCTATGATGGTCATGGACTTTGGGCTTCTGGTCCTTTGGAAGTATAAGTTCCAAATAAAATGTTTTCCTCTATAAGTCCCTTGGCTTTGATGTCTCTCCACAGCAATAGAAAAGTAACCAAGAGAGAAGTTGTTTATGGGAGTCAAGTATAGCTGTGACACACCTAATACAGCTCCAATCTGAAGGGATAGAGAAGACTTTGGTTTGGACTTTGACCTAGAAAATTGATTGGATGTTGTAAGTGAGCTTACTGGGCCATTATAGTAGGAATATGGAAGACAATAGTGCTGAGAGAAATGTGGAGGATGAAGGGCTAGTTCAAGAGTTTCAGAGGGGAACATCCTTAGCAACTGGCTAGAGACCCTTCTTGCAATATGTTGGCAAAGAATGTAGCTACTTGCTGCCTAGTCCTAAGAATCTGTCCATGGCTAAATTGAAAAGTTTTTGTTTAATTTCCTTGACAGAAGAGATTTTAAGACAGCCGAATATTTTGACTCTGTCATGTGGCTATCACATGACAGCACATATGCAGATATATGATGATTCGAGCTAGCGGGGCAAAAAGAACACAAAATGTGCAGTTCAAGAAGAGACAGATCACCACCAAAAATTAATTTTGAGGTGGAGAAAACTTGTGGTGAAAGAGATAAGAAGAAATTACAAAACGGAATAAAGGGAACAGTCCTCACAGAGCAAGGCCTCACCTAGCTGAGGTTCCAATTTAAAAAAAAAAATAGAAAATGCCTAAGGGAATTTTATGCTCTTAAAATAAAGGAAACTTATGAAACAAATAAAAACAATAAAGGAAAGATTATGAAATTGTCATTCAGGATGACCAGGTTGCATCTCAAGCAGGCATCTGAACTTGGCAGAGTCCTCTACATGGCTTTAGGGTCATAGGAAGCCTGGGAAAAGTAGTTGTGATATCTTCCTTCATGGTCAAAGAGAGTGCTAAGGCCAGGCATGTCTTTGGAGAGTCACTTGCGCTGAAGCTCTGAGAAGTCATTGATTGAAACTTCGAAAGGGGGGTCTGGATTACACTGGAGTCTTTTGGATGTTGGAGTTTCCAAAGTCATGAAATATCTGCCATCACGAGCTACAGACAGTGGCACCAGCTCAAGGACAAGAGGGAGAAGTGTGTTGCTGTCAGCAAAGCTGGAACTGTGGAGCTCTTTAAGCCCTTTGATATGGGACATGGTGTTACAGGATTTTAAGTTTTTCCTGATGCATTTTTTAATCTTGCTTTGGTCTGATTTTTTTTTCAATATGCCCCATTCCTTCCCTTTGGAATGGTAATGCATATTCTGTGCTATTGTACACTGGAAGTATGTAATTTGCTTTTAGATTTTGATTTTACCAGCAATTACAGTTAAGAGATGGCCTGAGTCTCAGAAGCAACTTTGGACTTTTAATCAGTATTGAGATTGTGAAGGACTATTGGGACTTTTCAAATTGGTGTAAGCACTTTTT
Source organism: Pachyuromys duprasi (assembly GCA_028658305.1). Taxonomy (NCBI): domain Eukaryota; kingdom Metazoa; phylum Chordata; class Mammalia; order Rodentia; family Muridae; genus Pachyuromys; species Pachyuromys duprasi. The sequence continues at coordinate 32,818,850 of CM053767.1, forward strand.
GTATTATGATATGGCCACAAACTTACGAGGAACAGGGAGTGGTATGTGGTGGTTTGAAGGAGAATTCCATGTCCCAACCCCTCCATAACTCATATAATTGAATACTTGGTCTCCAGTTGATAGAACTGTTTAGGAAGGATTGGCATGTATGACCTTAGGAAGTATGTCATTGGTAGTGTACCTTTAGGTTTCAAAAGCCCACACTATTCCACATCATTGCCTACTTTGCTTCATGCTTGTGGAGAGATATATATATGCTCTCAGCTATTGCCTAGTTGGCTACAGAGAACACTGAGTACAAGCCAATGTCCATCCTTTACTTTATTTTTAAAAATCTTCATGGCTGGCAACTTGTGTTATGCTTCCTGTCATAGGTGTCATGGACTCTAACCCTTTGAATTGTATGCTCCAAACTAAATGTTTTCTTTTATAAGTTGCGTTGGTCATAGTGTTTTATCATAGCAATAGAAAAGAACCTAAGAAACTCCTTTAGGCATGGGCTGATTGTGTTTTGTGGAAAGAAGTAAGAACATGGATATTTGGTTGGCTAGAGGGATTACTGAGTTAATGCCAGTGTTCATTTCCCCCTTTTTATTTTGTGTATTGAATTCTCTGTGGTTTTTCTGGGAATAACTGCACAGACACACTGTTTTCTCCACCTCTCCTGTTGTAGCTATGGCCAACAAATTATAAAGCATGATTTATATAAGTTGAGGCTACAATGTAGAAATAGTTGTGCTCTTTGTGAATATTTTATCCTTTCCATTTGTCAGTCTTTTCCAAATGTCAGTCTGGAGTGACCATAGAATTTACAGGTTAAGATGATGGCATTTCTCTACTAGCTCAGAATACTTACAGTAAATGCTACATGATAAAATTATCTCATCCGTAGCTTTTATTATTTTCTCAACTTCATTGAGTATGCTTATTGTGGTGTAAGTGTGTGTGTGTATTTGTGTGTGTGTTTGTGTTTGCATGTTTGTGGCATATGTGTGTGTTCAGTGTTTGTACATATATACATATACCTGTCTGTGTACATGTGTGTGGTGGTCAGGGGTCAACATCGGGCATTCTTCATCTTTCTTTTAGACAAGGCAATGGAAGCTGACAAATTTGGTTAGGCTAGTTGGCCAGTGAACTCCAGGCATCCTCTGGTGTCTACTTCCCCAGACATGTGTGCTGTGTCTGCCTTTTTCCCAGGATGCTGGGGACCTACGTGCAAGCATTCTTGCTTGTGAGGCAGGCACTCTGCAAGGTGAACTGTATCCCCAGGTCACTGATGTAATTTTTAACTTCTGGACTATAATAGCACTTATTATAGTTGGCTTATAATAACTTTTATAGTCCACTCTACAACTAGATCTAATTCTTTGGAGGGCAGACAGTAGCTAAAAGAAGTTTAAATATACATATAGTTTCATACACAAAGCTTGGATTTCATAAGTCATCAAATACATATTTGCTTACTTCACATGAATTTTTAGTAATTCTCTATTAGTATATATATATATAATTATTATCTCATACAAAAGCCTTTTATAGCATACACACACATACACACACACACACACACAAATAAGCACACACAAAGCTAAGTGGCTGTGAGAATTAGTGGAATAATTAACCCAAGCCAGAAATGTTTCTAAATAAGATGATAAGAATATTTACACACCATTTTTCTTGTGTTTTTTCCATTTCTATCTACAAATGGTAAATATCATTGTTGGTATAATGTTCTTCTGAAATGTATACACCTTATCCTTGTTCATTCAAATGCTGATCCCCCCCCCCCCGTTTCAATTCTGATATTGCATTGTGATACTTATTCTAAGTATCACCTGTCTCAACTTTGGGTAAACATCCAAAATAAAACAACCAGCTACAATGTTGAGCAATAGAGAGGAAGGAGTAGGCGGGAGAGGGGAGGAGCCAGATGACAGGAAAAGTGTGGGAGGAGAAAGGACCTCAGAGAGCAGAGCTGGAGGAGAGATCTTGGAAGGATGTGGAGAGATGGACTGGACCTAATATATCACTAAAAACAAGTATAATGTGGGAAATCTTAATGTTAGGAAACTGTGAGGGCTTGGAGGTTTAGGATGGAAAAACTATTGCCCAGCATTGTGTTATAAGTTAATTAAATAAATCCCAGTGTCTGTGTGGTGATTTGGGTACACAGCTGCTTAGGGTTAACAGCAGCTTTACCAGAAGATATATCAATAATAAATATTAATCACTACTTAAAACATATCATGGATGAATATCTTTGTTTCTTAAATGCACCACATTATATTGCCTTGATTTTTTTAATGGAAAGGTGACAGCTTCAGATCATATCATGTGACTTCTTAATAAAAATTTTATTTGAATCAGAAGAACTTTCTTTTAGAATTAAGTTTCTTTAGACAATGTATTTCAATGGTTATGAACACGGTATTTGGAATCAAGTAGTTCTCAGTTTGGAATTTGGCTTTGCCAAGCTGGCATAGAAACACAATAGTGGATCAGTGGAACCGAATAGAAGACCCAGAAATAAACCCACACACCTATGGAAACTTGATTTTTGACAGAGAAGCCAAAACCATTCAATGGAAAAAAGACAGCATCTTCAACAAATGGTGCTGGTCCAACTGGATATCAGTATGTAGAAAAATGAAAATAGATCCATATTTATCACCTTGCTCAAAGCTAAAATCCAAGTGGATCAAAGACCTCAACATAAAACCAGACACACTAAACCGGTTAGAAGAAAAAGTGGGGAAGACCCTAGAACTCATTGGCACAGGAGACTACTTCCTGAACAGAACACCAACAGCACAGGCTCTAAGATCAACAATCAATAAGTGGAACCTCATGAAACTGAAAAACTTCTGTAAAGCAAAAGACACTGTCATGAAAACAAAGGACTTGTTCTTTCTAATCTTTTTTTCCATCTAAAAGTTGATCAAAAGACTATCTATTTTACAGAGTATTCTTTTTTTCCTTAAATATATAAATATAACCCGCCAAACAATTTAGTGTGACTCAGATGCATATGATTGCAGTGCTACCCATTTATAATTACTTTTGGGGTTTATTTTAATTTTTATGTATTTATTTTTTTACATTAATCACAGGTTATGTACTTTGTATCCCAGCCGTAGCCTCCTCCCTCATTCCCTCCCCCCCATCCCTCCCTCTTCTCCTCCCTGGCCCTTTCCAAGTCCACTGATAGGGGAGGACCTCCTCCCCTTCCTTCCGACCCTAGCTTATCAGGTCTCTTAAGGACTGGCTGCAATGTCCTCTTCTGTGGACATTCTGTGGCTGCTCCTCCCTCAGGGGTGGAGGGAAGGGTTGAAGAGCCAGCCTTTGAGTTCATGACAGAAATACTCCCTATTCCCCTTACTAGGGTACCCACTTGGATACTGAGCTACCATGGGCTATATCCAAGCAGGGGTTCTAGGTTATATCCATACATGGTCCTTGGTTGGAGAAACAGTCTAAGAAAAGACCCCTGTGCCCTGATATATTTGGTCCTTGTGGAGCTCCTGTCCTCTCCAGGTCATACTAACTCCCCCTTCTTTCATATGATTCCCTGCACTCTGCCAAAGGTTCGGTTATGAGTCCTAATATCTGCTTTGATATACTGCTAGGTAGAGTCTTTCTGAGGCCCATTGTGGTAGGCTCCTGTCCTGTTACATGTTTTCTCCTATATCCAATGACCATCCCTTTCTTCTTTCTAAGTGAGGATTGGTGATTTTACCCCAGGTCCTCTTTTTTGTTTATTTTCTTTAAGTGTACAGATTTCATTATGTTTATCCTATCTTATAGGTCTATATAAGTGAGTATATACCATGTTTCTTTCTTCTTTTGGGATACCTCACTCAGGATGATCGTTTCCAGGTCCCACCATTTGCCTGAAAATTTCATGATTTCCTCCTTTTTAATTGCTGAGTAGTATTCCATTGTGTAAAAGTACCACAATTTCTGTATCCATTCCTCAACTGAGGTACATATTGGTTGTTTCCAGGTTCTGGCTATTACGAATAAAGCTGCTACAAACATGGTTGAGCAAATCTCCTCGTGCATTTGTGCATATTTTGGATATATGCCTAAGAGTGGTATAGCTGGATCTTGAGGAATCACTATTCCTAATTGCCTGATTTCCAGAGTGGTTGTACAAGTTCGCATTCCCACCAGCAATGGAGAATTTCCCTTTCTGCATAACCTCTCCAGCATGTGGTTACACTTGAGTTTTTGTTCTTAACCGTTCTGATGGATGTAAGGTGAAATCTCAGGGTCATTTTGATTTGCATCTCCCTGATGGCTAAGGATGTTGAGCATTTCTTTAAGTGTTTTTCTACCATTCTATAATCCTCTACAGTGAGTTCTCTTTTTAGCTCCATACCCCATTTTTTAATTGGATTACTTGATATCTTGCTTTTTAACTTCTTGAGTTCTTTATATATACTGGATATTAGCCCTTTGTCAGAAGTAGGATTGATAATGATACTTTCCCATTCTGTTGGCTGTCGTTTTGTTTTGATGACAGTATCTTTTGCATTACAGAAGCTTTTTAGTTTCATGAGATTCCATTTATCGATTGTTGCTCTTAGAGCCTGTGCTGTTGGTGTTTTGTTCAGGAAGTAGTCTCCTGTGCCAATGAGTTCTAGGGTCTTCCCCACTTTCTCTTCTAATTGTTTTAATGTGTCTGGTTTTATATTGAGGTCTTTCATCCACCTGGACTTTAGTTTTGTGCAGGGTGATAATTATGGGTCTATTTTCATTTTTCTGCATACTGATATCCAGTTGGACCAGCACCATTTGTTGAAGATGCTGTCTTTTTTCCATTGAATGGTTTTGGCTTCTTTGTCAAAAATCAAGTTTCCATAGGTGTGTGGGTTTATTTCTGGGTCTTCTATTCGGTTCCATTGATCCACTATTCTATTTCGATGCCAATACCATGCAATTTTTATTACTACTGCTCTGTAGTACAGCTTGAGGACAGGGATGGAAATACCTTCAGATGATCTGTTGTTGTAGAGGATTGTTTTGGAGAGTCTGGGTTATTTTGTTTCTCCATATGAAGTTGAGTATTTTTCTTTCAAGGTTTGTGAAGAATTGCGAAGGTATTTTGATGGGAATTGCATTGAATCTGTAGATTGCTTTTGGCAATATGGTCATTTTCACTATGTTAATCCTACCAATCCATGAGCATGGGAGGTCTTTCCACCTTCTAAGATCTTCTTCAATTTCTCTCTTCAGAGATTTGAAGTTTTTTTCATATAGGTCTTTCACTTGCTTAGATAGAGTCACCCCAAGGTACTTTATGTTATTAGTGGCTATTGTGAAGGGTGTTGTTTCCCTAATTTCCTTTTCGGCCCTTTTGTCTTTGGTGTACAGGAGGGCTTCTGATTTTTTTGAGTTGATTTTGTATCCAGCCACTTTACTGAAGGTGTTTATCAGTTGAAGGAGTTCTCTGGTTGAATTTTTGTGGTCACTCATGTATATTATCATATTATCTGCAAATAGTGA
>CM053767.1:32824860-32851153 GCA_028658305.1 Pachyuromys duprasi
CAAATGGTGGGACCTGGAAACGATCATCCTAAGTGAGGTATCCCAAAAGCAGAAAGAAACATATGGTATATACTCACTTATATAGACCTATAGGATAGGAAGGTCATGCTGAAATCTACACACCTAAGGAAGATGTACAAGAAGGAGGACCCAGGTTGGTACAATCAATGCTCATTTGGATGGACTAATGGGAGGGACATTGAATGGGGGAGAAAACAAGCAATAGGACAGGAGCATACCAAAGAGGACCTATGAAAGAATCAGTATAGCAATGTATCAAAACAGATATTAAGAGTCTCAGTTAAGGCCTTGGCAGAGGGCTGGAAGTAATAATAAATATAGGGGAAGTTAGTAAGACTTGGGGAGAACAAGAGCTTCACAAAGATCAAACTGAGCAGGGCACAAGGGTCTTATATGGTACAGTTTCTCCAACCAGGGACCATGTATGGATATGGCCTAGAACCCCTGCTCAGATGTTGCCCATGATAACTCATTGGTGAACTGAAGACCCTAGTAAGGGAAACAGGGATTGTTTCCATCTTGAGCTTGATGGCTGACTCTTCAACCCTCCCCCATACATGCCAGGGAGCAACAGCCTGGCTAGATCCCGGGGGAGGACATTGCAGCCAGCCCTGAGGAGACAAGATGATCTGGGGTCAGATAGAAGGGGAGGAGATCCTCCCCCGTTGGTGGACTTGGAGGGGGCGGGGAGGAAATGAGGGAGGATTGTGGAGGGTGGGAGGGAGTGAGGGAGGGGAATACGCATGGGATGCAAAAAACCTAACCTGTGATTGATATACAAATAAATAAATTTATTTAAAAAAATTCTCAGTAGCTTTATTTTCACTTGAGCCTGACTATCATAGTTAGTAATTGATTTTGTCCTATTTCCATTAAACAAAAACAACAATCATTAAACAGAGGTGATCAGATGTGAAATACACATAATCATTTCTATCTCTGCCCATCCTCACTTTCTGCTCATCTCAGAGAAGAAGGTCTTCCATAAATTCTAAACTCTACTATCATGTTGAATTCAACAGTCTCCCTTTCTTCCTCCTTTAATCCTTTCACTTAATACTTCTCTAGTCTGTCTTCAACAGTGTTCTTTTTCTTCTGTGCAAGCCATTCTTACCCAGAATAGTCAGTAACTCTAATGACAAATAATGATGTTTAATATCTATTTGCCACATATGGCTGTTCTTCCCTTTCTCTTTAAAGTTATATTTAGCCATGTGATTTACTTTGAGCAATAACTAGCAAGCAGAGGTGACGGCTTTGCTGATGACTGTAAGTTTTGTGGACCAAGGTGATGGAGTAGTGGTGCTCTTGAGTCCCCGAGGTCTGTAGTGACTACAGGAGAAAGGCATCTGCAGAATCTTTGAGATGCTCATCCCTGGGGTACAACTTAGCATACACAGACAGACACAGTCTTCCTTCTGAAACTCAGCCCCCTTGGGACTGCACAGACATTCTGTCATGTCTCCTATACTCCTTCTTCTCCTAACCCACTTTTTGAAAGAACCTTTCCTTTATTCATCTTTTTACTTGTGTTTGATTCCTTAGATCTTATGCTTCTGACTCCATCCCTTTACGAGAACCATTCTTGCCCTAGTTCCAAGTGATCTCTTATTTTCAGATCCAGAGGAGTGATGTGTTATCTTGCAAGACCTTCTGTGGAATCTATATAGCACTACTGATTTCTAGAGACTTTCTAACTCCCATCACAATCTCTTAATTCTCATTCTTTTCCCCCTCAGCCTTTTGCTTTTACCTAGCCATTCCTCCACTGTCTGAAACAACCACCTATTTAGCCATGATTCCAAATCGACGTGTGCTAAAAAATATTTTTGCGCCATTAAACTAAGACATTCTGATTTTCACCACTGAATTTTATGCCTTTCTCTGTCACACTGAATTATATAGAAGCCATTTCGCTAATAATAATGAAGAGTCACAACAATTTTCTCTAAACATTTCCAACTATGAAACGTAGATCCAGAGAATGGCACAGTGGTCTGAGGATTCATTCCCCTCTCCTGCTGGGATGTCGCATGAACACAGTTTCCATGCCGTGGGTTATAGACAAACAGTTAAAGAGGCAGGAAGACAGAAGAAAATTCATAGAATTAATATTAATGGAGTGATACAATTAGCGGTTGGAAAATGCTTGAGATCCTATGAATAATGTGGCTACTCCCACATTCTCTTTTTTGCCTTGACTCACATAGAACTTGTGAATAAAGCCAGTTGTATATAGAATAAATACTTAATTCTGCATGTTCGTTTAAATTATGATTTCTCTCTCTCCACATACACACACCATTGTTTTCATTATATAATCCATATCTCAATTATCTTAATTGTTTCTAATTAGAGTCCTCATAATCACCTTGTATTCAGTATTCAATATACCCCAAATTCTGCACCTGTCTCAGTAATTCTTGTCCTATTTGTGGAAATATCACATCTCAGACACTAGCACACCACCACCACCACACACACCATCGACATCTTAGTCTACATATTACTGCTATTTACTTCCTAATCCTAGTTATCGATGCCATAAATCCAGCCTCATAACCACCTTTGTGTGGTCATGATACAGACACTAGGGCATTGCAGAACACAAGGACACATTCATTTTCTCACACAAAAATATAACTAATGCCAAACATTTTGAGGAAAGTGTTGGAAGGAGAGGAAATCTCTACAAGATCTGTCATGAGGAACAGAACAAAGTAGATTCTTAGAGAAGCGTTTGCAATAATGGATTGCAAGTCATGCACACCAGAGTTGGTCAGTGCCTACCTCCCAGGAAAGATGAAAGGGGTTGAGCTTAGTGAGCCATTGCATTCTGGTTTTCAATGACTAAGAGAAAACCTATGTGGCACAATATTTGCCTATGTTAAATTCAAGTGACAACAGAGTTGTCTTTAATATTAGCTAATGTATAATTCATTGTGCCAGAAGATTCCATAAATAAAAATGTTAAAACCTTGATATTGAATTATTGAATAATTACAGCTTTAAAGGAAACTACCTACAGTTATTGTTAAACAATGGCTATAACACTTATAACATTTGGCTGACAGGTGCTAAATAAAAAGCTAAATAAAACGCTTTTAAAGTCCTGGAAGGATATGGGATTTAGGAAGGGTACCATTTTTCCCAAGGTAATCTGATGTGCAAAGGAAACAAAATATTTTTGCTATGAAGAACTGGTTTTGAAACCCAGGGCAAGTCTCTCACTTATATGACCTCTGCAGGTTTCCTTAAACTATTCCTAAAGTATTCCTGAGACAAAGGGTCTGTGGGAATGGGGTTATTTGAAGTTTAAGCATACACTTTCTTCCTAGTTCTCTTATGGAAATGAGACTACACAGTATCCCCCAACATTTTTCTTATTTGAGGCTAGAATTTCCAAGTGGCTATGAAGGTCATGGTCCCTTAGAAAAAGAATGCTACATTTTACAGTCACACGTTTATTTTAATGAAGTTGTTTTGAAATTAATTATGTAGATTACTTAGTATAAATGGATTTAAATGCTCTAAATTGGTGTGTTTCTTTCTCTGGAATGTTCCTGATTTAAAAAAAAATCCTACAGGCACAACAGAGAAGTTTGGTTTAGGCAGATTTAAATGAGATTGCCATTCCCTTTGACTTCTGGATACATAAAAGTAACTCTTATTACTGTGAACTAACTTCTTTCATAGAGCAAGCTTGAATAAGGCAGTGTATCACAGGAATTTCAGAGCCTAAACTTATCTTTCAAATACTTAAAAAGTATGGGGCTTTTTGTCATGTCTTAGTAATATACCATGAACTAAAATCCATAGGAATTTCTCAGATTAAGTGAAGAAACTCTTCAGTCTTTAACCCATTTTCCTGCTTCCCTTCCCTTCCTCTCCTTCCTGCCTCTCTTCCCTCCTTTTCATTCTCTCCCTCTCTCCATCCCTTCTTTCCTTTCTTCCTTTCTCTTCTTGTTGTCCTCCCTTTCTTTTCTCCCTTCCTTCATTTCTAACTTTCTTAACATTATTTTTCTTTCCCTCTCTCACTCTCCCTGTCTTCCTTAATCCTTCCTTCCTTCCTTTTTCTTCCTTTCATAAAATCATGTCTGGCTAAGATCCTATTTCTTTTCCATTCTAAAATTTACCATACAAGGACAAGTAGCAAATAGCGGTTTTGACTTAGTTTTGGCCTATAGTGCAGTGCTTGACTGAGCTTTCAACACTCAGTAGTTTGAATGAATGAATGAGCTAGAGTCAAAGTATAAATAGTAATACAGTGTCTTGGCTACTTTTCAATTATTCTGATAAAACACTATGACCAAGGCAATTTACAAAGTAAAGCATTTGATTGGGCTTACCTTTTCAGAGTGTAGAATCCATAGTGGTGGAACAACACCATGGCAGCAGGAACAAGGAGAGCTTCCATCTGGATCTGTAACTACAAGGCAGAGAGCACAGTTGGAATGACAGGGGGCTTCTGAAGCCTCAAAGTCTATGCCAGTGACATGCCTCTCCCAGCAAGGCCACATTTCCTAATCTCCCCAGACAGCCACCAGCTGGGGACCATGTATTGGAATGACTGAGGTGGGGCCTCTCACTCCAATCACAACAGGCAGGCATATGCCAGAACCCAAACGCAGGGATTAAGAGAAACCCAGGAAGCCTTTCTTTTGCAAATGGATGCAGAAAGAGAATCGTGATGCTGAGATAGTAGCTAAATATGTTCTTAGCATATATTCACGTCTACCTTTTATCATCATTTCATATGTGGAAAACAGTAGACTGATAAGATTCCATATAACAACTAAAAGGGTTTGGAAAATTCTCTCTTAATACTGGTTTGCTGGTGATATTTACCCAGGATTCATCATTCATTAGTCTCTTGATAATAACAAAAACCAAAAAAAAAAAAAACAGTTACATGTGTGGAAAATCCACCACTGACATAAACAAGTGGGCCAGAGATCACTAAGTGGAAAGAAGAGACAGGAAAGCACATGTCAAAAGGCTAACGGTGGCCGTGTTTTAAAATCATAAGTATTTTCCTCCAATTTTCATGAGCCTAGATAATGTATTATTTAAAGCGATGTATTACTTTAGTAATGAGAAAGATAAATGTATTTAGCAGTCCTTCAGTAAGGTTCTCGTCAGGGCTCCCAAATGTCACTCTCATGCTGTATTTTTATTAGATGCAGTGTCTTGCAAACGGTAGGATAAATCCACCTTTAATGGCAAGGGAGGTTCGGCTGAACTGATTCCTCCCACAGAGAACCAGTAGCCACTATCCACCAAGCATTCTATTCTGTGTGGGAAGATGTTTACTCTTGGAACTTTCTTTTTAAGAGGAGCATTTATCTACATCTGAGATCTAACACCCCCACAGCAAACTGTGCGACAAAGCCATGTTTATGTTTATTGATGGACTCTTCCTCAAGTTGGGCGTTTCCCACTCTGCTGGCAGCCCACAGCTGTTTATGACAGCTGACAGCAGAAAGACCTGAAGCTTGGAATGTTACTCAGGCATTCAAGTAGCCATAAAATTTTCAAAATAGGAAAATTTTATTAATATAAATTTATTCATGGTTATAATACAATTAATTGATTTTATGGTTTTGCATTACAAAAGTTAATATTATTCATACCCATCTATACTGAGAACTCTCAAATGTGATCCTTTATGTAAATTGTGTCCATTAACTTCACCAGGATGTCAGTGGAAATAATCATTCATGTTGGAAAAGTTCCCACCTCTGTTTCAGACAATGGGCCACAGGTTCACACAGTTGAAACAGCCCGTGCAATTGCACTGAAGTCATAACTTTTAACAAGCATCCTTTTTATAGACAGAAGAAAACTTTAATGTAACGACATGAACCTGAACTGTGCCCTTGAAGTGTTTTAGAAAGGCATGCCTTTGAGAATTGAAATGAGGTGGAATCCACGATTAACTACTTAATATGTAAATTATCTCCTCTCTTGTACCACCTGTAATGACTGCCGACTGGTATTAATGAGCTGGTGGTATGGTAAGAAACAACGGTGCCCTTTCAAAGCCATAGGTGGTAGCTGCGAGCTGATTTATGATCTAAGGCTTATCTGTCCCCATTATCTGCATCAGTTGACAGGCCTCCCTTTCCCTACCTGTCTGTTGCTTCACTTCTAACAGCTAAGCTTTTCTCCATACCCACAGTACCATTTGCTTTTGTGTAAAAGCCTGGTCCCAACTCAGTGATCCAGAAGTTGAACTCAGTCATTCTGCACAATAAAGATAACAGCTCCTGGCCAGGGCCCTATCTGCAAGCTTTCCAACCCAATCATAAACCGTAAACTGGGAGCTTCAGCTTTCTTTTCATTGAGCCTTAGTCTGTGTACTTGTTCAGCAACCATAATAAAACTTGAACAGGGATGCTTCAATGGCCAAACAGGACAGCATGCTCAACAAAACTGCAGTTCCTGTGGCATTCTAGTCTTAAAAAAAACTGCATTGAAGCTTCTTCATCATCAAGCACATACCTGTGACAAATTCAGTAGTCACATTTAATCTCAGTATTATTTAGAAACTACACCAGGAGGAGGAAGAATGTGAAATGTTGAGTGAATCCAGGCTTGCGCTGCAGTTTGAAACATGCTCACTTTGCATCACCTTCAGGAGGGAATTTTCTAAACGCTAGCCCAATAAGTAGAGTTACCGTGCCAAATGCTCTTTTAATGCCCTGGGTCCAGCTTTGCTTTGACTTAACAGCATTTGAATTAAGTCAGAATATAAGGTTCACCTCCAACCACGCCCCGCAGGCCTTTTGGGCGATTGCTTCAGCAGGTGTCTTTGCTGAGTGGGAGGTGAAGTTTGTCAAGCCACAGGTTTTGATGTGGGGCTCAGTCCTACCTTCCCTGCCCCCACCTATTCCCATTTGCATTCCAGAACCATCTCACATCTAGGATGACATTACAAAGTGGTTCTATCAGGCCACACGTAAATAAGCCTGAAATGCAATCTTTCGACACAGAAACAAAGTGCTTTATTATCAAAATGCATTTTAGGCAAATAATAGTGTTTCATTAACAATGTATCCTCAAGAACAGCCAGCGTTCAGCCTGAAAACATGCTGCACTTTCTGTCTAGCCCATCTTTATTATTACATTTAGAGTGTGGTCTTAATAATGGAAGTGAAGGCCACTTCCACATGGCAAAACAAGACTAGGTTGGGAAATGCTGCCTCCTGTTCCAAGGCAGGCTAGTCCAGAGCTGAACATCCAACTTCACACTGCTCAGTGGAGGCCTTCACTCTCGGTATTAGCGGCCTGGAGGTGGACCAAGGATTTAATTGTCATGAGTTTCCTTGACCATGGGACTATTTCTTTTGTCTAAGTGAAAAAAATCAGTTAGGAACTGAAGAAATTAGGATGAACAAAAGACGCCTGGGCAGCACACACACAACAGAGAGAGAGAGAGAGAGAGAGAGAGAGAGAGAGAGAGAGAGAGAGAGAGAGAGAGAGAGAGAGAGAGAGAGAGAGAGAGAACACACAGGCAGAGATACACCCACAAAAAGACATAGAGACAGAGAAAGATAGTGATAGAGAGAGGCTATAATCACGGCTCCCCTGTATTTTGTTTTTCTCAGTTTCTTTTTCTAATTTTCCCCAGTTATTTAGCTCAGAGGGATGCTGGGAGTGCCTGCTGATGGATAGTCAGCTTCAGAGTCATTATTGTCACTCCTAAAGGCAACCAGGCCCAATATAACATCCCAACACAAACTCCAAAACAACCACTTTTGCTGGTTTTTGAGAAATTGAAGCTAGCATTTGATGTGATTTATGAGATGCCATTGTTTTTGAAGGAGGTTTTGAACTACGCTCAACATAAAGAAGGCCATACAAGCATGGATTCACTCATCCTAGGAAACATATAATGAGGTTAGTTTTCAAACTAAACCAAACCAGACCAAACCAAAATTACACACAGTGAACTTTGATGTTCAGCTCTGGAGAGTCACCCTTAAACCAACTAAATCACATTCTTTTCTAATTTCTCTCACAGCTTACCTAGAATTAAATTAGTGAAGAAGGAAGATACTATTTGTCTGTAGAAGCATGCAAAGAATGCAGAACAGTCAGAAAATCTCAGATGTACAATATTCATTTGCCAACTTAACTGTCAGTTTAACCATTTTCAGTGTGTCTGCCAACCTTTTATTTTTTATTTTTATTTTTTAAATCTGTGTGTACCAACCATTGGTTTCAAAGTCAGAGATACAAAAGAGAATAAAACCAAGATCTCTGCCCCCTTGGGAACTGAGCATTTTTTAAATTAATTTATTTATTTTTGTATCAATCACAGGTTAGGTACTTTGCATCCCAAGCGTAGCCCCTTCCCTCATTCCCTCCCCCCTCCCCCCTCCCTTATCTCCTCCCCGCCCCCTCCAAGTACACCAACAGGGGAGGACCTCCTCCCCTTCCATCCAACCCCAGCTCATCCTGTCTCCTCAGGGCTGGCTGCAATGTCCTCCCCTGGGATCTAGCCAGTCTGTCACTCCCAGGCTTGTATGGGGGAGGGTCAAAGAGTCAGCCATCAAGTTCATGACTGAAACAGTCCCTGTTTCCCTCACTAGCGTCTTCAGTCTGACACCAAGCTATCATGGGCCACATCTGAGCAGGGGTTCCAGGCCACATCCACACATGGTCCTTGGTTGTAGAACTGTCTCATACAAGACCCCTGTGCCCTGCTCAGTTTGGTCTTTGTGGAACTCTTGCTCTCCCCAAGTCTCACCAACCTCCCCCATTTCTAACATTACTTCTCGCCCTCTGCCAAAGGCTTGATCTCGAGTCTTAATATCTGCTCTGATACATCGCTACGTTGACCCCCCCCCTCCCAGAGGTCCTCCTTGGCATGCTCCTGTCCTGGAACTGAGCATTTTTATCAACAGCATAATTTCTGAGGAAGATACGTGAGGTACACTTTCCAGAGTGTGTTCAAGCCAGCAGACTGTTTTAGCAGGTAGAGAAGCAGAGCTCATCACGTGTGTGTCCCATTCCGTCAAGACTTTTGTTTTAATTATTACAAAATGAACAGTTCTGTTGAAGAGCTGTGTAGTTTTGGTAAATCTGAAAATTCTTAGAGTTTTCTAGGAAAAACCTTTGCAAATCTACCGACATAGAGCTCATGTGTGATATCTTTTCTTTACGTGAGCGCGCGCGTGTGCCCGTGTGTGTGTGCCCGTGTGTGTGTGTGTGTATTTGTGCATGCCATACTATGATCATGTGATAGCTTGGAGGTCAGAAGACAACTTGAAGGAGTCACTTCTGTCCTTCCACCAGGTCCATCCTGGTGAGGAAACACAAATCATTAAGATTAGCAGCAAGAGCCTTTACCTACTGAACCATCTTGGTAGCCTTTGATGTTTATTTTTTAAAACAAAACAAAATATTTCTCTTTTTAAAATTTTTTTAGATTTAATAAATTGCATTATTTTCTCTTCCCTATTTTTCCTCCGTCTCCCATATACCCCTTCTTGCTCTTATTTCAAAATTATGGCCTTTTTTAAATTACTTATTACTACATACGCACACACACACAAATACACAAGCGCACTACTTAGAATAGGTACGTGAGGTTGTTACATTTGTGTGTTTAGGTGATTTGGGTTTAATATATACGTTAAAGAGTGAGTTTATTTTTATCCAACATTATATATATATATATATATATATATATATATATATATATATATATATATATATATATATCACCCCACACAGTCATAATCTAGGTCCAAGGTTTTTAGTGGTTAAGAAAGATATGATTTAGCTCCTTGACAATGAGTTCCCTTCTGTCTGGGCTGATTATTTTAAGATTATTTTCTGGTAAATCTTGTCAATTTTATTATAACTAAATCGATTTTAAATAAGTATTGGCTCAGGCTCTTTGAACTCTGTGTTTTTTTGTGTACATTGAAGTAATTTGCCACCCAAACATTCTTTTGAGTTCTTATCTGTTTCATTTTCCATCTCTTTCTCTCTCTTCCACCTCAATTTTTCTAGAAGTTCTATAGCAGGAATGGGATAGATGTGTGTCAATTTAAGAGAGAAACACTGTCCAACATAATGTAGTCTGCAAAAAATAGCTGAGTGTGGACAAAGAAAGGAATTTTATATTTCAGAGATGGTGAAAGCCAACACACTAGGTTATCTCATTTTTTTCAAAGTGAAGCTGTTCACAACTTCATATTATTTGCTGTTTTAGTTATTATTTACTTTGATAAAATTTCTATTATGAAATCATATTAATATTGAAATTAAAAATCTGCTTTCAAAGTATTGCAGTCATTTTCTGTATTATCTGTTTTTTGGATCATTTATCCTTTTGTCCTCCCCTTGAGTATGAATAATAAAATGGTGATTTCTCAGACCTAGAATCAAGAAAAGACAGAGGCATCTGTGGAAACTGAGGCATAGAGAGACCAGGCTGCTGAAATGATAGCGCTATTAAATGGCCAAGGAGTCTAACCCTCATGCTGGCTTCAGTGCTTGCTTGTGAGACCTGCCCTGTACTGTGTGTCTCAACTGCTATAAATTTAGATAATGTATATTTATACTTGTTTTAAGTACACATAGAAGCTTTGTGAAAATGCAATGTTTGGTTCCCAATTCATGTGGGATCAAATCCCATTGGTCTAGAATAGGCTTCAGGAGATTGCATTTTTTTTTTAACAGCTCTGATTAATGCTGAGGTTCATGGTCTGTGGGCAGTTTTTAAGAAAGAGAAGTTTATGACCAAGTGAGGAAATAGAGTGATGCTATGATGAGTAAAAGTTCAGAAACTAAATAGTTGGAGCTGCATGCTGTCCACGCTGGCTATGGGCAAGGTGTTTAAACTAGAGTTTCTAACTTCTGTATAGAATCTACAATAATATGGGCTTTAGATGATCATTAATCTAAAACCATTTGTAATGCTAAAGAAATGATGGGTGCATAGTTAAGTTCTCAGTTTATGCTGGTTCTCCTTAGTGCAGTACAAGTAACTCATTAATTCACATGTGCATGCAAACACCACAAAACAGATTACAAATACCGTCTCCTTTGATCTGTAAAGAAAACCTAATGACCTGTTCTTTATTTGTAACATCTGTTAGTTTCCTTTTTTATTTTAACTTTAAAATCATTTCTCCAAAGTCTTCAACTTTGGACTCCCGCCTTCCTCTCTCCATTTGAAAGAACAGTAATCTATTTTTCTGCTGTCTGTATTTCCCACCGAGTAGACCTGATTGTGGAGCATTAAATTGGGTCAGCTGGGGGAAAGGAAAGAAGTGTGGGAGAAGATAAAAGGCTTTTACTGAAATCTGAGATTAAATTCTCACCAGTCTGTGGAAGTGTCACCCAGCCCTTTGTTCTCTGTGTTTTCTTTAGTGCTAGTGCGGTTACGTGACACAAAGGTGAATTATTTAAGTGATGCTATTTTACTCCTCTTGGCACAGTCATCCTTCTTTCTCTTGTTTCCAATGATGACAAGCACCTAAGAATATTCAGAAGCCTTTGTAGTAGAAGAGAACTGAAAATGAACCAATACCTCTTGATAAAAGAAATACTGACTGAATTGCACGGGGAGAGTGTGGAGTTCACCTTTAGATGTTTTGATACTTGATTTACTAACTAGGAAAAGCAAATGTTATAATATATATCCAGAAATTTAGTGCCTCAGTACAGTGCAGTAATGGAATTCAGAAAGGGACCGGAAAACAATGTGTTCTGCACTGTGACTCCATCTCATAACGCAGGCCTCTCTTGGGTTCTTGATCATGCAACTCTCCCGAGTGGAGGAAGAATGTGAAGTTGAAGGGGTGGTGGTGCATGCCTGTAATTGTAGCACCCAGGCAAGCAGAGGCAGGTGGATCTCTGTGAGTTCAAGGCCAGCCTGGTCTACGAAGCAAGTCCAGGGCAGTGGGAAGGGGAGAGTAAGGGTCTTCTAGTCAGCACAGCCTGGAGCCGCGGAGGAGATACAGTTTCCACTCTGAGAAGGATCCTGCTGCAGCTGCTTTCCAGTTTGGCCTCCCACAGCACTCCAATCAAGAATTCCTTACCCTTTCATGAAGTCAGCCTCACATTCTACCTTGTTGGAGACAATGTCACTATATATGCCAAGCTAAGTGGCCTACAATCTTCCAGGGATATCCCTGTCTCGCATCTCATTGTAGAGGTGCTTGGATTACAGATGCTTCCATGTTTGGGTTTCTGTGTGTGTGTGTTGGGGGCATATGAGTTGGCACAGTAGCTTGTTACCCATTGAGCTGCCTCCTCAATCATACCTTTCAAATTTTAAAGAAATCAATATTGAAAAGAAAAGCTGTGGATTGATCAGTTATATCTCTGCAATCAAAGTTAACTCTTCTTTCTATCAATCAAAAAATCAAAATTCTGAAATTTGCTGCTCTAATATATATCCTTAAGGTTTGTTTGGGGGTCCTTAAGTATTCTGGGTAGCAATGCTCTATTACATGTATAGATATTCACATTTTCTCCCATTTTATAACTGAGTCTTCCCTCCATTGACTGTTTCCATTGCTGTACAAAATTCTTATAATTTTATGACAGCTCATTTGTCAATTGTTGGTTTTGTTTCCAGATCTACCCATCTATTTAGAGAGTCTTTACCTGGGCTTTTATGCTGTGCTTTTCTTCCTACTTTCTCTTATCAGTTACAGGTTTTGCACTGAAGATTTTGGTTCATTTGGAGTTCACTTTTGTGCGAGTTTAGGGAAAAAGGATAGATAAAACGAACATACATAGCTAGGTAAACTAATGCACACTAATACATAAAAACAAACAGAGATATTGTTTAACATTGGAGCTTTAAAAGTATTTCATTCCTTTTGTTTTTTTCCTCTTTATTGAGGTATGATTGCCCAACAAACATTATAAAGTACAGCAAAATCGGTGACAAAGAACTAAGGGTTTCCTTTTTTACCTTTTTAGTTTTGCTATTTTCTTATCAGTTAATGTAAGTATTGAGATTGTGTTTTCTGAGCAAATGAGCATATTATTTCCATTGGACTCATTTGTACGAAGAGGAGAATGTACATTGCTCTCCGCAGGAAGTCATACTGCCTGCTGCCCAGTAGGTCCCTTTTCTTCCTCTTGTGTAGGCTGCTCATCTCTTTGCATTTGCTCTTCCTTGGACCACATACCATGGGACAGGGCCCTGTCAACGGGTATCAAAGAAATTCAGAAAATCATTAGGTTATACTTTAAAAACCTGTATTTCACTAAAATGGAAAATCTAAAAGCAATAGGTATATTCTTAGATATACAACCCACCTAAGTTAAGCCAGGATGAGATCAGTAATTTAAACAGCTGTGTGACAAGCAAAGAGGTTGAGGCAGCTACATGAACAAGTCTGTCAACAGAGAAGTCCACGTACAGGTAGGCACAGCCAAATTCTACCAGATTTTCAAAGCAGAACTACAACCAGTGTTCCTCAAATTACTCCACAATGTATAAATAGAAAGAACACTTCCAAACTTATATGTGTGTTTGTGTCTCTGTATATATATATATATATATATATATATATATATATATTTATATATATATATATATAAATATATATATATATTAGATTCTTCTTTTATATAATACATTAAAATGCAGTTTCCCCCTCTCCACTTCTTTCTCCCAGATCCACACCCCCTTGCCCAGATCTAATTCTCCTCTGTTGTCTTCCATCAGAAGGGCAGTGCACCAAGAGACAGCAATGAAACATGACAAAACAAAACACAGTAAGATGAGTCAAGAGCCCTCCCACCAAAGCTGGACAAAGCAACCTAACAGGCAAGAACAGGCAAAAGAGTCAGAGAGACAGGCTCCCTCCCACAGTAAGGAGCCCCACAAAAACTTCAAGCTGAAAGCCACAACATACATGCAGAGGACTTGGTGCAGACTCATGCTGGCCCAGGCTTGCTGTTTCAGTCTCTGTGAGCCTCTATGAGTGCTGCTTAGCTGTTACAGTGGGCCATGTTCTCCTGTTGTCCTCCATCATCTCTGACTCCTATAATCTCTCCTCTTCCTCTACCATTGGATTTCACAGTCTTTGGGGAGTCCCTCCTAAGGGAGGGCTCCAATTAAGACTCTCTGTCTCTCTGCATACTTGCTGACTGTGGGCCTCTGCATCCACTCCCATTTGCTTCTGGAGGAAGCCTCTCTGATGATGACTGGACAAGACACCTATCTTAGGCCTCTGGGATAGCTAGTCTTTGGTTCCTGGCCATCAAGCACTGTCAAGCATGGGCTTCCTCTCACGTACTGGGCCTCAAGTTAAATTTAAATATTGGTTGGTCACTCCCACAAGGTCTGTGCCACCATTGCCCTAGCACTTCTAGCAGGGTGGACATATTGTTGGTCAAAAGTTTTGTGGCTGGATTAATGTCCATGTTTCTCTTTCAGTAGCCTGCAGAATACCTTCCCACACTAGAGACAAGAACATAGAGGTGAAGGCTCCCTACAAGTACCGGCTAAACAGCTCCATGTTCAATGAGCTGTATGGATGCTATCCTTGGCAATGGGGCCCCGCTGCCAGTTTTTGGAGAGCAATCCTCTGTTTTAGAATCAGCCTCAGCTGTTTGAGAGATCTCCCCGTGACTCCTTGACCAGCAATTCAGCTGAATACAACACAGTTCCACCACAAGAAACCTTGCCTGGCCACAAGAAAAGGCCAGATGAGACTCTATATCCTTCATTAGTAGGAGCTTCACTAGGATCACCCTCATAATTTCAGGTAGTTTCCATTGTTCTAGGTTTCCACACTAATGCCCCCACCAAATGCTCCTGATTCCAGTCCTCTTTCCTGCACTTTTTCTGTCCATCCCATCTCCCTTACAACCTGACCTCCCCCACTCTGGTTTCCACCACATCTGCCCAGTCCACCTGCAAAGCCTATTCTATTTATCCTTCCCAGGGAGAACCATTTGTCTCTTTATCTAACATTTCTTGATCTGTGGATTGTAGCTTGGTTATCATTTACTAATCAGCTACTATTACTTGTAAGTGAGTACACATCATACTGGTAAATCTGGGGCTGGGTCACCTCACTCAGGATTATTATTATTATTTAGTTCCATTCATTCATCTTTAAATTTCATGTCACTTTTTTAAACAGCTGAATGATACTCTGTTCTGTAAATGCACCACATTTTCTTCATCTGTTTTTCTTTAGAGGAACATCTAGGTTGTTTACCATTTCTGGCTCTTGTGAATAGATCAGCAATGAACATAGCTGAGCAAGTGTCCCTGTGGTAAATTGAAGTATCCATTTGGTACATGCCCAAGAGTGGGATAGGTGGATCTTGAGATATATCAATCCCCAGTATTCTGAGAAACTGTCATATTGATTTCCAAAGTGGCTGTACAAGTTTCCACTCCACAAGCAATAGAGGGCTTTTCCCTTTGCTCCACATGCTCATCAGCATGAACTGTCCCTTGGGTTATCCATCTTAGCCATTCTGACAGGTATAAGATGGACTCTCAAAGTGGTTTTGAATTGCATTCCCTGAAGGCTAAGGATTTTGGATATTTTTTGAAGTACTTCTCAGCCATTTGAGATTCCTCTATTGAGAATTCTCTATTTAAATCCGAACTCCATTTTTTAATTGGATTAATTTTTTAATATATTTACTTTCTTAAGTTCTTTATATATTTTAGATGTTAGTTCTCTATCATATGTGGAGTTGGTAAAAATCTTTCACCATTCAGTAGGCTGCCGTTTTGTCCAATTGATGTGTCCTTTGCCTTACAGAAGGTTTTCAGTTTCAGGAGGTTCTACTTTTTATTTTTTATTATATTTTTTTGAACTTTTATTTTATTTTTATTATTTTTATTTTTTTGATTATACTTTTTAAATTGTTGATCTTAGTACCTGAGGTATTAGTGTTTTGTTCAGAAAGTTGTCTACTGTGTCAATGAATCCAAGGGTATTCGCCACTTTATCTTCTATCAGCTTCATTGTATCTGTTTTTATGTTGAGGCCTTTATTCCACTTGGACTTGAGTTTTTTTGTGCAGAGTGGTAAGTACGGATCTACTTGTATTCTTCTAGATGTAGACACCCAGTTTGGAGGGCAGAATTTGTAGAATATGCTTTTCATTCTGCCTTCTTTATAAAAATCCAAGCATCCATAGATGCGTGGATTTGGGTCTTCAATTCAATCCATTGATCAACTTGTCTGTTTTTATGTAATGTCACGTAGTTTTTATTATGACAGCTCTGTAGTATAACATAAAATCAAGGATGGTGATACCTCCAGCAATTCTTTTATTGTTAAATAATGTTTTAGCTATGCTTGGTTGCTTTGTTTTTCTGTATGAAGTTGGGAATTGTCATTTCAAGGTGTATAAAGAGTTGTGTTGGAATTTTTATGGGGATTGCATTGAATCTGAGATTTCTTTTGGTAAAATGCCCATTTTTACTATGTTAATCCCACTGATTCATGAACATGAGAAATCTTCCATATTCTGATATTGTCTTCAATTTCTTCAAAGATTTGAAGTTTTTATCATTTAAGTGTTTCACTTGCTTGGATTGAATTATTCTAAAATATTTTATATTATTTAAGATTATTGTGAAATATGTTGTCTCCCTGTAAAAGCCAGATGGTTTTAGTGAGGAATTCTACCAGACTTTCAAAGAGCTAACACCAATACTCCTCAAAATAGAAACAAAAGGAATATTTTCAAATCCATTCTATGAAGCCACAGTCACCCTGATCCCTAAACAAAACAAAGACTCAACAAAAAAGAAAATTTCATACCAATCTCCTTTATGAACATTGATGCTAAAATACTTGTAAACTGAATTAAAGAACACATCAAACACATCATCCATGGTGACCAATTAGGCTTCATCCCAGGGATGCATGGATAGTTCAATATATGAAAATCCATCAATGTAATCCACCTTATAAACAAACTGAAAAAATTATATGATCATCTCATAAGATGCAGAAAAACCCTTTGACAAAATCGAATACCACTTCACGATAAAAGTATTGGAGAAATCTGGGATACAAGGTCTATACCTAAACATAATAAAGGCAATATGCAGCAAGCTGATAACCAACATCAAATTAAATGGAGAGAAAATCAAAGCAATCACCCTAAAATCAAGGAAAAAACAAGGTAGCCCACTCTCTCCATATCTCTTTAATATAGTTCTTGAAGTTCTAGCTGGATCAACAAGACAACTAAAGGAGATTAAAGAAATATAAATCATAAAGGAAGAAGTTAAAGTATCGCTCTTCACAGATGATATGATATTATACATAAGCTATTCCAAAAATTCCAACAAAGAACTCCTGCAGCTGATAAACTCCTTCAACAAAGTGGCTGGATACAAGATTAATGTTAAAAAAAAAAAAAAAAAAACCTTAGTAGCCCTCTTGTATATAAATGACAAACGGGCGAGAAAACATTAGGAAAACCACACCCTTCACAATAGCCACAAATAATATAAATTATCTAGGGGTAACTCTAACCAGGGAAGTCAAAGACCTGTATGACAAGAACTTCAAGTCTCTGGAGAAAGAAATTGAAGAAGACATCAGAAAATAAAAAGATCTCCCATGCTCATAGATAAGTAGAATTAACATAGTAAAAATGGCTATTTTACCAAAGGCAATCTACACATTCAATGCAATCTCCATCAAAATACCAAAACAATTTTTCACAGACCTTGAAAGAACAATTCTAAACTTTATATGGAAAACCAAAAAACCCAGACTAGCTAAAACAATCTAATACAATAATAGAACTTCTAAATGATTCTCCATACCTCAAGCTATACTACAGAGCCAATAAACTGCATGGCACTGGCATAGAAATAGACTGGTTGATCAATGTAATTGAATTGAACACCCAGAAATAAACCCACATACCTATGTACATCTGATTTTTGATGAAAGAGCCAAAAACGCACAATGAAAAGAAGACAGCATCTTCAACAAATGGTGCTGGTCTAACTGGATGCCTACATGTAGAAAAATGGAAATAGATCCATGTTTATCACCTTGCAAAAAACTCAAGCCCGAGTGGATCAGATACCTCAAAATAAAAACAGATACACTAAATATGCTAAAGAGAAAGTGAGTAAGAGCCTTGAACTCCTTGACACAGGAGAAACTTCCTGAACAGAACACCAACAGCTCAAGCTCTAAGTTCTACAATTAATAAATGGGACCACATGAAGCTGAAAAGCTTCTGGAAAGCAAAGAACACTATCGATAAAACAAAAAGGTAGTCTACTGATTGGGGAAAGATCTTCACCAATCCTACATCCAACAAAAGGTAATATCCAGAATATTTAAAGAACTCAGAAAATTAAAAACCAACAAACCAAATAATCCAATTAAAAAAGAAAAGGGGCACAGAGCTAAACAGAGAATTTTCAACAGAGGAATCTTGAATGGTGGAGAAGCACTTAAGGAAATGCTCAGGGCCCTTAGTCGTTAGGGAAGTGCAACTCAAAATGACTCTGAATTTCTTTCTTACATATGTTAGAACGGTTAAGATCAAAAGCTCAAGTGACAACACATGTTGGCAAGAATGTGGAAAAAGGGTCAGACTCCTCTAGTCCTGGTGAGAGTGCAAACCTGTACAACCACTTTGGGAATCAATCTGGTGCTTTCTCAGAAAACTAGGAATAGTCATACATCAAGACCCTGGTATACCAGTCTTGAGCATATACTGAAAGATGCTCCATTGTACAACAAGGCCATTTGCTCAACCATGTTCATAGCAGCTTTCTTCATAATAGCCAGAATCTGGAAAGAACTTAGATGTTTCTCAACCAAAGAAGGGATAAAGAAACTGTGGTACAATTACATAATAGAATACTACTCACTCAGGATGATCTCTCCTAGTTCCATCCATTTGCCTGCAAATTTCATGATTTCTTTGTTTTTAATGGCTGAGTATATAAAAAAAAAATGGATGGAACTAGAAAAGATCATCCTGAGTAAGATAACACAGAACCAGAAAGACACACATGGTATGTAATCACTTATAAATGGATTTTAGTCATATAGTACAAGATGAACATACTGCAATTGTACAGATACTACGAAGATAAGTAACAAGGAGGACTCTAGCAAGGATGCATTCATTTCAATCAGAGGGGAAATATAAAATAGAGGTGATGGGGGAAGAGTGAGAACAAGGACCATCAGAGCCAATAAAACAGGGCCCAGAGGGGCCTATAGACTCTGGAACACCAACCAAAGACAATGCATGCTTTGGACCTAGGTCTTCTACCTATAAATACCTGATGAACATCTTAGACTTCATGTGGGCCCTATAGTCAGATGAGTGGGGGATATCTCTGACATGGACTATGTTACCTGCTATTTGATCACTTCCCTCTGATGGGACAGCACTACTAAGCCACAGGGGAGGAAGACAAAGTCAATCCTCATGTGGACAGATGAGATGCGGTGTCTGGATAGGGGCTCCCCTATTCTAAGGAACTGGGGGAAGGGAGGATGTTGTAGGGTAGGTGGGAATGGGAGGAGAGGGAGGAACCTATGACTGAGATGTAAATATAATTAATTAATAAGAAATTAATGTTTACTTTATTTCAGCAATCTTTTGTAGTTTTCAAGATATATATCTGTTACATTGTTAATTATTTATCATTTCTTCTTTTTGATGCTATTGCAAATGGGATTTTTAAAATTTCTTTTAAAGATTTTTAATTGTTGATATTTGAAATACAATAAATTTTATATGTTAACGCTACCTCTTACAATGTTGATGAATTATTTCTTCCTTATTACAGCATATGTGAAACTTTGAGGTTCTTCTATGCATGAGACCATGCTATCTGCAAACAGAGAGTATTTTGATTTTAGCTCTTTCAATGTGAATATGGATTTTTTTTTCTTGCTGAGTGTCTCATCTAGAACGTCCAGCGCAGAGCTGACTTGAAATCGTATTCATAAGGATCTTGACCTTGTGGATGATCTTAGGGTCTCAGGTCATTATCGTACTGTCTTTGTTTTCATCCGTTTCTGAGGGTTTTGTTAGCAAGGCTACAGCACTGTTGCTTTTGAAGATGCAGGAAGGGTTCTTGAATGAGGGAACACTGGTGGATTCTAGAACAGTGAAGGTAAGGAGAGGGTTCTACCTGAGATTTTTCAGAATGTGACTAGGCCTTGTCAAAATATTGATAGAAGTCTAGTGAGACTGTGATGAACTTCTTACTCACAGAACTGCGTGTGATAACTTGTATTGTTACCAGTGTTTGGTGTAAATTATTGTATAAGTTAAGAACATAAATACATCTTTTGCCCATCTTCTTACTGGTCATTTTTCTCCAAATGAGCAGACTTGGGTAAAAGAGAATCCTGTGTCGCCAGTTTCTATAGTTTTCAGAATCCTGTCTATCCATCCCACCTACCACTACCCACTCAGCTGAGGAGCGCTTAATCCCACTCCCTATGATTTTTCACTAAGCCTCAGGGAAGTGAGGTAAATAAAACATTTATTCCTTATTAGAAACCAAAAAGATTGAGCTTCTGCTAAATTTAGTGACTTGCCCAAGTCCCTTCCAATTTAAACTCATGGTTATTTTCAAAATGTTCTTAGAAAAATAGCAGATTAATTTAGTTGGATGTCAGTTCTGATATAATTTAAAATTCCATTATCACTTTCTATTTCTGACATAACTGTGGATAAGCTGCTTTGATTTTTAGTGTCTATGTTTTCTGCAAAATGAAGAACAAATGAATAGCTAGATAATGAAAGGTTGAGTGAGACACAAGTAGAGCTCCCTGACATGTCTTGGGAAATGTTTATGAGCAATGCTATCACTGCATCTCTTATTTTAGAGACTGGATATTCTGGTCTACCCACATATTACTTTTAATGAGCATGGTGTTTAGTAAATAGGGATCAGTAGGTAGTAGTGTCAGAGCTACTAAGTACATGGAATAGTTAATAGGAACAGACAAACTCTGGTTATAGAGAATGTTGACCTCAAGTTTCATATGCTCATTATCTCATTTACTGAAGAGTTATTTTGCCTCACTACAATTCCACAGATGTTTCACAGATGTCTTTGAGGATATATTTCTATAGCTTGTTATTAAGCAAACTTCTGTGCACAATGGCATTTTACCATAGCATATTAATGAGGACATTATAGAATTGTAAATAAATATGTGTGTCAATCAAGATGAAGAGCATATCTATAAAACTGGTTATAAAAATCTAATTAACATTTTAACAATAAAAGCTTGGTGCCTTGATACCACATGTCTCAGTTAGTATATAAAATGAAGAATTCCCAACTGGTTTGAAGAGTGAATGAAACTATGTCATCAATATTTAATGGGATGTGTCAGATTTTACCACCATTTGAAAGGAAGCAAATAGGGGTTACCATAGAAATCACCTTGACAGAAAACTGCACAAGATGCAACAAAAGCTATCCT
Organism: Pachyuromys duprasi; assembly: GCA_028658305.1. Classification (NCBI taxonomy): domain Eukaryota; kingdom Metazoa; phylum Chordata; class Mammalia; order Rodentia; family Muridae; genus Pachyuromys; species Pachyuromys duprasi. The sequence goes on from CM053767.1 coordinate 32,846,340, forward strand.
TCAGACAGGCTTGTAGGTGTTAGTGATATGTCCAACTATTGTTTCAATGTAATCTCTTGGCAGTGGAGGAAAAAAAGACAGTATATTTATGTAGGAATAGCCATGTATGCCTAATATAATCTGAAAAGTATGGCTTAGAAATTCTGAAGGCAAATATATTTTTATTGCTTTGTATAATAATTGCTCTTTGATAAATCCATAAATGTTAATGTTATTTATGGCTTTAAGAAAGCATCATCACATCCTTGCTATGCAAAGGCATGGCAACCTCAGTGATGTTTTACTATTTAAATTTAGCTATTTTGCATTTCAGTGAAAATATTCTTTTGTTTCTTGGCTCTGGCATATTTAAACACTGCATTTCAGTGACCTGATCTTGTGCAAATTAGAATAGTTTCATCCCCAGACATAATTTTCCATTATTTTTACAAAGAAGATATTTTTAATCCTTGAAAAAAAATCACTGATACATAGTCGTCTTTATTCCACAGCTAAAACACAGGCATATAGCTACAAGGAGATCACACTTATTACATGGACTCTTTCAAAAAAAGCAGGTGGTGGCGGAGATTTCCTTGCCCATTAAAACAGTAGGAATTGCAACAAGGGATTTTAGAGAGTGTTGAAAAGTCATTATTTATGGAACTAAAGAAAAACAAGGAAATAATTGTAGATATATAAGCATAAAAATTACAACTATCTGAGAAAGTAAAAGAGAAAAACCTGACACAATTTTTATTACTTAAAAAATTTAGCAATGTTTAAATAGAGTAATCAGTATTTTACTTATAAGCATATACTCAGTGAAAGTCCTCAAATTCTACTTCATGATCAGTCAGTAGAGAAGAATGAAAACTGGAAACAAAAGGAGAAAAAGGAAAAGTGAATACCAAGAGAGATTAAGAAAGGACAGAGGATGGAGACATGGGAGGTGAGAAATGTAAATGAGGAATGAATGAGGAATGAATAGACTTTTTTTTTTTTTTTTTTTTTAGATTTTACAATTGCCTTATTTACCTTGGACTGGGCAGCCATTTTGACTGCATTGTCTCAGCCTCATGATCCACCTTCCAGCCCTCAAACAATGCCATCCACATTAACCATTCTTGTCTGGGATACCTTCCATCCATAATCTTATAAGTACTTGCTTGTACCCTTCATCTAGGCCTTTCCGTGCCATTACTGGAATCTTTCCTCCTTGCCCATGTGGTTCCTTCTCCATGTTAACACACTGTGGCATTCCTCTTCCTCCTCTCTTCCAGTCTCTCTTTCTACTTCCTGTGATTCTCCTGTCCCCAAAGCCCTTGAACTTTGGCCACACCTATCCCATTCTGCCTTGCCCAGGTACAGGTCTTTTAACCAAACAATCAGAAATAATGTTTTAGTCAGGTTTATACATCAAGGATAGGAAAATAACCGGACCTTGAGGGCCAGTTATTAACCTCAAAGTACAAGCATCAGAACAACCCCCAACAGGTGTCTGATCTACTTCTTCCATGGGAGGGGTACCATATCACCCTTAGCTGGGAGGTCTCATTAGGAACAGCAGCATTGGGCTCCTCTGTTGTCACCTTATCATTCTCAATGCCTAAAATAAGAGTTTAGAGCCAGATAGTATTAAGTTTGTCTAAGGGTGCAGGTAGTTCCACAAGGGTGCACCTGCCACATGGAGCTCAAAAGCCTCCCACACCAGTCAGACCTACTATGATCATGTAATAGGTAAAGTTGGTGTAGTTCAGGGGATGCTCATGAGAAAAACTAGAGCAGGTACTTTCAAACAACAGCAACACCAGGTCCCTGATACTGTTGACATTTTTGTCCATTTAAACCTTTTGCTGCAGAAGTCTCCAAAACTGGGTGGCCATGATTAACCTCTAGGTGTGGTTGACCATCATGTTTCATACTGTAGAGTTGTCTTGAAGTACCTGGGCTTTCATGATCTGCTTCATGTTTGCTGTCTGGCCATCAGTGCATGTCACAGTGCACAGTTTGGCTTGTCAAAACACAAGCCAACTGGAAATTGTTCCCATTTCAACCTTCTTCTCCAGGATCTCCTTCATGAGATTCTGAAACTTTGACTTGTTGCCATCCATTTTATTCTCCTCTTCCTCATTTTATGGTAGGTCCAGGCCCTCATAGTCACCACAACCAGACTCTTTCCATGAAACTCCTTTAGCTGCTGCAGGCAGTACTCATCAATAGACTCAGCAATATACGCTACTTCAGAGCCCATCTTCTGCATACTCTTTACAATGGCAGAGTTGGTCACCTGTTTGTTTTTGTTTTTGTTTTTTTTGCTCTCACCTAAAGGACTGGCTATAAAAATCCGACTCAGTGACTAAAAAGCAGGCCTTGATGTGTCTGTCCCTCATTCATTTTCCACACTACAAGGGAGATTTGATCAGATCCAAGTTGGAACACACTGTTGATATAGTAGATAAACTTTTGTGTCTCCTTCATGTGAGACATATGCTCTGAGAGGGAAGTCAGCTTACTACAGATGGTGAGGTGCATTGGCAGAGGAGGCCAGAAAGGCACTGCCAGTTAGTTGAATGTTCATGGATTTCACATTTGAAATTCTTGAACACCTCAGAGAATTTCTTTCACTTCTCTTTTTTCTACTTCTAACTCAGAAGAGCTGAAGTTACCTCTTCACAATGCTTTTATTGATGACTTTCAGGATCTTGCTCTTCTGGAACCTTTCCCAGGATATGTTCAAAGACATGTCAGAGGTACTTGATTATCAGCTTGTCACAGCTGTCCACGATGAACACATGACTGTTTGTTGTTGTTACCCATCCTCTTCTTTTTTGTTTTGTTTTGTTTTTAGGGACAGTGTTTCTCTGTGTAGCCTTGGCTGTCCTAGACTCTTCTTGTAGAGCAGGCTGGCCTCAAACTCACAGAGATCCACCTGCCTCTACCTCCCCGAGTTCTGGGATTACAGGTTTGTGCCATGACACTTGGCTTCCCCTTCTGGTTCTTAAGAAGGTCAAAGAGAGTTTGCATGCAGAACAATGCCCTCAATTCTAAGGATCTTTCCCAGACATGCTGAAAAGAAAGTTGCATTCTTTATCTGGGTCTTTCCATGCCATTGTTGGAGTCTTTCCTCCTGGCCCATGTGGTTCCTTCTCTACAGTAACCCATCATGATGTTCTTCTTCCTCCTCTCTTCCCATCTGAGGACTGATTCTTATCTCCTTTAACTACTTTCTGGATTTAAAATAAGATGGGTCCATCCTTAAGAGATTAAAAAAATGTAAAGCAAAACATAAAATCAAAACAAAACAATAAACAAACAAAAAGCAAAACCTCAAAAAAGTAAAAAAAAAAAAATTGAAAGATACAGCTATGTCTCTTGTCAGACCAGAGCACTTTATATGTGATGTCACTGCACCAGAGCTTATTTTTTCAGTTATAATTGTCCCTTCAGCTCTTTTCAGTGCTCTATGAACTGCTAACTCACTCGTCTAATTTTTGCAATTCAAAGCTCCTAACCACAAGGACTTGAAATACATAAGGAAAAAAACCTATGAAACCCCTCTTTGAAATCCATAACAAACAGCCAGAAGAACTGAAGAACTGGATATTTGAATAAACTACAGAGAGCATATTTTAATAAATATGGATAGAGGCTTGCATCCAAAACAAACAACAATGAACATTATTTCAGGGTACACAAGTTATTTTTCAAAATTGCTCTTGTGCAGGGTTATGGTGGAAATAACATCGCAAATATTTGAGAAATTAGAGAAATGAAAATATCCTCCTCTCCCCCATTATGCAGAACGATTTGTTTAGAGGTGATGCTTATTAACAACTTGTATTTTAAGTAGAAAATTAATTAGAAATCAAGAAGTATTGATAAGTCACTAATTTCAATTATTATATACAAAGCCTTAAGAAATGCAATTGTGATATATCTCAAAGAACAACAGTAGTTTAGGTTTCCATATTAGGACACTATGACTATTTAAATATAATTTAGTTATTAAATTATAATTATATTTAGTTATAATTTAATTATAATTGTTTATAGTATTATATATAAAATTATGACTAATTATATCCATAACTACAATTACAATTAATATATAATTATATATTACTTATTATGTATATCTTATAGAAATAATATAATATATATTATAATATATTCCATACATATACATATGTATGTGCACATGAAAAACTACTAAACAATATGTCTATTGATATTGTATTGATTGCCTTACAGAAAAAGGACCAAAGATCCTATTGCTGAACACACCACACAATTCAGACATAGGTACTTGAAGAATCAAGGAATTTAGCTTGAGCTGTCATGGAAGCCTCCTTATTGAGGACTAGTCCACACAATCATGGAAAGACTCAAGTATGCTTTCAAGGGAGGAGAGCAATCAATATACAGCTAAATGTCTTATCTGTCTATAATGCCTTTGAACTAACAAACATAATCAGGATGGCAAGATATTTCTAAAGGTGTAATAGTGACACTTACCCGGGGAATAAGCAATAGCCATCTACTTGGGCATAAGGCCCACTCGATAGTAAGGAATTCATGTCTGTCTGACACTGTAAACCTAGTCAATTACCTGTGGCTGGTGAGAGCATGGAGCCTAGAGGAGAACCTACCCTACCACTGACACTTTGCTAAATCATTATAATTCCAACTGTATTCTTTTTTTTTTAATTTATTTATTTTTATCTCAATCACAGGTTAGGTACTTTGAATCCCAGGCTTAGCCCCCTCCCTCACTCCCTCCTACCTTCCCACTCCCTCCCTCATCTCCCTCCTCCCAGCCCCCTCCAAGTCCA
>CM053767.1:32851653-32880779 GCA_028658305.1 Pachyuromys duprasi
AGGAGGTCCTCCCCTGTTGGTGGACTTGGAGGGGGTGGGAAGGAGGGAGATGAGGGAGGAAATGGGAGGGTTGGAGGGAATGAGGGAGGGGGCTACACCTTGGATGCAAAGTACCTAACCTGTGATTGATATAAAAATAAATAAATTAAAAAAAGAAAATATATTACAAGAAGTGAGCAACGAGTCAATAAAAATAGTGTATTCACACACAGTGACATAAGTGGTGTGGAAGCTTTTCCTTCATTTATTAAAGAATGCAAACTGCTGATTACAAGTTGATGCTATGGGTAACTGACTTTCAGAGTGCCTAATAACTGAAGTGGTGGTGCAATTTCATATTTTAGAGATTTAACTTTTGATTATTGATACATTATTATCATTTAAGATTAAGGTGAATTTATAAAATTATTCACATTAAAGAAAATGTTTCAGTGATCTCTGGCACAAAAATTATAACTTTAATGGTCTTTTACTAAAAGAGTAGGTTTTTGTTTATTGATTGGAACAATGTTTAGCTAAGGAGTCTAATCCATGCTTCTGCTGAATCAAGTCCCTGTAGTTCCTTCTATAATATTTCTTTTCATATTCATTTACTAATTGCTGTTCATTTAGTCAGCATTAGAAAGAATTGGACTAATTTTCTCAGAGGTGTATAGCAATCTGCAAAGTCATTTACAAGGAAAATTTCTCTAGCATTGAGATTTATTTGTTTCTATTTTGTGTGTTTATGTGTGTTATTAAATTAGTTGTGAGTTTCTAGAGTTGTGAATTTCTCAACATTTGGGTCTCAACATTTTGGTGGTTGCATTACACATATTTTGCATATAAGATATGTACATTACAATTCATAAAAGTGGCAAAGTCACAGTTTTGAAATGGCAACAAAATAATTTTATAGAGGAGTAGCCCAAGGCAGCCCAGTATCCAAGAAGGTTCCCCAATAATAGGAGCAGGGACTGTCTCTGACATGAACTCATTGGCTGGCTCTTGGATCACCTCCATATGAGGGGGGAACAACCTTACCAGCCCACAAAGGAAGACAAAGAAGCCAATCCTGATGAGATCTGATAGACTATGGTCAGATGGAAGGGGAGGAGGACCTTCCCTATCAAGGGACTCAGGGAGGGGCATAGGAGAAGTAGAGGGAGGGTGAGATTGGGAAAGGATGGGAGAGGAGGCTACAGCTAGTATACAAAGTGAATAATTAATCTGTAATTAATAAAATAAATTAATTAATTAAAAATAATTGTATGGTTTGGGTTACCACAGCAAGAGGTACTCTTTTAAAGAATCACCACATTAGGAAGGCAGAGAAACACTACTCTAGAGGAAAGAGACTTAAAGAATGTATCTATTTGTCTGTCTGTCTGTCTATCTCTTTACCTGTTTGAAATGGACTTATTAGGCTGGCCTACAGCTTGTCCAGCAATGACGGTCTACTAATTGAAGGTCCAAGAATTCAGTAGTTATTCAGTCTGTGAGGCTGGATGTCTCAGTTGGCTTCAGTATATACCAGAAACCCAAAGAAGTAGCTTCTAATGCCAGTGAAGGAATGAACTTGCTAGAAAGAGGAGGCAGCAAAAATAGAGCTAACTTCATTTTTCCATGCCCTTTTATATAGGCTGCCAGCAGAAAATGTGCCCAGACTAACGGTGGATATTACCACCTGAAAGATCCAGATTAGAAGCGGGTCTTTCTACTTTAAATGATTTGATTAAAAAAAACACCTTAGAGGTATTTTAGTTAATTCCAGATGTAGTCAACTTAGAATAACCATCACAGGTCAAAATAGCCATTAAGTGTATGTTCATGCACACGCACAGGCACTCCCAGAGGTCAGAAGGAGGCATTGGAGACCTTGGAGCTAGAGTTCCAGGTAGTTATGGGCTATTCAGTATGGATATAGAGAACCTAGATCTGGTCCTCCTCAAGAGCAGCAAGCACTCTTAACTGTTGAACTATCTTCCCACCTTGCCACCACCTATTTTTACCATGTTATATATGAATATATCTAGACTCTAGTATCTATGGTTTCTAAGAATAAAAATATTTGAGGATTGATACCTTCCTTATTTATCAAAGAATCCTTATTCAAAGCACAGCAACACTGAAATACAGAACTATTGAATCAGAGAAGCCCAGCAGGATTAATAAGTGAGCATTTATTGGTAAGATATACAAATTGAATAAAACCATTTAAATAATATACGTGTTGGCTCTCACAGTGGTTTCCTTTTGGTCAGCATTATTACTGTAGGGTTTCAATGTGTCAGCCTGATCACTGAAATATAGAACTGAATATAGAAATATAGAACACTAAAATTTAGAACTATTGAATCAGATAGATATGGGTAGAATTAATAAGTATCTATTGGTAGGATATACACTTTGAAAAAAACTATTTAAATAATACACATTGGGTCTCAGAGTGGTTTATTTTGGTGAGCATCATTCTTATAGGGTTTTAGTATGTCACCCTGATCACTGACTAGTGCAGTAGTTGGGTGCCTGATGTTGAGAGATTTAAAATCTCCATCCCATAGAAATTCAGTGCTGAGGAAAGTATGAAAGTGAAGGGTCATGGGAACAGGACTATTTGGTGTCATAATCTCCACAAATCCACAAGATACTAACTCTTGGAGAAGTACTTACACAATCCATTCTCTTTTTAATTTTTATGTTAATCACAGGTTATGTACTTTGTATCCCAGTCGTAGCCTCCTACCTCATTTCTGCCCAATGCCTCCCTCATCTCATTCCTGCCCCAAGAAACAAATTATCTCTAGAATTTTTCTTAGTTCAATTGGGTCTTCCTCTTTTGCTTGAAAACAAGCAAAAAAAATAAAGTCCACACTGGTTAATCTATTCCATACCATGAGGACTGGATAAGACATACAATTTATTTATAGTTAGAAATATTTAAATTTACAAGAGATATTATCTTGTGGAAGAATATTGTTATGTAAGACAGTGACTCATTGAACTGTTGTAAGCAAATGTTTAAAACAAGTTAAAGCAATTTCCCTTCTTTATGGATATTCTATTACCAAATGTTTCTTTCCTATACTCCTTCATGTTATTCTTTAACTCACTAAATATTAGCACTCACACATCTCCTAGTGTCCATGATCATCAGGCTTCTATCTGGTATAATTGCTAACAACTCCCTTCACTCGCAGAGTTGTTTCAGTTTGCAGCCACTCTACCGAATGTTTTTCTTATTTTTATTTAATTTTTTATGTTAATTACAGTTTATTCACTTTGTATCCCAGCTGTACCCCCCTCCGCCATTCCCTCCCTTCCTCATCTCCTCACATGCCCCTCTCCAAGTCCACTGATAAGGGAAGGTCCTCCTCCCCTTCTATCTGACCCTAGCCTATCAGGTCTCATCAGGAGTGGCTGCATTGTCTTCCTCTGTTTTAATTAGGCTTGTTAGATATATTTATCACAGAAAAGGTGAGGAGATCAAGTTGTCAAAAATACCTGAGCCTTCTTGTCTTCTTTCATTTCTTTGGAATAAGGAGTTATTCTATTTACTTTGTATAAAATTTAAGTTATTCAATTTGAATAAATTGTAGAAATCTGATGTATAAGTTGTAACTAACAATATCATATTACACAAGTAAGTGTCTATTAGTATATACCAATGTTAAAAATGTTCTTAACATCATAAAAAAGTGGCAAGGTGTTGGAGGTATTTATTTATTTCCTCTGTCTACGTATTCTATGTGATTTTTTTTCTTTTAACCATCCTTTCTTGGTTCTATTTATTTTTTCTTGTCTATTTTATAATGTTACAGAAGGTGCCTGAGTGTGGATACTTTAAGAGTCCAGAAGTTTCTTGTGGCTCATGATTTGAGAAGCACAGCATTAGTGAGGGAATTAGTTGTTTTATCAGAGTGGCAAGTGGATGGACAAGCAGGTACATACAGAAAGAAGAGCAAGAGCGAGCTAAGGTTGCTCACCAGACTTTATAGAAACCATCGCTGTGGAGAAATAACTCAATTCATGAGCTCTGCACAACCCTGAAATCTTCGTTTCAGCCTCTATGGCTTTGGGATGACCTGACTAAGATAAAGAGGAAACGAAGAACAGACAGACACACTGACATACTTACAGAAAAGCTGGGATCTAGTGAGTCATATACACAGAGACTCAGTCCATTCGTTGTGCATTGTTGATTGAGAACGTGAATGGTATATAGTCAAATGAGAAAGCAGGGTTTATACACAGATGTATACATGAAGGAGGAGGGAATGTGTAGGAGGTCTCGGTAGGGGAGCAGCTTTAGGTTACAGTCATCCTGAAAGAGTGAGCTGCGGCTGGACTGATGGACAGGCTTAAATTCACATAGTTCAGAGACATTAGGAGACTTAATACGCCTGTGCTCATGTAAAAAATACAGTCCCTTAGGAATTCTTTTCCCCACATCCATTGCTCTGCAACTGTTAACTTGAAGACCTTGTTCTCTAAGAGAATCAACCACAGTCAAACTATAAAGTTGTTTCCAATCAGCCTAGATTGTTTATTAATGTTGTTATTATTATTTTTACCTAAACAATTCCATTCTCTCATCCTTCTTTATTGGTTCTTCAACCTTCTTTCACTGGAACAACCCAAGGCAGTTAAGGCAGAGAAAGACAAACATTCCCTTCATCTAGTTCAGACATCCTGGCTACAGGATGCTACCAGCAAAAGTACCAGCCACTTAATAAAAGTGGGTCTTCCAGCTAATACCACATTGTAATAGTGTCAGATGACCCTTGAAGAGTTTATTATACTTGTCTACAAACTAATTTCTCTGCTGAATCTCTAGCTTGTCATCCCTCACTCCAACCTCTGCCTCATTCTTGCCGTCATTCTTCACTGAAAACGCAGATGCTGCCAGGCAGAAGCAGTTTGAATGTCTCTCTGCAGGAACTACTCAGTCAGCATTACTGTAATGTAGACTCACATCCAAAGCCCTTCCTTCCCATGGAATCAGGGAAAATGTGATTTACAACCTTTCAGTTTAATTCCTCTGAACCATAACTTTGATCCTGGTATATATTCTGCCGTGGCAATTGATTTTTTATTATTGTGGCTTCTTTCCTCTTTAGCATATGCTGTGGCCTGCATGGCTTGGGTCTGGAAAACTGATGGGTAGAGAAGGAATGAAAATATGGACACATAGATACATACACAGACAAAAATACAGAAAAGCTGAGGTCAGGTCATTTGTGAGCACTCTGATGGAGGGGTGCCAACTACTGCAACAACCAGATCATCAGCAGCCTTATTATGTACAACACAGGAATAGGGCTAGCTAGTACAGTTATAAGGTCTCTGTATGGGAGCAGGCTTAGGCTAGAAACATCCCAGCAGAGAAAGTAGCAATTTTTGCATACAGTACCAATTGTTCGTAAGCACACATCTTTGGACCAGAGAAAGGCTTTGCCCATTCTGAGCCTGACCCATTTGGGGGAGGTTCTGACAATTCACCATGGATCCTTGACACGTCCAGCTTATGTTAAACAATACATATTGAACGTCACTCATTCCTTACAAGTATTGTGTGTGTGTGTGTTTGTGTGTGTGTGTGTGTGTGTGTGAGAGAGAGAGAGAGAGAGAGAGAGAGAGACAGAAAGACAGAGAGAGACAGAGAGAGACAGAGAGAGACAGAGAGAGACAGAGAGAGACAGAGAGACAGAGACGGAGAGACAGAGAGGAGGGGATGGAAGCAGGCAGGGAGGAAAAGAGCATGCTCTGGAGTTACTGGCAATAACCACCACTGGCAGCTGCCATAGCTTTTGCTGTTATCATCCCCAGCTTCTTTACTTTAGGTATCCCAGAACTCACAATCCTCTAACGCAGTGCAGAGTCCTTTTCCATTGTTCTTATCCCTAGGCTCATCTTTCTTGAAAAGCTGTAATTCTAGTCTTCACTCTTCAGATAAAACTTTCTGACCAAAGCAACTTAGGGAAGAAAGGACTAATTTGTCTTAGAACTCTGGGTCTCAGCTTATCACTGAAAATAAGCCAAGGCAGAACTCAAGCCAGGAGTTTGAAGGTACAACAACTTGTTATGCCGCAGCTTTTTCCTAGGAACAAGAGACTCATTTTGTACCCAAAAAGGTCAGCAGTGACTATGGTGGATGCTGCTTGCCGGCTGGCTTCCGGACCAGCTGGTACTCAGCTAGTTTTCTGCAGCCCACCTCCCTAGTGATAGAGTGGACCTGGCCCTCCTACATCAGGTAACACTTAGGTTTTCCCCACAGACATGCCCATAAGCTAATCGCAGCTAGGCAATTTATCAGTTGAGTCTTTCCGCTCTGAAGACTCTCAGCGTTTCAAGCTGACAGCTAAATTTAACTAGGATACTTCGCCTGTCTCAGTCTGCAACAAGTGCTGTCATTCCATGTTCTCCACGTCATTGTCACTTACATGACAGAGCTCTGCCATTCATCTTCTCTTTTTATTAATCTTCTCCAGAGTGGTGGGAAGATTGTTTTCTTAAAATATGTCTATTCAAACGAAAATCATCATCACCCATAGATAGTAATCTGCATTGTGCACATGGGCCACCTTTTCATTATTCATTCATCAATTAATGGACATCTAGGGTGATCCCACTGTGAAAAGATCATCAATGAACATGGATGTGCAAGTGCCTATGCAATGTGCTATGAAGTCCTTTGAGGCTGTTCCCAGGAATGGCATAACTAGTCACACAGTCTTTTTGTTTCTAGCTTTAAGAGAAACATCCATAACATCCATGAAATGCAGCAGAAACCACGGAGGGCGCTGCTTGTTGGCTGATTCCTTGGCCAGCTGGTGCATAGCTAGTTTTCTGCAGGCCCACATCCTTAGTGATGCAGAGCACGTGCCCTCCTATGTCAGGTAACAAGCATGTTTTTACCACAGACATGCACAAATCCATACTGACTTACAAAGTCGCTTCAGTAGTTGACAGTCTGCCAAGGGTTCTTCAGTCCTCAAATCCGTGGCCCAAGAAGAAAACCTATTACCATTATTTTGCTAAACGGTTATAGATTTGTACTGCTTTACACCTTTATCAGAGGAACTTATTGTATTGAACTGAAGTCAATGCAGAATCTTATGAAAGTCCTAATGGCTGCGAAGAATTTCATATGAGTTCTTAACCTTAGATGCAACATTTGTGCCAGCTTTCCAGGGGTGACATTGCAGATGAGGGTGTGTCAAAGCCAGAGCAGGGGAGGAATGTTGCTAAGTGGCGTAGGCATTACTCTGCTGTTACACAGATGAGCTCACAGAAACTGGTTACTATGTAAGACCCGTTAAAAGTTCCATTTTGGGCAGAGGAGGTCTTCTGATAATCACCCCTAGTCAAGGAGCTACTGGAAGTTGGTGGGTGATGGGGAGGGAAGAGTCAGTTTTCTTTATGGTCTACCGACTACTGTTTGGCTGCATATACCCTATAGATGATTTCCCACCTTCATGCATGTTAAAGTATTAATTGGACTCAGCAAGTTATGAGAGAGAGAGAGAGAGAGAGAGAGAGAGAGAGGGAGGGAGAGGGAGAGGGAGAGGGAGAGGGAGAGGGAGAGGGAGAGGGAGAGGAAGAGAGGGAGAGGGAGAGGGAGAGGGAGACGGAGACGGAGACGGAGACGGAGACGGAGACAGAGACAGAGACAGAGACAGAGAGAACACAAGAAGTAGGAAAAGAAATATGTTTGGCTGTCCTAGGAAAAGTTAGAGGGATAAAATGAAAGGTAGATATGGTTAAAATATATTACATATATGTGTGCCATTTTCAAAGAGCAAAATACAGTTTCGTAAGACATTAGCGTAGTATTAAGTTGTTTTTTTTTTTACTGGGTTGGGGAGACAGTTTATTTGGTAAATGTTTGCTTTATAAACATGAAGATTTGGTTGATTCCAAGAACTGACATTTTAAATAGCTGGTCACAATGGTCTGTGCTCCTCATTCCAGTGCTGGGAAAGCAGAGACAGGCAGATTCCTGATTCCTCCTCCTTGTGAGTTTCAGGATAGTGAGAGACTTTGTCTCAATAAAAACAAAACAAAACAAAACAAAACAAAACAAAACAAAACAAAAAACAACCAAAAACTGTGTGTGAGGCTGGAGAAATGGCAACTCACTAGCCCTTATCACTTCAGTTCTAGTGCAGTGTGATGCCTCTGACCTCTACTAGCAGTGCTCTCATGTACACGCACGAGCACGTGTACACACATGCACACCCACAGGTATAAATAAAATGAATCATCAAAAGAAGAAAAATAAAGGAGTGCCAAGTTTTTGTATAGCTTCAAGGACTTCAAATTGATCAGGGGTGGCGAAGAACTGAGGAAATGTCAGACAGGTGGATACAGGGAAACACAAAAGCACAGGACTGGTGAACTGGGCTCTCTGGAGAAAGTACAGAATCCTTGAGGCTCAGCACAATTATTAAACACAGTTGAACAGAGACGTGGGGTTATTGCATACAACTGAACCAGGAGGTGAGTTTATTTCATGCAGATTAACAAGGAGACAGGGTTTTGCCACACACCTGTACGGTATACAATGGGGAATGTTCATCTAATCTTAGTAGGAACAATCTTTGAGGGGGGGCAGTTTTCAAGTGATAAACATCAGGGACTGGAGAAAGCAACAGTGTTCTATGCACACATGGTCAACATCCACACTTGAATCAGGGGGAAAGGATTTGATATTTCCTTCTAGGTTGAGGTTAGGATCCTCACATGGCTGCACCTATATCAACAACATACACTGAGGACCTCACACACTGCGTTCTTCCTCTGCTCTCTACAAAAGGGAGAATAAAACTATAACTATATCTTCAAGCACAAGCGTAAACCAACAGCTACTCAGTTTTCTGACGTACTAACTTCAGACTACAAATACAGGGACCAAGACTCAGACTGATAAGCCTGAGTTCATTGTCACATGATGTATGGTAAAGCTGGAATCTGAAGCCAGGAAGACAGACTCCATAATTTTTTTTCTTTCAACTACCTATTCTCTAATCTATAACCCAAAGAGGAAAATTGCAGGTAATTGTATGATCAAGCACATAATTCAATTATGGAAGAGATAAGTCAGAAATTAAGGTGAATTGCTTTCTTTACTAAAATCCATAGCACTATCTTCCTCCATGGAAAACTGGTCTTTATTCCTTTGAAAAATTTCCACACCAGCTTCAGTTACAAGCATGTCAATGTTTTATAGAGCTTTATAATGGCTTCATAATAAAGGTGGCTTAAAAGATGCAGGTCTGGTTGCTCAACTATTGAGTTTTGGAGAAAAGCACTTTTTTTTCTTTGACAATCCCTATTTAAAATAATCAAAATGGTTGTACTTTAAAAAAAGTACACTTATTTATTAATCTATCAAATTAATTTCCCTGATTTCATTCTGTTTTAGTGGATTTCCTATATTAAATATACATTAAATAGAAATGCTAATGCTTCATTCTGCATTATGATCTGTCTTATGGAATATGTCTATCTTTAAATACAACTGATTAATTTTGTGAGATTCTCACTTCAAAGAGAGATTACTGATTTTTGATCACCTCATGTGGGAGGACTGTTTTCTTGGTGGTCCTTCCATTTCTCTTTTATGTGGTGAAATCATAGACGTTTTTACTAAGTCATCAATTCCTCCTTCAAATTCTTCCTTCAGTTTCACATATGCACAGTTTTATAAAAGTGTGATAAGTTTTCTGTGCTTCAGGGACTGTGCAGTGAAAGTAGGATCCAGCAGAGATTTGGCTGTATCCGACAAATGCCTGCTGTCAAATTTTCCCTTCTCCTCTGTTTGACTTGATGGAATCTCTTACAAACATGTCGATTTAGACCAGCATGCTGCATACTAAATTATGAAAACAGCACTTGCATATTAGCATCAAAAACAGTGGACTCATCATGGGGTATTTTTCTAAAGCAAAACCTTGGTGATGAGACAAGCTACGGAGACCATCCATCAATGATCTCAGTATTTTAAAGGCCATGGCATAGGGTGGGTGTTTGACTCTTGCTGTGGGATGGCATGTTTGCTGTGATTTATGTGGATCTAAGTGTATGATTCTGGTTTTGATGACAGTTGTTTCTGAATAATATTCAATTTTGTGATGTGTTGTAATATCCTAAGGGTAAAAATGAATCTACATTGAACTGAATAATATTGAAGTTGTATTTGTTAATTGAAGTTGCTGTGCTTTGTACTATAGTTCAGAACATCATGCCTGAACAGACATAGAAAAGAGCAATTATTTTTAGCAATCGTAGTACTAGCTTGCAGAATCCCTGGCATGTGGCGAGCCTCTAGACGCACAGAGAAGGAGGAGGGGAGGGTCACAAGCTGGGATCTCACGCATAAAAAATGCTTGTCATTTCCGAAAACCAATAATGCTTTATGTGTGCCTTACTTCAATCTCTGTTAACAATAATCAGGACTTAAATATGATAGAGTTAAGCAGAGTGAACGTATCAAACACAATGGTAAATTAAAAAATTCATTCTCTTTTTTTGTATGATTTAATAATGTAGGTTCTTTCATTTCAGACTATTATTTTATATCAAGGCTTATATCTTTTTGTTTTACATTGCTACTAGAAATCACTAGAAGAAAAACAACAGTTTCAACAATACTTCAATGACACATAATAAAAGGACCATCTTTGGGGAGTGAATATTTTCAAGCAAACATCCGGAAATCGGAGAAACCACAAGGTATTCTTTAAAATTAGCAATGGGAAATGAATTCAAGAAGACATTATTTGCTGAGACCATTTCTATATAACTTTATATTTTATTTTTCCAAGTAAATTTGAGTAACGTCACTGTGCTAATAAAACGACTTAAATGCCCTTTCATTGAGTGCATGACAAAGATCATGTGGCATAAATATATTCAAGGCCCTTTTCAAACACACCGAGTAATTCAAGGCTTAGGTAGACTATATCATAGCTCTTGGACATCTTTTTAAAAGTCTCCAATTTGATATCTAGTCTATTGGAAGGATCTTTAGTTTCTGTTTCTTACTCACTGTTAATAGGGATTGCTAACATTTTGAGCATTTTTTATGAGTCAGATTTGTACTGAATGCTTTTCATTTATTATCTCGTTTACTTCACACAAAATCCCTGTGCAGCGGGTCCTAGCATTTTCCCCATGGTGAGAGTTCGATACACAGCGGAACAAAATATCCTCTAGGTTGCAAAGCTGATAAGAATTCAGCTAGAATTCAAGCTCGCTCTAGACTTAAGAGGGCTCTAAACCACTGAACTGAATTGCTTCTGTTTTGCTTTGAGTTTTCTATTCTGCTGTATTCTTCTTTTGAATTCTGCCTTTCCCTAACCTCTAGGGCAGCTACCTTGGTTAGGCTGCCTAGCTTTCTACATGGTTTTGGACCTGATATTATTCACACTTTAAATTTGGCTGCACACTTCCTAGTCTGAAAGTTACCCACTTCCTCTAGTTCTCCTCTGTTCACCAGTGCCTGCTGGGGGTGCCTCTCCATCAGTCTCCCAAGAAAACATCACATTAAGTAGCTTCTGCCTCTTTATTCCTATTGCTGACTCTGTCCTCTCCTAAATGTCTTGGAAATTGACCCTCTCTTTAATTACATAAATCCTGCTGTGGTATTTGGGGAAAAAAAGGTCACAATTCCTTATCTTCTATATTTTAAATGTTTTCTATACATGTTGACAGGGTCCTTCTTTCTTAACACTCCACACTAACTTCTTTTCATTGCCTTGACACAGTACCTGAATAAAACAACTTAAGGGGAAGTGCATATTTTGGTTCATGACTTAAGAGCACAGTCCATCACAGTGGGAGACACGGCAGAGTTCATGGTGACAGGAGTAATGGGTTTGGAATCTCTTCACATCTACAGAGACAAGGAAGCCACGAATGCAACATGCTGGTTTTTACTTTTATTTTTTTCATTTTTTATTCTATCCCAGACCTGAGCCCATGAGATGGTGTTGCTAACACTGAGGATGGTGTTTCCTTTCCTGTGTAAACTGCACTGAGGTAAGTCAGGCAGGCATTCTCCTGCTTTCATATGATTTCATAATTTAGATTCTGTTTTTTTAAAAAGATTTATTGATTTATTTATTATGTATTCAGTTTGCATGTACACCTGCACGCCAAAGAGCATGCCAAAGAACCAAATCTCATTCCAGATGGTTGTGAGCCACCATGTGGTTGCTGGGAATTGAACTCAGGACCTCTGGAAGAGCAGACAGTGCTCTTAACTTCTGAGCTATCTCCCTAGCCCCAATTTAGATTCTTCAATTTACTACTACTATTATTATTATGCATGAAAAAAATCATACTTTTTTGCTTTACATTGGGGCTTGAATTCACTAGAAGGAAAAGAGCAATTTCAACAACCGCCCGGAAGGGGCCCAATGACACATAATAGAAAATGAGTGAATATTTTCAAGCAAACACACAGAAAATGGAGAAAAAAAACAAGGTGTGCCTTAAAACATTATTTAAATTGAGTGATGGGAAATGAATTCAATATGACATTATTTGCCCAAACCAGTTTTATATCACTTTTTAGATTTTAATTTTTTAAACAAATTTTAGAAATGCCACCGTACTAATAAAACAACATAAATGCCCTTCCATTGCCTCAATACAGAACTACAGGTATGTTTCTTAAATAAATAAAAATCCAGACAGATTGACAATGAAGATTAACTGACACACCCCAAGCCTCTATAAGGCTTTGTTTCATTATGATTCTTCACTTTCAGTTGCTTTGGAAGTCTTATTCTTGTAGCTTGTTATTGTTTGGGGTATAAAATTCTAAAACATGTGGCTTTCTTTGATATTAGGCCATATTTTTCTCTTGTCTGCTGAGTATTTTCATATCAACCCAATACTTTTGTCATCAACATGAACAGAATTCCCTTTGTATCATTCTTTTTCTGTAAGGTCGCTTCTGCATTTTTATTGATTTTTTTAAAATCCATGTCAGTCAACTGGGTTTTGATTTTTAGGAGGATTTTTGGTT
Organism: Pachyuromys duprasi; assembly: GCA_028658305.1. Classification (NCBI taxonomy): domain Eukaryota; kingdom Metazoa; phylum Chordata; class Mammalia; order Rodentia; family Muridae; genus Pachyuromys; species Pachyuromys duprasi. The sequence goes on from CM053767.1 coordinate 32,864,672, forward strand.
TTTCTTTATTTCAGCTATATCATGTAAAAATAGTAGCATTAAGTACTTCATGCTTATTTTATTATTGCTATATGCAATTTAGTGTTCTAAATTTTTGCATGGGTTACTTTTGTTAAATGCACATTAAGTAGCCACTCATTATTATGCCTATCTTGTGGGACAGACCTTATCTGTCATATTGTCCTCTAGATTTTTTGATCATACAGGCCCCTGTACAATCTCCTTTTCTATGACATTGGCAGCAGTAGTTTATATAGGCATTTTCAGAATGCAAGTTTATCTTACTTTTGTCTAGACCTTCCTCCCTTCAACAATACATTTGCATATTTGCTTTTAGGGTTATTCTTCCTAAATAATACTTTCGTTCATAGCCTCAAGGTGTTTCATGACTTCTTTTGAGTTGAGTTTCATGAGTTCTTTTGAGCTGCAAGATCTCTATCTCACATTAAAAGCTACAAAACATATGTTCAAATTTATTTTCTATTGCCATGCAATGGAAGCTACAGTCAAATCTCTTCGAGTATTTTCCTGTTTTCAAAATTATTTCTTTCCAAGCTCCCCACTTTGGTTATTTAATTGTTAGAGTCCAGTTGCCAATCGTGTCCTTGTCCTCTCCCATCTCTGCTGTAGAAATCTGATTCAGTGACAAGGCTTGGCCCACATGCTACTTTTCATGTTCTTTGGGATCCAAACCAAGTCAGTCTTTTGCTATTTCATGAGCATTTATTTCTGCTACTCACATACACACATTTATTGGCTTTTTGTGATTTTGAATGTTTCTTTTCTTTATGAAAAGCTTTAAGCATCTTAAAGCGATGCATCTGTTACATTTGTCCTGCACTATTCTGGATATAAGGGATACTTTTATGAGGAAGACACTTAGAATGAACTTGACTCTAGGAATGGGTGCAGAATCCTTTTTATGATGTATTGATTTTCTTGGCTTTCTTTCTTTTCATTATCATCATCATTTATAATTTATTCAATTTATATCCTGATTGTAGCCCGCTCCCTCATCTCCTCCTGCTCTCAACATCCTTTCCTCTTCCTCCCCTATCCCTCTCCCCTAGTCCACTGGTAGGGGAAGTCCTCCTCCTCTACTCTATGACCCTAGATTATCAGGTCCCATCACGACTGCCTAGATTTTCTTCCTCTGTGGCCTGGCTAGTTCACCCCACCAGGCAAAAGTGATCAAAGAGCAGGCTACCAAGTTCGTATCACAGACTGTCTCTTCTCCCCTTATTAGGACACCCACATGGAGGCTGAGCTGTCTATGGGATACACCTAAGCAGGCAGTCTTGGTGCCCTATATGCAAGGTCTTTGGTTGATGTATCAGTCAGACAAAGCGACTTCTTACAACCCAAGAAGACTAAAGATTTGAGCTTGCATATAGAGAAAAAAAATGTTTGTTTCCTTTCTTAACTGTAGACTGTTTGTGGAACTCCCAAAGCCAGTCCAGGTTGAGCAAGTTTGAATTTCATCCATTGTGTGTTTTATTTTCTGCAGTTTTACAGTTCATCATCAAGAGCCACCCCAAACTAGAAAGTTCTTTTCATGTTCCTCTGTAAAGGTTTCCAAGCTATAAACAGCATTATCGGGTATGCCTTGATGGAGTCAATATTTTGGGAAGTGTTTTTTGGAAGTGTAGTTTTGGGACATCAGCTATATGTTATGTGGAACACTGTATTATAGATTTGATAAATGGTAAAGATAAAAACTATAAATAATAAGATGTTTATGAGGACAGAAGCTGAGATTTCCTGAGCCTTGTAGGAATGACAGAGGAGCACCCAAACCAAATGTGTAAGTATGGAAAGACTTTCTTTAAGGAGCCGCTGTTACTACCGCCACCAAGATTATGAAAACTCATTTGCTGCATACATACCATTTTGATATTGCATTGGTTTTACAGATGATAGAACACAGAGTGGGTACAAATTAACACTTTCATCCTGATTTAAAACAAAATACAAAAGAATAGGCACTTTGTCCAGAGAATTATACTTAGTAGAAAGCCGATTTTTCTCCCTCTTTTTCTTTGCATTTGTTTATCCTATAGGTTCTGTGTTAGTCTTCAAATAAGATCCTATTAATTTAAAAATGTTATGATGTGTTGGAGGCTACTGGAAGTGGACTAAAGCCACACTCAGGGTCACTGTGGCTGCTTTTAAGATAGTTTTAACTTTTGCTCTCATGAGCTGATACACGTGTGAGCATCAGTGTCACTTTCTGAATCTGGGACCATCTATACCACTTTTTTTTTCAACCATGAAATTTTGAAAAAGTTGTTGTAGTTCTTCCATTATTTCATAGAGGTTTACTGTCATGTACTGCATGAGGTATGTTTTTTAAGATCTCTGAAATTGTGAACACTGTAGAATTTGCAAAAATAGAGCTGAAAGTCTTCTGAGTTAGCAATTCTGTTAATATGAAAAACAGATACGCCCGTTTTCAGTTATAATATCTTGAATTTTGTCTTTCTGTATTTCTGATGGATGAAACAGTCTAATTAAAGAATTAACCTCTGGTCCAGTCCCCAAAATATCAGCTAATATTTTTAGAAACTTTTAACTAAAGATGAAAATTTTGGAGTAATAGGGTGGTGATATATATATATATATATCTGTATATATGTATAACGAAATTATATTAGTTTTAAAGTTTTATATTATAAAGTTTTAATTAACTTTAGAAAAATAATCAGGATTGAGCGATAAGTTTGATTTTACAACACAAGAAAATATAATTTTCAACCTGTTCATAATCTAAGTGTCTGCAAAATCCTCTCCTTGCTGACTTTATTGCAGAGCCTACTACTTGTTATTAAATTGAGGTGTTTTCCCCTTGACATATAAGTATTTTCTTTTTCTCTCTTCCTTCCTTCATTTCTTCCTTCGTTCCTTTCTTCCTTCCTTCCTTCCTTCCTTCCTTCCTTCCTTCCTTCCTTCCTTCCTTCCTTCCTTCCTTCTGTCTTTGCTTTCTTTCTTATGTATATCATTCTCTAGTACACATTACAAAGAATTTTGCACATATACATTTGGACACATAACTTGTGATAAGTTTAAAATGAATCAGTAAAAAATAACATTGAGTTGCTTTTCTGTTGGCTTACAATCACTATACTCTTAGTCATTTTGTAAAAAGTGAAACTGCAAGTTAGAATTATCTTTTGTGACTTTGCTTCTTTTCTAATTTTGAGATTTGTTTTCACTTGGATTACCAATGATTAGAAATGAACGAATTTATACATTCAGTCCTCCAATTTCTCAAGTGTGAAGATTATAATCATAACAAATTTATTTCAGTGATATGGCCCTGGGCATTAAAAAGGGATAGGACAGTTTCCATGCTATATTTTTAAGTGGGTATAATTCAAAAGCTTTTTAGAGCAGAACAGTGTGCATTTGACAGTAATTGTGACTGATTTTCATAATGCACTGGTGTAGTGTGTCAACGCTTATGCAGTTAGTTAAGTCCTAGGAAAGAAATTAAATTTGGCAACATTTGGGATTTTCTTCTCTCTACAATTAAAGCAGGCTCTCCTTACAATATACGCATCACTTTCTTTAGCGTCACTTAGAGATACTCTAATTTCCTGTCAGATTCGAGCCGACCTATTTTATCATGTTGTCAGTTTCCATTTCCAACCCTCTTTCTGCCCTTGAAACACTTGTGCAACCCAACATGGAATCAAATGCATGAAAGAAATGGTTTTCCACTTTCTGTCCTATTTTAGAGGTTGCTTTTTTTTTTTTTTTTTAACACAAGGACTATCTGTTGCCTGAAGCACATTTTTTAATGGCAAGCAACAAAATAGACCAGAAGCTCTTTAAAACAGTAAACATTTTATATTCCCTAGAAGGCATTGTTAGTTATTAAACAATTACCTAAAGGGAAACTACCTAAATCATTCTCATATTGAGAAGGACACTTATATCAGGCCCTGCTCAGATGCACCTTTGGCAGCTCAGTCTCCATGTGGATTCTTCAGTAAGGGGAGCTGGGCTGCCTCTGTCGTAAACCTGCCATTTGATCACTTTCCCCTGGTGATGCGCTCTCGCTGGGCCTCAGAGGAAGAGGATCCAGGCAGTCCTGATGAGATTTGATAAGCTATGGGCAGATGGCAGAGGAGGAAAACTCCCCCTTTCAGTGGACTAGGGGATAGGGGATGGGGGAAGAAGGAGGGAGAGTGGGACTGGGGGAGTTGAGGCAGGGGGCTTCAATCGGGGATATAATGAATAAATTGTGAACAAAACTTTAAAAAAATAATAAAAATGATTTAGAGCGGGAGTGGGAGGGATTCAAGAGCGGTTAGTGGGGTGAATATGATAAAGTATATTATATACGTGTATGAAATGTCATAATGAAATTCATTGTTATAAATAATTAATATGTGCTAATAAAAATAAAGAAATAACTAAAAAATAAAAATAACCAAAAAACTAAAAAAAATTTAAATAAACAAAGAAGTATAGAACTTTGGAGTTTAAGTTTTATAGCATATCTGGAAAACCACATTTATATTTATTTGTCAATAAAATAGATTTTTCTCTGTGTGCATATGTGTGGTGTATATCTGTATTTATTTGAGTATGTCATATGTGTATGTGTGTCACAGAGAATGGCAGTCAGAAGTAGCTATTAGATGCCTGTCTTCCTTCCATCTTTCCTTTTTTCCTTCTTTCTTTTACTTTCCACCTTAGTTTTTGAGATAGGATCTCCCGTTGGATCTAGAATTCTCCCATTAGCTAGGTAGTTTGCTAATGAGCTTCAGGAATCTGCCTGTCTTTACTTCCTCCCGGTGTTGGAGTTGCAGAGGCAAGCTACTTTGCTCAGATTTTCTGTGGATCTGAGGATCTGAACCTAGGTCCCCTTGCTAGCATGGCAAGCACTTTACTGTCTGAGCCATTTCAGTAAAATATAATTCTTTTTTTAATTCAATTTTTATTTTTTATATTAATTACAGTTTATTCACTTTGTATCCCAGCTGTAGTCCCCTCCCAACCTCATCCTCCCTCCCTCATCTCCTCCTATGTCCCTCTTTAGTCCATTGATAGGGGAGGCCCTCTTCCCCTTCCATCTGACCCTACCTTATTAGGTCTCATCAGGACAGGCTACATTGTCTTCCTCTGTGGCCTGGCAAGGCTGCTCCCCCATGAGGGGGAGGTAATCAAAGAGCCAGCCACTTAGTTCATGTCAGAGACAGTCCCTGTTACCCTTACTAGGGTACCCACTTGGAAACTGAGCTGCCATGGGCTACATTTGTGCAGGGGTTCTATATTATCTCCATGCATGGTCCTTGGTTGAAGTGTCAGTCTCAGAAAAGACCCCTGTGTTCAGAGTTTTTTGGTTCTGTTGCTCTCCAGTATCCCCTCCAGGTCTTACTATCTCCCCATTCTTTCATAAGATTCCCTGCACTCTGCCCAAAGTTTGGTTATGAGTCTCAGCATCTGCTTTGATACACTGCTGGGTAGAGTCTTTCAGAGGCCCTCTGTGATAGGCTCCTGTCCTAAAATATAATTCTTAAAATATCTTTTTCTTAACCTTATCTCTCCCATTTTGTGCATCCCATGGCTTATAAAGGTGAACACAGCATAGGTAGTCGCAGCAGGGCAGGTAAAGTTGGTGCAATAGAGTTACATGACAGGACTGTATTAGAGTAAGCAATACAATTCCAGAAACAACCTATATGGAACATATTGTATCAGCATGTCAGAAAGTGGACTTGGATCGATGGTGTCACAACACAAAACCACACACTAAATCTCTTAATTATGATGACAGTGTAAAAGTGTACACAGTCTTGCCAGCAGTGTTAGTGGTTTATATAATTAGCAAATGGTCAAAGCTCATAAATTCTGCATGTGCCTCATGTTGTACAAGTCTTTTTGATTACTGCCATCAGCATGTATGCAAGCAGGAAGGCATGACAGGGTTTGGCCATCATCACCTCTGAGGGTGGAGGCACTTTGTTGGGGAGGGATTATCTATGGATAACCATACCACCTGGACTTGCCATATTGCTACTCTAAAAATGCATTAATGTGTGAGAAAAACATGTCCATTTGTGCTAGAGGATGAAGTTAGCAGTTTAGAATACTAAACAGTGGTATCCTGGGTTTATAAAATCAAACCCTATAGATCACTCAACCATAAGTTGAAATACTTTGTCGTTTAAACAAGTTTATAAAGTTTGGAGGGAAATGCAGCCAGTGGCTGTTCACAGCCTTTCTTTCGGAGCATTTGCTGACAGTGAAAAGTGGCAAGATTGCTGGGCATACAGGAGTGGTTCACTTGTAAGTGAGTGATCTGATTTATATCACGTTGGCTTTGAATTGGGTTTTTCAAAAACTGAATTTACAAATTCAAGTTAAAACATATGGGGCATTTTTATTCATTCATTTTGTTTATTTCAAGCTGGGAATCAGGGAAAAGAAGGGCAGTTCTGCAGAGTTCCACTACATAGGCACAACCTTCTTTTTTATTTCTATGCTTCTTTAGCTGATATCTATTAAAAAGGAATACAACCTTTAAAAGTATTAATTACAGTTATAAATTATTTCTACAAACATATACTTTTTATCAATATAAGCAATTTGTATATTACAAATTCCTTTGGTAGGTAGAATTTTTTCTTCAGACCATATTTTGCCAATATCAAACTCTGATTATTTTAACATCTTGCCACAATATCCATGGCCACAATGATATCTCCCTCTCTCCCCTGATTATCTCTTTCTCTCTCAGTTTTCAGTTGTATTATCAAGGACTTTAATCAGAGTGCCTAACCATAGCAACGTTGTTCTTCGCATCTGCGCTAAGGTTGACATTTTCCCTTCAAAAATGGGATTTTGATTTGTTGAAAATTTAAATATTTAAAAATAGCCCAATAAGAAGATGGAAAATGAACCTTTCTAAAGATCATCATTGTAAATTTTATTTTTGAAATTAAAATAATCACAACATTTCTCCCTTTCCTTTCTTCCCTTTAAAAACTCCCATATACCCTTCCCCTCTCTCCTTTATATTCCTAATATCCTATTTCAATAAGATATGTGTACACATATATATTCTTAAATATAACCTTTTCTGTCCATATAATGTTACTTGTCTGTATGTTTTCACTGTACCATTTGATGCTGGATAAACAATTGGTGTGCCCTTCCCTTAGAAAGACCAATTATCGTGTTCCAAGGTTTTCTCAGTTGGTTATAATTCTCTGTGAAGCATTGGAATCTCATGGGATTTTCCCTGCCCAGTTTGGTGTGTCCATTGATATCATTCATATTTAGATCACATTTTGAGCGGTCATGGTGGTGAGACTTCATGGGTGTAATTTCTGCTATTACTAGGAGACACAATCTCACATCACACTCCTTGGTCCTCTGACTCTTCCAATCTTTTTTAAAATTTACTTTACATCCCAAGGGTGCCACCTCCTAGTCCTCCCTCACCCTCTTCCTTACCATCAGAAAAGGTGAACACCCTGCCCCTTCCAACTCCCTCTGGATCAACCTTCCTCAGCACATCGAGTCACATCAAGACTGAACATAATTTCATCCCCTGAGGCCAGGCCAGGCAACCTTGCCAGGGGGAAGTGATCCAAAAGCAGGCAATAGAGTCCATGTTAGAAACAGTGCCCCCTCCACTCACCAGGCACCCCATATGAAGACTCAGCCGCCCATCAGCTACATGTACGCAGGGATAGGTCCAGATCATGCATGCACCTTAGTTGATGTCTCAGTCTTTGAAAGTCCCATGGGACTGAGTTAGCTGTCTCTCAGGACTCCAGGAGCTCTGTCCCATACTTGGCTACAAGTCCCAGCATTTGTCCTGATTCACTGCTGGGTGGAGCCTCCCAGAGGACAGTCAAGTTAGGCTCCTGTCTGCAAGCATAGCAGAATATTATTATTAGTGTCAGGGGCTGCCTCTCTACCATGGGGTGGATCTCAGGTTGGGCCAATGATTGGTTGGATTTTCCCTCAGTCTTTGTTCCGTCTTTACCCCTGCGTTTCTTGGAGGCAGGGTAATTTTCGGAATCACAGGTTTTGTTGGTGGGTTGCTGTTCCCTTCCTTCCGCTAGTCCTTCCTGGCTAGGAGGAGGTCACTTCAGTCTTTATGTCACTCCTACCCCCATTAGGAGTCTCAGCTAGAGTCGCATCCATGCCTTCCCAGGAGCCTGCCCTGTTGTAGACCTCCACCTTGACAAAGAGTTGTCCCCCTAAATTTCCCTTCTTGTTCCCAGCCCTCTCATCCTCTACCCCCATTCTCTCCACATTTAATCCCCAGCATCGTTCCCCTCCCAATTCCATATCCTTCCCAGTTCCCTCTCTTCATCCACTCCTGTTGTCTATTCTATTTCCTCTTCTGACTGCAATCCTTGTTACTTAGGTTCTTTGGGTCTGTGGACTGTAGTGCGGTTATTCTGTACTATAGGTCTAATATCTGCTCATAAGCGGTACATACCATGTGAGTCTTTCTGGGTCTGGATTACCTTACTTTGTATGATCTTTTCCTGTTCTATCCACTTGCCTGTAAATTTAATGATTTATTTGTTTTTAATAGCTGAATAGTATTCCATTGTGTAAATGTACCACAAAGTCTGTATTCATTCTTTGGTTGAAGGACATCTTGATTGTTTCCAGATTCTGGCTATGGGGTACAGAGCTAAACTGAGAACTCACAACAGAGGAATCTCGAATGGCTGAGAAGCACTTAAAGAAATGCTCAATGTCCTTAACCATCAGAGAAATGCAAATCAAAACTTTAAAATTCTATCTTATACTTGTCAGAATGGCTAAGATAAAAAACTCAAGTGACAACACATGCTGTTGGGGATATGAAGCAAGGGGAACCCTCCTCCATTGCTGGTGAGAATGTAAACTTGTACAATCTCTCTGGAAATCAATCTGGTACTTTCTGAGAAAACTGGGAATAGTTCTACCTCAAGACCCAGTTATACCATTCCTGGACATATACCCAAAAGATGCTCTTCCATACAACAAGGACATTTGCTCAGCTATCTTCATAGCAGCTTTATTCCTAATAACCAGAAACTGGAAACAGCCTATTTGTCTCTTTTTCAATCTTCTTGCCCACCTTTTTGCTATGCTTCCTGAGCCTATGTGTAGGGATGCTATTGCCTTTGGTTAGTCCACAATGATGGAAGGAAAAAAATCTCTGACAATCTTTGGAGACACTGCGTACTTCAGAAACAGAGTTCAGAGATCCCAAAGATGGAATTGATCTGAATGTTCCTCCCTGAGAACTTGCTTTTATGGTACTAGAGAGCACCATGCAAGCTTTCAGAAAAGGGAGGCAACCAGAGATTCTACCTCCTTGTGATGTCTATGGAACACATTATTGGTCAGAATGGCATGGTAACCCAAAGGGAGCTGGAGTGGCACAATACCTTGGTGGTTACTAACAGCTCTCTGATTGGACTTAATGTCTCCTCAAAAGAGGAAAACCATGTCTGGTACTGGAAGCCTAGCTAACTACTCAGTACTGGTAAAGTCATGGGCATAGGAGGAGAGTGCAAAACCACGAATTTACTAAATTACTTCTTTACTAAAAGCACTAATTTACCAGCATAGTGCCTAACATTAATCTATGAACATATATTCTTATAGTCAGAGATAAATGTAGTCTTCACCTCCACTAAGAAAACTTTTCTTTGCAACATATGGAGACCATTACGTAGACCACAGACAATAAAAACTCAGAGTTATTGATATCCAGACCCAATGGTTACATTATATTCTTTAAAAACAAACAAACAAAAAACAATAAAAGGTCTCTTAGAACCAGAAAGTCAAAAATCAAATGTTCTCTCTTATATGATGTTTTTATCACTAAATCTTCAGCGGTGAGTCCATGCTTGGATTAACTGCAGAAACCACAAGGGAAAAGTAACATTTTAAGGGAGGGGAGCAATAGAGATGGGAATATCAGGGTATATAGGAAATAAAAGGAAAATGAAAAACAGACTTTAATTAGGGAGAGAGGAAGAAGATAAGAAGAAGGAAGGAGGAAGGTAAAATATAGAAGGTAAAAAAAACAGTAAGGATGTCTTTAAAAGTCAAAGGAAACATACTATCATTTAACTACCTAAACATATATATATATATATATATATATATATATATACATACATACATACATACATATATATCCCATATAGGCTGACATTTAGGAGCTATACACTATCGAACAAAACAAAACAAAAGAAGCTTTCTTTTGAGTTGTTGGTCAGGGAGGTCCAAAAGACTCCCCCAAAACATTATAGGCTATTGCTGTTACCCTTAGCTGCCATCCAGAAATATAAGGTAAGTCCCTATTACTGAAGACATAAGACACTTCAGGCATAGGACTCAGAGGAACTGAGCTGGATCTGACAGTATTCTTTGTGAGGACTAGCTTCCATGGTACTAGAAGGTGATACGTAAGGTTCTAAGGAGGGAAGCAACTGTAGGCTAAGATTTTGAAATGCCTATTTTTTTTAATGTTCTTGAATGCCTCTCCCTCCCTCCCTACCCCTCGACCTTAGGTAGGAATTTAGTAGGGAAAGGGGCTGTAGACCTCTTTTAGCTACTTCTTGCTGATTAGGGTCATTGGGTTCTTTGGGGATAAACCAATCTCAGTTGTCAGGATACCAGCAGTCAAGTCAAACAGCAAAGCATCAAACCACAGCAGAAGGACCAGGATCAGCAAGAGCAGGAACAACAGCAGCAGCAACAGTGGTACCACTCAGCAACAAGAAGCAAGCAATAGCAGCAATGGTGGTACCACCCAACAAAACCAGCATGACTGCCCAAATGACATGAGTCTGTCGAAGAGGCAGAATTCTGCCAAAGAAGCATTAAAAGTTCTCTGGAGCATTTCTCTCTTTGAAAACCAGCAAATTATGCAAAGCATACCGATGCAAAAGGGTTGTCTCACTGTCTCTGGGCTCCTATTTATCCCTTCTCAGAGTCCACACAAGGATGTTTTCAGATAGTAAAACCCACAGCCCTTGCATGAACTAATTTTCAGCTGGAAAACATCACATACCTTTTCACAGGGGCTGTTTTCCACAGGGGAAAAACATTTCACATCCCACACTTGGGACCAAAACAAAAGATATGTTCCGGTTTCCAAAGAAACTGGAAACTTCCACTTCAAGCAACCAACAGACCTACCTTAGCTATGATTCCTATGAGCAATCATTAGCATGGCTTGATAGCTCTAAGGGTCAATGATGGCACATCGTAAGCAACAGCTCTCTGATTGGACTCCAGGCCTCCTTATCAAGAGGAAAATCATGCCTTGTACTAAAAGTCTAGCCAACTACCCAGTGCTAGTGAAGGTTCTTTTGGAGGAGAACATACACTCACCACTTTACTAAACTTGCATAATCCCTAACTACATTCTAAATATTTGTCCTTATACCCACAGATAAGTCTAGTCCCTCACCAAGGAAACTTCTCTTTACAACAGATGGAAGCCATTATAGAAAACCCCAAACAATTTAAATGCAAAATTGTATAGCCTAGTCACAACAGATACATCTACAATGCAACTCGTGTACCTAAGGTGTAGGAATTATTGGGGGAAGAAAAGTAAAAAAAATGGTAAGAGCCAGAGGAACAAGAGCTTCACTGAGAAATTGTGACTCCTACAAATGCCAGAGAATTTGTTAAGTCTCACCAATGTTACTGCCCAAATATGAGCTGAATAGGGATGACAGCAAAAGTGGGAAGCTCCTGAGGCCTCAACCATAGACAAAGAAAGAAATGCTCAGTAGGTAAAAGAGTCTTTCCAAGGAAAGAGCATACCACTGGGGGTTTTCCAGTTCCTAATGATCAGACCTGAAAACATACACACATATAACATCATACATGCTGAGTGGGTTATATTAGAACATATATAAATATATACACATATATGTATGTAACAATAATTTTTAAAAAAGAGACCACAAACTTGAGAGAGAGCAAAGGGAGATACATAGAAAGAACTGGAAACAGTTAAAGAAAGGGAGGAAAAGATGTAATTATATTATAATCCTCAACGTTGAAAAATATAAATAAAAGAACCAAATAAATAATTTTTTTTCTTAAAAAATCAGATAGAAGGGGAGGAGGTCCTCCCCTATCAGGGGACTAAGGAAAAGGTATAGGGGAGAAGACGGAGGGTGGGCGGGACCAGGAGTTGCTGAGGGAGGAGGCTGCAGCAGGGATACAAAGTGAATACATTGTAATAATTAAAGATAAAATAAAATAAAAAAAATCAAATTACTCCCACAATTTCTATGCCACCTTTATCCCAACACATGATGCTAGCAGGAGAAATTATAAGTCAAGGGCTTTATGTCTGGGTTGATGTATAAAATCCTTTATTGGAAGGCTTGCCTGGTTGTAGGAAATGGATTGTTCAGGCTCTGTATCCCCCATCTTAGTAGGAGTCCTACCTAGGGTCATTCTAATAGATTCCTGGCAGTTTCTACTGTACTAGTTTTCTACCTTGCCTCTGAATTGCCACTCCCCAATTTCAGTTGTTTCTCCCAGGACACTTTCCTTCCATCCCCTCCCCACCTGATTCTTCCTGTTCCTGTCCCTACCCATCACCACCCCCAGCCACCTGCAATATCTATTCTATTTTCCTTTCCTATGGAGATCCATGCACCCCAATTTAAGCCCTACTTGTTACTTAGCCTTTTCTGGGTCTGTAGATTGTAGCATGATTATTCTTTATAGCTAATATCCAGTTATAAGTGAGTACATACTTTGCCCCTCTGGGTCTGGGTTTCCTCATTTAGGATGGTGTTTTCTAGTTCCATATATTTCCCTGCAAATTTCGTGATGTCATTGTTTTAAACAATGTGTACGTGTACCACAGTTTCTTCATTCTTCAGTTGAGGGGCTTCTGTGTTGTTTTTAGTTTCTGGTTACTATGGATAAAGATGCCGTGAATGTAGTTGAGCAAGTGTCTTTGTGGTAGGGTGGAGGATCTTTTGGGTATATTCCCAGGAATTGTATAGCTGGGTCTTGAGTAGATCAATCCCCAATTTTCTGAGAAACTGCCACATTGATTTCCAAAGTGGCTGTAAAAGACTGCGCTCCTGCCAGAATGAAGGAGTGTTCCCCTTGCTCCACACACGTGCCAGCATGAGCTGTAACTTGTGTTTTGATCTGACAGGTATAAGATGGAATTTGAGTCATTTTGATTTATTCTCCCCTGATGGCTAAGGATGTTGAACATTTTCTCAAGTGCTTCTCAGCCCTTTGAGATTCCTCTGTTGAGAACTCTCCATTTTTAAATTGGATTATTTGGTTTGTTGATGTCTAATTTTTGGTGTTCTTTATATATTTTGTAAATAAGCTCTCTCGCAGATGTAAAGTAGGTGCAAATCTTTTCCTATTCCTTAGGATGCTGTTTTGTTCTATCGACAGTGTCTTTTGTCTTTCAGGAGCTTTTCAGTTTCAGAAGGTCCTATTTATTGTGGTGATCTTCATGCCTGAGCTATTGGTATTCTGTTCAGGAAGCTTTCTCCTGTGCCAATGCATTCAAAGCTATTCCTCAGTTTCCCATGACTGTCTAGCTTGAGAGCCATACCCTAAAAGGGAGCTCACCCATGACACTGCATGTGTGACCAGAAACCAGAGGCAGATTGGCCCAGAGACCTACGGTAGAACCAAACATGACTGGGGAGGGGAGAGTCAATGAAATTATGTTTAATGTTATTCTGCTGTGCTCATAGATTACTGCCTAACCCAGTTGTCACTGGACAGTCTTCATCCAGTATCAATGAAAACAGATGCAGAGATCCATAGCCAAGCATTAGGTGGAGTTTAGGGTTTCCTGATGACCACAGGGGAGAAAGATGGTAGGATCCAGAGGGATCAAGGATGCCACAAGAAAACCATAGAATTAACAAACCTGGACTCATAGAGGCTCACTGAGACTAACCCAACAATTAAGGAGCCTACCTGTGTCTAATCTAGGCCCTCTGAATATATGTTATAGCTGTTTAGCTTGGTGTTTTGTGGGACTCTTAATGGAGGGAGTAGGGGATGTTTCTGACATCTTTACCTGCTTTTGGGACCATGTTTTCCCCATTCTGGGTTGCCTTGTCCAGCCTTAAAATAAGAGGCAGTCCCAAATCTTATTACAATTTAATAAGCTGTGTTTGGTTGATATTTCTGGGAGGCCTACCTTTTACTGAAAGGAAGGAGAGGATGTGTGTGTTTGGGGTGGGGAGGGAAGTAGGGGGTGGCAGGAAGAGGGAAAAGTCTCTCTCTGTAGTCAGGATGTAACATATGAGAGAATAAATTACTTAAAAAATCAAGTAAGTAATTTGCTTTGTTTCTTCAAATTTTGTAAATGCTGACTTTAGTTTTAAGCATTGAGCATCAATGCTACATTAGGTTTATCTTCAAGTTAACTAAGCACAAATACTTTCTATAATAAAGTTCATGACTATGTGCTTTATTTAGCATTGGTCCCTCACAGCAATGTTTAAAGTGTATTGATAGATAATTTTGTGCCAAATGTTGCTCAAAGCATAGGCTTATTAGTTTATTAGTCTATCAGATCATTACCATCTCAGCACAGCAGAATTAAATGCTCTGCTCCTTAGCAATAAGAAAAACTACAGTGCCTTTCTCTTCTGTCTGTCTGTCTGTCTGTCTATCTGTCTATCTGGGCATGTGTGTACCACAGTGTACAGGTGGATGTTTGAGGATAACTCAGGAGAATTGGTGCTCTCCCTCCACCATGGGGTCCCAGGGTTTAAATCCAGTTTTGTTTTAGACTTGGAAATGAACACCTTTACCTCCTATGCCACCTTTTAAGACTGAAATTCACATTTTCTTAAAAAAACTGCAACACAAAGGCACATAACCTTTTAAAATATTAAAGTTATTTATATTATTTTAAACCATTTCTGGACGATAAATAGCCGGGGGATCCAAGATGGCTGCCACGAGAGAACACTGTGTCTGAGGAATAGGAGAGCAGAAACAACGCAGCGACCAGGAGACTGAACTCTGGGACCTGGCATTGTGAGTGCCAGGTGAGCGGAACTCCTACGGTGAGAAAATCAAGTGGGAAAACCCTAGAGACACCCAGTTATTACCTGGAGAAATTTCCCTGTGACCAGCGGCGCACAGCTCTGATCTGGACGAGCGGCTGCACTGGGCGCCCGCACCCGCCATTATAGACTGTCTCCCGGGCAGTCTCAGGAGGAACCAGGTGCCGTTTTCACTGAACTGCGCCCTACGAGCGCACACTGCACCTGGGTTCTGCTTCGACCCACGGGTGTGCTGCGGGTTCTGTCCGATCATCAGAACCACACCAGACTGAGTGGATTGGGGGACCATTTTGACCAGTCCGCACATTGCCTGGGCGCAAGCCGAACACCCCGCCAGCAAAATCTCAGTCAGTATGTGAGTCCGCCAGCGGATCTGGGAAGATCCCGAGTCCTGCACCAATGCACGGGTGTGCGGCGGACGCGAACAGATAGTGGGAACCACCACAGGCTGAGTGGATAGGGGGACCATTTTGACCAGTCCACACACTGCAGGGGCGCGGGCCGAACTCTTCTGCCAGCAAAAACTCAGTCAGGCTGTGAGTCCGCCGGCGGATCTGGGAGGATCCCGAGTTCTGCACCAACCCACGGGTGTGCGGCGGGCACGATCCAATGGTGGGAACCACCACAGACTGAGTGGAGTGGGGGACCATTCTGACCAGTCCGCACACTGCGGGGGCGCGGACGAAACGCTTCTGCCAGCAAAAAATCAGTCAGTGTGTGAGTCCGCTGGCGGATCTGGGAAGAACCCGAGTTCTGTCTCAACACACGGCTGAGAGGATCCTGGGACCATCTTGACCAGACCGCACACTGAGGGCGAAAGCTGCACGCATCCGCCAGCAAAAACCCCAGTTCAGGTGTCTGTCCACGGGCCAGACAGAGAAGGCCTCAGGCACCATTTCTGACAGCCCTGCATACAGTGGATGCAAACAAACCCAAACCCACTGTGTGTGCCCCAAATATCATCTCAGACCGTGGTGCACAGCCCCTGGCACAGAAGGAGGCGCCAAATCTCCATTCTAGGGGAGAGCCCTTAA